>CM052444.1:61273093-61330716 GCA_028533085.1 Varecia variegata
CCCGGCCCACTGTTTTTTAAGATTGTGAAAAGTTACGAACTTCTTCTAAAATAGATATGGAAATACAAAGGGCCACAAGTAGCCTAAGGCCTATGGTCCTACTCCACCTGATATGAAGACTTATTATAATGCTACAGTAATTAAGACAACCGATATTGGTATAAGGGTAGAAAAGTAGACTACAAAAATTTTTTTTTTAAAAAAGCAAGATTGCAGAGCTCAGTTTTACTGGTAGAAATAGGATTTTGCCTTAAAATGGTGAAATGAGGATCATATAACATTATGTTCCACAATAGCATTCAGAGTCCTGCCAAAATGACACAAGGGGGTCAAAACCAATTTCTTTATTGACTTGTGCAAAGGAATAGGTTTGTTTAGCCAATGGGTATTCACAGTGGAAACACTGTGCATATGGGAACAATCAAAAGAGAATATGCTTGAAAACTAAACTCTTTTACTTACAAGGTGAGTGAAATTTTGCCTATTGTCTTTAATGGGAATAATTATTTTCATTCTTTATTAATTTTTCTTCTCTTTCTAGGCAGCTCTTTCCTGTCATTTTCGTAGATCATAGTGCCTAAGAAAAACTGGGAGTAGGGGCAAGAGAAGCATTGGGAAGAAAGGGCTTTGCTCTGTCTGGCAGAACCATGTTCAGAACCGTTAAGGAAGTTGAGGATGAACCATTAATTCAGCAAATATTTATTGTTTGCCTACTATGTATGAATAAACATGAAGGCTTCTAAAATGAACCACCTACAGATGCCGTACTTATCATTGTCCAGGATTGTAACACACACATACACACCCATGAATTATATAAGGATATGTATGTATCCTGCTTAGCTCATGTTCCTTCCCTGCTTCCCACAGGTAACTGTCCTAGTGTATTTAATATGTATGTTGTATGTACATGTTCCCACAAAAGAGTATAATATTATTTTGTGGGTATATATCTTTAATTTCTATAAATGATGAGGTACCATATATCTTATCCCATTTTCTTGCTGTTTTTCAATAAGCACTATGTTTTTAACACCTATTCATGTTGCTATGTGAACATCTCATCTTTTACTTCTAATTGCTGCATGATGACACTGCGAGGTGACCATCCCAGAAAGACCCTTCTCCGCCAGTCCCACTCTCCTCCCACCTCTCCCTTTCTTAAGGTGAGAGTTGGCTTTAGCTGGCTGGGGCATTCTTTTGAACCTAGAGCGTAAGTATTCGCTTACACAGACCTCGTCATCAAGGCAAGTTTCCAAAAAAAGATTCTGGCTCATTTAATTAAGAAGAATATGCTGGTAGCTTATTCAAAGCCATAATTAGTGCTCCTCTACAAATCCTCTTTGCCTCCTGAGAATATATCATTCCTGGTTCCTATAGAAACTTTTTCCCCCTGATCCCAGCGGACTCTGTCAACTCCATCACTAAAATCTCCATAGAATTTCTGAGCATTACTGTGCTGCAGTGTACACACCTGCGAGGGAATGGAGGGTGGAGGGGCTGGGAGACAAGAACTGAAGGCTTTGTCCTGGCTGTGTGCCTAGTTGGCTGGGCCACCTGAGCAGGTCTCTATCTCCTTCTGTGGATGGGAATGCTGAAGTCATTCTTCCTGCATCTGAATCCCAGCTCTCCAGCTTTCTAGCTGTGTAATCTTGGGCAAATCACTGTACTTACCTAAGAAATGAGGTAATTAGACCACAGATGATTTCTAGGATAGATTCCAATTCAACTACTATTTCATTCATAGATGTTTCTTGGCTCAGAGCTCTTCCGCATTGTTTTTCTGTCTGGACTGCCTTTTCCCCAGCGTCCTCTCCTCCCTTCAAGGTTTGCCCCAGGTGGCACGGCATGTTCTCTGTGAAGCTTTTCCTCATTCCTCCAACCCCATCCCCAGCCACAACCCCCTAAAATTGGGAGAAATCTCTCAACACTTTTTTTCCATGATAAATACGTGTCTAACTAATTATTAGATGACATTGAGAAACCTGCTCCATTATATAAAAAAAATAAAACTAGATCAACACATACCACGTACAAAGTTAAAAACGTAATTGTGAAAGACAAAACTAAAGTTAATCCCCCAAATAGGAGAATTCGTTTGTGGCCAGAGGTAAGAAACAACTTCACCAGCGTGGTATCTACCTGGAGGAAGGGTGATGGGCCTACTCTGGCCCTCTGTAGCGTTCCTATTTCACCTAGATGGATAAAAAATAAAAATAAAGGCCAAGAAACATTTCTGAAGCTCAGGCCCACTAAAAACAGAGATTTAAATGTAAGATTATAGAACTGTTCCCTCTACTATACCCTATCACCACATCAACAGAGGTCCAATTAAATAACAGTGGATTATAACTGAAAAAGCTACAAGACTATTTTAGAAGGACCTCTTAGGGAAACTCAAAGAAAACAGAGGAGAAAAAATAAAACAAGGACATTAGAGGAAACTAAAGCCTCTGGCACCTAAAGCTACGGAAAACATTAAACACGGCCCAACCTGCAACCAGGTTAACACAGACCTCATACTAAAGGCCTAATTACCTTAGTTCCAATTAATTGATACATTATATCTGGCTTTTGACAAAAATTTACAAGGCATAGTAAAAGGGGAAAAAACACACAATGTGCAAAAACAAAGTAAGTATCAGAATCAGATTCAGATATGATATAGATTTTGTAATTATCAGATAAGAAATTTAAAATAAATGTGATTAATATGAAGGGATCTAATGAAAAAAATTTTTTTAAATAGACAGCATGCAAGACCAGATGGGTAAACAGAGAGAGGGAGACTCTAAGAAAGAAGCAGAAAGAAATGCTACAAATAAAAAACACTGTACAGTAAGTCCTCAATTAACATCATCAATAAGTTCTTGGAAACTGCAACTTTAAGAGAGATGATATAGGAACTTAACTCTTGATTATATCAATTAGCCTGTGGTAAAATTGGTTTCTTTATACAGTATGCTATTTCACTTAAAGTTACAGTTTCCAAGAACCTATTGACAACATTATGTGAGGACTTACTATAACAGAAATAAAGAATGCTTTTGATAGGTTCACCAGAAGACTGGACACAGTTGAGGAAAGAATTAGTGAGTATGAAGATATATCAATAGAAATATCCCAAACTGAAATGCAAAGATGAAAAAAAATAATAATAAAAAGAACAGAATGTTTAAGAATTGTGATACAATTAGAAAAAAGCATAACATATATATAATGGAAATACCAAAAGTAGAAGAAAGAATATAGCAGAAGAAATATTTGAAATAATAATGGATTAATTGCAGACATCAAACCACAGATCCAGGAAGCTCATAGAACACCAAGCAGAATAAATACCAAAAAATATACACCTAGGTATATCATATTGAATCTTCAGAATGACAAAGAGAAAATCTTAAACCAAAGCTGGAAAGAAAAAAAAAAACCCTTACCTATAGAAGAATAAGGTAAGAATTACATCAGACTTCTTGTCAGAAGAAGAGATGAGTGAAATATTTAAAGTGTTGAAAGAAAAACACTAGCCAACCTAGAATTTTATATCCAGGAAAATTATTCTTCAAAAGTAGGTGAAATAAAGACTTTCTCAGACAAACAATGGAAATTCATCATCAGACCTTCTATGTAGGGATTGTTGAAAGAAATCCTTCAAGGAGAAGGAAAATAATATAGGTCAGAATTCAGATTTTAAAAAAGAAAGAAAGAATGTTGAAGATGGAATAAATGAAAGTAAAATAAAATCTTTTATTTTTCTTATTCTTAATTGATCTAATAGATAAGTGTTCAAAGTACTAATAGTAACAATTTATTAGGTGCTGATAGCACATAGATAAATAAAATGAATAACAGCAATTTTATAAAGAATGGGGGATGAATTGGGAATACTGTGTTATAATGTACTTGCATTGCATGTAAAGTGGAACAGTATTATTTGAAAGTAGAATTTAATTAGTCATAAATATATATTGTAAATTTTAGGGCAACTACTAAAAAACTATTTTTAAGTATAATTGATATGCTAAGAGAAGAGAGAAAATTGAATCACATAAAATGTTCTAAAACCAGAGAAAGCAGAAACAGAGGGGGGAAAATAAATGGGGCTTGATTAAATTAAAGCCCTTCTGCACAGCTAAGGAAATAGTCAACAGAGCAAATAGACAACCTACAGAAGGAGAGAAAATATTTGCAAACTACACATCTGTTAAAGGGCTCATATCCAGAATCACAAAGAACTCAAGCAAATCAGCAAGAAAAAAGAAATCCCATTAAACACTGGGCAAAAGACATGAACAGAAGTTTTTCAAAAGAAGATAGGCAAATGGCCAATAAGTATATGAAAAAATGATCAACACTAGTTGATAAAGATGTTTCCCGTGGGAATAGTTAACAATTCTGAATGGGCTATACATGTATACTTGGATTGGATAATTAAGTAACTATGGCAGAAGGTGGGAACCAGATGTCTAACTGTTGGAGTAGAAATTTTCAGATCAGCAAAGGGAGGAGGCTAGAATGATCCCTATAGTAATGGGTTAGAATTGGAGACATCAGTAAGAATTCATATTTAACTTAGTATAGATGCAAATGGGTACAGATAGAAATAATTATAGATATTCGTACATACAAGTACCAATATACACACACAATTTTTTTTGCCCTGTCAGCTGAGGGGGCCTGAAAGCAATGACTTCTCATTAGCAATTAGAGCATATTAGATTTTTTTTTTTTTAAATACCATTCTACTTGGAGAAATGGCTGATTGTAGCACTGGGTCATGAAATATACAAATGAGTCTGGAGCATCTTGTAGTGGCAGAAAGCAAGGAATTGCTAAAGTACACACAAGAAACCTCAGCCCATTAATGAGAGTATTTCAAAGGAGCCCAGGAGCCAGCTGAAAGAACTGCCAATGGCCAAAGCTGGAAAAATTCAAACAAAGCATCACAATACGGTAAAGTAGTACTGGGTTATAATCAAAACAAAGTATAAAATAAGTATCCATAAATCTATACTGACATAAATGACTGAATACATTAATAAATGGAGAGAAGATATACATCTTCCATGCAGAAGAATTCCAAATAATTTTTTAAAATTTCATGCAGATACTCTGCCCTCAAAGAACTAGAGCAAAATCCCCACTTCTTAAGTGGGTTGCACATAGTGACTTCCTTCCGAAGAGTATGGAAAGCAGGAAAAAGAGAAACTTTACAGCGGAGAAACTTGACAAACACCTCAGCCAGGTGATCAAGATCAACATCAACAGTCATAAATCACGTTGACAGTATGCACCTTGGATGGGATATAATGAAAACAGTACTTTACTTCTGGGATCTTCCTCCCAAAGACCCACAAGCCTGGTCTAATCATGATATTTTTTTTAATCAGCCAAATTCCAATAGAGGAGTGTCCTACAAAGTACCTAACTACTACTCCTCAAAACTGTCAAGGTCATCAAAAACAAGGAAGCTCTGAGAAACTGTCATAGCCAAGAGAAGCTAAGGAGACATAATGACTACATGTAATAGGATGGGATTGTGGAACAGAAAAAGGACATTAGGTAAAAACTGAAGAAAATGAATAAACTATGGACTTCAGTTAATTCAAACAAATCTAAGAAAAAAAACAGCCAATACATGTACATACTAGGTACAGTTGGGTTTTACATGTACTAATGTTATTCTTCACCACAACCCTATGATACAAGACCTTTTATTATTGGGATGGAAGAGAGCTGAGTATATTTGTAGGCTAGGAGAAAGAATCTAATTGACAATGAGCAATAAGTAATAGGTTAGAGGGGGAATGATTGATCAAGCAAGGTTAAGGTTAGTCTTAAGCTTGCCTCTGCATCAGAATCCCCTGAGGGAGCTTGATAAACTCCAGACACCCCCTCCTTCAGGCCCCACATTCAGATTCTGATTCTGTAGATATAGGCTAGGTGTTTTTAACAGGAATTCCAGGTGATTCCAATTCAGGTGAGCCTGGGACCACAGGTTGAAAAACAATCAAGGGCTCAGATGAAGCTCTTAATCTTGGACAGAGGAGAGAGAACACACTGGAGGACGTTTGTGGGCCAGGAGCTGGTGAGTTTTTGTCTGGCAGCCTCATTTCTCTATGAAGTAGGATGTGATATCTTGGCCGGCAAGGAGCAATTTGGAGCAGCCAGGCGCTAGGAGAAAGCAGACAGGTTGGGAGCAGACTTGGGAGGAGTAGAAGAAGACACTTGAATGAGATAAGGGAAGGGATTCTTAAGCAACTCTGATCCAGGGAAGTCAAAAATTGTAAAGAAGATACTTATTTCCTTGTGAAGGATGGGGAACACAACTGCCGTTAGTTTCCCACAGAGCTTAAAAAAAGGGCATAGGGAGAATCTAGTGAAAAACTGAAAGAAAACAGAATCCCAAAATTATAACTGTGAAGGTCCAACATCACCCAAAGGTCTCCACTAGAAAGGCAGCATGGTATAAAATGCTCGAGCTCTGGAGCTCGAGCCTCTGCCACTAGTTAACCTCCTAGCCTCTGCCACTTAGTTAACCTCTCTATGCCCAGCCTCCTTATTTGTAAAATGAAGGAAGGTAGCGATAGTCCCCACCTCATGCAATCACAGCAAGATCTAAATAGTTAACACATGGAAAATTAGCAGAGCCGTGCCTGGCTCACGGCAAACGCTCAAGTGAATGTTAGCTCGTTCATATTCCACAAATGGTACCTTGCTTGAATATTGTGCTCTAACATTTCAAACGTGCTTTTACACAAATATTCAATCTTACTTCAGATACAAATACTTTATCTCCATTTTCCAGATAAAGAAACCAAATGTAAAAGGAAAAAATGTCATCTGCTTGAGTTTATACAATTAGTATGTGACCAAACAGGAAATGGAAACCAGGTCCCCAAATTCCAGTTGCGTTTTCTGTGTGTCTGTCATGTGCCAGGTATTAAGGAAGGTGCTTTTTTAACACATCACCACTTGCTCAGTATTACCACTACTATCAGTTGAGGAAATTGAGGGTAAAGGTTAAAGATAAAGAGGTGCTGGTCCTAGGCCTGGAGCAGAAGAAGTCAGGCTGGCTCTACTTAGGTGACTTTCACCCCTTTGGATCGAATATCTGCTCCCTGATATAGTTTGGCTAGTTGTCCCCTCCAAATCTTATATTGAAATTCCATCCCCAGTGTTGGGGAGGGGCAGGTGAGAGGTGTTTGTGTCATGGGAGTGGATCCCTCATGAATGGCTTGGTGCTCTCCCTGCAGTAATGGGTGAGTTCTCGCTTTATTCACTCAACAGCTGGTTGTTGTAAAAGAGCCTGGCACCACCTCCTCCTCTTCCTCTTGCACCTCTCACTACGTGACAAGCCTGCTTCCCCTTCTCCTTCCGCCTAGACTGGAAGCTCCCTGAAGCCCTCACCATAAGCAGATGCTGGTGTGATGCTTCTTGTGCAGCCTGCAGAAGCACGAGCCAAATAAACCTCTTTTCTTCAGAAATCATCCAGCCTCAGGTATTCCTTCCTAGCAATGCAAAACAGACTAACACACTCCCCACCATCGTGGCTGCCTCTGAGCGCTACGTACTGGCACTTGCTGGCATCTATGCGAGAATCAGACATAAAGGAATCTCAGTCCTGTCCAAGAAAAGCTCATAGCTTTGTGGAGAATATAAACTAAGTACACACCCTGCTGCAACACCAGGTGAAAGGTGCCGTGGGAGTTCCTTCTAGCCCGAGGTGCCATTCGGAGGCCAGGAGAATAGGATTGGAGTGTGTATATGAGGGGACGAAGTCAGGCACGGGGAATGGAGGAGGGCAGCAGGAATGCATAAGCTGAGTGGACAAGCAGACATAAGGACACTCCCAGGAATAGCCAATGATTAAGCCAGTATATGCAGAAGGCTTTTGGAAGGTAATATTCAAAAGGGAATTTGAAATCTGTTTGCAAGGAGCTAGGAGTATGAAGCTAAAGAGTTTGAAATTCATTTTTTTAGGCAACAGGAAACCATCAGAGTTGGGTTGCTTTTATTTTTTTGCAAGTGCTTTTTAAAATACACTCTTCTTTATTTTGAGGTAATTGAAGGTTCATATGCAGTTGTAGGAAGTCATACAGAAGAGAGCTCGCAGGTAACTTTTACCCTGTTTTTCCCACAATAATATCTTGCAAAACTATAGTCAATATCACAACCAGAATATTAACATTGATACAATCTACTGATCTTATTCAGATTTCTCCAGTTTCACTTGTACTCATTTGTGTATGTATCTAACTCTATGGAATTTTATATAAATGTAGGTTTGTGTATCTACAACCACACAAGATACAGAAGAGTTCTATCACCACAGTAATCTTATTTTGCCCTTTTGCAAACATATCCACCTTCATCCTATGCCCCCTGCTTCACCCCTAACACTTGGCAACTACTAATGCACCATTTCTATTATTTTATCATTGCAAGAATGTAACATAAATGGTATCATACAGTATATAACCTTCCGTGATTGGGTTTTTTTCCTACACAGCATAATTCTTTTGAAATTCACTCAAGTTGTTGCATGTATCAATAATTCCTTTTTATTGCTGTGTCCATGATATGGATATGCTGAAGTCAAATAAAATATAGAGATTAAGTTTCTAAACTTAAAACATTTTATTTGGAAGGCAAGAAAAAAATAAAATAATAATAAAAAAATAAAATAAAATGTCCGGCCGGATGCGGTGACTCACACCTGTAATCCTAGCACTCTGGGAGGCCGAGGTGGGTGGATTGTTTGAGCTCAGGAGTTCGAGACCAGCCTGAGCAAGAGATAGACCCCGTCTCTACTAAAAATAGAAAGAAATTAGCTGGACAACTAAAAAATATATACGAGTAGACCTACCATTTGATCCAGCAATCCCATTATTGGGCATCTACCAAAAGGAAAAAAAGACATTCTATAAAAAGACATCTGCCCTAGAATGTTTATAGCAGCACAACTCACAATTGCAAAGATGTGGAAACAACCCAAGTTCTCATCAATACATGAGTG
The DNA here is from genome assembly GCA_028533085.1 of Varecia variegata. Taxonomy (NCBI): domain Eukaryota; kingdom Metazoa; phylum Chordata; class Mammalia; order Primates; family Lemuridae; genus Varecia; species Varecia variegata. The sequence goes on from CM052444.1 coordinate 61,282,113, forward strand.
GATTAATAAAATGTGGTATATGTATACCATGGAGTTCTCCTTAGCATGAAAAACAATGGTGATCTAGCACCTCTTATCCTGGATAGAGCTGGAGCCCATTCTACTAAGTGAAGTATCACAAGAATTGAAAAACAAGCACCACATGTATTCACTATCAAATTGGTACTAACTGATCAACACTTATGTGCACATGTAGTAATATACGTTAGGTGTTACGCAGGTGGGAGGTGGGAGTGGGGATGGGTATATTCACATCTAAGGGGTTTGGTGTGCATCATCTGTGGGATGGACATGCTTGTAGCTCTGACTCAGGGCAAAGACAATATAAGTAACCTAAACATTTGTACCCTGTAATATTCTGAAATAAAAAAAAAGATAACAATATAGTAAATCCAGTTTGAATAATAGTGCTAAACCATGAACTTAATTTTGAAAGTAACCAACTAAACACATCAAAAGATTGTGGGGGAAATTTCCTGAGAGCTGTTGTAGCCATTGAGTAGCATTTCATAACTGTGTTAAACTAAAGCAGAGAATACCCATTCTACAAAAGAGACCACCAGTACAATTTGAACAAAAAGTTGTGTCAAGGATATTGTCAAAGTTGCCCACCAGGTAGACTACAGAGATTTCTTAGGTCATGTTTTGTCAAATTACCTATAGCAATTACTGATTGTGAAAGTTTAATTATAGCATTCCTTTGTTAAGTGAAAAAGTAGGCATTAAAGCGATAAGAATATCATTACAATGTGGGGAGTCTTATTTCAATGTCTTAGTAAAAGATGTTCACATCAACTTCTCACCTTGGTTTGCAGTTTGAATGTCTCTGGTTATGACACTGAGTGGTTTGATGAACTTTCTGTGTGGCCTCTACATCTAGCATGAGAATAACATCTTAAAATTTATCTAGGTTCATCTTATAGGGCTTTAGGAACAGAGCAGTTCCCGTTTTAGTAATTTTATGGAAGATAGGTGGGTTGGAGGAACCTAGAAGAATTTAGGGTCTAGTCTATAGGTAGATAACAGGAACTCAAAAACAATGTACAGAGTTACAATCTAATAACAGGTATATTATAGCTTTTCTTTAAAAACATTACTTTTTTTCTCTACATTATCGTATAGGAATTTCAGATTTAAAAACCTCTTGAGCACTTTGGGTGGCTGAGCAGAATTGCTTTAGGCCAGGAGTTTGAGACCAACCCTGGTAATGTACAAGACCCCATCTCTACAAAAACTCCTTGAGGATAAGAAGCCAAACCAAGGCAGACTTTAGATTTTATTTATAGTCTTAAGGTTCCTAGGCCTGCCAAAAAGTGACAGTTTTTATTTCCTCATTGTAAGGCTGAGAACCCTTGAAGTCAGGCATTTTATGCAGATTTTCAAATAGGATATTTCAGTCAAAGCCTTGGTAACATAACCAATGTTTTAGATTGTATTCTGCTATAAAGAGAGCAGAGTTTTACTGAATTTATACAATTGACCATATAGCTGTAAAAATATGCACAAATAATTTTTTAACTCTGGGGAATCAAGTAAGGAAAAAACAACCGAAAACAAATGCTTTTATCTTTGTTTACAAAAGTATACTTTACCAAATTGCTATAAACTATAGATAGTTTAAGAGAGAATTTTCTTAAATCTGGAAAACAGAAACTTTGAGTAAAGGGCCAACAATTCAAGTAAAAGTCATAAAAACATTACCTTCATCAGTTACTCAAGCTCATGTAATCAACTTTTATTCTGCTTGACCTCCATTAATAGCTTCATGAATCCATCAGTTTCTTTACTTCAAGTTCTGGAATTTTTTATTTAGTCCATTGATCTGAAAGGTACCAGAAACCCACCTTTCCTAAGCTGCTTCCATAGGCTTTTAAGCAAGATGGAAATAAGGTTGATAGAAAGTAAACATTAGTTTCCCCCCCAAAAAAACAAAACAAAACAAAAACCTATTAGAAACCTGTATTTAAGAGTACTTTTTAGAGTTTTTTCCAAGAATCTAATTGTAAATATTTTTAGAGAAGGACTCAAAATGATAACTGTGGATGACAAAAACTTAGAATAGCCATGGTTAAAAATCTGATAAAAGTTTACAATTAACAGGAAATTTAGTTATTTTTATCACATATATTTCTATTATATTGCATTTTTATAGCATTTATTCCATTTACAATTACCTAATTTACTTATTTTAACAACTATCTAGATTACTTGTGAAAATTGAGATATTAGAACTAGTCATTATTTCAAGTTTTTTTTAATTAACCAATTTTATAGCCTGTTAATATCAGGTGTTTAACTGAATAAGAACCTAAAAGTTAAATACAAGGAAATCCTGTCAACTCAGAAGATACAGCTATTTTTGTTAAATCAATAATTTTTTAAAATTTCAAAATATTAAGGGGTACAAAAGTTTTTGTTACATGGATATATTCTATAATGCTGAAATTGGGGCTTTTGGTGTGACCACCACCAGGACAATGTTCATTGTACCCAACAGATAAGTTTTTATCCCTCACTCCACTTCCACCCTCCCCTCTGCTTAGTTTCCAATGTCCTTTACATCTTTTCCTGCCCATGTGTACCCATCATTTAGCTCCCACTTATTAGTGAGAAAATGTGGTGGTTTTTCGACCATTTCCTAAAATACTTCACTTAGGATGATGGTCTCCAGTTCCATCCAAGTTAATGCAAATGACATTATTTCATTCCTTTTTATGGCCGAGTAGTACTCCATGGTACATATAGAAATGTGTGTATGTATATACACATGGCACATTTTATTTATCCACTCATGTATTTATGGGCACTTAGGTTGATTTCATATCTTTGCAATTGTGAATTGTGCTGTGATAAACATTCAAATGCAGGTGTCTTTTGATAGAATTACTTCTTTTCCTTTGGGTAGAGACCCAGTAGTGGGATTACTAGATCAAATGGTAGGTCTATTTTTAGCTCTTTGAGGAATCTCCACACTGTGTTCCATAAAGGTTGTGCCAATTTGCAGCCCCACCAACAGTGTAAAGAGCAGTCTCCATTTGTTTTTTTGATTGTTTGTTTTTTTGTTTTTGTACATGAATGTTCACAGCAGCTTTATTTTCCATAACCAAAAACTGGAAACAATCCAGATGTCCTTCATGGGGATGAGTATACCATAGAATACCACCCAGCAGTAAAAAGGAATGATCTGCTGACATGTGAATCAACCTGATGAATCTCCAGAGAATTACGCTGAGTGAAAAAAAGCCAATCCCAAATGGTTACATACTGTATGATTCCATTTACATAACATTCTTGAAATGCCAAAATAATAGAGATGATCAGGTAAGTGGTTTCCAGGAGTAAGGGATGGTCCAAGGGAGATCTCAGTGGTGATAACACAGTTCTGTACTGATTGTTGTAGTAGTTACATAAATGTGCATGTGACAAAATGACGTAGAACTACACACCCGCATTGCACAGGGGTCAAAGCTTTGGTTCTGATACTGTATTCTAGTTATGTAAGATATAACCATTGAGGGAGATGGAATGAAAGGTGCATGGGACCTCTATCTTTGCAACTTCTTATGAATCTAATTATTTTAAAATATACAGTTAGGGAAAAAAGCAATAGCTCTAAGTGCAAATTGATATCCTGGATCGGATCCTTCAAAAGGACATTACTGGAAAACATGGTAAAATCCAAATTAAGTCTCTAGTTAACAATATCATGTATCATTACACAAATGTTAATTTTTTAGTTTTGATAAATATACCAAGGTTATGTTAACATTAGGGGAAGGTGGGTGAAAGGTGTATGAAACCCTTCAGTGAATCTAAAAACATTTTGAAAATATAAAACCCTGATGGCCAGGCTGATTAAATCAGATGCCCTAGGACAGGCCCAGGCATCAGTATTTTAATTTGCCAGGTGATTCCGATGTGCAGCCAAGGTTAAGAACCACTGTTCTGGAGAGATGATTGCAAAGTATTTGTTTCCCACCTGGGTTTGCTCTTAGAGTGCACTCCTTGAGGACAATTTCTGAACAGAAAAAAAAATTTTTTTTAACCTTTATATAAACAGTTTATTTACTCTAAACTGTAACACAGACAGAACGTCACAGAAACACAAAGGAAGTGATGCGGTCAGATGTGCTGGCTTCGGATCTGAGGCTCAAGAGCAACACACCCCAGATTCCGGAGAACAAGGTGGGAGGCCATGTGGTTTTTTTCCTATACAAGCATAACTTTTTCTCTGCATCCATGCCAGCATCTATTGGTTTTTGACTTTTTAATAATGCCATTCTCCCAGGGGTAAGGTGGCATGTCACTGTGGTTTTAATTTGCATTTCCCTGATGATTAGTGATATTGAACATTTTTCATATGTTTGGCCATAAATCAATAATATTAATCTTATATATCAAAGAATTGCATAACTAAAGATCATTTTGTTTTAGGCTGGCCCGTTTAGTTTTTAGTGGTCTTTTCTGCTGGATCTAGAAACCAAATTGACAGCAGGCAGACTAACAAGAGAAAAATATACAAATTAGTTTTTTCAAAGACTTTAAGTCACAGAAACTAAAAAAATTAAGTTAATTACTATACGTTTTTTGAGTGCTCATTTATTTGAATTGTGGATGGAAAAATCCAAACTCTGAAATATTTGAAAGAGGTTTTATTCTGAGCCAAATTTGAGGACCATGGCCTGGAGCCACTCCCAAGAACCCTGGAGGAAGTGGACTCGCTGTGGCTGGGTTATAGTTTGGTTTTATACATTTCAGAGAGACAGGGATTACAGGTAAAGTCATAAATCAATACATGAGAGGCAAACATTGGTTTGGCCCAAAAAGGTGGGACATCTCGAAGCGGGGGCTTACAGGTTCTAGGTGGGTTTGAAGACTCTTTGGCTGACAATTGGCTGAGAGAGTTGGGCCTTATCTAAAAGACCAGAAAGGAAATGCTTAATTTAAGACAAAGATGTGAGCACTCTGGGAGGTCCAGACAGGAGAATCTTTCAAGTTAAGATAAGGATCTGCTGGAATACTTGAGTTAAGATGGGGGCTTTCTATCTTTTAGGTGAGGTTAATGCTATACCTATACCGGAATCAGGTTGGGAAGTAAACCACACTATATTTGGTTAACAAAACCTGCTTAGTGGGAATTTACCATTTGTGAGCGTGACTCATCTGGCTACCTTAGGAAGGAATTTTGAGCAAAAGAAAGAGATCAGAGTTCAGTCCTCAGTTCCCCCTGTTGGCCAAAGATCATTCCATGAATGCATGTGTAGGCCAATAACCAGCAGAAGTCCCACAGCGCTAGGAAGGCTCATTCCTAGAGTTGTCTATCTGGTCATCCAGTGATGTGAAATAGGCAGTGTTATATCTTAGGGGAGGGACATGACTCCACTTGCTTTAATAGCCAATTGTTAAAGGGGCCAGATAGAGTCAGGCCTAGGGTTTAGTCTGAAAAAACGTCTTGGACCAGATCTATTCTGCGAGCTATCGTGATCTAGGCCTTTGATTGGGTTTTTCTCCTTTTCCTGTATCTGGTATAGCATTTACAAAAAACATATAATGATAATACAGCAATGACTGTCATAAAGGTACTAAACAGTATGTTTCCAAGAGAGTTATAGGTAGAATCAGAAGGTAGTAAGCAGCCTAACCAGCCGAAAAATCCTCTGCATGCATCATCATATTCTTTGATCAGACTTACAATATGTTAACCTTCCTTATCAACAGTCAATTGAACCTTATGGTAAATTTTATTTGAGGATTGTAAAACTGACACCAATCCAGAATCTAATAAATTCAATATTTCCTCTGGCCAATTTGTCTTCATAGGTATAACATCCTGATGAGGGTGTAAATCGAATTCAAGAAACATCTGGTCTTCAATATTCAAATTATCATAGGACTTGTTTATATTAGCAAACCTAACTTTCCCACCACCTTTGTGTTACACCATATACTAGTGTTGGGGAGGGAAAAGGAGGTTTTGTTACAGGAGAAATCATATAATTCTATAATGTCATTTTGTTGTCCCTCCCAGCAAAAGCGGCCCTTTCCCACATACCAGATGTTATGTTCTATGGGGGTGGATACTAGGGGCCAAGTCTGGGAGAAATCAGGGTTCCAAGTGTTTTGAGGGCATAGCCATTCTCCTTTTCTATTTTCACAGTCTGAGAGGGGCGCGTGAGCCACCGCGCCCGGCGCCTAAGAACCCTCTTAATTGTTTTTTTGTCTTGGGCAAGGGAAAGGTCATAATGGCAGAGATTCTCTCAGGGTTTATTAGAAGTCCCTTTGGGGAAATCGTGTGTCCTAGGTATTTAACTTGGGGGAGACAAAATTGTAATTTATCTCTGGACACTTTGTGTCCCTTCAGAGCGAGCTGTTGAGGCAGGTATATAGTGTCTCCTCTGCCTTCACTCAGGGAGGGTGAACACAACAGCAGATGATCCACATACTGAATTAGAGTAGATGTATTTGAGAATACAATATCATCTAAATCGGCCCTTAATATTTGAGAAAATACGTAGGACTTTCGGAGTAACCCTGGGGCAAGACTGTCCGTGTGTACTGGCGATTTTCCCAAGTGCCAGCTATAGTATGATTCCCATTCATTTTCCTTAATTCGAGAGCCTGATTTCTGTAGCGCGCAAGAACACCAATTTGAGAATATCGAAAGTTCCCCATTTTGGAAACCTCAGACCTACGTCGTCCTTAGTAAGATCTTCCCATTTATACAAATATTTGCAAGTAGGGGCGCCATAATTATCAAACATAAAGCCAGCTGGCGTGCCTCAAGGAGGTCGTTCCTCTTGCCTTTGCTCATTCTTAAAGAATTTGTTTCCTTTTTTTTTTTTTCTTGAAGGAACGGAACTGTGGTCTAGGGTTTAATGTCGTGGATCAGAGTGTGCTGACTGTGGGTGGGGCTCCTCGGTGTTTAATCACTGAGTCGGTCCCACCCTCTTACGTGGCTCAGTTTCTCTCTTCCGGTGTCTAGTACCCGCCAGAGGGCTCAAACGCCAAGTGATCAGCTCTTATATGCGTTTCCTGGACCAGCCTTCTTTTAATTAATTTTTTGGGGGTTCCCTATGGGGCTACTGGGGACTCGGGGAATCGCCACAGGCAACTCCCAATCAGGGTCCTGGTCGCCGAGGACTGCTTGAGATCTGGGAGGAGTAAGCTGCCCCTTCGGAGCTGAGGAAGTCTCTCATTTATCTACAAACACGACAGTTGAGTTCCTTGCGCAAATGCGCAGACAAGGCAATCGAAATTAATTTTGAGAGGAAAAAGGCAATGGAGAAAGCTCTTTAGAGTGTACTTCCAAACCAAAGGAGGATACCAAACAACAAGTTCTAGGAAGAGAACCCATAGCTCAGAATAAACCGGGACGATCAACCAAGAGCCGGAGATCCGGATCTCAGGACTTATTACCAGGTTCCGTCCGGAGGCGAGGCCTCCTTAGGAAGAAATTTTGAAGAAACGAGAAAGATCAGAGTTCAGTCCTCAAAACCAATCACAAAAAAAATTTCTTACGGGATTTCTCTTTGACTGTGCTGGATTTTATAAAGTCTATGAACCAGATTTTGGGCAAAGCAGTGTGAGTCAGTTACCAATACGCCGGATTGGACAAAGAATGCGTTATGCGAGGAGAGTGCCTGCACTGGGGGCGGGGTCTGGGGGAAAATCCTGAGGCTTCCAGACTCCCGCGGCTCAGCACTTACAGCGACATTCGGCATGCTGCACGTACCTGGAAGGAGAGAGGTTGGGCTGGCTGCAAGCCAAGCGTTGCGCAGCCACTAAGACGAGCAGCACGGACTGCCGACTGCGGGCACTAACAGTAAGCCACTTGCGCTCTGGGAAATGGGAGGGCCAAGGCATGGAGGGCGGTTGTGCGTGAGAGATGTACTGATGATACTGGAACCTGGGACTCTCCAGTGAGCCGAGGCGCCAAGCTTCCCTGGCAGACCTTCCGGAGGGCCCCGCGCTAGGCTACTAGAGATGGCACCAACGGGAAAGGCGGGTGGGATCCTGCCTCTTCCTGAAGCCACCACACACCAGGGCTAATTTTTTTTTTAAACGCATATTGATGGAGAAGCTTCATTCTATGTCACTGCAGCCTCAATCTCCTGGGTTCAAGTCATCCTCCTGCCTCACCCTTCTGGGTAGCTGGGACCATATAGGTTGCGCGTCATCACGCCTGGCTAATTTAAAAAAAAAATTTTTTTGGCCAGGCGCGCGGTGGTTCACGCCTGTAATCCTAGCACTCTGGAAGGCTGAGGCGGGTGGATCGTTTGAGCTCAGGAGTTCGAGACCAGCCTGAGCAAGAGCGAGACCCCTTCTCTACTAAAAAAAAAAAAAAAAAAAGAAATGAGCTGGACAACTAAAAATATACAGAAAAAATTAGCTGGGCATGGTGGCGCATGCCTGTAGTCCCGGCTATTGGGAAGGCTGAGGCAGTAGGATCCCTTGAGCCCAGGAGTTTGAGTTTGCTGTGAGCTAGGCTGACACCAGAGTTGACCGAGAACAAACCGAGTGGCACTTAAAGGGTGCAGAAAAGCAGGTTTATTATGCCGACGGGCTCAGAGGGGCCTCGCCACCAAATTCTGAGCCCCAAACAGAAAGTGTAACAGTTTTTTATACATTTCATTTTTTTTTTCCTCTTAGGGAGGGTGTAGGGCACTGTTATAATGTGGTTAGCAAGGGCAGGGTTTTGAACAACCTTAATTCCTGGTACAGGGTTTCTATAGAAATTCTTTCTTGCCTCTTGCCGTCTAGTCATAGCAGGAAGCTGTTACAAGAGGTTTACAGAAGCAAGAGTGACAGCGGTTTAGCGGTTTACATGAGGCCCACAGGTTTTTTGTCTGAAGGAATTTTTCATTTCTCTATCACGGCAACAGAGCGAGACTCTGTCTCAAAAAAAAAAAAAAAATCGCATCCCGTTTGTCGCACGGCACACCCACCCCAGAGTCCCAGCGGAACAGCTGGTCTGGGAGACGCTTTTACAGCATTTCCGGTTAAAACTCCCATCTCTGTCTCTTCCTTCCTAGGCTTCTCCTGGCGCCAGCTAAGTGCCAGGGAACTTGCGCGCACGGCTCCCTGCCTCCCTTCCGGTCCCCAACGATGGGCAGCTCCAGCTGTGGTCCCAAGGAATCACTACTGCAGAGGCTGGGGCTCCGGCCCCCTGTGTTTATCATACACAACCCCTCGCCCCGCCAGGGAAGCGGAGGTTACCGCGTAGTGGTAGCTGGCTCCGCTGGCGTGGGTAAGAGCGCCCTGATGCAGAGATGGGCACAGGACACCTTTCGTAATCCATACCTGCCAACCATTGAAAATAATTACTGTAAATTGCTGGGCTGCGACCATGGGGTGACTGCCCTGCACATCGCTGACAGCGTAGGGGGGCACCACTACCATCCTCTGCAGCGTCTTGCAGTTACCGAAGGCCACGCCTTCATCCTGGTCTACTCAGTCACCAAGAAGGAAACCTTGGAAGAGCTGAAGCCCTTCTATGAGCTGATCCGTAAGATCAAAGGTGATAACTTGCATAAGTTCCCCATCCTGCTGGTGGGCAATAAGAGTGATGAAAACTGCCGGGAGGTGGCCCTGAGTGATGGCGCCACCTGTGCTTTGGAGTGGAATTGCGCTTTCATGGAGATCTCAGCCAAGATGGATGTGAATGTGCAGGAGCTATTCCACACGCTGCTGACCCACAGGAAGCTCAATGCTTGCCTCCAGGGTCCCCGGAAGAAATCTCAGATGCCTAAGACTACCGAGAAGCTGCTTGACAAATGTAGCTTCATGTAAGCCTTGGGCCTAAGGAGCTAGATCTGCCTATCCTATAGTGTGTAGAAAACATGGGCTGGTCTGTGTTACCTGCACGTGTGTGTACGCACGCAGTGGTTTAGACAGTAACAACTAGATGAAAATAAATGTACCTTGTGAGTTAGTAACTTATTTTTCTCAGACAAGAGAATTCAAATTGTTAAAACATTGGCATTTGAGAACAAAAAAGTACCACAATGCATTTAAAATAAGATCTTTAATAGTAAATTTCATAAGGGAAAATGTTTTGAAAAGAATAAAACACCAAAATGAATTGAAAAATGCCACAGCCCTTTGGGTAACCCTATTATCTATTATTTTTAAACATTTCAACTCCTGTAAGTGTTTAATCATGTCTTTTCATTGTGTATTTAATAGTTAAGAAAAGTGTTTTCACAACAAACACTTTGACAAATTGCTGTGAGACAGATATGCTAAAGAAACAAACAAAAATATTCTATAGCTGACCACTGGAGCAGAGAAAACTGTGAAAGTAGAAGTCTCTCACCAAAGATGTGTTGTTGTTTCCTGTGTCATTTGAAAATGTTTGGGTATATCCACATAGCAGTTTTAATAGTGTAACAGTTTCTTGACTTAATAAAGCTTTTCCTGCATGCAATCAGCTGTTAAGAATTTTTCTTACCAAACAATAACAACAAAATTGCCCATTACATTAAAATTTAAGACACATCTGTTAAATGTTTCTAATAAGAACTCCACACCTGGACATTCTTGCTTTCTTGAAATAAGCTAGTGGTGGAAGGGGCTGTCCAAGGGGGGGGCCTGCACTGCAGAACTGTTGTATATCCATAACCTTTCCTGGACTGACATCCAAAAGAACTGCAGGCACCTTTGAAGACGATACTCACTGTGTTGCTGTCGCAAAAGGAAGCAGGTAAAAAGCAAAGCTCAGCCTTCTATTGTCTCAAAAGTCTTTCCTTAAGAAATATTGGATATAGGGAATGGGGAGGAGGAAGGTAAGGGGAGGGAAAAATGGGTGGGATTTGAAATTTGAGAAACTCCTCCATGAGGGAGTTTTTTAAATAGATTAATTTTATTTGAACATAATTTTTTTGAGTGAAGAAATGCTGTAACGGAGTCCAAGTTGTACCAGTCGCTGCAGGACAGCCAATAAGTAGAGAGAAAAGGTGTTGGGGCAAGGAAAGTGACTTTCATTCAGAGAGCTAGCAAACCAGGAAAATGGCAGACTAATGTCTTACAATATTTTAAATTAGTATGAACTTTAGACTCCTTTTCATCTTATGAGAAGGATGAAGGGGGTTTGTAAGAGGTAACTGAGGACTGCAGACATCTGGGTATCAGCAAGAGTCTGAGGAAGTTGTAAAACTTCTTTGCTCTTGGTTAACTTTGGATGAATAGGTCAGGTCATGATGTTCCTATAAATCTTTATCATAGTATTGTTACTTGTGCATGTACTCTCTCTCTCTCTCTTTTTTTTTTTAATCTCCCCAGAAGGTAGTTTTGGGAAAGGGACAATTATTTTTCTTTTAGAGTTGAACTACTACCTAAATTCTTCCTATAATTAGCTGGCCTACAGTACAGAGCTAAGCAGAAGCTTTTAACCTAAAAGGGGACATTATCACAGGGGTCAGAAGCAAAATGGAGCTAGTTATGTTAAGCCTCCCTTCCACTGTTAAAGGTTCACTTCACAATCTTGTGGAAGTGGGGCAATAGGGCTCTCATCTTCTCACAGGCTTCTTCCCATTTGAAACAGGTAGAGCAAATTGTGGAAGATGAGCCTGAAAAGTCAGAGTTTAGAATCCATTCTTTAGAGGTAAGGGGGAATTACTACAGGATTTAGGTAGACTTGATCATATGTGCATTTTTAAAAAGATCACTCTGGAGCCTCAGTGGGAATGGAGAAAGACAGGTAGACAAATCAGAAAATAATGAGAATCATCCAGGAAAGAGATTTTAAGTACATGCTCTAGCCATTGCCAGAGGGAATAGAGACAAGGGGATGGAGTACAGAACTATGTAGTAGGAAGAATGGCCAGAGCTTGGTGATGTTTTAGAGTTTGGAAGAGAGGGAGAAACTGAGGTGACTGCCACGTTGCTGAGTGGGATTCCTGGGGGGTTATGGGGTCATTAATTGCAGAAACACAGAAAGAAGAGCTGACTTGGGTGAACATCTATTTGCACATGCACTTGACAGTAAGTTACATTTTGAATAACATAGTTGCAAGGTGTTTATGGGACAGCCAAGTGGAAGTTTCCAATGGGAACTGGACTGGGATTAGGGACAGGAAACAATGATCTGTGAGTTTTCAGCATGTGGCCGATGGTAAGGCTGTGGGAGGCAAGAAGAGGAGGCAAGGAAAAAGGGTTTAGAACAGAATCATGGAGAATAAAAGAACTTAGCTACTAACAAAGAGGAAACTCAGTGTGCAGTAGTAAATGCTGAGAGGGAAATGAGTTTCAAAGAAAAGCATGTAATCCATCATAGCAAAAAAGTAATAATATAATAAAATGAAGATTAGAAAATGTTACTCATATTTAGCAGAGATTTCTGGTTCCAGCCAAGCTAGAGTAGCCCCATTCCTCCCAGGTACTCCCTCTTATAACTAAAATAACCCTGGACATAACAAATAAGCAAAGGAAAATAATTAAAGGTGAAAAATCATGGACTGTCTAGGAACCTCAGGATGTGAGGAATGACGTGACAGTGAATTCCCTGGGTTTCCTGTTATCTCCAATATATCCTGGACAGGACACTGCAGAAGCCTCCAGTCTAGAGCCACCAGCAGGCACAGACCCAAAACAATGGTGGGGGGGGGCAAGAAAAGCACATCCCCCCTAGTCAAAGAACCAGGAAGATAGTAGTTCAACATGAGAAAAAATTTTTGGCAATACCTGCCCTACTCCAGATAAACACCAATGTCAAAACCTCTTCTCGTCTTCTTCCCCCTAGAGGAAGTTTGTCTTCTACCCCAGCCCATCCCACTCTGCCCTGCAGAAGCAGGCGGTAGTGATTTAATTTCCACTCCTTGTACTATTACCAGCAGGACATAGCAGGAAACTGCAGGGGCTGTCAACCTAAATAATAACCAGAGAGGCTCTCTAAAAGAAAATGATGTTAGCAGGGCATGGTGGGTCATGCCGGTAATCCCAGCATTTGGGGAGGCTGAGGTGGGGAGATCACCTGAGCCCAGGAGTTCAAGACCAGCCTGGGCAATATAGCAAGACACCATCCCTACAAAAAATAAGAAAAAGTAGCCAGGCCCGGGGCATGTGTCTGTAGTCCCAGCTACGTGGGAGGCTGACGCAGGAGGATAGCTTGAATCCAGGAGTTCAAGGTTGCAGTGACCTGTGATCCTGCCACTGCACTCCAGCCTTGGTGATAAAGTGAGACCCTGTCTCTAAAAAAAAAAAGAAAGAAAATGATTATTTGGGAATAAAGCATTGCAGTGGGAATATGCATACCATAGTAAAGTAATACATATTCAGGGAGGTAAAGGAAGACAGAGGTTTTTTAAGGAAAAAAAAAAGGATTACCTAATTGTTTTGAAATAATTATCCTTGGTTATAAAGATCAATAACAAGGGTGATACAAGTCCGAGGTTGTATAGGCAGTTGCTGGGCAGATGTCTTTGCAGGAGTATCTTTTGTGTAAGGTTGCAGTGGCCTTTGTGCAATGTTTGGCTTGTGTAGTCTTTTTCATTATCAGACTTAGAAGGGTGAGAATGCTCTCTTCATGGCCTTCCCTGACTCAATTTGTCAGGGTTTTAATATTAGTGACTCCACTTTTATTCTGACAACTTTCACACTTTCCCCTTTTGATCAAGATCTTTCTCCAAAAACATCACTGATCAATCTTCCTATAGTTAAATTTTGATGTCCCTTGATGTTGAGATGGACCTGTCCTAGTTGCTGGTCACATCCCATGTTGGAGGGAGTGATTGGTGACTAGGAGTCAGTGTTAAAACCCTGTTAGTGACATTTGAGCAACAAAGGAGGTTTGAAAGAAGTGGCTCTCAGGCTAAGTCTACGTGGAGTCTATCATTAAGGTCAATTTTGTCTGTTCTGTAGTCCTTTGCAGTCATCTCAAAGTACTGGGCCAGTGTTATTTTGTTAGGAGTTATACTTTTGCAAAAATGTAACAACTAATAGATACTAAATTACAAAGCAAAATTAATAGTAATAAGACAATTCCAATTCACACAATGGTTTTGAGCCATGAACCTAGGCTTAAAGACAACCAATTAAATAAATTAAATGATAACACAAAATTAGGTAAGACCTGTTGTAACCATGGGTTCTGTTTTCTTGTTTTGTGTTTATGGTCTCAACTTTCCCTGAGGAACTTATCCAGGTATGGCATGTAGTATTAGCAATAGCACAGATATTTTCTTTTTTAACCAATGGATACTAAAGGATTTTCTAGGTTACGTTTGTTAAGTTACCTTCAGAAGCTATTGATTGTGAAATTTCAATTACACCATTATCCTGGTGAAAAAGGTAGCATTAAGGCGGGTAAAAGTCGCATTATGATATAGAGTTTTGTTCTGACATCTCGAGAAGAGTTGTCTGTGGCATGAAAACATTAACTGCTCCTGATTTGTAGTTTGAATATCTGTGGTCATAACATCAGGCAGTTTGGTAAACTTTTTATGTAGTCCATACATCAAGCACAAAGCTTGTTCCTTAAAATTCATTTAGTTTTAGCTTATAGGACTTTAGAAATAGAGCTGTTTTTGTTGTGAGTTGGAGAGTTGTAGCCAAATATTGGAGGAAATTAGAATTTAGGATCTAGTCCAGTCTAAGGGTAGATAATAAGAACTTGAAAACAATGCACAGAGCTACAATTTAATAGCAGGTGTGTTAGAGTTTCTTCCTTTAGAAACATAATTTTTTTATCATATATTAATCATATAGGAATCTCAGATTCAAAAACCTCTTGATGCTAGGAAACCAAACCTAGGCAGATTTAGATTTTACTGACAGTTTTAAGGTTCTTGGGCCTGCCAGGAAATGATAATTTTTATTCACTCATTATGAGGCTGGAAACTTTGGAAGTCAGGCATTTTATATACATTCTTAAATATGACATTCCAGTCAAAGTCTTGGTGATATAACCATTATTTCCAGTTGTATTCTGCTTATGAAGAGACAGCAGATTCTTACTGAATGTATGTAAATAAAAATAAGAATGCTCACAAAGTTTCCGAATTTTGGAGGAATCAAGTAGGGAGAAAAAGCAAATGCTTCTATCTTTGATCACAAAATATACTTTACCAAATTGTTTTAAACTATAGATAGCTTATGAGAAAAAAATTTTCTTAAATCTGGAAAACAAAACATTTAAGTTAAGAACCAACAATGTTTTAAATAAAAAAATGTTTTAAATAAAAGTCATAAAAACTATTGATCACTTAATTTCATATAATTAATTTTTTGTTTTGCTTAATCTTGATTAGCAGTTGTATGAACTTATCAGTTTCCTTATTAGAGTTCTGGAAGTTTTTGTCTAGTCCATTGATCTTAAAGTAATCAGAAATCTGTGTTCAAGAGTATTTGTTAGAGTCTTTTCCATGAAAAGCAATTATTTTTTGAGAGAATTCAAAATAAGAAATTAAGATGACAAACACTTAGAATAGCCATGGTTAAAATCTGATGAAAGTTCCCAATTGACAAGGAAATTTTGTTATTTTTATTACATACAGCATTTTAAGATAACCAGAATCATGACTGACCATGTCACATGAGGACATCTGACTTTTATAAATTTCATGTAATCTTTAGAATATTCACATTAATTACATATCTATACAAGTATAACTTTAGGGAAGACTTAACATAATCAAAATTATTACTGACAGCATTATTAGATTTTTATGAATTTACAAGATTTTTGGAACATTTATATCAGTAACATACCCATAAATGTAACTGAAAGAAGATCTTGTATCACTTATCATTTGACAATGCCTCTGATACAATTTACCAAATAAGTCTAATCATTTCTTATCTCTACAAGATGAGAGATACATTCTTTGATGCTTTCCAGGGACCCAACTTGAAAATCTCAAAGTTAATTTTAGGCTGAAAAGAATTAATTTAGGATTTTGATCCTGGGGGAAACCTGCCAAAGATCTCAAAATGTTCCAAACACTTGATCAAAACACAATCACAGGTCATTGTTAAATAATAGTTGTTCATTTAACCAGAATGATAATCAAAGGACTTCAAAAGTAATACACACAAGATTACATGTATATAAAAACCTTAACCCTCTTAAATCTCAGTTTTCCTAAGTAATCCAAAACTTAATAAAGACAATGCAAGAATTACATTGATAAAATGTAAAATCTTTGCTTTGTTTTTTTAGGTCACTTACCAAAAAGGTAAAGAAAAGAATCCTTCAGTGTGATTGCTTCTACTTATGGGAAGCCCATTTAGATAAACCGGAAGTCAAACCTGATGAAAAAGGTATTGAATTTAAACAGACACAGGAAGAGGGTGTCCCGGGTTATTAGTATACACTATATTATAGAAGAATTTAAACAAGAAAACTAGTATCTTGAGCAGAGGTTCCATGGCTCTTTGTAACAACATGGGAATGTCTCTGGTTATGCGGAACAATTCAGATATATCAAGAACAGCCAAGAGTGCAGAATCAAGTTATACTGGAGGAAAACTGCCTTTCTGTGCCTTCAAGATAAACATTTCAGCATCAGCCTATAACAGCAGAGTTAGAACTGGAAAAAAAAAAGTTATAAGAGTTGATGAAAAGGTGGAAGAACAGAGTTATTGCCCTAACCAAGCCAAAAGATATTCCTTTTTTTTTTTTTTTTTTGAGACAGAGTCTCGCTTTGTTGCCCATGCTAGAGTGAGTGCCGTGGCATCAGCCTAGCTCACAGCAACCTCAAACTCCTGGGCTAAGCAATCCTACTGCCTCAGCCTCCCGAGTAGCTGGGACTACAGGCATGCGCCACCATGCCCGGCTAATTTTTTCTATATATGTATTTTAGTTGGCCAGATAATTTCTTTCTATTTTTAGTAGAGATGGGGTCTCGCTCTTGCTCAGGCTGGTCTCAAACTCCTGACCTCGAGTGATCCACCCGCCTCGGCCTCCCAGAGTGCTAGGATTACAGACGTGAGCCACCGCGCCCGGCCAAGATATTCCTTTTTAAAGGAAGAAAGAACATATGGAAGTGATGTATGACCTGCAAATCACATACAGCAAGGTATAGCAAAAGTTGAACTTTTGCGATATAAGTCTGAGAAATTTCAAAAAGAAATAGATTTCAGAATTAAAAATCAAAATCTCTTGCAATCTCACTAAGAACAAATCGATACTTTAAGAAAATCTTATTATAATATAGAGAACCTTATTTTTTAGTTTTGTATTAGTGTATTTTTATCTTCTCATGTGTTGAAATAGGATTTATTTAAAATATTTCTTTGCTTAAAAAACCCCCAAAATTAAAAGTTTGGTTTTCAGCACATATCGAGGCCAGTATAATGGCCTTCGTAAACATTAAAATTATAAACATCAATGAATACTCTTAAATCTTCCTTTAACATAATAGAAGGTCTAGTTTAGTATTCTCTAAGGCAAACTTGTGTCAGTTCTCATTATTTTGTATTAGTATATTTTTAATATCAAAGCTCAATTTTTATCGGTGCTGTCTTGAGAAAAAAAGCTCAATCTTTAGAAAGACTCATAAATGAATAATTTTTAAATTATAGTCAACTTAATCACACACAAATTTCTTTTATAAAGTTCCTTTTCATGAACCTTCTTATGACATACATAGACCATTTACAACATGCTTGGATTTTCTGCTTTGTCCTATACTTCCTCTTCCTTAAATAACCATCTTACTTTAGAACAAAAATTTACCACACAAGATTCATTCTCATACAAAATTAATCTTTTTTAAAAAACCTTCATTACCAAAAATACATTTTCATATACATAAGTTTCTTCACATCTCTCTCTCCTACTTAACTGGTTCCTTTTGTTCTTATTTCCTTTTTAAGTTTGTATTTGGATACAATTTTTAAATAGCCTCCAAATTAAACAAAATTATTTTTTCTCAATAAAGAACATGTTTATGCCTTTACTATAACTTTTTCTTATTAAAAACACATCTTTGGTCATACTTTATATACAGAATTATATATTAATTAGAATTTTTAACTCATTTACCTTGTATTTTAATGAAAACATAGGAATTAAGATTTTCAGTTGTCTGTGCTGTATCAGTACATTTCCGCTTGTCAATCCTCATGGTTATAATTATTGCTTATGCCCTTTTTCATCTGATAATCTGTACCTTCTGTCTAAAATATTGTCCTAATTCAGCAAGAAGTAGCTCAATGACTATATCGCCCCTCCTCCCATAGATATGGAAGGGTAAAATTAACAGTGGGGAATATGCAACAGAGAGAATGGCCTGAAAAAAGGTAAAAATGTTTTCTGCCTCTTCAAAACCGCTTCACCCACTGTAAGAACTAAAATCTACATCCCTGCCTCAGGCCAGCGGTTGGGAGGAGCAGAAGACTGTCCTTTGCCCAGGTGGAGGTCACAAAATTGTCTTAGCTGAAGATGGGCTGAGTCTGGGAAGAGGCCATGAGATTGATTTAGCCACAAATGGGACTATGGGATTAACCAGAACCTTTAAAAGCTCTGTACTTCTGCTCAGAGGCAGGAGTAGTTGGTGCTTTGTGACAAGAGTTTGCCAACTTCCTCATTTGTGGCCAAATTAATAGACTCCTCTTTCCTTCTCAAAAGAAAAAAAAATTACATAAGGATTATTTTGTTTTAGGCTGGGTTTATAGTTTCATAAACTCCATATCAAACCCTGACACCTTAAAATATCTAGCAGAGACAAATATAAAACTGACCAGTAAGCCCAGGAAAAAGTGTAAGAGGGGCCAGGCGCGGCGGCTCACGCCTGTAATCCTAGCACTCTGAGAGGCCAAGGCGGGAGGATCGCTCGAGGTCAGGAGTTCGAGACCAGCCTGAGCAAGAGCGAGACCCCGTCTCTACTAAAAATAGAAATAAATTAGCTGGACAACTAAAAATATATAGAAAAAATTAGCCAGGCATGGTGGTGCATGCCTGTAGTCCCAGCTACTTGGGAGGCTGAGGCAGGAGGATCACTTGAGCCCAGGAGTTTGAGGTTGCCATGAGCTAAGCTGATGTCACGGCACTCTAGCCCAGGCAAGAGAGTGAGACTCTGTCTCAAAAAAAAAAAAAAAAATGTGTATGATGACAATGTTGAAGACATTCTATTTTTATCTTATCAGTAATTTTAAAAACAAATAATTTATTAAAGATTTATTAATAAGTCATGTAAACTAAGAAGCATTTGGGTCAATTACTATATATTTTACATTTTATACTTTATATGAGTGTCCATTTATCTTTAAGAGATTTCTGGCCAACTATGCCAAATGATGCCATGTAGATACAATGTACATGTAATACATGTACATATACAATGTACAATAATACATGTACATATGTATAAACACATCTAACCACATATACACAAATATATTATAGTTTTCATTTTAGAATTTTAGACATGAGATAGTAATACAAACTCAGTTGTATCCAAATTATATTTCTGACAAAATTGGGACCTGTCCACATGGCTAAACCTTATTTGCCCTAATAGGTAATCTGATAAAGGCTGTAGACCAAAATGTTGGGTAAAGCAGTTTCTATGGTAGTTTGATTTTATAAAACCTCTTTCACACTTTTTTTCCCTTCTTTTTTTCAGTTTCAAATAAGTTTAGGGTTAAATTTCCAATTGTGTACATTTCAGCTAGGATTGGCTTAATTATATGAAAAACAAAATCTCTAAGTAATCTTGAATAGTAACAATTCTATCTTTTGTTTTGCTGGTCTGATTTACTTGTTTAGCAAACGCAGGCAGGGAAGAATTTTTACCAATTTTTTTCCAAGGTTTTTGTTTGTTTGTTTGTTTTTTACCTCTGCATGGCAGAAAAAGCACAATTTTTACTGGACAGAGATACCTTATATTGTTGCTCTGAGCTCAAGATTTTGACCTGTTTGATCTGAGAGCCTAACTTTTCATAAACATTAATCTAATTATTCTTCTTCTAGATTAATTTTTCAATTAAGTGTTTCATCACCATATGTAATTTTAGGCAAATTAAAATTTATAGTTCTAAAAGGTGTCTAGGTTGTTGGTTACTATGGAGCTGTTGTAATTTGTAAGGCCATTAAGTTGAAAGCCCTTTAAGACTACTTTTTTAAAAAATCTTGTCTGGAATGCCATAAGCAGTGAGAGTTTTATTTCAACAACAATAGAAAAGTCAGTAGATTCAAAGTAGGCAGAAAAAAAATAGAGAACTTGGGAGACTCTACATGTTAACTCTATAGTTGAAGGTTTTTCGAATAATGACCATCAAACTCTAAATTTTTCTTGATGTAATTTGCCCATTAGTTTAAAATGAGCACAGGAATGGGCCATAATATGTAGCCAGCTAGAGTCCCAGAAAAGATAGTTTGCCTTAATGTTTGAGAACCCGATTCCATTTCTTATTAATATCTCAAGAGTAAAGAAAATTCTATAAATACTGTCCAGGAATGTCCCAAGTTTAGATTGGTGTTAGATGGTGGCAACCATCTTAGTGGCTTTTAATTACCCTTCCTGTACCCGCTATCTAGAATGTTTATTTTTGCTCTCGGAATATTTTCAGAAACAAGGGAAGAGTCACACCAAATCAAAAAAAACTAATATAAGAGTGTTCACAAAAATTTTAACCTAGAGGTGTAGATCAAATGAAATATTTGGGTATACAAGCCAGAGATGACATGTCTCACAGACAATTCTGTAGAAACCAAAAGTGCTTAATCCAGAAAGACAATTGTCTTTATACCAGAAAGGACTTACCAGAAAAGGCAAAAAGTCTTTCATTATCCCAGAAGGGATGTATGGGTCCTTATTAAGGTGGCCTTATCCAAACCAGACCCCAAATAGAGTGAAAAAGTCTTTACCAAAAGGAGGGAGGCTCAACCCGACAGAAGATTCACCAAGGCAGAAAAGGTGAACTGTGCAAGCAGATAGCTCAGAGGGCTCAAGTGAGTAAAACACACCAGTTCCAAGAATCACTGATGCCTTCGGATAGTGGTTGTTATTCAGATCCCACTTCTGGCACCATATGTATCAACCTAAATAATAGAGCGTGGCTCTCTAAAAGAAAAAGATGTTTATTTGAGGATAGACCATGCAATGGGAATGGGAATACACATGCCATAGTAAACTATGTGTGTATTCAGGAAAGCAAAGAAAGGCAGAGATTTTCAAAGGAAAAAAATGAGGATTACATGATTGTTTTGAAATAATTACCCTTGGCTACAAGGATCAATAACAAGGGTGACACCTGTCTGAGGCTGGATAGGCAAGTTACTGAGCAGATGTCCTTGCAGAAATATTTTTTGTGCAAGGTGACAGTTGTGGTTTTAGTAGAGTCTTTTTTGTTATCAGGTATACAAGCATGAGAACCCTCTCTTCATGGTCTTCCCTGGCTCTATTTGTCAGGGTTTTCTTAGCATTTTAATTCTGACAACTTTTACAAAGCCAAGGAAAAACTTCCACTTTGACCTCTCTGAAGGTTTCCTGAAAATCAATTGCCAAAAGGCAGATTAATAGGAGAAAAAGCAGACAGATTTATTAATGTGCATGGGGGAGAATCATAGAGTGATTCTCACAACCTACCAATGGGGTACAGAAGCTTATATACCCTTTTTCATAGGAGAGTAAGGAGATGGGGAATGTAGACAATTATTTTGAGGGACAGTAAATGATTATTAGAGAGAATGAATGGACCAGGGAGACAGAAATCATCTTGTAAATGATTTGTTTGGAATTTGAATGAGCCCAAGAGTCAGCATTATCTTGCAGAAAAGTCCATTTAAGTGTGGTTGCATTCTTCAGTCATCTTGTCTACCATAGATAATGAGGAAACAGAAACAATTGTGTTTCTTTTGGTAAGAAGTTTCCTTGGTCAGTAAATTTCCCCTCTGCACTTGAGGAGGGGGGAGAAATAAGACAAGGTTAGAGGGACCCTGATTCTAGGGATTATTTGTGAGGCTTTTCAATTTTCAAAAGCACTCAACATTCCCAAGTGTCATCCAGAGCTAATACTTTATTCCAGATTCCTTCCACCCCTTTCCTACTGGCAGGGTGGTGTTAGTGGGGCTGAGCAGGGAGCTAATGGTCTGAATCCCCTTCCAGGGTTATGTCCGTAGCATCAGTGGGAATGAATGAGATTATGCAAGGTGGAGCTAGTGGGTACTTTGCCTTCTCTCTCCACCCCATCACTGTGGCTCACTTGGGAGCTGAGCTTATACCGAAATAAGGCAGTGTGAGTCTGTGCCTACTTACGCTGGGAAGAGTTCTGTAGGACTAGGAGGGGAGCTGAACTTCAACTCTACATTTAAGTCCATGATCCTTTTTAAATTAATTTTGTATACGGAGGTTCAGGTGGAGATGTTTATTTTTTATTTTTTAAACTTTTTTGCCTGTGAATGTTTAATTGTTCCAAAACCATTTGTGGAGAAGACCATCTTTCCTATAATGAATTGCTTTTGCATGTATTACATGCTTTTGCACAATCAACTGGACATGATTGTGTGGGTCTATTTCTGGGTTCTCTGTCCTGTTCCATTAATCTGTGTGCTTATCTCTCAACCAATATGACATTGTCCTGATTACTGTAGCTATACAGTAAGCCTTAATATTAGGTAGAGTTCTGCCTCCTACTTTCTGGGAGGCTGAATAATTGCCCTAGAAATATCCAGGTCCTCATACTTGAAACTTGTGAATGTGGCACGGTTGACCCTTGATCCTGTAAACAGGTACACTTGTAGGCAGATTTTTTAAGAAAAATATATTGGAAAATTCTTTGGAGATTTGTCACAATGTGAAAAACTCCCAGATGAACCATGTAACCTAGAAATGTCAAAAAATTAAAAAGTTAGATATCTCATGAATGCCTAAAATATATGTAAATAATAGTCTATTCATTTACTACCATAAAATATACACTTATTTTTAAAAAATTAAAATTTATCAAAACTTATGCACACACTTACAGACCATACATGGCACCATTTGTAGTTGAGAGAAATGTAGACAAATATAAAGATGCAATGCTAAATCATAACTGCTTAAAATTAACTTTAGTACATATTATACAACTGTGATAATTCCATAGCTACCTCCTATTGCTATTGTGGTGAGCTCAAGTGCTGTGAGTATCTGCTTAAAATGCTGTGTAACACTAATTATCTCTGTGTGAGGAGTTTGTGTTTCCAGTAAATTGCATATCTAAATAAAAAGCAATCTCTCACAGTTCTCACATATTTTTCATCAAATTTAGTGCAATACCATAAATCTTGAATAACACAATAAGACCCACACAGTGTCACCAGTGATGCTGGAAGTGCTCCCAAGAAGTAGAGAAAAGTCATGACATTAGAAGAAAAAGTGGAATTGCTTGATACGTACCATAGATTGAGGTCTGCAGCTGCCCTCGCCCACCATTTCAAGATAAACGAATCCAGCATAATGATCACTGCAGAGTAAGGAAAGGAAATTCATGAAGCCATTGCTGCAGGCATGAAAACCTATACTTTTTGTGAAATGCCTTTTTATCTCATATTGAAAATCCAGCTTTTATGTGGGCTTAGGATTACTATGAGAAAGTCATGCCTACAGACTCTAATAATATGATTCAAGAAAAAGCAAAGTTATTATATGATAACTTAAAGCAAAAAGAAGGTGAAAGATCTAAAGCTGGAGAATTTCTTGCCAGCAAAGAATGGTTTGATAATTTTAGAAAGAGGTTTGGCTTAAAAAGTGTCAAGGTAACAAGAGAAGCAGCTTGTGCCGACCAGGAGGCAGCAGACGAGTTCCCAAATGCCGTCAAGAAAACCAGCGAGGAGAAAGGTTATCTGCCTGAGCAGGTTTTTAATGCAGACAGAAGTGTCTTATTCTGGAAAAAAAATAAGTGCCACAAGGGACATATATTAGTAAGGAAGAGAAATGAGCACCAGAATTTAAGATAGGAAGGGAAAGGCTACTGTTTTGTGCAAATGCAGTCAGCTTTACAATCAGGACTGCCCTAATCTATTATAGAAAGTTGCAACCCCTGAGCCTTGACCTGAAAAAGCTAAACACCAGCTGCCAGCTTTTTGCTTGTACAAGAAGAAGACCTGCACAAGGAGAACACTTTTTCTGGATTGGTTCCCTCATGCTTTGTCGCTGAAGTCAGAAAGTACCTTGCCAGTAAGGGACTGCCTTTTAAAGTTCTTTCAATACTGGACAATAGGCCGGGCACGGTGGCTCACGTCTGTAATCCTAGCACTCTGGGAGGCCGAGGCGGGAGGATCACTCGAGGTCAGGAGTTCGAGACCAGCCTGAGCAAGAGCGAGACCCCATCTCTACTAAAAATAGAAAGAAATTATCTGGCCAACTAAAAACATATATAGAAAAAATTAGCCGGGCATGGTGGCGCATGCCTGTAGTCCCAGCTACTCGGGAGGCTGAGGCAGTAGGATCCCTTAAGCCCAGGAGTTTGAGGTTGCTGTGAGCTAGGCTGACGCCACGGCACTCACTCTAGCCCGGGCAACAGAGCGAGACTCTGTCTCAAAAAAAAATAAAAATAAAAAATAAAAAATACTGGACAATACCCTTGGCTATCCAGAACCCCATGAGTTCAACACTGAAGGTGGCCAAGTGGTCTACTTGCTTTTAAACACATTGTCTCTTTCCTTTGCTGTTTCTTCACTCAAGGTGCTTTTCCTTCCTTTTTCTGCCTATTCAAATTGTATTCATCCTTTAAGACCCAGCTCAAATACCAAATACTACTCCCACTTAAGGCTTCCCTATTTTTCAGTAATTTATTCACAAATGTTATGAAGAGTTGACAATATGCCAGTCCTATGCCAAGTCCTATGCCAGAGTCCTTGCCTTCATGAAGCTCATAATTTTACCAAGGAAAACAGATAAGAAAGTACAAATGCACTAGAGAATGTGGCAGGTGCTGTGAAATGGGTCCATTTTCCACTCTGCTATCACATCAGTCTTTCAAAAATGCAATTTGATTAGACTGCTGCTTTTCTTAAGGCATGTCATTTGCCAGATAGTCTGACAAATACACACACAACCATAGGGACAAAGACATGTGTTACAGCATCATTCAGTCTACCTGGATGTCACTGCCACTTGAGAGTTAGAGAGAGGGGATGGTGGGGGTTGGGTATGCATGATAGAAAATTCTTCTGGAATGATGTTCAATAAACTGTTAATAGGCATTGCAGTTTAATGGGGAAAGGAGACCCACTTTTCTTTTATACACTTTAATACAGTTTGAACTATACTCCTGTGTGCCAATATTATTTTTAATTATTTTTAAAAAACAGGTAATTTCCTTCTGAGTCTTAGCAGGAAAGGACAGCATAGGGACTAGAATCCAAATCTGACACCAACCCCAGTGCTTTTTCAATTTTACATAATAGTGAAGTAATCCCCGTGAGGAACCACACGGTCTAATTAAAACACGTAAGCAAACTATAAATGTATTGTGCATCTAGCATATGGCATTTCACAGATCAGAAACAGATGAAGCTCAGAACAGTTAAGTATCTCAAGGTTACTGCTGAGATTGCTGGAGCTCAGATTCTCACCCAGATCTGCCTGCCATCACCAAAATGAGCCCAGAGTCAGAAAACGTGGGTTTAATCCCATTTTTTCTTCCTTGTGTGACTCTCTGAGTTGTGCAAGTGAAACAAAATGACACCTATGAAATCATTGTTCACAATGTCAGATGCATAGAAAGTCCTCAACCCATTAGCTGAAATGGATGTTTCCTTCCCTTTTTACCGGCCCTGGATATTCACTCAATGACTAATGCAAACATCGTTCTACCCAACACCCACTGCCTCTGGACTCTGAATTTTGTTTACCTGATATTTGTAAGAGAAGCACATCTTAAAAATTCCATTTCTAAAAGCTCTACTCAGGCGTGGGAGGTGGCTAGCCTGCAATGTTAATGCATGTCCTCCTGTTTACTTCTTTTGCTCTGATAAGCTAATGTGGCCTCTTTGTGAAGGTAGTCATTAACCCAGAGTGGGAGAGAAAGAGAGGGATTTGGAGGAAAATGACTGGTAATTGCAGCTCTCTATTAATATGTTTTTCTCTGCAACCTGGAGCTGAACATTGTAAAATGTATTTGTTCCCAGTGCAATTTAAATGTGAATTAAGCAGCGCTGTAGGCTGGGCTACTTTGAGGATAAGTCAGTTCTTTCTTTACGTGTTTGGAATTGTTACTTGAAAATGCCCCCTGCCTTGATGGTAGGGGCATTCCTTATGGTACTAACTTTCATACCTGCTCTGCCACTCTTAACTACATGGTGACTTCTGGAAACGTCTGTGGATTGCAGTTTTCGTCATTAAAATGACAGAATCTCAAACTCAAGGTCCACAGGAGGCAGAGACTCTAAATGAAGATGTCTGGGGAGATTACTCAATCTATAGGAAGTAGCCTCTAGAAAGAAATGTGCGTCTGGTGTTATAACATTTTTCTGATTTTTATGGGGAATCTACTAATTTTTCAATACAGTAATCCCCCCTTATCCATGCGGGATACATTACAGGCCCCCTAGTGGATGCCTGCCACTACACCTAACCCTATATAGGTTGAGTATCCCTTATCCAAAATGCTTGGGACCACAAGTGTGGTCCCCAGATTTCAGGGTTTTTTTTTGGATTTTGGAATATTTACATATGCACAATGAGAAATCTTGGGGATGAACTCAAGTCTAAACACAAAGTATATTTATGTTTCATGAATACTTTACACACATAGCCTGGAGGTAATTTTGTACAATATTTTTAATAATTGTGTGCATGAAACACAGTTTTGACTGTGATATCCATCACATGAGGTCAGGTGTGGAATTTTTCACATCGGCACTCAAAAAGTTTCAGATTTTGAAGCATTTCAAATTTTGAATTTTGGATTGTCACATTAGGGATCCTTAACTTGTATATACTTTTGCAGTTTGAGGTGCAACAGTGAAACTAGTATGAATCTTTTTTCTCTTCACAATTTGACAGATAGAAGATTCATTTTTACCGTAAATTTTAGCAACCTCAGCAGATGATTTTTTTTCTTTCTTAAGTATTTTCACCTTTTCACTGAAAGAAAGCACTTTACAGCTTCTCTTTGGCATATCTGAATGGTCAGCATCACTACTCTTGTGCTTTGGGGCCATCAATAAGTAAAATAAGGGTGACTTGAACACTGTGATACTGCCACAGTAGATCTGATAACCGAGACAGCAACTAAGCGACTAAGGGTGGGGAGTGTAGAAAGTGTGGAGACACTAGACAAAGGCATGATGTATATCTCGGGAGAGACGGAACAGGCCGATGTGAGAGTTCATTACTACGCAGGACAACCCGAAATTTCACACTTGTGAATGGTGTATTTCTGGAATTTTCCACTTAGTATTTTCGGACCACGGTTGACTGAAACTGTGGAAAGCAAAACCTTGGATAAGGGCAGACTCCTGTATTGGAAACTATTTAAAAAT
Source organism: Varecia variegata (assembly GCA_028533085.1). Taxonomy (NCBI): domain Eukaryota; kingdom Metazoa; phylum Chordata; class Mammalia; order Primates; family Lemuridae; genus Varecia; species Varecia variegata. The sequence goes on from CM052444.1 coordinate 61,309,528, forward strand.
CATTTATAAAAAAATCCTATTTGGGCCCAACTATATCAGGCCTGCCAGCCACCAGTTAGAGAAGGCCTCAGGCTAGAGAACATGGAAGATTCCTTACCATTCAGTGATTTTCTGAGAGCTTCCTTTTCAGGTGGTACAACAGAAAGCACTGTGCTAACTCCCTCGCGGTGTTCATGATGGCCCTGTGGCATGGAGGCTGGAGCTGGTCCTCAATGGAGCCCCAGCTCTAGTCTGTGGTAGGAGAGCAATCTGTCCCCTACTTTCTCTAGGTGGAAAATGGCGATACGACTGCCTTCCTTACCCTGCTGGCTATCAGACAGGAGATTATTAGCATAATTGTTTGAGGATGGAAGATGAGCATGATTCAGAGTGCAGAAACTGCTGGTGTCTGTGACAGGAGGAATCCAGACTGGATTCACTTCAGTTAAGGGTGGTGGCAGAGCCTATTGGTCAAGAGCATGGACTCGGGGGCCAGAACACCTGAATCTGACATCAGATTCTCTTGCCTATGAACCAGGTGAACTCAGCCAAGGGCCTCTGTTTCCTCATTTGTAAAATGGGGAATCATAGCAGTTCTTTCCTCGGAGCGTTGTTATGCGTCTCCCTACGTCACTCCCAATCATTCCCAGCTCCTAGCATTTGTTGTGTGGAACCTCCTCCCCTTGAATTCAGGGGAGGCGGCTGTGGCCTGCTTCTAACAAACAGAATATGACAGAGGTGATGGGATGCCACTCTTGTGATTATGTCACACTGTGAATTGAGCAGCCCCGTTGGAGATGCCTGGATGGCAGGGAACTGGGAGTGGCCCCTGGGACCTCAGGGCAGCCTCCAGCCAGCAAAAAGCTGGGCCCCAAAGTGACACAGCTGCAAGGAAGTGAATTCTCCCAACCACCTGGATGACCTTAGAAGTGGATTCTTCCCTAGACAAGGCTCCAAATGAGAATGCAGGTGGCCTGACACCTTGATTATAGCCTTGTGGGACCCTGAGCAGAGGACCAGTTATACTGTGCCCAGACTCCTGACCCACAGAAACTGAAATAATAACTGTGAGATTTAAGCTGCTATGTTGGTGATAATTTGTTATGCGGTAGTAGAAAACTAACACTTTCTCTTTAGTGTCATTATGCATATTATATGAGTTAATATTTGTAAAATGCTTTCATTTCAATGATATAAGTGTTAACATAATCATATTCTGGATAGTCAGTTTACTATCAAATACTGGTTGAGTTGCAAGAGTCTTTGCTTCTACTTATGACTGACTGTACTAGAGACATGTGTGGCCCCTTTCATTGTCTCAATTTCAGTAGACAACACATTATATAAAAGATCTCATTTTCACCCTTACTAGGTAATACAGCATTCACCACCCCCACTCCCACCAAGAATTTCTGAGGACCTCTTGTGTTATAACTATGCACAAACTGGTCCAAGGGGACCCATAAGAGGCTGTTGTCATAAGGCAGATGAAACATGAAAGTGGCCCAAACTGCAGTCGTGGCAGTAAGTCTGGAAAGCAAGGGGGCATGGGGGAAGTTGGGTAGGTATGACCTAAAGGATTTTTTGAGGAGTTATATGTGAGGGACAAGGGAGGTGGGAGGGTGACTCCAGGTTTCTGACTTGGGCAGCTGAGTGGACGGTGGGGACACAGAGTAGGTTTGGGATAGAAAATAATTAACTCCACTTTATACATGAAAGTAGAGCTTTCTAGTAGACAGTTGACAGATGGGGCAGGAAACAGGAGAGGTATCTGGGCAAGGAAGAGCGTGGCCTGGGGAAACTCAAGCCAAGGTTCAGGGAGACAAACTGATTTGACTGTGGTCACACAGCTTCTAAGCACATTTAACATTTTCAACAGGATACATGTATGAAAAGGGTTATCACAGTACCTGGCACAGAGTGATCACTCAAGTAAATTGCTCATTTTTTTGCCCTCACTGGTTTATTTTTCTCTAATTCTCAAGTTGCAAAAGTAGTCTCCCTGCAGTCTACTCACACCTAATGCTATTCATTTTGTATTCCAGGGCCAGATTTCCGAAGGCCTGAAAGGCTGGGTTAAGGAGTTTATCCATTATTTATATAGGCAGGGAGGAGCCAGAGAATCTTTTAAGGGAAGGGATGATGTAATCAAAAGAATGGTGCAGGAAAATTGATACGGTAGATGGTGTCGAAGAAGAATTGAAGGAAAGGGAGAATATGTAGTTAGGCTTTTGCAGTTCAAAGAACAGATAAAGATTGGCTTGTTTCTGCTGAGGATATTCTTTCTAACTCTTTTCCTCATTGTAAAGTAGCACATGGTCACTACAGGAAATTTGGAAAATACGGAAGACTGTAAAGATGAAAAACAACCATGAGACTAACACACCAGGGTAAATACTATTAACATATTCATTTACTTCCAGTTATTTCTCTAGACCTATATCCCCTAGATAGATTGAGAGAGAAAGCATTGATGGATAGAGGGATGGATGGATTGACAGGGAGAATTGATCTACAAAATTAGAATCTGTTGCTTGTAGTTTGAGATCCTGAGTTTTCTTCCTTTGTTCATTCATGTTGAGAATGTTCATCTCATGCCATTAAATATTTCTTTAAGCAACCACAGATTGGGTTGATTGAAATATGACGTATGTGAATTGTTGAATATTTTCTTTGGTTCCTATTTTGTTTTTACAGTTGCAAATAGTCCTTTGGGAACAACCTGTACATCAACCTTAGCCCTGTCTCTGACTATTTTCCTCAGGTGCAATAGTTTGTAGGAGTGAAATTACTGGGTTAAAGGGTATGAGCCCTTTTAAGATTCTTGATCTGTATTTCCAAATTGCTTTCCAGAAAGACTGCAATGATTGCATATCCACCAGCCCTGGACAAAAGTTCTGCCAACGGATTGCACATTTTACGTCAGTTTATGAGTATCTAGCCCTGAATCATGTGAATTATGCCAGACCACCGATCCAAATTGGATTTCAAATATTTTGATTTGGATTATGTGTCAGATCAGGACAGTTTCTTCCTGAAGCCAGATTTGCTCAGTGGACCAGGGATTGGATAAGAAACCACTTATATTGTGGGAGTAGAAACGAAGGCTGACGTCATTGAGTTCACTGCCTGAGAGAAAGGAATGCAACTTGGAGAAGGCTCTTTAAAGAGATGGGAGGACTGATTTATCGGACACCTTATTGTTAGGTCAGCTTCAAAATAGGTGATCCCAATTATTTGGGGGCTGATCACCCTGAATTTTTATCCCTGTTCTGTCTCCTCCTGATAAGCTGGGATTTGACCAAGTCACTTTTCATTAACACCTCCACCAGAGGTCAGGAAGAACAAAAGCAAAAGAAAATCAAAGCTGCCAGGGCTTCTCTTTTGACTGGTGGGAGGATAAAATTAGAACGTCAGTGAGCAGCCCAATATTCCCTGTTCTCTTTGACCCCAAATCACAGAAAACTGAAAAAATGTCTTAGAAAAGATTGGGAAGGTTTTTCTTTCACTCACAAAAGACGCCTGGTTTTCTAGCTCTGGATATTGTATGTCTTGTCTTTATAAAACTTCTGACATATGGAAAGTCTCTTATTTTATTTTATTTTTTTGAGACAGAATCTCACTCTGTCACCCAGGCTAGAGTACAGTGGCGTCATTGTAGCTCACTACAACCTCAAACTCTTGGGCTCAAGCGATCCTCCTGCCTCAGCCTCTCTAGTAGCTGGGACTACAGATGTGTCCACTACGCCTGACTAATTTTCCTATTTTTAGTAGAGATGGGGTCGTACTCTTGCTCAGGCTGGTCTCAAACTCCTGACCTCAAGCAATCCTCCCACACCCTGCCCAGCCTAGAAGTTCTCACATTTCTTCAAGAAGTTCCCCAGGATTTTGTCCTGTCTCATCCACTTACCCTCATAGCATGCCCCAGTTTGCTTATCTGTATGATGAACATGAGGTAGTGAATTAGATTATTGTCAACTCTAACTCCAGTGATTCTTTAATTCTAACACCTTAATCCAGGATGAAGGCACCATGGGGAAGACTAGGGGAGGAGAGGACCCTCCCTACTTGGCCTTTTCTATCGGCCAACCATAGTTTTTTCCAAAACAGCTACATCTATTCTAAGTGCTCTGCAAATATCACATCCCATCCTCATGAAGACAAGCACTTGTCTTCATGAAGAAAGATGAAGAAACTGAGGCACAAAGAGTTTAGGTAATTTGGCCAAGGTCTTACATGCACAGCTAGTGAATGGCAGAGACAGATTTCAGACCAAGTCAGCCTGGCCCCAGAATGAGTGCTCTCAACCACCAAGCTCTGACACAGATGAGTGCTCCGCTGGCTCCATAATAGAGCCTTTCTCACCGAGCTTCTCCACGAGTTCAAATCCTGCTGGCCCTGTTTCCCAATATCAACACCTCAAATGGGTCTGTCTCACTTTCCTCGAACCTACAGTGAGAACGCAGAAAACATACCTCACTGTGGTGCTGTGAAGCATGAACAATCTATTGTTTGTAAAATAAGTTTATTCATTGATTGGTGTTGGCTGGCTGCGTGACCTTGGGCAAGTTCACTTATTCCCTCTGTGCCTCCGTTTGCCTATCTGTCAAACGTGAGAACAATACCTATTTCAGGGGATTGCTGTGACAATCAAAGGAGTTAATACATGTAAAGTACTTTCTTGTTAATACATCATAGGTCAGATTATTATAATACTATATTCTGCTATGTTATATAATTCTATGCCAGGCACTGTGCAAAGCACTGGAGAAACAGGGTTAAACAGGAAAGGTGAGTTCTTCTCCTCAGGTCTAGCGGAGAAAATATTTTGAACAAATAATGACAAATGATAAATGTTTGGAATGTTGCTAGGGGAACTGCAAGTTGATATGGGAGCAAATGATAAAAAGTTCTAAGCAGGACTGGGGATCAGGGAAGTCTTCTACAGGAAAGTAATTTAACACAGAAGACACTGAAATTTTCATTTCTCCCAGAGTCTTTCCTCTCTTGCTTTCCCTATTGTCTCTTCTCTTTGCTTCAACTCCACCATACCATCCATGAACAAGATTTATAGGATCTAATTCCAAAATATACCACACTTCACTTGCACTGACAACACCCTCATCTGGGCCATCTCCTCCTTGCCTCCCATAGGGATCATGCAAAGGTTCCCCCACCCTGCTTTCTGTCATCTCTACCATTCATTCTCCACATTGTATCCCGAATAATATATTTTTAATGTAAGCGTAAATTAAAATGTTCCAGTGGCTCCATTTATACTTAAAATAAAATCTGAGCCCCTTACCCATGGCCTAGAAGGCCCTAGATGATCTGCCCACCCACCTCTTTGATTTACCTTATACTTCCCTATCTTCATCACTGTGCCCTAGGAACCCTGCCTTCTTTTTTGCCTGGACTTTACAAAGCTCATCCCTGCCTCAGGGCCTTTGCACTTACCACTGCCTCTCTCAGGAGTATCCTTTTTTAATCATTCAGGTCACAGCTTGCGTCACTAAAAGATGATCCAATCTAATGCATACTGCCTTCTCCCGCCCAACCACCACCCTCCAGAGGGCCTGGCCTGCCCTATCCCATTCCCTTTGTATTGCCTCTTGATACTTAACACCATAAAAATTCTCTTGTTCCCTTATAGCTTACTCATTTACACTCTGTCTCCCCAGTGCTAGAATATGAGATTCATAAGGGCAGGCGCTTTGCCTTCCTATTCACTGCTTTCCCCAGTGTCTAGAACAGTGTGTGGCACATAGTAGGCACTCAATAAATATCTGTGATTTGAATGACTGAAGTTAATTTAAGCCAAATCCTAAAAGAGGGATGAGAGTCCAGTTAAAAGGAGAAGCAAGAGTGTTCCAGGCAGGGGCACAGTATGAGCAGAGGCCTAGGCTGGCATGGGCATGGCAACTTCTACAAACTAAAAAGGCCAGTGCAGCTGGAGTGCAGAGAGCGAGGGAGGGTGTGGTACAAGACAAGGCTGGCAGAGGAGTAGGACCAGAGCACTCTAGACCCAGTGAGTCCTGCTGCAGAGCGTGGACTTTTGTAAGGGCAGTGAGAAGTTCTTTTAAAGTTAAGCAACCTGTTGAGTATTTTTAGAACCCTCTGTAGCCAATGCATGGGTTTAGGGTGGATACATAATGCTAAGCTCCTTTTGCTCTGCCTCAACCTAACAAAAACTCTGTGGGGGCAAGTATGATTATTTCCAAACTACGAATTGAAAAAAGCAAAGATTCTGAGAGCATAAACAAGCTGCTGAAGGTCAGAGTGCCTTTACTCTGACCTGTCCTGGCTTGAAGCAGCCAGGAACAAAGGGGACAGGGAGAGACTTAAAGAGATCAGGGAACTGCACTGAGGCTCCCAGAGCGTCTCCTCCTCCGCTCCTAAGGAGGGAGGGTACCGGGCCTAACATGCCTCAGAACCTCCCCTTGTAATCAATCTTCTTCCTTGTGAAAAGACCATCATGAATCTTGTCTCTTAAAGAGCTTCTCTAGTCCATGAATTTTAACAACCTTCTTTCATGTAGAGAGTTGGCCTCTACATGGTTAAAATCTGAATCTTGGATGAGTAGATATATTATACCACTGGGCTGCAAGAGCCACAAGGCCATTCATCCATCTGCCCTGAACAATTTAGGTCAGTCTTTTTCACCTGTAACTGATGAGGTCGCTGCCCTGGTTTGCTGCCGCATAGCTCTTCTCCCCTCCTCCCCTCTCCTCCAGAAGAAGGATGAGAGCCCAGAGCTGTGGCTGCCACAGGGGAAGGAAGAAGGCAATGGTCACTGAGCACCTACTACGTGCCAGGCTTCAGGCTAGGTGCTGCCCATGCCTGATCTCATTTCATCCACGCACAACAATCTCTTCCCTGTTTTGCTGATTAGGAGGTCTAAATCACACTTTTTTGAGTAAAAAAACACCAAACACATTAGAATCAAAGTAGATACATTCTCTATTCTGACTGCCCTCATGCTGTATCCCACCTCTCTGTCTTTCACGTTGTAAGAACCACATTACAGGTGACTTAGTTTTCGGCTTTTCTCCCAATTATTCCATCCCTCATGACAATCAGTCGGTAATCTGATAAAAGCACAAACATGATTGGGTTTCTCCTCTGCTCAGAAGCATTCCCTGGCTCCCCATGCCTGCAGTTTACTGTCCAATAAACAGTAAAAAAAAATCATGCTAGAATCACAATAAGGAGTGCTATTGGAGCAATGGTGGGGGATGATGCATTATGCTTTTGAGGGGGAGCAGGGGTGGGGACCTGAGAAGGCTTCACAGACGGTGGCTGAGCCGGGTATGCTGGTGGACAGAGGAGTCCCTCTAAAACGGTGGCAGCAACCTGCACAAAGGCACTGAAGGTGAAAGCTGTGGCTCTGGCTGCCCTCAGGACACATGCTGCTTGTCACTGTCCCATAGACTCTCTCTGTCTCCGGGTTCTGATGAGCAGCATAGCAACAAGCAGGGATCTGTTACAGCCTGGTTGTCAGGTAACATATCTGATGTTAGCACCACGTGAACTGCATAATGATTTATGAAACTCACGCGGTGCTAACATCAGATAAGCTATCCTGGCGAACCCATGAAAGCCGAGCTTAAAATTCTTTTTAAAAAAAATTTTTTTTAAAGCAATTGAGCAGAGACATTAGAGCCTATGTACTGTGAGGGAAACAAATGCCACAGGATTAGTTCTGACAAATCACTAAAAAAAAAAAAAAAAAACAGCCCAACAACAACAAATACCCCTAGAGGAATCAGAATCCAGAATTGCTATAATACATTTTTAAGATACTGAGTTATCCACAAAAAATATATAAAATATTCAAAAAAATAAAAAGTTTGACTCATTAAAAGGAAAAAGAAGTAGACAATAGACTCCACCTCTGAGGACCCAGACTTTAGACTTAGCAAAGACTTCAAAGCAGCATTTATAAATATTTTCAAAGAACTAAAGAAAACCATGCTTAAAGACTTAAATAAAAGTCAGACAATAACAACTCATCAAATAGAGAATATCAACAAAGAGAAATTTTTTTAAAATAAAAATTCTGTGGTTGAAAAGTACAATAACCAAATGAAAAATTCATGAAAGAAGGCTCAACAGCATATTTCAGCTTGCAGAAGAATCAGCAAACTTGAAGATAGATCAGTAGAAATTGTCCAATCTTCAGAGAAAAAAAGAAAATAAAAATAAAGCCCCAGAGACATATGAAATTCCTCATGCATCCAAATATAAGGATAGTGAAAATCCCAGAAGGAGAAAGAAGAGAAAAATCAGTTTTAAAGATAGTATAGAGGCACTTTTCTCTGTTCCTCTCCTTTCAATATAATTAAAAACCCTTGAAATAAATCAACAATCATGATAGTTTTCTGGAAAGTGGAAAGAAGAAGGTAGACTGAATAGGGACCTTGGTTCTTGAGATAAGTTCCTTGAGTTTTTCCCAGGCATTGGAGAAGCCTGTAACCTGGAAAAAGGGAGAGAATAAGGGAGAGAGGGAGTGAGGAAGGGAGAAAGGGAAAGGAAATATGAAAAGACATACTTCTCTAATCATAATGAAGTCAAACTGGAAATCAATAACAAGAAGACAACAGCAAATTATTCAAACCTGTGGAAATTAAACAACATGCTTCATGGTTCAACGAGGAAATCTAAAAGGAAATAAAAAATATATAGAACCAAATGATAAGACAACATATGAAAATTTATCGGATGCAGTCAAAGCAGTGCTGAGAGGGAAATTTATAGCATTAAAATATTTATATTAGAAAATGGGAAAGATCTCAACTTAGTAACCTAAGGTCCTATCTCAATAAACTAGAAAAAATAAGAGTAAAACAAACCTAAAGAAATAAAAAGGAAGAAAATCATAAAGATAAGAGTAGCAATAAATAAATGAAATTGTAAACAGGAAAACAATAGAAAAATAAATAAAATAACTGGTTCTTTGAAAATAATAAAATTGATAAATATCTAGCAAAACTGATAAAGATAAAAATACAAAAAATGTAAATCACCAGTATCAGGAATGAAACGGGCTATCACTAGAGATCCTACAGCCATCCAAAGAATAATAAGAGAATACTATGAATAATTTTGCGTCATAAGTATGACAACTTAGAAGAAGTGGACCAATGCCCAAAACCAAAAGCTTCCAAAACATAACTAAGATAGTGAGGATAACCTGATTAGTCTTATCACCATTAAAGAAATTATATTTGCAATTACAAAGCTTCCATAAAGAAAATTTCCAGACTCTCATGATTCCATGGAGAATTCTACCAAATATTTAAGGAATTAGCACAATTTTATATAATTTCTTCCAGAAAATAAAAGAGGAAGAAATACTCCCCTAATAATTTTATAAGTTCAGCATTACCCTGATACCAAACCAGACAAAGATAGTACCAAAAAATAAACAACAAACAAAAAAACTATGTACCAACAACTCTCATAAACTTAGATACAAAAATTATTTTAAAAACTTAGCAAATCAAATTCAGCAATATATGAAAAAAATACAACACAACTAAGTGGGATTTACTCCAGGTGTGCAAGGCTAGTTCAATATTCAAAACTAACAAATGTAATCCACTATATCAATAGGCTAATGAAAAAAGATCATATAATCATATCAGTATCAGCTAACATCATATTTAATAGTAAAAGACTGAATACTTTCCTTGTAATATCAGAAACAAGGCAAGGATAGTCATTCTCATTGTTCTCATTTAACATGGCACTGGAAGTTCTAGGCAGCATAATAGGCAAGAAAAAAAAAGACATCGAGATTGAAAAGGAAGAAATTAAACCTTCTCTGTCTGCAGATGACATGATTTACTAAATAGAAAATCCCAAGAAATCTACTAGAAAAACTAGAACTAATAAGTGAATTTAGCAATGTTGCAAGATCAACACACAACAATCAACTGCATTTTTGCAATCCAACATGGAACACATAGAAACTGAAATCAAAAGCATAATACTATTTATGATTGCTCCAAGGAAAATACAATACTTAGGTATAAATTTAACGAAATATGTATAGGAGGTATATGCTCAAAATTACAAAATGCTGACAAAGGAAATCAAAGAAGACCTAAAAAACTGGGGAGACTTATTCTGCTCATGGACTGGAAATCTGAACATAGTAAAGATGTCGATTCTTCACAAATTGATTTATAGATTTAATGAAATTTCTATAAAAACCCAAGCATGATTTTATAGATATAAACAAGCTTATTATAAAATGTATATGAAAAGGGAAAGGCCCTAGAATAGCCAAAATAATTTTGAAAAAGAAAACTAAAGTGTAAGGAATCACTCTCCTCCATATTAGGGCTGAATATATAGCTACAGTAATCAAGACAGTGTGATCTTGGTGCTATGATTACAGGTGTCAGCCACCACACCTGGCCAAGAAAAACTATTAGGAAATGAATAGCATAGTTAGTATGCAGGTGGAGCTTGAAGGCGATTTCCAGGTAACAGAAGTTGGGCAGAATCTTTGTTCTATGCCCTTGAGTTCCATTCCAGGATTGATATTCCTTGATGTAAGGAAGCTGAGTTGAAATCAAAATTTCTTATGGAGAATCACAGAAACAGGGGTCTGCCAGTAACTCATGGCACAATATATATTCAAAATTTCACCCCTCTATTTCCCAGAGCTGTCATTATTAAAGAAATAATGAGTTTGAGGAGAAAATTTTACATACTAGACTTTCAAGGTTAAATTAAGAAATCAAGACAGTAGCAGAGATCAGAATGGTCCAATCTGTACCAGTGTCCTGATCTCACTAGAAAAATTTCACCCAGTGAAAAATCCTAAGTGTAGTTTTACAGCTTTACCTAGCTCTCTGGCATTCTCAAATTCACTTCCAGGCTTGAAAAGAATAGGAAATATCTGTTCCTTGCAAAGTTCAGCTATACTTAGAGAATAAATGAGCCAAACTAGAGAATTCTTATGAGAGATCAACATGTGGGTTGCCATTATTTGTTTGCTAAAAATATGTTTACTGTAGTAGAACGTATTTTCAGTCTGTCAAGATGTGGAATCCTCAGTTCATTCTTTTAACTCTCCATCTGTTCAGTACTCTGCCACTTTCATTTTTATAACACAAAGATAATTCAATCTCAATAGAACAAGAGATTAAAGATAAAACAAGGCATAGATGTAATATAGATGGCATATCTATATCTATATAGGGTGTGTGTGTGTATATATATACATAACATAGATATTATGTGCAATAGCCTCAGAGGTTTTTTCCAAAAATACAATTAAATTTTTTTTCCTATTTTTCATTCTAGAGAGAAAACTCTATAGCCATGAGTAATCCTACATCAAAATATTTGAAAAACATTTTATGAAAAAAAGTTGACTACAAAACAAGCTCGTCTAGAGGAGCAATATGTGCAATGAAAAGGAGGCTTTGGTTCTAGTGCTGGCTGTGTCTCTCACCACATGTGCCAGAAATCTATGATTCAGAGATTTTACTTTTTTAAAAATGGATTTTCTTCAACAGACAAATGAACAATAGTTTTGCAGAAAATAAATGGTGTTTGGAGTCAGAATTCTGCCTCTGCCACTTTCAAATTTGTGACATTGGTCAAGTTATTTCATCATTCTGGGCCCCAGTTTCACTATCATTAAACATGAAGTTAGTCCTTCATATTATACTTCATGGGGCTATACTTCACAGGATAGAGTATGGTTAACACAACACTAGCTGCTGTGACAGGTAAATCCCCAAGTCTCAGTAGATTACACAAAAGAAGTTTATTTCTTGCTCATAAAAGATTGCAACGGTGAAAAGGGACCACTTTATGGTTCTGCCATTATTAACACCTGGTTTCCTAGGTTGCTGTGGAAGGGGAAAGGAAGAGTGGAGAGGCATGCATGCTTCCTAATCACATCACCTCTGCTCACATTTCACTAGCAAAAACTTGTCATGTGGCCATATCTAGACACACTTGTTAAGAAGACTTATAGGAAATATTGTCTCAGGCTGGGCAGCCAATTTCTAAAAACAGCTCTGCACTACAGAGGGGAAGCACACATTTTGTATGGAAAGCTAGCTTTCTCCACTACAGGTTGTTAGGGAGAGCAAATGAGCCTTAATTTGTAAAGTGCCTAGGATAGTGCCTATTACAATATAGGCCCTAAAAAATTAAGATTTGATAGGTATAGAGGAAAATACAAGAGTTTAAAAGTCTTAAAAATATAAAAATATATATTTGAAATAAAAAATATGTATTCCCAATCATTTTTAAAAATTGATATAATACAAGATAAAAAGTGGTGTTACTGGAGAGTATATTTCTTTGCAATGGAACGATTAATTTCCTATAGTGTGCTGTAACAAATTACCAGAAACCTAAGGCCTTAAAGCAACACAAATTTGTTATTTTACAGTTCTGGAGGTCAGAAGTCTGAAATGGGTCTTACAGAGCTAAAATCAAGGTGTCAGCAGGACTGTATTTCTTCTGGAGGTTCTAGGGAAGAATCCACCATTTGACTTCTCCAGCCTCTGAAGACTGCCCGCATTCCTTGCTTCATGGCTGCATCAGCCCGACCTCTGCTTCCACTGTCACATCTTCTCTATCCTGTCTCCCTCTTATAAGTACCCTTGTGATTATATTAGGCTCACCCAGATAATCCTAAAAATTATCTCCCCACCACAAGATTCTTACCTTAATCGCATCTGCAATGTCTCTTCTGTCTTGCAAGGTGACATATTCACAGGTTCTGTAAATTAGGATGTGTTAACTTCATGAGGCCATTGTTTTGCTTGTCACAGACATCAAAGGAAGGAGAGGCACTGGTTATAATTTAGGATTTGGAGAGTGGTATGGATTTAAAACCAGCTTGGTCTTTTACTAACTAAATGGCCTTGAAATTTGTCCCACTTTCCTCTTCTGTAAGATAGGGATGGCAATAGTAACTACTTTACAGATTTACTGTAAGGATTTAAGAGATAATACATGTAAGTTGCCTAGCACATGTGTATGCTCATGACAGGAGACCCATTATTATTTTACCATTTCCTGGTATATGCCACAGCTCATACACATTTCATACTACTTTGTCATCCTAGGGTTCCCTAACATCACAGTTGAAGCAGAAATGAGTACTATGGTTACTTTGTAGCATGAGATTATAAAGAGAGTTTCGTTCAGCATACTGACCTTCTCTTGGCAGGAAAGCAGGTTAATGCACTTTAGAGAACTTTGTAACAGCAATCATTGAGCAATAGGGTTCTTCTGCTATGCTGGGGTAACTCCTATATTCCAGGATGTCATCGTTGCCTGAGTTTTCTGACGACTGTGGTTTTATTGCATGCTTGATTACTCAAGAAATCATTTGGCAGGCAGTAAGAAAGCTGAAGCATTTTCTCCCATGACATGGATGGTTACATAAATTAATCACAAGAATTTGGCCACACAGTGAGCAGGAGTAAGCATGTCTTCCTGGGAAGCCATCTCCTAACACAAGAGCATCAGGGCTTCAGGGCCAAACACAAGCCCCAGCCCCATCCACCCAACTTGGAGTGGTTTAGAAGCTTCCCTTGTTATTCTTGCCACAGCTATAAGATGTCATTTCCAGTTAGAGAAATCTTCTGGCCATTATCCCATCACCACCAAAGATTTGTAGGCTTAAGTTTATCATAAACAATTTTGTTTCAAAGAGCAATGAACACATTAGCGTTAACTGTCAGTAGGGTCTAATCATCCAGAATGGCTTCAAAATTCCTTAATTTCCCCCTCAGCAAAACAACTATAATAATATATGTAAGAACAACTCCATCATAACATGGGAAGCACCCTCCAAAGATTAGCTTCAGATGTCCAAACTCATAAGAGCAATCCTTTGGTATGTTCAAAGAAGAGTTTATTACTCACATAGATAGGGAAGTCCCAAGGCAAGGGGTACGGGGGATCAGTCGCCTGGGGGAGGTCCAGAAGAGAGAGGGTAGTGAGTACACAAGAATTTTATAAAGGAGAAGTCCTGAGGGTGGCAAGAGAACCATCTATTGTGAAGTTTAAAAAAGGCAGTAAGACTGCCCATGAACTTAAGGGGCAGAGCAGAAGACTGAGAACCTTATTATACAGGAGTTGACAGGCACAGGTGGGAGATGAGACTTAGCCTTTAGTGGTACTAAATCAAATGTCAACTGGGGGTCCATGTTTCTTTCCTGTTTCTTACCTATTGTCTTTACAATTCATCTATGACATTTGAGTTAGCACAGCAACCTCCCAGTTTCCTATAAATAAACTTGTATTTGAGAGAGACCAAATTGGCAAAGCCAACCCAAAATAGTAGTAATAATAATTATTACTATTAAAATAGCAATTATTATACTAGGTCCCTGAAAGACAGTGGGGAGTTGCCCTAGGCAGAAGGAGACATCCAGGAGAAGAAAGCAATGGAATCCAGGGAATCTCTTAGAGTCATAATATGGACTTTTGGTTTGTTGTTTTATTCACCGAACTCTTCCGGAGACTTTTCCTGTGTTGTTGATCCACCTGCAGTAGGAGGTTTCCTTCAAGGCACAAACTCTACTTTGAGATGCCAGTAGGTAGACTAATGCTAATCTGTTATCAGCTACCATAGCAACTAGAAATATTTGTCCCTTATCTAAGGGCTGGGCTGTTTGATGTACGGCATCTTCCATGAGTTGTGACATTGTCTGGGTGCCCCCTCGGAGGTGAACCTGTGTAACAGAATTGAAAATATACAAGTTTATTCCTGTTATGCCAAAGATTGTGATGAGGCCCCAATATAGAATGACCAGTTTGGAGAACAAGACCCCTCAATTTTCAGTGATTTTCATTCTAGAAGCCAATCTGGTATGGATTGTGTCAGGATTGAAAAGAGGTAATAGAATAGGAGGTGTAATTAAGTGAGGAAAGGAACTGTACTTGGATATTACAAGCTCATAGGTAAGAAGTGTCCCCTTTTGTGTTTATAAAGGGGAGAAGAATTCTTGTTGCATTTTGGTGGGATGTCATAAAACCTAAAGGATGAAATTTCAGGTTAACTAAGGTAGTGGGCAAAAGAGAGACCAATTTGGGAGATCATTGTCTATTTTGTAATTTTAAGACAATTTCTTGAGTAGGCCATTATGTCTATCAGGCCTGGTGCCTGTGGACAATAGGACAAATGGAAGTTCCAAACGATGCCTTATTATCAGTAAAGCCCACACTTCAAATGAATGAGCAGTGAGTCACGTGTGTACCCCGTTGAGAGTCAAGACTCTCGGGGGGGCACAAAGAGAATGAACAAAGTTTTGGTGACACCTACAAGAGTGGTTGGCAGTAGAATGCTGGGAGCAATAACCCAAGAGTAGGCCTGTATAAATACAAATCATTGTTAAGGCATGGCAATTTGTGCCAGCAGATTTGGGCAACAGTTCAATAAAATCATTTTGCCAATCAGAGAATGAGCACTTGCCCTTTGGCATGGATCCTCACTGGCCAGGAAACAAGTGGTGGGACAGAGTATAGAGAGCACATTGGGAGACACAGATTTGGGCTAGAGCCAGTGGCATAAGGATGCCATGGTGGTTGGCTCGAAGTTTAAGAGCCAAGGGCTGTGATGACCAGAGGTCTCATAGGCCCATCTAGCCAAGGGCAAGGGCATGGGATATTATTTGGATATGTTTGAGAAATGTGAGCAAGGTGGCCAGGTTTTTCTTAAAGACTGCCCCTTCTACAGGGCCTTGGCATAAGCTGAGACATGAGAAACTTTAATTATAATGTGTGAGGTCTGAGCAGCAATATATTCCCAAGGTGTTAGAGTTCCTTGGACTCAGTGTCTATTGACACCCCTGATTGTTAAGAGTTTTCCCTTTTTAAATTTTGAAGGTATACTGGACACCCAGGTGATCTGGTATCCAGCATCAATGAAGGCTCTGAAAAATTAAGAATTATGTGGGGACCAATATACCACCAATGAAATATAGGAGCATATGTCCGTGAGAGATAATCAGGGTATCTAATGACTTACAGGTCTCTAACAAAGGAAAGCGGCAGGGGGCTTCCACTGGTGGAGGTCAGAGAAGGCATTTGGTATACATGTGGGGTGTACTGTGAAAGGAAAGCCTTGGGTTGCATCAATGGTTGGCATTGTAGCTAGAGGAGCCATAGAAATGTTAGGAATGGCATTAGGAAGAAGTAACAATTGAATGGCCTGTAAAGTAAGGCTTGTCACCTGTAGACTTTCCCAAAATCAAATGATTAGAGAATCCTAAATCCCTGAGCCTCCAGTACCAAACTTTTGGAATAGAGTTCTGATGGAGCATTATTCTTGAGACTCTTATTTAAAATTTTTGTAATTATTGTGATATTAAAATTTTATTGGGGCCACACTATATTTGAATTTGGTATATGGTGGCATCTGGGTCAGATTCATGTGCAGCTAATACTTCTAATCTGTTTAGAGCCTGGTGGCCTGGCCTATCAAATGCAATACTGAGGCTCAATAAATGAGAGGAGATACTTGTAAGAACAGCTGGAGGATGTCTGAGTCTAAAGGGGCCTGTTCAGGGCTAGTTAAGCCATCTTTTCCCTCATGGTATTTGGCAGGATTTCCTTCTTTTTTTGGCATAGTGATAGATCATAATAGGACCAAACAGGACAATGTCTGCTTTCTGTAATAATTGGCAACTCTCCTCTAAAGTTTCAGTTACTTAGGACACGTGTATTAAGGACAGTTGCAGTTGGATGGTGGCCTAGAGCACTGCCCATCCAACTGGTTCATCCATGTTGTTACAAATGGCAGGATTTCCTTCTTTTTTTAAGGCTGAATGATATTCCAGTGTATGTGTGTGTGCCCACACACACTACGATTTCTTTATCCATTCATCTGTAGACAGACACTTAGATTGTTTCTATATCTTGGCTGTTATAAATAATTCTGCAATAAACATGAGTAAAAATATGGCTTTTAGATACTGATTTCATTTCCTTTGGATATATACCCAGAACTGGGATTGCTGGAGCTCTATTTTTAATTTTTTGTAGACCATTTATACTGTTTTCCGTACTGGCTATACCAATTTACATTCCCACCAACAGTGTACAAAAGTTCCCTTTTCTCCACATCCTTATCAACACTTTTTATTTTTTGTCTTTTTGAATAATAACCAGTCTACTAGGTATGAGGTGATATCTCATTTATTCCTCCCAAGGTGAGGAATGAGGAAATGGTTCTCTGGGAGGTCCAGTACAGAAAGTGCGGCATGTGTACAAGCATTTTATAGAGAAACAGTCCCACCAGCCAGAGGGCAGCCCACGGGCTTGAAGCTTAATAGAAGTAAAAAGAGCATGCATTCGCCTGTGGAGGTAGTAGGGGTGGTGGGTGAACCGTAGGAAGTCTTGAGCAGGAGACAATGGACACAAGAGCAAGCTTAGACTTACAGGGTGTTGGCCCTAAATCAAATGTTGATATAGGGTCCAAGTTTCTCTCCTATGGTCTACACAATATAAAGCCAACTAATGTCAGAAGGTCTTTGAAATTTACAGAAATATTTAAGAAACTGGAAAGTGATATAAAAATGTAAAGTATTATTATTTTGTAGCTGAGTTATTCAAGCCAATATTCATTCATTGAATACCAATTACCAAATGACAATTACAAACACCAGTTTCCCAGCTGGCATGAGAGATGAGTGAATGATGCAAAAAAGGAAGTTTCAAGAAATAAATTAGGAAAAGTGGCTACTGAAGACTGCTGGGATAAATGTCATGGAAGAAAGACATGTCTATAACATAAGAGGGGAAGAAGAGATGGAGAAAGGGAGAGAGAAAGGGAACCATTCTACAGAATGGCTATAAGCAAAAGAATAATGGTTACAAAAGGCAGAGAGTGTGTTATGCCATTTCTCACTGGAGCAGAGGAGCCTGAGATGGGAGGGGGTGTGAACACTTAACCTTCCCCATTGTACTTAACAGCTTCCTCTAATGCCTCTGGTTGAGTTTTCATTTTTTCACAATAGCATTTAGTCCTTTTTAAAATTCTTGAGATAAATACAGCAATTATTCTGAGGCTACAATCCACATAATTAATACATCAGAACTGGCTGTGTGAACTTTAGAGTGGAAGCAAGGTTAAAAATTATACTTACACTTTCTTTTCTTCCAAGCTGGAAGTAAATATCTCCCATCTCTGAATTTCCACAACATTTATCTGTTGGGCTTTGTCCTCTGGCATTAGCATAAAGTTGAGTCACTTCTAACAGACTGTGAATTCATTGAACAGAAGGACTACTCTCTTTCATCTTTGATCTCCACTGCCTAAGGCGATGTCTAGCATATTGCACGTGTCATTAAATGTTGTTGAATGAAGAACAGAAAAATGAATTACTTTAGATAAATTAGCTTATTCCTTGGTTATTTGTTCTGGACTTTTCTGTGGTGGGTGGAAATGTCTATCCAGAAGAAAATTCTAAGCTGGAGATATTAGGGAAGAATATTTGACTACATTTTGGAAGCAAGCAATTTTTGGCATTCTCTGAAAAACAAAATTAAAAAAAAGACAATTTTAGTCATAAGTACTAAGGACCCAAATAAGCTCAATCAGAAAAGGAAAAGGAGATATTACAACTGATACTACAGAAATACAAAATATTATCCATGAATACTATGAAAATCTCTATGCATATAAACTAGAAAACAGAGAAAATGGACAAATTCCTGGAAATACATAATCTCCCAAGACTCAAACAGACCAACAATGAGCAGCAAGATCAAAGCAGCAATAAAAAAAATCCCCCAAGCACAACAAGAACAAAAACCTGGACCAGATGGATTCACAACCGAATTCTACCAGACATACAAAGAAGAGCTGGTACCCATACTGCAGAAACCTTCTGCATAGCTAAGGAAATAATCAAGAGCAAATAGACAACCTACAGAATGGGAGAAAATATTTGCAAACTATACATCCAAAAAGGGCCAATATCCAGAATCTACAAAGAACTCAAACAAATCAGCAAGAAAAAAACCAAACAACCCCATTAAAAAGTGGGCAAAAGACATGAACAGAAACTTTTCAAAAGAATATAGACAAATGCCTAACAAACATTTGAAAAAAAATGCTCACTGTCTCTAATCATCAGGGAAATGCAAATTAAAACCACAATGAGGCATCACCTTATCCCTGTCAGAATGGCTATTCTTAAAAAGTCCAAAAACCATAGATGCTGGTGTGGATGCAGAAAGGAAAACTTATACACTGTTGGTGGGACTGCAAATTATAATAGTACAACCCCTATGGAAAACAGTATGAATATTTCTTGAGGAACTAAAAGTAGACCTACCACTTGATCCATCAATCTCACTCCTGGGTATCTAGCCAAAGGAAAAGTCATCATTTTATCAAAAGGACACCTGCACTCGAATGTTTATTGCAGCACAATTCACAATTGCAAAGATGTGGAATCAACCCAAGTGCCCATCAATTCATGAATGAATTAACAAAATGTGGTATATATATACACCATGGAGTACTACTCAGCCATAAAAGGAAAGAAATTAATGTTTTTTTGTAGAAATGTGGATAGAACTGGAGACCATTTTCCTAAATGAAGTATCTCAAGAAAACACCACATGTACTCTCTAATAATTTGGAACTAACCGATGGGCATACATGGACACAGAGAGAAGTAAAACTCATTGGAAATCAAGTAGGGGGAGGGGAGAAGAGGAGAGGGGTAAAAATCTATCTAACAGGTACAATGAACACTATTTGGGTGATAGGCACACTTGTAGCCCTTACTTAAGCATTATAAAACTATCGATGTAACAAAAACATTTGTACCCCCCCTAATATTTTGAAATTAAAAAAAAAAAAAAAAGACTCACTCTGCCAAAAACTCATGGCAGTTGACGGGTTGTTCAGACCTAGGTGGCTATTCAAGGCCATTCAACAGGATTTTTAGAAAATTCATCACTTTGAACTGGATATATACGAAAGGTAGGGGAAAAAGTTGTACAAGGCAGATTTCTGTCCTGGGAGAATGTAAGTGTTGCAAAAATAAGATTTACATATTTTGAACAGTAAGAGTAAACTTTAAATCAAGAGCCAAATTGAGAGGTCAATGCACAGGAGAGGCACCTATGCCTTGAGAAAGTGGAAGGCTGGCATTAGGCTCAGTGTGGATGAGTGGAAAAAGGATGAAAGCTGCGATCAAAATACTCTGGAATCCCTATTACTTGAATGGATTATCTGTGTAACTTGGATCCAAGCGTGTTTTCTCATTTACACAAGGGGTCAATAATAATGCATACCATGCTGACTTGCATGACTGCTTTGTACATCAAAAGAGGTCATCTGTATGAATGCATTCGGTAAGTGGGAGGAAGGGCAAATGATAGTTAATATGGATGAGCTGTGCCTCGAATGGTAGGTCACATTAAGATTGGCAAAAAGAAAGGTTAGGGTGTCCCGTAGAGATGAATAACAGGAGCTATGAAGTACAGAAGTAAAAAGTTACAGGGAAGAGTGAGAATTCTGCCCTAATTGGAGCATGCTATATAATGGGGACATATTTATACTAAAAAAAAAAATTATTCATCTGAAATTCAAATTTAATTGTGTGTCATGTATTTTTATTTGCTAAATCTGGCAAACCTATCTGGCATTCCCCATTTCTGTTGCTAAAGTCCCGCCCATCTATCAAGGGCCAAATGCCACCTTTTCCAGTGGGTTTTCTGTGCTGGTTAGGAGGTATTTCTCTTCAGTAAGGTGGAAGAAGAAGGGGAAGAGCTGTATCACTTAGCGTTTAAGAGCTTAGTGGCTCTGGGGTCACATGTCCAGGATTTATTGACCAACTGTGTGATCCAGGGAAATTTTTATCTTTCTGGGCCCCAGTTTCCTCTTCTGTATAAGAAATGTATCTACTCTGTGGGATTGTTTTGAGGATTACATAAACTCCACACACACTACTTAGCAGAGAGTAAGTGTTCAGGAAAATGATCGGAGTTGTTTTTATGGCAAATTTTCATCTTCAGACTCTCCTCCTGTCTTTGTGGACACTACTCCCTCCTGATTTCCTTCCTCTTGGACCTCCCACTTTGTGGATTCTTCATCCTTTGCTCATTCCATAATTTCTTTTCTGACATTCAATTTCCCAGGATAAATTCAATCTACCAAAATAAATAAAAGTCAGTAGCTTTTCCATACAGTAGCAACAATCA
>CM052444.1:61331216-61375121 GCA_028533085.1 Varecia variegata
CCAAAGCCCAAACTATGGAGGGTTTTTCAGATCCTAACCGACCTGGAAGAAGGAAAATACCCAACTCCAGCCCACTCTAGCCATCCTGTCCCACCTAATGGGGATAAAAAACCTGAGAAGTACTTGTGAAGTTCACAGTCCAGAGGCACAGCCTCACTGAAGGACTGAGACCTAATCACAGGGCCACAGAATGCTTCCCCTCCTCCCACACCTTACCACCGCATTACTCGAGGCCTATTAACAGCAGTTTCTTTACAGAAGAAATTTAAAACAATTATGATTTTTTTTTTTTTTTTGAGACAGAGTCTCACTCTGTTGCCCAGGCTAGAGTGAGTGCCGTGGCGTCAGCCTAGCTCACAGCAACCTCAAACTCCTGGGCTCAAGCAATCCTACTGCCTCAGCCTCCCAAGTAGCTGGGACTACAGGCATGTGCCACCATGCCCAGCTAAATTTTTTCTATATATATTTTTAGTTGGCCAGATAATTTCTTTCTATTTTTAGTAGAGACGGGGTCTCGCTCTTGCTCAGGCTGGTCTCGAACTCCTGACCTCAAGCGATCCACCCGCCTCGGCCTCCCAAGTGCTAGGATTACAGGCGTGAGCCACCGTGCCCGGCCAACAATTATGATTAATATGGCAAGGGCTCTACTGCATAAAGCAGACAGCATGCAAGAACAGATGGGCAGAATAAGCAGAAAGATGGAAATTCTAAGAAATAAGCAAAAATAGCACGTATAAATATATCATGTGTATATGTGATTATTTTTCTTTTTACTTACCTGAATTTCTCTTTTCTTCAGAAAACATGTGTTTATTATGTAATAAATACATAATAGTAACAGCAGTAAGAAATGATTCTTCTTTACTTTTTTTAGAAGCTTGAGTCGTTGCTAATTGAGGCTATAATTATCTTAGCTAAAATAGGTCAAAAAAGTAGAATATCAGCAATTTCATATGGTTCAGTATAATAACTAACCGCTTTTGGCCACTGGAGACAAAGCATGAAGATTCAGCTTCTTTCATTAGGAGACAGTTTTCTCATCCCTCATCCTTCATTGCCTTTCTACACCCTCACTTTGTCCCCTGCTTCCAAAAGATATTAATAATTTAAAACAACCTCACCTTCATGAAACTCCTGTTTAAAAGTGTTGTATTGATTACCTGCGTGCTTTATGTTCCCATCTCAACTTGCCCCGCTGTTAAGATTTAGGCTGCAAATTTCCTACAATTGTACCTCATAAATCTAGATGTAAAGCAGTAGGCTAATTGCCTATTGTTCCAAGAATCACACACACAGCTACAACTAAGTTACCATTCCAAATTTATAATACAACTATGACACAAAGATTAATTCAATGCAGCAAAATAGGGCACGAAAATAGAGTAATAAAAATGTATCCTTAAACATTTAATAGTGTCCTGAAACGTCCGATACTAGTAGAAAAGATGAAATTCCATATGAGAGTCCTACAAATTCATCAGCTGACAGAGAGCTCCCGGAGAAATGAGGCCATGCCCGTGGGTACCAATGACAGATAAAGGCAGAAGAAGGAAGCAAAAGAAAAGGGTGATATCTTGGGACAATGACTAGCATATCCATCAGGAATGCTGCTAGGAACAGAATAGCCTACTAACAGCTGAAACAAATATAGGTATTGTTTCATGTGACAATACATTTTGAGATAGGTGATTGCTAGCATTGGCTCAGCAGTTGAATGATCACATCAATGAAACATTTTTTTTATCCTTTCACTCAGCTATGCTTGCCCTACTTTTTTTGTCCTTAGACTTGTCATGTATGGATACAACATGGTTCTGCTGAAGAAGCGGTAGCTTCTCACAACTACAAAATGTCTAGCCTGTAGTAGGCTCCTACAAATGTTAGTGTCTTTCTCTGCCCAATTTCTAGTCCTTAGTTCAGGGCACAAAAGAGTAAGAAAAGGTCCACTTCCTCTTGGCTCACCCAGCAGGTATGCTTCTCCCAAAGAAGGATCTGACTGACTCACCATCTCTCAGCACAGAGTGCGCCCATTGGGCACACATCCCGCCAGGCCCCCTCAGAGGCAGACGACTTCCTGCTACATGGTAACACAGTGACATGGTCCAGTCAGCTGTGGCTAAGATATCAGGGCTGGGCTCTCCACCAGGGCACTGTGTGAGCCGTGGGACTCTGTACAGAGGAGAGGCAAGCCTTTGGGCCTCTTTCCTTACACGGTAGCTGTGTGGGGGTGGACCACAGAGGTCCCCCCTGCCCAGTGAGTGAGGGGCATTAGTGCACACATGTGAGTGTGACCGTCCAGTGCACTGCCTCTGCCCATGCTGTCTGTGCATGCTCCACTGCTACACTGGACATCACTGAATACACACGTTCATTCGAGGATAAAATTATTAAGAATTTCAAGGCAGCGACAGCAGAGGATGACTCCAAGCACAGTGTCCTTCTGGAGCACGTGGCCCTGTTCAACTGCACAGGTCACACACTCATGAAGGCAGCCCTGCCCTGATATGTGCACTTCAGGAAACATATGTGCCAGTGGAGGACACCGAAGATGAACAGATAAACAAGGAAATGTATCTAAAATACTTGGTAGTGACCATTAAGTGTTATAAAAAAACAAAGGGGGACAAGGAGATAGAGTGTCAGGGAGTGGGGTGTGTCTACTCTGGTGTCAGGAGATGGTGGTCAAGTCAGGCCTCTCCGGAGAGCCGGCATTTGTGAGAAAGACGCACGTGAGCGTGAGCGTTGGTAATGAAGGCAGAGCATTCCCAGTGGAGGGAGGAGCAGGGGCCCAATTCCTGCTCTGGGAACATGCCTGGAGGGTTCCAGCAAAGAGTAGTAAGGAACGAGGTCCGGAGAGGCCCGTGTGGCCTGACTGGACTTGGGGTTTTAGTGTCAGCGTGTGGAAAGCCCTCGGATCATGGGGAGCTGGGGAGCAGCAAGATCAGGTGGGAGTGGAGCGAAGGAGGCACCACGCTCTTCCCTAAGCTGCCCCCTGGCCACTCCCCTCCTCTCCTGCCACCTCTTCATTCACAGCCTCATTCAAGTTAGTCTCTCCTGGTTCCCCAAAGACTTCTTTCCCCCCCCTCCCCAGAGCCCTCACACATGCTCTTTCGGCCTGCATGCTTCCTGACCACTGTGCTCAAGGCGGACTCCGTCCTGCCCTTCTCAGCCTGGCGTACACCTCGCCTCCCTGTACCTCCTGTCCACCGGCCATTCCGCCTCGGCTCCTTTGCCATTTCCTTCAGAGCATCGACCACGATTTACATCCACATTATCTGTTTGTTGACTGACTTGATTGTAATTTCCAACTTTTATTTAACTGTTCACTTATTTTTGGACTATCTCTCGAAACAAAATGTAAGATCTGTGAGCGTGGGGACTGTCTTCTCAGTCACCTCTGCTAGGGCACAGCGTTCTCACAGCGCTCACATCATAGACGGTGATGAGGAACCACCTGCAGAGTGAATGAACCTCTCCTCTACTCACCTCCACAATATCTACTCTGTGGCTTAGCAAGTCTGCCCTGTGCCTGAAATGATAGAATTTCATTCCCACGCTTGCCATCGAATAAGTGTGTGCTTATCTTTAAGGCTGGGCTGCATCCTCGCCTCCACTGAGGGAAGGCTCACTTGTCACACGCAAGCACACAGACACACTTCAGTAAATCCATCTAGTGTTTCTTCCAAAGCACTTTGTCCCTACCACTATCACAGGACCCACCACCATGTGTTATGTTGTACTGTAATTATTCCTTTATATGGCTGTCTCCCCTCAATAAGCCCCTTGCAGGCAGAGGACAAATCCAGCTCATCTCAGCAGTCCCAGCTTCTAGCACCGCCCAGGCACATGGAGGTGATCCTTGTGTGTTTGAGGAATGAGTAGATGCATTTTAAAATCCTTTTATGAACTGCTTCTGTGGTCAGATCAAACATTACTCAGGCCCTGCAGTTAAATAAGCATGGTGTTATTTACATAGTTTCATGCTTTTTAAATGAAATTTGAATGCAATAATATACACACTCTCATGCTTTTAGAGTCCCTTTGCAATTCGATATCCCACCCCACCCCTAGTTGTGAAAGAGCATGGTTTATATGCAAAGCCTTGGACCCAAAGAGTTAATGTGCTGATCCACGAAGACACCATGTTGGCTCTCAGCTGCTGTTATTAACCAATACTTATGGCTCGACAGAAACAGACCCTGAGAGGGATGCAATGAGGCTGCACCCGGTGTCAGCTCTGAAACTAGACAGCCCAGTAATTTTTCCATTACAGGTGCACACCAAAGGTAATTATCCTTAGGCAGGCAGCCAAAGCCTAATGCCAACTCTGTTCCAGCCTGGCAGATGAAGCAGGCGCATCACAGGATGGGCTTATTAAATTCATTAGAGGTTAGGACTGCTCCTCCGAGTGTGGTCAGTTCACAGCAGGGCTTGGAGCTTGTGCTAACTCCACTGTCTGATTCTCCTGTCACAGACACAACACTTGGTGATCCTCTGACACAATTCTCCCCAATTTCCTCCCTCTGGCTTCCACTTAAAAAAATTATAACTTGCTTTGGCTTTATAACTTAAATACTTTAAGTGTGAAATGAAAAACTTAGAATCATAGACACAAAGAATTAGGGGCAAGAAGGGTCCTTAAAGATTATCTAGTTCACCTCCCTCATTGAATAGAGGAGGAGAAGACAGTCACAGACCCATTAGCGGTACATCTGGAATAGCCCAGCATGTCTGGCTTCCAGCCTGTCCAGCCGGGATGGGAATGCCCGGGAGCAGGACTGCCCTATTGGAAATCCTTTTCCAGTGCCCAGCTGTGATTATAGCCTGAGGCTGACCTGGCCCTGGTTTTCCTGTTTGTTACCTTTTCTCATTAAACACCTCAGAGCCTAGCATAAAGACAACATCCTTTCACCCAACCCTACTACAAAAGTGCTAACAACATTCTGCCATCCCAGGTTATGAGCCAAACCTTCCAATTTGCAGGCTCCTTCCAGATGAAAAATGAACATGTCACCGGCGAAACTTGTGATGGAAGCATTTTTCATGCCCTAAAGGGGAAAAGGACAGTGGACCTAGACACAGAGGAATCTAGGTCCTCATAAGCCCTGAAAAGCCAAGACAAATCCTTGTCATTGCTCCAAGACATATGAAAAAACTTTGATGTACAACCACACAGGACAAAAATAAGCTTGATGCTCAAATAAAATATATTTTACGGGATCCCCAGGATCAACTCTTTAGCTGGTGGTCTGGACGCTAAGCTTCAGAATCTGTGCAGCTATGTCAGGGGTGCAAGCCCTAAATTCTGGGACCGACTCCTGACCCCAGAGGGAACAGGCCCACGCATAACCATCAACCTCAGCTCCGTCCCACTCACACACAGCACAATAAGGAAGATTCCTGGGAGAAAGCTCCCATAAGAACAGATGCCAGAAACCCATTCCAGAAGGGTCTTTTCCATCAAGCAGAGTAGACTAAACATGTTTATAGCTTACAAGCAAAATGACTGCCGATGCCTAAAGAATCAGCTCAAATTCTACTTCCTCTTGATACTTTCCCTAACCCCCTAAAACAACACCCATGTTTGCCTCCACTGCAGGCCCACTTCTGACTCTGAAAAATGTGAGCCTATATGGCTCTATGGATCCTTTCATGGCTTTTATGACACAAAGTGAGTGAGTGACCAACCACCTTCAGACCCAAAT
Organism: Varecia variegata; assembly: GCA_028533085.1. Taxonomy (NCBI): domain Eukaryota; kingdom Metazoa; phylum Chordata; class Mammalia; order Primates; family Lemuridae; genus Varecia; species Varecia variegata. The sequence continues at coordinate 61,336,922 of CM052444.1, forward strand.
TTTCTCTCAAGTCCTTCCTAAATGGTTTGATACATGTATCAGCAGGCATATGTCAACAGATACGAGTTTGACTCCTGGCTATGCCCTTTCCTTATGCAAGTTACTTAAGCTAGTGGAGGCCCCGTTTCTTGATTTATACAATGGGATCACAATGCCTACTTCACTGGGCTGTCCTGAGATCTAAATGAGATAATACATCTAAAGCAATCTGCATGCTATTTGATGCCCAGTGTGGTACTTAATAAATGTTTTGTTCCTCACCCCAGTCTCTCTATACAGGCATGTCATCCATATATGGAAACTCTTACAGCCAGAAGGGTTTCAAAATGCAGAATTTTCATATTCATAACACCCACCCCCGCTGGGTCTGGGGCAGCGTGCTATAAATTTAACATATTACTAATTGAGTGATATGTCTGAATACCTGCCATGTGTTTAAATAATTGGAATAAAGTCTGTAAATAGCTTCAAATCAGTCTGATCAGATTTACTGCCAAGGAGAAGTTGCAAACTTCTGAAAAAGCTTTCCATTTTCAGCATCCTTTGGACTTTGGAACTGTAGCCAAGGCATTGTGGATCTGTATTATGATGATTTAGAAAGATGTTGGATCCCCACTGGTTTTTAAGGGCAGCTTTAGCATTTGTCTTCCTTAGTGCCTGACTCGTTGTAGGAACTCAATCACCCCTTTTCAATGACTGTGTAAATGAAGGAAAGAATGTACACTCCTTAAGAAACATGAAAGTGGCCCCCTCCCTCCATCTCCCACAAGTGGAATTAGTCCCTTTGCTCTTCCTCCATATTTCATCTGCTGCACACACACATTTGATCAGATTCTGGAGGACATGGAAAGAGAAAACATCAGAGTAAATCTGTACTTAAGGGCAAGGGTGCCTCTGGCTTTTTCCTTCTTATGGTTATGAAAATTATTCTTTTTGAGAAAGAAATATGATTGGAAATTTTTCTAAAACATTTAAATTGAATCATTGCTCTGGAACTGGAAAAGAAAACAGCAACTTTTAATTATGGTGTGGTCTTAAAGACATAGGTTAAAATTTAAAATTGCCTTGTACCCAAAGAGCTAAAACGTTTGTGATTCAAGGTTACCATAGCACACTGAATATTATCTTCCTACTTTTGATGCCAACTAAGCAAGAGCCACAAGAACAATACTCTAAGCAAGTATAACACACCATTGAGTACCTTTAAATGCTGGGCAGGTGCAGGACAGGTCAGAGAAGCTGAAGGGTTGGGAAAATGTTACAATGACCCATGAAGGAAGCCAAATGAGAAGGAATCCTGAGCACAAGATGAGAGAAGGATTCGCCTTACTTGAGAATAAGGACAGCTTTTCCACCAATATGGGAATGCAAGAAGCTATGGATAGGAATGTAGATTGGTTTATAGGAAAGAGGTGTTCAGAGAACGAGGAAGTGTCAACCCAGTGCTTGTATTAATATTTTCTTGGTGAAATAAGGCACAGGGTTATGTACTGAGTGTGGTGGAGAGGAGGATGGGGACCTGAGCAGAGTGAAGTTGGAGAGGGCAGTGCAGGGAGTGGGGCGGAAAGATCTCTTGAGAGACAAAGGGATGATCTGCTGCTGAGAGTTCTGCGGACAGCAGTGGCCATGACCTCGTAATTATAGCAGTTGCCAAAGCTCTGTGGACTTCTTCAGCAGTATTCAGCACTCCAGATACAAGAACAGAAAAAGTACACCATTGACTGATTCAAGTTGGGAGTTTTGCCTTGTGAATACAATGGACACATCACGGGAAAAGGGAATAGAGAATGTTGGCAAGGGAGTGTTCAAGTCATTGACCATGTACTCTGAACTTAGGAGTGAAGGATATGAAGACATGGAAAGAGATTTGATCTGTACCTCTAGATTTGCTCTTCCAAAAGGTGGAATCATGTGGTGATTAAGAGCATAGACTCTGGAATTTGACTTTATGCATTCACAACCTGTACTACAGCCTGGGTGATCTTGGGCAAGTTACTTGACCTCTCTGTACCCCTTAATTTTCATTCATAAAAAGGGGATATTAATAACACGTCCCTTACTGGGTTGTTATGAAGATTAAATGAGTTAATTTAATATACTTTGACTAGAATTGACATAAAATAAGATCTATTTTAAGTATTAGCTATTATTCCTCTGGAAGTCTACATTTTAGTAACTGTATCTCCATCTACCTGGAAGATCATTATAGCAACTTGGCAATCATCGTTGACACCATCTTCACTCATCACATATAATTCATCTCAATGTCCTATCACTTTTATCTCCAGAATAGATTTAAAATCCTACTACTTTTCTACTTCCATTGCTACTGTGTTAGTCTAAAGCACCATCATCTTTTGCCTGGACCACAGCCATTTCCTCCTAACTCATCCCCTGGCTTCCTCTCTTGCAACCCTACAATCTGTTTCCCACATAATAATTGGGCAGTATTTCTTAGTCTCACTATTATCACTATTGGCATTTGGGGCCAGATAATTCTTTGGGGGTAGGAGGGTATCCTGTGCATGTTAGTGTGTTTAGCAACGTCCCTGGCTTCTACCAACAAGACATCAGTAGCACCTCCCTCTTCCCCCAGTTGTAACAACGAAAAATCTCTCTGGACATTGCCAAATGCCCTCTGAGAGACAAAATCACCATTGCTATAGGGAAATACAACATAAAGCAAAAAGATGCAGAACATATATGAAATATATATATTTGGCAAAGATGACTTAGCTAGAGATTGGTACAGTAAAAAATAGAGCACAGATATTCCAACCCCAATTTTAGTCCTTTTTTCATTAGGCCAAACTTCCTCTTAGTGCTTAGTTGAAGAAAAATACAATTTAAGGCCAGGCGTAATGGCTCACACCTGTAATTGTAGCACTTTGGGAGGCCAAGGTGGGAGGATTGCTTGAGGCCAGGAGTTCAAGACCAGCCTCAGCAAGAGTGAGACCCATTCTCTAAAAAAAAAAAAAATAAAAAAAGAAAGAAAAAGAAAGAAAGAAAGAAAAAAGAAAAATTAGCTAGGTGTGGTGGCGTGTGCCTGTAGTCCCAGCTACTTGGGAGGCTGAGGCAAGAGGATAACTTGAGCCCAGGAATTTGAGGCTGCAGTGAACTATGATGATGCCACTGCACCCTAGCCCGGCTGACAGAGCAAGACCCTAACTCAAAAAATAAAACAAAGAAAAAAGAAAAGAAAAAGAAAGAAAGACACAATTCAACACCAACATAAGATGATTATATTACAAAGCAAAGGGGAACTAAGATACCTAATAAGTTTATCTTAAGATAGGGAGTTCTCTTGTATTATCCTGATGGGCCTATTAAAAGCACAGGGTCCTTAAATTTGTAAGAAGGAAATAGAAGAGGTCAGGGGATGCCATGTGGGAAGAACTTCACCTGCTGGTGTTGGCTCTGAAGATGGAGGAAGGGGCCTGGAGCCAAGGAATGCTAGCAGCCTCTAGAAGCTGGGAAGCACAAGGGAACAGACTGTGCCCAGGGCCTCCAGAATGGAGTGCAGGCTGCCACACTTTGACTGTAGCCCGCAGAGACCGTCGCCAGGCTTCTCAACTACACAATTGTAAGATAATAAACTTGTGTCATTTTAAGCCACTAAGATTGTGGTAATTTGTTGCAGCAGCAAAAGAATACAATCTCTTTCTAGCTATGAGCTTAAAGTTAGTTACTTAAGTTCTCCAAACAGAAGTTTCCTCATTTATGATAATAATATTAATAGTACTTAATCCTTGGTTTATCATGAGGAATAAGTGAATAAATAGAAATAAAGTGATTAGATCAATTCCTGGTGTTGTGGACTGAATTGTGTTTCCCCAAAAATTCATATGCTGAAGTCCTAATCCGTATACCTCAGAATTTGACTGTATTTGAAATAAGGTCTTTAATGAGGTAATTAGGGTTAAATAATTAACAATAAGCCAATACGACTGGTGTCCTTATAATATGGAGCATCACCAGGGTGTGTGCACACAGAGGAGAGGCCATATGAAGACACAATGAGAAGATGGTCATCTGCAAGTCAAGCAGAGAGGCCTCGGAGAAGCCACCTTGATCTCAAACTTCTAACCTCCCAAGCTGTGAGAAAAACTTCTGTTGTTACAGCTACTCAGTCTGTGGTATTTTGTAGGGCAGCCCTAATAGACTTACATACCTAATCATGTTAGATAGTCAATAATGTTGATTCTTATTGCTACTTGTTCCTTATTGATAAATTTGGGAACCGGTCCTACTTTGTGGGACTGCATTAAGGAAGACAGGTGATAAAAGTTAAATCCTGGGTGCTCCTTTTGGCTCTGAATCCCTGGCAGTGCCATCTTGTCAATATACCCATCATGAGTGCTCTACGTCTTGTTGTGTTGATGCTTTCTCTCTTTTGGTTAACAATGGTAGACTGAGCACATGTGTCTTTGCTCTGATCCTTTAGCCTCATTAAAAAAAACACTTAAAGGGATTTTCCTTTAAAGGCATAAGCCCACGAGAACATGAGAGGAAAAGAAAGCAACAAGATGTTGGAAGCTGGAAGACAAGAGGCTACAAGGCAACTGAATTAGCAGAACTCAGAACGCTGAGCCCGCAGCCAGCAGGGAGGGACACCAAGCACAAGCTGACAGGCACAACAGAGCTCAGAGTGAATCCAGTGGCTGGCAGCATCAGGGATCTGTGAGGGCATGAGGGGAGGGGACAGACATGGGGACTGACAATCAGAAGACCAGTTGAAAATCTATTTACAACACAGTTAGACCCCCAGAGCCCCTCTCTTACTCCTCACAGCTGACAAATGCCCCATCCCTAGAAGTAGAAGACAGAAATTGACTCCCTGGAGAGAGTGAACCAAAGGGACTCTGGAGCAGGGGCCATCTGGGCCCCACTCTGGACAGAGGGCCAGGATAATGTACTGAAAACAGTGAGGTTTGATAAAAATTCCCATATTGAATTCTGAGGACCTCTCACTCCTTTCCCACTAGGTTCTCAGAAGGCTCAAGAAGAGTCTTCTTTGATGAACCTGATCAGCTCAAGATAACAGACACTGTATAATGACATTGCTGCTTCTGACCCACCTGCCATGAAGCCCCAGTCCTGTTTGTGCTCTTGCAAGCCTCCACTTAGCTTTCTAACGTCACGCTCTTAAACATGTGCTGACACCCCAAGATTGGCAGACACTTGAAGAATGCCTCTACCTGAATGATGGAGACCCAAACCAAAAATCACTAAAAGAGGGAATGTGTAGAAAACAGAGACAACGTAGGAAGAGGTAACTTAAAAAAGAAAAATAACTATCGCTAATATCCTCATAGAGAAAGGAGACTTTATTTCAGCCACAAAATAAGAGCACGTTGTTATTTCTACAAGGAGCATTCAAAAAAAGAGCACTTGGAAATCTAAAAATAAGATAGCAAAAGTGAAGGGCTCAAAAGAAAAATTGCTTGATACCAAACCAAAAAACTATACAAAAAAAGGGTATACCTTATAGATCGACTGTGAATAAAATTTACCTGATCACATTGATGTGACCAAATATCATGATATGAATATTTTAAGAGGCTAGGGGAAGTGAAATTTATTGTGTGTGTGTGTATGTGTGTGTGTGTTTTCCAGGAGGGGATGAGAGAACCAACTGTGCATCTTCCATAGCACGAAGTCAAGATATAAGAGCTGAAATTGAGAAATAGTAGTGTCAGTATGTTATTGAGAAATGTGGAAATAACCAAAGAAACTGTTAATAGGGTTCCAAGCAGTTGCCCCTATGTAGTAGGAATGACATGATGGGGTGGGGTGAGTATGGCAAGCTTTCTTTTTAATAAGCTCATAGAAACAACTTACTTTTAAAGCCATGTGCTAGGCTTTAAAAGGTTTTTGTTTTTAATTTGAAATTAATTTTAAAAAAGAGTAAATAGATGCAGCAATTGGCAATGTCTGGCACATTGTAGACATTCTATAAAACATCATTTTTTAAATATTTATTATTTTATGATTTACTCTTATTATTTAATTTTTCAAATGTTGCTTATGATATTCCAGGGAACATTCTTCCCCCCACCCCACAAACTCCTTTCTATATATCAGCAAAGACACTTTGGAAGTTTTTAAAGCATGTTTTCCAGTGACAATGAAGTAGGCGTCCTGCCTTCTTTGTGACCAACCCCCCTCCATCCCTCTGCTGATGAACCCAAGTATTGGGCATGTTCATCTCCTCGAGTTTAGACAGGGTCTGAGTGAGATGGGTCCGAGCAGGGGAGGCAGGAAAGCAGAAAAGCCAATGGTCTTATTCACATCCACCAATTCCAGCTGCTAACTTGAAGGATGAGCTAAACACAGGATGAGGGCGGGGCAGGAGCAGCTCAGTTTCCAGGCAGCTCAGCTTGAAGAGTTGGCAGTTCTGATGTTTCAGAACTTAATTTGCATATAGACTTAATTTGCTTCCCTGGCCCTTCTAAGTGGCAACTCATTAACACCTCAAGGCCGACGACGGCTCACATTTTACATTCTAATTGAATATACATTAGCATAATGGAATGTCTTCTATGTCTGCTTCTCTGGAAAAGCTGCCCTAATATTCAGCCACCTTGGAGAAAAGAGGTAGATTTTTCTTGCAGAGGCAAGAAATATTCACTTGCTGCTCTTAAAACACCTTGGAGTTTTAACTTTTCAAATGTTCATTCATGCCACTTTGTAGCATTATATGTTACATTAATGTTACATATAATGCTACATATGTAACATTATATGTATCATATGTAACAGTATAGTTGAGAGGACAGATATTATTGTTCTCAGAGATTTGCCTATATAGTCACACAGCTCAATGAGGATGAGTCAGGGAATCACACCTTCGTTCTAAATCTTCAATTCTCACTACCACATCATTCTATTACATTTGCTTATTTCCATGTGGGTCTAACCCAGAAGCATAGAACCAGCAGAGGAATATTAAAGATCGTACGATGTTGCTGAGACCCCATGAAAGAGGGCATTAAGGTAAGGAAGAGGTGAGAAGTAGATCATTGGCCCTGGGACCTTTGGAAAGTATGCTAGAGAGTTGGTGCATGGGTAGAGGAACTGCAAGGGCCAGGAGGAGGGGTTCTTCCCAACCAGAACCTTGGATAACGTGAGCGCTGGCACTGGGAGCGGGATGCAGAGGAGAGAGCTATGAGAGTTGTCACAGGCAGCTGAGTTTCCTTCATCACAGGGCACTTATCAGGGAGGACTGGGGCAGAGGGAAAAATAGGCTTTGTCTCTCACGATAACTAACGTTCAGCAAAAGGTTCTGGGGTGAGGTCCAGGCTTAGCAGGAAAGAGTACCATGATCAATGTGCGATGTCTATCAAGGACTCAGGTGGGTTTTGAAAGCTATGACTAAGTGTTCATCATTCCAAGGCAGCAGTCTGCCAGACGCTCCCTCCAAGATGACAGTGTTGTCCTTTAAGCCATGCCACGGGACAGGCATGAAAGTCCCATCAGTCAGTCAGCAGGTAGGTATTGAACAACCACCACAGTGTCACTCAGCCTTGGATGTCCACCTGAATCAGTCGTGGCACTTTACAAAAACACACACATCTGGGACTCACCCCTAAGACTCTCACTCAGTGGACCTGGAATGTGGCCCAGGGCCAGTATTTTTTGAAACCCCAGGGGGTATTTTAATGCCTATTCAAGATCAAGAACAATTAATCATTGTGTAGAGCACTGTGGGAAATCAAAATATGCCACCCCAAAATATGAAGGGTTGTTGAGCTACAGACAATTCAGAAGAAGCAGATACAGGAGAACTTCCTCTATTGGCCTAAAAGCAGGACATAGATTTACAAAGACAAAAGATATCCTGTCCAGGCTCACTATCAGGGAGACAAAGGCTAGCCACTGAAGACAGTTTTAAACCCCAATCAGCCTGGAGGTGATACCAGAGGAATCTGCATGGACAAGCTTTACTAAATCACCTCTACCTGCCATTTATTTACCTTCCCCTTGCCCCAGAGACTAAGTCCTTTTCCTTTGTCTTGTCACTTCTCTAAAAATTTACTGTTCTTTATTGAAAATGCCATATAAGCTGGCATTCAAAGCCACCTCTTTGAGAACTACTCATTCTCTGGGTAGCTCCCATTTATACAGGAAACAGACATGTGTTAATAAACTTGTTTTTCTCTTGTTAATCTGTCATTTGTAACTGGAGTGAATTCTAACTATGGACCTCTGGGGATCATTATTTTTCCCTATGTCACAAGCATAGCTGCTTGTTCTATGCGTGTGTGTGTGTGTGTGTGTGTGTGTGTTTGTGTGCAGGTATGTAGGTATATTTTGTTGTCTCTCTATCTCACTGATGAGAAAGTCTTGCTCCAGGGCTCTGAGCATGGCCAAACTCCTAATAGCTGACACTGGACAGATGCAATCAACAGCAGTGTATTAGTCACACATACTGACAGCCTGGGGTAGAAGACACCCCACACCACACAGGGCCATGTAGGGGTTGCACTCAGCAGAATAAACAAGCAGAGGCTGTGGGAGATAGGCTTTGTATTAAACAGTAACAAGAGGGTGAGGTGACCTGCGGTCCCTATGGGGAGGATGTGATTAATGAGTTTGAATAATGCCATGGGCTGGTAGGGAGGTGAAACCTGGTAGTTCAAGGACCACGTGGGTGCAGCTGATCTGGCTGACAGGAAAACTTTCCCACTGGGTGGGGCACGTATGTGGCAAGAGCAGGGGAACTCAGACCTCTGCGGCCCTGCGAGACTCACCAATTTCAAGGCAGCACATGAAGTTTTAAGTCTTCCAATACCCTGTGTGTTGGGGGAGGGGGATAACAGTGAGCAGGACAAATGGTCCTCGGGAGTTTAGCGGAAAATGAAAAAGGGTAAGCATTTCTTACAGCGACAAATGCTAGGGTGTGGGGAAGTAAGGTTTAACCACAGAGGTGAGTGTTAAGAGGAGCTGGTGGTCCCCAAGTCTTACTGACTCCCAAGCCCAAGCTCCTCTCTCCACTCCACCAGGATCCTTCTCCTTCAAGATTTATTAGCACCATGCTTGACACACTGTAGAAATTCAGTAAATCTTTTTAGCATGAATTTATTCCTTAGAGCAAGTTCAAAGGTATGCAGTGAGGCTCAAGCAATAGTAAGGAAGGTACTAGTCACATGTGTCAAATTGAAGAAGTGGAGGTTTTTTGTTGGTTTGTTTTTGGTTTTTTACTAGGCACCTCCTGTGTATTTGCAGTCATTCCACTAGGCACTGGGCATATGACCATGTGTCTAGCCCATTGAGGTTATATTCCGCTGGGGAACACAAACAACAAACAACAGAGAAAACAATGACAAATGGTGCTAAGTGCTCTAACGGTAACAAAAAAGTCATGGAGATGGAGAAAAACCAGGGGAGGAGAGAGTGACCTACTTTGGACAGCATGGTGGGGATGGGGAAAAGTCCTTCTGGGAGATAAATTTAACGAGAGACCTAAAGTATAAGAAAGAAGCTTGAGTGTGAAGTGTATGGACCACTGTTGCAGGCAGAGGTATTGGTATGTATAAGGACTTTGAGGCAATAGAAACTTGAGTGTTGGGGAAAATGAGAGACAATTCACATATCAGGGATACAGAGAGCAGAGAGAACGAACAAGAAAAAAGCTGCAAAGTTTAGCAGAGATGCATGGACCAAGTAAAGGAGTTCATATTTTTTTTCTAAATGCAATGGGAAGATTGAAGGATTTTAAGCAGAAGAGTGTCATGGTCTAATTTACATTCTAAGAAAATCATTCTGGCTGACATTGTGGTAGACAGATTGTAGGCAGAGTGACACACACACACACATACAAATAACAAGTAACCAGTGAGGAGGTTGTTAGTTAAGGCAAGAGATGATGGTGGCCTCACCCAGGTAATGTTGGATGGGGAGAACTGGATGGCCTTGAGATATACTGTATTTCAATGGTGGGACCAACAGGAATTACTAGTGAAATGGATGGGAGTTGGAGTAAGGAAGAAAGAAATTCAAAATGGTACCTATGATTCAGATTTAAGCAAATAGACTGCTGGTGGCACGATTTTCAGAGATGTAGAAGACTATGGAAGCCTAGGATTTGGCAGGTAGAAATCAAGGGTTCCTGGGCAGTCCAAAAATTAGTAACTTGCTTGATGCCACACAGCTAGAGAATGATAGAACTTGATTAGAATCTATCATGTGACTTTATTATATTTGTGAGTAAATCATTACAAACTATCATGGTTTAATTTTGGCAAAAAGGAAAATAAATTCATTATGATTTACAGGCAAATACACTAAACTGCAATCAAGCTTTTGCTTTTTGGGAAATAAATCTTAGAAAATAAGAAAAAAATAGGGTGAGGATTGCTAGAACAGACTGTCAATGTGCACATATGACCCAACATTTATATGTACAACACATTGCCAGGCACTTAGAAGATGTCAATATTTACAACACTTGCCTGTGTCTTCAAAAAGTTCATAGTCTAATTCAGCAGTTTCCAAATGATTACATACCAAGAAACAGCTGTGGATATTATGTAAGACAATGGTTCCATGGGCAATGAGTTAAACAAATATAGGCAAGTTTCTTTATTGCAGGACTTCTCAGAGCCTTTAGTCAATTAATGTACTTTGTGAGACCTAATGGTGGCAGGTGTGGGGGAGCAGGGGGGAGAAATATAGTTTGTAGCACTTTTCAAGCTTATTTGACCAAATAACTTTTACTTAGCAGGTCTTTGTCTTATAACGTCATTAATATACTTTTGTTTCATAGAACAGCATTTGGGAAAACTTTATCTAGTTGATATGGGAACATAAGGCTTATATACATGAAGCTATCTCTCTAATAGATCACAAGCTCTGTAACCATAAATTTATACTACAATAAAGGGACTCTTCATAGTAATAATAATAGCAGCAAGAATAGCTAATGTTCACTCAGTTACCATTCTGCAGATTTCAATTGAGTCCCAGCCATGTGCCAGACACTGGCTAAGAACTAGAAACACAGCTGGGAAGAAGCCAGGCAAGGTCCAGCATCCCCTAATGAAACTTAGAGCTCAGTGACAAGGCAATGTTAACTCAAGGAGTTTACAAACAATGCATTAAGTATGGTGAGACTTTTATAAAGGTCACCAGAAGAATAACTCAACGCACGATGTAAAGTCAAAGAGGGTTTGCCTAAGAAAAGTGCTACAAGAAAGAAGTCCCCCAGAAGGAGAATAACTGAAAGTTGTATCTCATTTAATCTTCCTATTACCCCATGAGGCCGGGGACATCATCATTATTATTAATATTCCTATTTTAGAGATGAGGAAACTGAGGCCCAGAGAGCTTGAATAACTTGCTCAAGTCAACACACACTAATAAGTAACAAGTCAAGTAACATCAAAACCGATGACTGCTTAATTTTTTAAAATTAATAAATTGAAATTTTTTTCATTGATAAATAAAAATTGTATATATTTATGTTGTTTAACATGATGTTTTGAAATATATATACATTATAGACTGGCTAAATCAGGCTAACTAACATATGCATTACCTTATATAATTATTTTTTGTGGTGAGAACACATACTACTCTCTTAGTGATTTTCAAGCATACAATACACCACTACTAACTGTAGTCAACATGATGTATGATAGATCTCTCGAACTTATTCCTATCTAACTGAAATTTTGTATCCTTTGACCAACATAGCCCCAACATCACCATCCTCCCTGCCCTCCAGCCTTTAGAAACCACAGTTCTACTCTTTGCTTCTAGGAGACTGACTTTTTCAGATTCCACATATAAATGAGATCACGTGGTATTTTTCTTTCTGTTTCTGGCTTATTTCACTTAACATAATGTGCTCCAGGTCCATTCATGTTGCTGCAGGATTCCTTCCTTTTTAAGGCTGAGTAGTATTCCATTTTCTCTACCCATTCACCCACTGATGGGTACTTAAGTCGATTTCGTATCTTGGCTATTGTGAATAGTGATGTGATAAACATAGAGGTGCAAATACCTCTTCAACATATGGATTTTATTCCCTTCGGCCTTCTATCCAGTAGTAGCATTGCTGGATCATATGGCAATTCTCTTTAAGATTTGGAATAAAAGGAAGGAGAGAGAAAGTGGACTGAGATCACAGAGGGGCACAGCCAGCTGTCTCCACAAAGCCCACTGCTGTCAGCTCTCTCATCCCTGGCTGATTGTTCCCAGAGTCTGGGCACTGCATGCCAATGAGCCATTGTCCCCACCCAGCTCTGCTGCTGGCTGCAGCCTCCTGAGCCTGAGCCAGTTCTCCCTGACCTTGGAAACCTCTCCAGGCTCAGCAATTTGCCCTCCCCAGACATTTCTGCCACTGGAAGCCACAGACACCCTGTGATTATTGAGGGGAACCCACAGATGGCCTGGGAGGAGGTGGAGGTCTGTGGCTGTCCACACCTGCCCCCACACATGACCTTAGTGAGAGAGAACATTTCCTGGAATGTTAGAGATCAGGAAACACATGCCCAAACTCATAGAGTTAAGAACAGAGACAGAATGAAAACCTGTAACAGTATTATAATAACAGCAATAGTTTAGGGAGCATTTGCTGGGTGCCAGATACAGGGCTTTATCTACACTGTCTCACTAAGCCTCAGAGGAACCCCATGAAGCAGGTATAATTAGGATCCCCATTTTGAGGACAGTGAAGGGAGCCAGGGAAATGAAGTCTCTGACTCCAAGTCACACAAGGAGTTGGCGGCAGACCCAGGACACAAACCCAAGTCCAACAAGTCTAGAGCCCTTACTCTCAAGTTCTGTCCATGTCCTAAATTCCTGACACTGGCCCCCACATCCTGGTCACACATCTCAATCTTGATGGCAGCTATCTACCAAATTCCAGAACTTGCCTCTCAAATTAACTAGACACTCGCAGTGAAATTAATTGTCAGTGCCTTTTAAAATCAGAAGCAAACACGAAAACAAGAGTTGCTCCAAAGGTTAATTAATTCAACTCAACCTATCAAATACTTTTTGAATATCAACTCAGTGACAGACACTGATTTAAATACTATGGGGAATGTGGAGGATGGTGGGAGGGGAGACGAGAGGCCAAAAAGAGGGAATAAAATAGGAAAATACTCAGTTCTTGTTCTCAAAGAGCTTTTTCTGTAGGTGAAAACACCCAGTGATCAGAACTGAACCTACATAAGTTTTTTAAACAACTTAGCTGGGAAAAAATAGTGGATAAAAATATTGTCCAAAATGAACACAAGCCAGACTGACATTTCACTGGGCTCAAGTGTCGGCGACAGCGACACATACCCCAGTCTCCCCGGCTCTGCTCTGCCTCACCATGGTAACCGCCAGGGCTCTCATCTGCCAGATGGTTATTTATATCCTCTGACTATAGCTGGGGAGGAGAATACACATGAATGGATGGCTAAGGTACCCTCACTCTCTGCAGCCCAGTGACCCCAAATACGTCTCTCAAAACGAACCCCCTTATAAGCAGCACATCTTGAGAAATCTAATAACGCCTACTGTGCATCAGAAAATGAATGCCTTAAACAGGTACAGACCGAGTCCCAAGTATTCCAGCCTGCAGAGCAGCACTGGCACGGTGCATTAGTTTGCTAGGGCTGTCATAACCAAGTCCCACAGGCTGGGTGACTTAAACAGTTTTATTTTCTTATGGTTCTGGAGGCTAAGAAGTCCAAGATCAAGTGGTTGGCAGGTCTGGGTTTTTCTGAGGCCTCTCTCCTTGGCTTTCAGACGTCTGCCTTCTCATTATGTCCTCGCATGGTCTTTTCTTCGCGGGTGCACCTTCGAGGGTGCCTTTTCATGTGTCCAAATTCCCTCCTCTTATAAGGACACTTATCAGATTGGATTAGGGCCCACCCTAAAGACCTCATTTTAATTTAATCACTTCTTTAACGGTCCTATCTTCAAATGTAGTCACATTCTGAGGGACTGGGATTGAGACTTGAAGTGTTTATTTTGGTGAGAAATAATTCAACCCATAACAGATGGGGCAGGGAGAGTCAGGTTCTTCTATGGGTGTCCTACCAGACCCCCTCAGGACCCTGTGCCTCCCTTCAGAGTGTGTCAGCATCACCTGAGGGGTAACTGTCAAAAATTTAGATTCCTGGGCACTCCAGAGTCCCATTCACTGGTTTGGGGTCAAGCCCAGCAAGCTCTGAGATTCCAAAGATGAAAAGACAAGATCCTTGACCTCAAGAAGTTCCCAATCTAATAAAAAGCAGACATATACACAATTACAATGTATTGTTGCAAGTGTTTTCACTGAGAGATAAATTAGATTCAATGGGAGCATTACCTAAACAGTGGTGAAATCTCCCTAGGGCAGTCAGAAAGAACTTCTCATGGAGAGGACTCTTGAACTGAGTCTTGGAGAAAGGAGGAAGAGGAGTCTGCCATCATCAAAGGACAGACACAGTCATTCTACAAAGAAGAGCAACCACAAAGGCATGGACAGGTGGGATGTCTTGGTACATCAGCAGAACAGTAGACAGCAATAGAGCTGGATCTTAGGATAAGGGGGCACAGGGAGGGAGGCCTTCAGAAGCAGAGCAGTCTAGAAAAGTTGGTAAGGCTGGGATTATGGAGTGGCTCGTGGGTCAAGCCCCAGATTGGAGTGGCTCTTATAGGAAACAAGGAGCTACTGGGAAGTTTAAGCAGGGAAGTGACTGGTCATATGTGCGTTTCAGAAATGTCACTCCACAAAGGTGTAATTCCTGCTTCCAGCAGGACTGCTCCCACACCGCCTCCCACAGTGGGCCCAGCAACCTTCCTTGAAGGCAAATCCCATCATAGCACTGGCTTTAGGAGAAAAGGTCGATGTATCAAACCTTTCATGGCTGGGCCTCCCCAGCCTCATTTCCTGCAGAAGCTCCACACCCAACCTCCCATCCACCATCCTGAGTCAGTCAAAGCTTCCCAATGTATTATGTGTTCCTTTGCAAGTGATTTCTTAATGCCTGCAATGTTACCTCCCTACTATTTGCTCTCTCTTCTGTTCTCCCTACAACACACAGCTCTGATGTCCCTCCTTGATAAGCCCTCCTACTTGCTGGATCCATGGTTGCTCAGTAAAACCTTGAGCTCTAGTTAGCTAGGATTACCAATCTTATTATATTTTAATCAGTGTATATAATTTATCCCTTTTCCACTACACCATGAGCTCATTGGTCCCAGGGACTATATTTCTCATCTCTGTAATCCCAGCACCTATCCCAGTGCTTGCATATTGTCAGAGCACAATAAATTAAATAAATATTAATGCATACATTTTAAAATATAAATAGATATTAAAAGATGAATAAATGAAGCCAGGCAGGAAATAAGAAACTGGATTCTTCCTGATTTTCCCACTAGTCTACTACAGGACCTTGGGAAATTTATTTCATGTCTCTGGACTTCATCCTTTTCATCTGTGTTAGGAGGGTACTTGTCTCATCTTGAATCTCCATGCCAATTCTAGTATCTGATGATTCTCTGCCAAGGTACCAGCAGCTCTTTGTTTTTTTTTGTTTTCCCACTTCAGAAAGGCTCTGGTTTACCGCAGCTCAGGGGGTCTAATCCTTGTCACTTGTCAGCCACGTCAGTCACTGCATTGCCTCGGAGCCATTCCTGACTTTCTCACGTTCCCCAGATTCCTTCCTGGCCCGTGCTCAAGCCA
Source organism: Varecia variegata (assembly GCA_028533085.1). Lineage (NCBI taxonomy): Eukaryota > Metazoa > Chordata > Mammalia > Primates > Lemuridae > Varecia > Varecia variegata. The sequence goes on from CM052444.1 coordinate 61,352,595, forward strand.
TTAGCTCTGCCTTCTTCAACAAACCCTTTTCATCCTCGGAGCCTCAAAGCAATTTTCTTCCTCTGTGAAACTTTCCCAACTACTCCAGCCCCCAGAGCTCTCTCCTGTCTCTGCATTGATCACCATAGCACTCAGAGAAAAAAGCCCAAGTAGTGCCACATTGGGAGTAAACGGACAAAGGGGTGATTCATTCATTTAACAAATAATTGTTGAGCCGGCTCCTGTTTTCCTGTATTCTACTGGTTGCTGGGGATACAATAATGAGCAAAACATACATTGTCCTGCCCTAATGGGACCCGTGTGTCTGCGCATGCTGGATAACAAAAGCACCAAATGTGGGGACATCACAAACATCTACTAATTAGGAAGTGGGGAGGGATGGGACAGATAATTACAAAGGGGCAACAGGAAACTTTCAGGGATGGTGATATCTTCATCATCTTGATCATGGTGATGGTTTTAGGAGTGGACACATATGTCAAAACTTAAATTGGACATTTAAAATAGGTGCAGTTTATTGTATGTCAAGTATACCTCAATAAAGCTGTTAAAAAATAAAGTGTGATCCAGAAGACGAGAAATAAGATTTGTGCATGTGTGTCAGGGGTGGGAATAAGAAGGAAATTGGCAGGAGGCTTTTTAAAGATAGAGATGGATAGATGTGTACATTATTTTATCATCTTAAATAACAGAAGTCGTTTAGACCCATACTTTTAGTTTCCATTTGGGAATCTGAGGCCCAGAGGTTTATTGCTGAGGTCCCCTAACTCATTTCTGGTCATTAATACTATGAATAGCAACTACCTTCATTTAGGCAACCATTAAGAACTATACCCTGTAAGAGGTGCTTGAAGTCCATCATCTCACTGGTCCTCACCATTTCCCTTCCAAGCAGGCATCATTATTCCCTTGTATGAGGAATGAGGAAACAGGCTTAAACACCTTGCTGAAACTCATATGGCTAGAAAATTGAAGAGCTGTGGTTTAAATCCAGGTCAGTCTGAGTATAAAAACTGAGCTTATTTCATTTTCATAAAACATTGCATTAATAATTATCTACAAAGTATTCTGGTTCTAAGTATAAGGTGAAATTATCATATACATTTTATATCATAAAACACAGGATCTTTGGGGCTGATGAAAATGCTTTGGAACTAGGCAGACATGATGGTTGCAAAACATTGTGAATGTACTAAATGCCACTAAAATGTATACCTTAACACTGTTAATTTTCTATTACGTGAATTTTACTTCAATAAAAAACAAATAAATGTTCAACTTTAGTAAAACACATAGCTTTCTTTATCATTAAAACCAGTGAAACGAAGTTATTTCTAGCCCTATATTTTATTAGCAGAGCTACTATTTTGAAAGCCCTCAGGAAATGTTTAAAAAAAAGTTGCCCAGTGCAGTGGCTCACGCCTGTAATCCTAGCACCCTGGAAGGCTGAGGCAGGAGGACTGCTTGAGCTAGGAGTTCAAGATCAGCCTCAGCAAGAGCGAGACCCTGTCTCTACTAAAAATAGGAAAATTAGCCTGGCCTGGTGGAGGCTGAGGCAGGAGGATCGCTTGAGCCCAGGAATTTGAGACTGCAGTGAGCTATGGTGATGCCGCTGCACTCTAGCCCAGGCAACAGAGTGAGACTCTGTCTCAAAAAAACAAAAAAGAAGTTGCAGAATAATAATATATGACAAATCAGAGCACAGGAGTATGGCATAAAGAGCCCTAACTGCATGGAGTTAGCCAAGATTCTTGGAGTCAGGTGCGCTGGGAGTTTACCCCCCATATGACTTGGGTGAGCCTCTATACTTTTTAAAAGCTTGGTTTCCTTAAACTGAGGATAGTACAACCTGCTCTGCTTGCTTCAAAGTCTTATTGTAAGGCTCAAATAAGAGAAAGAGCTAGAAGCTCTATGTGAATCTAAAAAGCAAGACAAAATTGAGTAACTGTCACGATCATCCAAAACACTGTAATCTGAGGAAAAGAGCTCCCCTGTAGCAGGGCCCCTGGGAAGGGGCAGAGATGATGTTCACAAAGCATATAATGAGGTAGCAGTGAATCAGCACAGGCTCTGTGACTCATCCAGCCAGTCCGATGTGGCAAAGTGATACTGTGCCAGTTGCTGGAGTTAGTACTCAAGAAACTGGCAGCTTCTGAGTCCTGTCTCTTCCTGTGGGTCTTGGGGAAGCCAGTCACCACATAAAAAGTCTGACTGTCCTAAGTAAGACCCCTGTGGTATGTGGAAGCCCCAGCTAGCTCATGGAGAGGCCAGGTAGACAGAGAAAGAGATGCTATTGCAGCCATCCAAACCCAAGCACCACATGTACGAAGCAACCATTTTGGATATCAGTAGCTGCGATGTGAATGAAAACAGAGGAAACCTGCAGATAATCAGAATTGAAGCCCTAGACATAAGTGCCAGTAGAGCTAGCTCAGCTAACTCCAGTTCCTGGGCCTCCCACAGCTGACGGCCCAGTCATTATGGAGCAGAGATGAGACAGCTCCACTGTGCCCTGCCTAAACTCTTCCCACAGAAGCACGAAAATAATAAAATAGTTGTTGACCTACTCCACTGACTTTGGGGATGGCTTGTTATGCAGCAAAAGATAACTACAACACTGAGAGAGCAGTAAGACCACAGACCGTGGAATCAGGCTGAATTATATTCCTGCCTCTTCTACTTAATTAAATTTTGTGTGCTCTTGCATACCTTGATTAGCATCTCTGAGCCTCAGTTTCCTCATCTATCCAGTGGGTTAGATGCAATGACACCTATGTTGCAGGGTTACTGTAAGGAATATACAAGATGTATGCAGACTTGCAGGTATGAAGGAACACTTAAAAAATGGCAACTGTAATGGTTATTTTAACTCTTGCTGAGCTTTCAGCCCTCCTACAAGAAAAAATGAAAATTTTTGGAAACATTTCTGCAATTAGTATTTTAGTTTGATTCAGTTGAATACAAACAGGCTGCCAGATTGCTGTCCTAATCAGGGCCCCTTTCCTAGGACTCTACTCTGTTGGGAGTTGCTTTTCCCCAGGGATGCCCCCCGACACCTCCAGCAGCCTACTCAGTCTTCTTTTCCCCATGTCCCTTTGAACCTGGGGCTCTATGCTAGATATCCAGGGACTCAAGTGCAACAGAAGGCTTCCAGAGCTAGGAACGATAGGTCAGGATCACAGTGTGGGGGTTCAGCCCCTTTGACCCTTCTAGCTAATTAAGCTCTTGGCTGAGAGTCTGGCAGAAAAGCACGAGGTTTTGATTTGCAGCCAACTTTAGGCTAGGCACTCTGGCCGATCAATCCCTGTGTCACAGCTGTCAGTCCTGGATGGGGTCTGCCTGGCTCTTTGGCAGTGATGAGAATGCCAAATATCCCTTCAAACTCCCTCCTCTGTTCCTTCATTTGCTTTCTCCTGCCACAGCCTCTGTCTGGCATGGGGACACGATGGGAGTGCAGGCTGCCTGCCCCCACTCCCCACAAGGCTCTTTAATTTCCTGACCCTCCAAAATCCAAGCTGCCTCTTAGGATCTGTCTACAAAGACTGAGCTATCAGTTCCGAATATCAACAGTGGGATGGCAGGGGATCATGAGAAACCAGGCTAGAGATTGGAAACGTGGCTTGTTTATAAATGTGTCAATTTAACTAGGATTTTCCTCACTTCTTTTTTCCTCCTTCTATAACAAAGTATAAGTGAGGAGAGATGAGGGCTGAGGAAATACAGGCAGTGAGGGAGACCACCCGCCTTGGACACCAGGCCTTGCTTGCCGCATCCACGTGAGGACCTGGGTGGCTCTGAGCAGCCTGTCCCCGACACCCTCTCAGATACAAGGCGTCATAGTTGGCCTCCACCTTGTTAAAACAGCAGCCAGAGCACTGCAGCCTTGACATTTATTTCCCCATCTTCCTGTAAACACAGGAACCCCTTAATTAGTGCCCAGCCGTCTCTGACATCAGACAGCAGCTCTCCTATGGGCAGCAATCCATTTATCACCGGCTAAAACCGGTCTGGCTTCCAGGAGCAATTGGTACCCCCAGACAGCTTTCTCTGTCTGGAAAGAAAGAGCCAGAAGGGAGCCGTGGCAGTGAAAAGAGAAAAATGTTCACATGAACAGGCCAGAGCTAATTTTCTCAGGCGCTGCTGGCAGCTCACACGGCCCTGACAGTAGCAGTGGGCAGGGGGGCCGCGGGGCACCTCTTCCCTCTGCGTCTTCTCAAAGGGAACTCACATTTATCGAACTGGGGGTTTGAGACAAGCCCATTATATGTGTCTGCTTTTATCTCAAGTTTGTAAAGGAAGAAACTAAGGCTCAGAGAAGTTGTCATCACATAGCTACTATATTTGTTTCAGTAAAAAAATAAAAAACACCATAAAAAAACTTATGACAAACTGGGCAGCTAAAAACAACTGGAATTTATCTTCTCACAGTTCTGGAGGGTAGAAGTCCGAAATCAAGGTGTCAGCAAGGCCATCCTCTCTGAAGGCTCCAGGGAAGAATGCTTCCATGCCCCTTCTAGCTTCTCATGGTTGCCAGCAATCCTGAGCAACCTCTGCCTCCATCTTCACATGGTCGAGTTCCCCACTTCTGTGTCACTGTGTCCAAATTTCTCTTCTTCTAAGGACACCAGTCATTGGGTAAGGGTATGCCCTAATCCAATATGACCTCCTCTTAATCTGATTACACTTGGAAGGACCCTATTTCCAAATAAGGTCACATTCACATGAATGTGATCATGAATTTTGGGGGAACACTAGTCAACCTAGTAAAGCTATAAGTGACCAAGCTCAGATGGAAGCCCAGGTCTGTGTAAGGCTGGGGTTCTTTATGCCCAACAAACTGCTGCCAGGAATGTGTGTCCAGGGAAATCCAGAAAATTGGTCCCTGGACAATAGCCACTCGTTCTCATGCGGGGCCTTATAGTGGAGGCAAGACAGTGCTCCAGCCCGCGTCCGACTGACCTCTGAGACACAGCCCTTCCCCACCAGCCTTGCTCTTTCACTCCTGTCCAGTCAATGCCCAGACCTCCCTCCCCATCCTTCTTGGGCTCCATAAGCACGATCTCAGAAAGAAGTTTCTCTGGCATCTGGCATCCAGCAGCCCTGAAACTGACCTCTAATCAGCTCAGACACTGTCACACTTCTTCCTACCACCCTCTCTGGCATTTCCACAAAGGACAAATTCTGTCTCCCTAGCCACTGCCCACACTCGACCTTCAAGCTGCTTTTTTGTGGCTGGTGGGAGTTCATAACCACTAGCCCCAAACCCCCTGCAACATTCCTACAGGTTTGTCATGCACTTTCAGCTTAGAACCACTGCCTAAGAGAGGCAGCAAGGGTGGTGGTACTGGTTGATTTGGGCTATCAGCTTGACTGGATTAAGGGATACCCTGATAGCCAGTAAGGTGTTACTTATTCTCAGTGTTTCACCAGGTGCTGAGCCTGTTCCTCTTCTGCCGAAAGGGAAACCCAGGTGGTTTTACTTTTGATTAGAATGATTGGGCTGCCCCAGGTGTGTCTCTGAGAGCGTTTTCAGAGAAAGGCATGTGAGTCGTGGACTGAGTGGGGAAGATCCGCCCTCCATGTGAGTGGGCACCATCCAGTTGTCTGGAGGCCCAGATAGGGGGGAAAAAAAAAAAAAAGGCAGAGGAAGGGTGAATTCTCTCTTGGTAGAAGGATGCCCTTCTTCTCCTGCCCTTGGACATCAGAACTCCAGGTTCTCCAGCCTTTGGACACCAGCCAGGACTTGCAACGCAGCCCTCTGGGCCCTCGGGTCCTCGGCCTTAGACAGAGTCACACCGTCAGCTTCCCTGGTTCTGAGGCCTTCATTCAGACTTGGACCAAGCGATGTTGCCAGCTTTCCTGGTTCTCCAGCTTGCAGACAGCCTATCATGGGACTTCTCAGCCTCCATAATCAAGTGAGTCAATTCCTCTTACTAAATCCCTTTTCAAGTATCTCTATGTTATCCGTTGTGTCTCTCTAGAGAACCCAGACTAAGACGGTGACATTTTAGAATGAGACAGACTAGAGTTTGACCTTGAGCCTTGCCTCATTCTAGCTGCACCATAAGTTACCCGTCTTCTCAGAGTCTTGGTTTCTTCATCTATAAGATGAAGAAAATAATATTTACTTGACTGGGTTGCACTGAGAAAAAAATAGGATAACGTGTACCAAGTGCCTGGCACATCATAAAGTGCCCAATAAATGCATAGTAGGTGCTGTCAGTGCCCTCCCCCCACCAGATCCCGGGCCCCTACCGCTTCGGTGCACTCCAACCTGATTCCCAACCAGCAGCACCTGCACTTCCTTGCCATTCTCCTGGAGCCTACCTGCCTACCTTGCCACCCAGAAGGGGGCCCTGAAGTGCTAGGGAACAAATGATCTTCGGGGCCCGTGTGTAAACACTCTGCTCCCTCGTCCTGTGAGTGGGATGGCTTTGAGCTGCATGCCTTACACTGCTCCCAGAGGTTCCCCAGTGATTAAGCTCCAGTTGTCCACAGTGGTGGCTGGCTTGACAAAGTGCCCTTTCTTGGCCATGTTCCTTCTCTGTCCCTCTTCCTCACTCCTCTCCCCATGATCTCTCTTCACCTCCCAAATAAACTCCAGTAGCCCCCCACTCAGCTGTGGGGGAAACATTCCAAGACCCCAAGTGGATGCCTGAAACTGCAGATAGTACCAAACCCCATAGAAACTATGTTTTTTCCTATCCATACATACCTACAATAAAGTTTAATTTATAAAGTAGGCACAGTAAGACAAGACATTAACAACAATGACTCATAATAATACAGAACAATTGTAACAATTTCAGAGCATCACTACTCTTGTGCTTTGGGGCCATTAGTAAGTAAAATTAGGATGACTCAAATGCAAACACCATGATACTGAGACAGTCAATCCAATGACTAAGCTGGCTCCTAAGCAACTGATGGGCAGGTAGTATTTATAGCACAGATATGTTGAACAAAGGGATGATTCACATCCCAAGACGCAGAGAGACAGTGCAAGATCTAAAACTTTGAATCATTTATTTCTGGAATTTTCCTTTTAATATTTTTGGACCACAGTTGACTGCAGACAACTGAAACTGGGGAAAGCAAACCTGTGGACAAGGGGAGACTACCGTACTGGCATCCAAATCGTTGTCTCAGGGTCAGCTTCTGGGGAAAAGTAAAACTGTTACAACCACACACATCCCATCCATAAGACTCTGATGGTAATAAGAATTCTTCCTTATATTGAGCTGAAATCTGTCTCCAGGGAGGTTTCACACATTGGTCTCAGTCTTGTCCCCCTAAGTCTCCCGGACTGTCTCCCCCTGTTCTGCACATCTACCTCCTCTCCTCTTGGTGTGATGTTCTCTATACCCTATTTCTAGGTATATAGTTTACTCTGTTTATACCAAACCACTAGTGAGATCTACCTTTATGATTATGGTATTATGATTGAGAGAGAGGAGGAGGAGGAGAAAGAAGGAAGGAAGGAGGAAGGAGAGAAGGGAAAAAAGAGGGAAAGGAGGAGGAGAAGATGGGAAGGGGGAAACAATCAGGGTAGTTGGCTCTTTCTCTTAGATACTGCTCTCTAATTCCTACGACTCATCCATCCAGTGCTTTTTCCAGCTTTGGGTAGCAGAATGCATGATTTAGGGACCACGCATTTCTGAGTTAAATCCTTTAGCATATGCTCAGTACCTACTATGTGCTAGGCTGAGGAAATTGAGAAAGGAAAGATGCAGTTCCTGACACTCAGGAGCTCCCTGCTAAAAGAGCTGCCTGGCAGCCCTTGCCTCCTATGATGGTAGCACCCTAATATTTCCTTTGAGGAATATTCTCTTTCAAACTTTTAGTCCACGTGCTTTGGAGGAAGACAGCTACTGCATCTCACCAATCAAAATATACCATTTCCTCGGCCACATAATAAATAAAAGATGAACACAAAACTAAGCTGTGCCAATAAGAACCCTACTAGAGTTTTCTGTAGCCAAATCATTTGGAGGCGTTCTCTTTCTTCTGGAGTTGTTGATCTGGTAGAATGGAAGCTACTTGTGAGACTCCTTTCATGTTGATAGAGAAGTCTGATGAAGAAGCTAATACACAGGGAGACAGAGCTGAGCGTTGGAGGAAGAGAGGATAACTAATGACGTCACTAACAATATCATTTGAGCACCAAAATATGGCCATGATTGAGGCCAGCTACCTGGGCCCTTTTTAGTTTAAGAACAAATAAGCTCTCCTTTTTTTGTCTAAGCAAGTTTGACTTGTTTTCCTATCACTTGCAACCAAAAGAGTATTGACAAAGACACAGATGAGCAGACACTTTTAATATGTGATTGTGTGCCATTGGTTCAACAAGTATTTATTGAGCTGCTACTCTGAATGCAATTTAATTTTCCATATTTCTCTTGACCTAAATATTACAGACTATTAACAATTTTGCACGGAAAGACCAGGGAATGCTTCTCTAGGGGGTGGCACTTGAGCTCAGTCCTGAAGGACAAGCAGGAGTTTGACTGCAGTAGGGAAGCAAGTTTTAGGCAGAGGAATTAGCATGTGCTAATGCACAAATGTGAGAGAGAGATTGAAACACATTTGATTAAGTGTTAAGTAGTATAGATGATTAGAAAGGAGCTGCATCATCTCTTAAAATTTTAGTTTCCTCATCTGTTAAATGCCCAACAGAAGTTAGTTAACCATCTAAAAGAAGTATTATCTTTTGAGAATTACATGCTAAACATATATAGTCATGTATAGCTTACCAATGGAGATACATTCTGAGAAATGCATTGTTAGGTGATTTTGTTGTATGAATATCTTAGAGTGCACTTACACAAACCTAGATGGTACAGCCTACTACACACCTACGCTATATGGTACAGCCTATTGCTCCCGGGCTACAAACCTGTACAGCATGTTACTGTACTGAATACTGTAGGCAACTGTAACACAATGGTAAGTATTTGTGTATCTAAACATAGAAAAGGTACAGTAAAAGTGTAGTATAAAAGATAAAAAATGGTACACCTGTACAGGGCATTTACCATGAATGCAGCTTGCAGGGCTGGAAGTTGCTCTGGGTGAGTCAGTGAGTGAGTGATGAGTGATTTCAAAGGTCTAGGATGTTACTGTACACCACTGTAGACTTCATAAACACTGTACAGTTAAGCTATAATAAATTTATTTAAGAAATTTTCTTTCTTCAATAAGAAATTAACCTTAGCTTACTTCAAATTGTTAATTTATAAACTTTAAAATTTTTTGACTCTTGTAATATCATTTATCTTAAAACACACACACATTATATGGTTATACAAAAATATTTTTCTTTCTTTATATCCTTATTTTATAAGCTTTTTATATTTTTAAAATTTTTACTTTTTAAATTTTTTTGTTAACACCTAAGATACAAATACACACATTAACCTAGGCCTATGCAGGGTCAGGATCATCAACATCGCTGCCTGCCACCTCCACATCTTGTCCCACTGGAAGGTCTTCAGGGGCAATAACACACATGGAGCTGTCATCTGCTATGATGACAATGCCTTCTTCTGGAAAATATCCTGAAGGACCTGCCTGAGGCTGTTCTGTTTTTTATATAAGTAGAAGGAGTACGCTCTAGAACAATGATAAAAAGTATAGTATAGTAAATATATAAGCCAGTAACATAGTCATTTATTATCATTATCAAGTACTATGTGCTACACATCATTGTATGTGCTATACTTTTATATGGCTGACAGTGCAGTGGGTTTGTTTACACCAACATCACTACAAATACCTGAATACTGTGTTGTGCTACAATGTTACAACAGCTATGACATCACTAGGTGATAGAAAATTTTCAGCTCCATTATAATCTTATAGGACCACAATCGTATATGTGGTTGGTCATTGAGCAAAATGTCATTATGCAGTGCATGACTGTATAAAGCACCTACTACAGTCTATAACATAGATGATATTCCATAAATGTTAGTTTCTTTTCTAACTGCTCATTTATTATACATTATATATTCTACAATTCTCATGAAGATTCATATTAAGCTCATTGAGCTAAGGAAATGACTTCACATGGTAACTTGAATCCATAAGAACAAATTAAGAGAACCAGAAATGATAAATAAGAAGGTTAATATAACAAAAGCCATAAATATATACTAGTTTTCCTTCCTTCTCTCATCTTCTTTAAAAGATATAAAGTAATAATTAGAGCAAGTAGTGTTTATAACATTTATAGATATTAAATGTATAAAAAATAATGCCAAAAAAAGGAGAAAAGGGAATAAAGCTATCTAGAAGTAACATATCTATATTTCACTGGAATTAAGTTAGTATAAGCCTGAAGCTGATTCTGATAAGATGTGTATGTTAAGTACTAAAGCAACCATTCAGGAAATAACTTTTTTTAAAAGTTTAAAAAATCATTAAAGAAATTTAAATGCTACATTAAAAACATATTCTCTCAATGCAAATAAAAAACAACAATCAAGGAATAGTGACAAAAGAGACATGAGACAGACAGGAAAAAAAAGTAAAATAGCAGAGGTAAATCCAACCATATCAATAATAACAACTATGTGAATGGACAGAACAATCTGCTCAAAGGGCAGAGATTGCAGACTAGATAAAACACATTCCAACTATATGTTGTCCACAGGAAACACTTTAGATTCAAAGATACAAATAGACTGAAAGCAAAAGGATGGCAAAGAATATCTATTATGCAAACATCAACCATAAGAAAGCTGAAGTGGCTGTACTAATATCAGACAAAATAGATGTTAAAGAATGTTACTAGAGATAGAGGGACATTTCATAATGATTTTTAAAATGGTCAGTCCATCAGGAATACATAATTATAAACATTGTGTACCTAATAGCAGAGCACCAAAATACATGAAGCAAAAATTGACAGAAATAAAGAGGGAAATAGATGTTTCAACAATAATAATTGCAAATTTCAATACTCCACTTTAAATAATGGACAGAACAATTAGACAAAAGTTCCAAGAAAATGGAACACTGAGTACTATAAACCAACTAGATATAACAGACAATTATAGAACATTCCACCCAAAAAGAGCAGAATATATATATTCTCTCCAGTGTACATAGAATATTCTCCAGGATAGACCATATAACAGGCCATAAAAAAACTCAACAAATTTAAAAGTGTAGATATAACAGAAAATATATTCTTTGACCACATGGAATGAAATTAGAAATTAATAACAGAAATCTGGGAAAATTACAAATAGGCAGACATTAATCAACATACTCTTAAACTACCAATGTGTCAAAGAAGAAATAAAAAGGAAAATTGGAAAGGATTTGGAGAATAATAAAGATGAAAATACAAAATATCAAAACTTATGAGATACACCTAAAGTTGTACCTAAAGAGAAACACATAAATGCCTATATCAAGAAAAAAGAAAGATCTCAAATCAATAACCTATGCTTCCACCTGAAGGCACTGGAAAAAGAAGGACAAACTAAACCCAAAGCAAGCAGAAAAAAAATTATAAAGATAAAAGTGAGCATTAATGAAATAGAGAATTGATAAACAATAAAGTCAGTAGAAAACAAAAAAGTTGGTTCTTTGAAAAGCTCAACAAAATTGGCAAACCTTAAGCTAGACTGACCAAGAAAAAAATGAATGAAGACTCAAATTACTAGAGTCAGGACTGAAAGTAATGAATTTATTGCCAACTTTACAGAAATAAAAAGAATTATAAAGAAATACTCTGAAAAATTGTATGCCAATAAATTAGATGACTTAGGTGAAATGGACAAATTCCTAGAAAAACATAAACTACTGAAACTGACTTTAGAAGAAATAGACAAACTGAATAGACCTGTATCAAGTGAAGGACTGAATTAGTAATCAAAAAACTAACCACAAAAAGAGTCCAGGTACAGATGGCTTAACTGTTAAATTCTACCAAATACTTGGAGAATTAATGCCAATTCTTCACAAACTCTTCCAAAATACACACATATATATAGAGAGGAGAGAACACTTTTAAAATTGTTCAGTAAGGCCAATATTGCCTTGACAACAAAACCAGACATAGACATCAGAAGAAAAAACTATGGACCAGTATTTCTTATGAATATGGATACAAAATATTCTCAATAAAATACCAGCAAAGCTAGCCTAGCAATATATAAAACTAATACAACATGACCAAGTGGGATTTACCCCAGGAATGCATGGTTAGTTTAATATCTGAAAATCAATTAATGTAATATACCATATCAACAGAATAAAATATAAAACCATATAATCATTTCCATAAATGCAGAAAAAGCACTTGACAAGATTCAACATTCCTTTATGATAGAAACACTCAACAATGTAGCTATAGAAGGTAATTTCTTCAACCTAACAAAAAGCAGCTACAAAAAACCTATACCTAATAACGTACTTAATGGTGAAAGACTAGGTGCTTTCTCTCTAAGATCAGGAATAAGACAAGGATGCCTTCTCTCACCACTTCTATTCAACATACAACATACTGGCTGTTTTAGCCAGAGAAATAGGCAAGAAAAAGAAATAAAGTGTGCTCAGATTTTAAAGGAAGAAGTAAAACAATCTCCATTTGCAGAAGACATGATCTTGTATATAGAAGACCCTAATTAATCCACTAAAAAACTATTAGAACTAATCAGCAAGTCCAACAAGGTTGTGGAATGCAAGATAATAAACAAAAATCAACTGTATTTCTACACACTTGCAATGAACAACCTGAAAATGGTCCACTGTAACAACTAGTATTTCCTTCTCAGTAAAAATTAAGATAGGGTGGCGTTGGCTTTTTTTCTCATTGTTCTTCCTATTGATATTTGAAAGTTTAAGAAAATTTTTCCATTTATTAATTAGAAATACTTTTTGAATGTCTGCTATGTTGTTGGTCTGTGTCTGTGTGTACAGACACCTGAGGGTATGGTGATGGTATGCTCTTGAGAATTTCAGGTCATCTTTGTCATTGCTGACCTTTTTGTGTCATGCCTATGGCCAAATCCTCATGGGCAACATATCAGGAAACAAGTTTCATTTTCACCTTGTAAAATATACTGTGTTCTAACATAATTCCTAAGTTACTTCTTTACAACTTAGAATAGTTTTAGCATTGTTCCTAGAGTAGCCCACAAATGTCATTTACCCTGTATCTGGCTAAAATGCTGCCAAGTAAATTTCACTTCTGTGAGAGGCTTGTCCCAAGTAAGCACTATTGAGAGTGCTCCTGTTATCAGCCTGTCAACTCTCATGGCAGACATTACATTGAATTAGTTATTTGCTTTTCTCTGTGTCTTTTTCAAAAAGAGTCAACTCAGCAAGAGCAGGAGCTGTGTGTGCCTTGTTCACCTCTGCCCCTCCAATGCTTAAAACAGTGTCTGACACATAGTAGGGGCTCAGTTAATATTAACCACATGAATAGACGGGCTCTATTTGCCACCAGTATTATTAAATCAGACAGCAAAATTAAGCAGCAGGGTATAAGAAGACAACACAAGGTGCTAGAAAGAGTGCTAAGCAGAGAGGAAGGAGTTTTAACACAAATCCTGTATCATCGGCCAGCCATGTGATCTTCAGCAAGTAACTTTCTTTCTCTGAGTCTTAGTTTCCTCCGTATAAAATATCTCTAACATCCTTCCCAGAGATAGAACGAATACTTGAATTTACTTAGCTTGTACGATGCTACTTCAATAGGGACAGGCATGATTAAAGAAAGATGGAGAGGTACACGGAAAGTTTCACAGAGATTCTGAAGAGGACTTCTGAGGACTGTGAAGGACTTTGTAAGTGATGGCACCGTTTGTACAATGTCTTCATTTTCCTTGAACACTTAATAGCTCTCTTTTTCCTAGCTCTAAGTATGTCATTAGAGTGTCCTTATGCCCATCATTTGTAATTAGGGCCACTTTTGAGCGCACAAGTCTAGAGAAAGAGAATTTCATGGTATAATTAGGTTAGAGGCAGACAAGGACCTGGGTAAGATGTGTGCACTTGTGTAAGAAGGAGATGGCTTGAGATGAAGCAAATTGGTTCGTAAGCAGTAAATGGAAGGGAAAAAAAAAACCAGAAAAATAATTCTCATGAAGAGGAAGAAAGGAAGTGGTGGGGAAGAAAGAAATGCTGGATTAATCAGTACTTCATATTGTGCATCCAAAGGCAGTATCAACCCAGAGTGATCTGGGGCAAGCAAAGAAGAGTGTAATTCTATGTGAGAGGAGAGAGCAAATGTTCTTTTGCTGCTGTTTTAACTTTTTGCTAATAAAGAACATTCTCTTTTTACTTATACTTCAATTCTCATGCAACTGGGGTACAATTTTGATGCCTTCATCTATCATATCTAACTCCTTCTATAGCCTGCCATCCAACTAAGTAGTCAGCTCTGTGCTAGTTGCCTCTGGGGAAGAATCTGGCAGGACTGAAGGCAAAATCGTCCTGAAAATCTCTCTTCAAATAGCCAATTTGTCCTAGAGAATCAGGAAGTGAAAAGGCTCTCCTCTAGATCACAAAGAGACAGCCCAGGCTAGATGGAAGAAGAGGATGAGGGCAGAGAGGTCTATGGCTCCTAGAACAAAGGAACCCCAGGCAATGTGTCAGAGACACAGAGGGGAGGGAACTTGGTCGGTGCCTCCTGGAATGCTACAGGGTGTGGTTGCAGGACCTGCAAAATGATTAGTGCCTTCTGGACCCTAGACAGTCCCAAGCATGGCATGGAGGAATGTCAATGAATCTCAAGGGGTGATGAAGTTTCAGCAGCTTTTTAGAAGGACAAGATACCATTCTACACTCTCCAGTCCTCAATAAACATAAACACCTTGGCACCTGTTGTATGTTGAATTGTACCCCCGAAAAAGATAGGTTGAAGTTCTAACCCCCAGTACCTGTGAATGTGACCTTATTTGGAATGATGGAGTTCAGAACGTACTACTCCAAAATACAGCATCTTGACGTGTTGAATGCTTTAAGCTGAAGGAAATTGAAAAAATGGCAGAAGCAGGAAGGTCTCTAAGCCTTTCACCAGGTCTTTTCCCTTGAACCATGTCTTAAAACCTAGGAAGGATTTTCGGACTTTCCCCTGAAGCAGGTCATAAGACCCTGTGCCCTCCCTATACCCACAGGAAAGGAATATCCTTATTGCCAAAGATGAAGGGACACAGAGAGAAATCAGAACAAACAGGCCTTGCAAAGTTCCCCGAGTTTACTATACTTACCTCATACTCTTTGTCCTATCCTATTTCTCCAGACTGTTCACTGTTCATCAAACCTACTATTAAAAATACTCAGGTTTTGGCCAGGAACAGTGGCTCACACCTGTAATCCTAGCACTCTGGGAGGCCGAGGCAGGAGGATCGCTTGAGACCAGGAGTTCAAGACTCAGCCTGAGCAAGAGTGAAACACTCTTTCTACTAAAAAATAGGCAACTAAAAATAGAAAATATTAGCTGGGAATGGTGGCACACGCCTGTAGTCCCAGCTACTTGGGAAGCCAAGGCAGGAAAATCACTTGAGCCCAGGAGTTTGAGGTTGCTGTGAGCTAGGCTGACACCACGGCACTCTAGCCCAGGTGACAGAGCGAGGATTCTGCCTCAGAAAAAAAAAAAAAAATCAGTTTTTAACTGTTTCTTCAGGTCTTCATTTCCTAATGGAGGCCCCCAAGTCACATAAAACTTACATTAAATTAATTTGTATGCTTTTCTCTTGTTAATCTGTCTTTTGTTATAGGGGCCCCAGCCAATGAACCTAACATGGGTAGAAGCAAAAGATATTTTTCCTCCCCTACAGGAAACAGGGTCTTTATAGATGTAATCAGGTTAAAATGGTGTCATACTGGATTACAGTGGGCCCTAATCCAATATGGCTGGGGTCCTTATAAGGACAAAAGGCATAGACACAGAGGGAAGATAGCCATGTGAAGACAGAGATTGGAGTTATGCTGCCACAAGCCAGGGAACTCCTTAGGCTACCCAGAGCCGGGAGAGACAAGGAAGGATCCTCCCCTAGAGACTTCAGAGGCAGTGTGGCCCTGCCAACATCCTGATTATGGATTTCTGGCCTCCAGGATTGTGAGCGAACAAACACCCAGTTTGTGACACTTTATTAAGGCAGCCCTAGGAAACTAATCAGCGCCCGAAAAGATCTCAGAATTGGAATATAATCCAAGAGAAGAAACTCTGACAGAGTAAATAAATACAAATATAAAAAACAATTTAAATTCAAAAATTTCCCTCTATCCAACAGGAAAACTTTCTCCCCTCCTTTCATTTTAACATTTGTGTTTAGAAAACTTGATATTGTAAATGCTTTCTCTGTCTTTCTGAGATGTACTTATGTCTTTTTAAAAGCTAAATAAGCCTCTTTCCAGTTTTGCATCACAAGAATGCCTCTTTCTCAAAGGCCCCAGAGCCATCTCTTTCAATATGAGAGTTAAGGAGGACGGTTCTCTCTCCATGGGGGTTTAAGTCTACCACTTGGCGCCAGGATGTGACTTCTTGCTTCTCATAAAGAAGTTTTATTTTTCCTTTTGATAAAGACAATTAACATGTGTAGGGGCCAAGAGAAAAAACTTCCCCTTCACCCTCTGAAGGGCCATTGAAAAATCAACTCACAAAAGGCAGATTAATTGGAACAAAGTCATACAAATTTATGAACATGTATGGAGAGGGGAATCATAGTGATTACCCAACCCCCAAGGGGTGCAGAAGCTTATCTACCATCTTGAGGTTACAGAAAGAAAAGGGGCACAGAGCATGGCCAAAAACAGGTTATCATGGTAAATCAGATTTCAGTGGCAAGACAGGTTATGGGAGAGAGAGAAGAGGAGTCTTGGCTAGCAAAGGTGGTCTTGTTATACAGACGAAACCTCACAGGTAGCAGCCCTCAGAGAGAATAGATGATAAATGTTTCCTTCAGACCTTTAAAGGTGTCAGACTCTTTCCTAGATCAGGAGAAGGGAGGCCTGGCTACATCAATGCAGACATCTACAGATATAAATTTCCCCCCTGCCAAAAGACAGCTTTGAAGGGTTATTTCTGTTTACTGGCTCTCTGAACAGCCAACTCAAAATATGTCAAACAACTATATTTTGGGGTAAAATATTTTGATTTTCTTCACATGCATCCAATGGATTGTACATGCTAGGCTATATAAAAGCATGATATTTCTTTCCCTCTTTGCAATTTCCTTAGCAGATTGCCTGTGATGTGCACCACAGTCTGATTTAATGCATATGATCTGTTGGGTTGACAGATTTCATATTTCATTATTTCCCTCAACAACTTTAAGAAGGACTGAGGTTAAGTTTTTCGCCAGTCAAGTTGAGTTGGGTCATGCAGACAGAAACTAAGTTCAATTATTAATCAGTTCTAAAAAGCAGAATTTTTCACATTTTAACATCTCTGAAATAGGGTACCTATCATACTTGATGACATTTCAAAGTTTAACTGATGGCATTTTCTTACTGATATATAAAATATTTGTGTATCATTGAATCCAATGAAATACAGACATGATTATAGTCTGACAATCTCTGTTAATTGGAGCGTTTAGCCAATTTACATATTATGCAATATTTGATGTGTTATTTAACTACCATCTTGGCATTTGCTTTCTATTTGTCTAGCCTATTTCTAATTTTGTGTGTGTGTTTCTTTTTTCTTGCATTCTTTTGGGTGAACAAGTATTTGTTAGTATTCCATTTTATTTTTTCTATTTTTTTAAGCTACATGTCTTTGTGGTATTTTCTGAGGTGGCTCCTCTAGATCATCTTTAACCTATCACAGTCCACCTTCAAATAATAATGTTGGGACAGCTGAAAACACACACACAAAAAAAAAAAATAGAAAAAAATTAGCTGGGCATGGAGCATGCCTATAGTCCCAGCTATTCAGGAGGCTGAGGCAGGAGGATTGCTTGAGCCCGGGAATTTGAGGCTGCTGTGGGCTAGCCTGAAGCCACCACACTCTAGCCTGGGCAACAAGCAAGGCTCTGTCTCAAAAAATAAAAAAATCTGTAATTACTAACAAGAGATTCAGGAGATTTTTTTCATACATTAAAAAAAAGGAAAAGGAATGCAACACTATAATAAAGGTCAATCAGAGAAAAAGAAAGCTCTATTGGAAATTTAAATAGGATTGCCCAAATGAAAAAAATTCAATAGAAAGTTCAGAAATTGAAGAATAAATCTCTCAGAACACAGAGCAAAATATTAAAAAGTAGAAACCATGAAGGAAATAGTAAGAGACATAGAGGACCAATCCTTTTTCTATTTCAGAAAGAAAAAGAAAAAAAAAAAACAGAAGGGAAAAAGTATCAAACAAAAATGATTCAGAGCTAAAGAGTTAATTTGTCTTTGATTATCAAGGCTCAACTCAATGCTGAAAACAAAGACTACACATATTTTTAAATCTCAAAACACCAAAGGTAAAAAGAAGATCCTAAAAGCTTTCAAATAGGAAAAAAAAAAAAAACAAGTCATCGAGAAAGAAACGAGCCATCTTCAACATTGTTGTAAGGTAACATGGGAGGAAAAAGAAAGAAACAGAAAAACTAATTATAGTATTTCTGTGCTTAAAAATTTCAGTGGTTTCCCATGGTCAACCCACTGTCTAAATCTGTCAGCATTGTATAGAATTTGTTATCTGACTACAACCTTTCCAACATAATCGGTCATCAGTGCTTTATAGCAGGAATTTTTGACATCCTTATATTGAGAGAAAAGCTACGGAAAAAAGTGGAGCTAGGAAAAGTTTTCTAATCCTTGTGAGGCCCTAAACTGTGTAACTGAGATCAAAAGCTCACTTCATTTCTTTGGTCCCAACTTCATCATAAAGAGAGAATTGTAATAAGAGGTCTCTAATGTACACAACACACATTGCTGACACACATCAACTACGATATTCTGCTATTCTGGGGACTGAACTCTGACTTTTCTTTTTTTCTCTTGCCCAAATGCCTTTCTGAGAGGCCTGGTGAGTCACACCTACAAACGGTGAAATCTCATTAAATGGGTTTTTATTAGCTGGGTATAATATGGCTTACTTTCCAACCTGATTACAGTATGTCATCACATGACAGAAGACCCCCCTACTTTAACTCAAGCATTCCCTTCTACTAACTCCATGTCTCCAGGCAAAGCTTAATTCTTTTAACTAATTCCCAACTAAAGAATCCCTAAAACCCACCTATGACTAGAAAGCCCCCCCTTCAAGGTGTTCCATCTTTTGGGGACAAACCAATGTATACCTGCCACATATTGATTAATGGTTTTACCTGTAATTATTGTCTCCATGAATGGGTAAGACCAACTGGCCACATCAGGTACATTTTTTCAAGACCTCTTTTATTTTTTTGAGGCCGAGTCTCACTCTGTTACCTAGGCTAGAGTGCCCTGCTGTCAGCCTAGCTCACAATAACCTCTAACTCCTGGGCTCAAGCAATGCTCCTGCCTCAGCCTCCAGAGTAGCTGGGATTACACGTATGCGCCACCGTGCCCCGCTGATTTTTTCTATTTTTAATTGCCCAGCTAATTTCTTTCTATTTTTAGTAGAGGCCAGTCTCCCTCTTGCTCAGGCTGGTCTCAAACTCCTGAGCTCAAGCAATCCTCCCGCCTCGGCCTCCCAGTGTGCTAGGATTACAAGGGTGAGCCACCACGCCCAGCCTCAAGACCTCCTGAGACCATGTTCACGAGTTTAGTCAGCTCAGAATAAACCTCTAAATTATTTTAGAGTTTGGGTATTTCCACCAACAATTCCAACAGAATCAAGTTTGAATTTTTCAAGTCACAACCAGCATGATATCCCTATTCAAAAAATCAATTTGTGCTTCTCTTTCTGTCCTTCTGAATCTTGCAGGAACTTATTACTATGAAGGGACACCCGTGCTCTAATGGTGAGGTGGTCCCTGTCAGGGTCTCTCCAGCCTTTGATCTCCCCTACTTCCCCCAGCCCTATATAGGGTTAACCTTAATCTCTTAGTTACACGTAAGGATAGCAGATCCGTATTCTCTCACTGAACACTCTGTGACCCCTGCTGTGTAGGTTTTCCTCCCTAGACACCAATAAAAGCAATTTTGAGGGATAAATTTAACCCTGGAGAGAGAGCCCTCTCCCCTCTCCAGTTGGGGTGCTGGGCTGAAAGTTCCAACCCTGTGATTAGAGGGTTGGAACTTTCCCTGGCAACTCGTCCCCATCCTGGAACCTACAGCCACCAGTCATCTCATTAGCATATAAAGTACGCTCTTATCACTCTAAAGATTACAAGGATTTTTGAAGGTATGGGTCAGGAAAAAAAGGAACCGAATACATGTATTTTACATCACACTAAACTTAACTGGAATGTTATCCATGCTGTGTGCATTCCCCCGCTACACACATGAATCACACGTCCAAGCTTCCAGAACTTCTCTGACTGACTGGCTTCCAGTTGGGGTTCCCCAACCCCCTCTTTGGGTTCAATTAATTTGCTAAGAGGGCTCACAGAACTCAGGGAAACACATTTACTGGTCTAATAGAAACGCTACTGCAAAGGATACATACAAAGAGATGTGTAAGGTCAGGCATGGGGAAAGCGACACAGTTCCCCCGCCGTCCACAAGTTCCACCCTTCAGGAAGTTCCACGTGTCTGGAAGTTCTCCCAAGGTCTCTTGAGGTTTTTATGGAGGTTTTTAGGTAGGCATGATTGATTAAACCACTGGCCATCTGTGATCAAATTGATCTTTAGCGCCTCTCCCCTCCCCGGAAGTTAGGGGTGGGGCTAAAAGGCCCAACACTCTAATAATGCTTGCGTATTTCCGGTTACGGGTCTCATCCTGAGGAGCATGGCGTCTTCCCGCTTCAGTCTCCTGAGTCGCTGAAACTACAAGTATATGCCACCCAGATAATTTTTTATTTTTTGTAGAGACAGGGGCCTCAATATGTTGCCCAAGCTAGTCTCGAACTCCTAGCCTCAAGGGATCCTCTGGCCTGGGCCTCCCAAAGTGCTGAGATTCCAGGCGTGAGCCACCGAACAGAGCCTGGCCAGGTTTCTCCATATGTGGCTGTGCAAACAGACTATGCTACTCTCATTGCAAATAGAGAATATCAACCAATCACAGCAGCCGAGTTTCGGCCAATCACAGGCAGCCAACTGTTCAGACGCGCTCAAACACGGCAACCGCAAACCAATCCAGCTGTTGCCGTACCTCACTTCCGCTTTCTGATCAATTTCCTTTTTCAGTCTAAAAATATTATCCAACCGCGTGGGCAGCCGCTGAGTGGCTCTCAACATAGTCCGGTTCTTGAAGCTGCACGACTTGTGGATAGTTCTTTGCTCAATTAAACTGTGCAACTTATGTGTAAACTTTTTCTTTTACAGGTGGTGTCTGAAGTAGAATTCGAAGGAGAGCTTCCAGCAAACCCCAGGAGCATTGCGTGATCACGTGAGATAGTGGCAGCACACAACTGCATGGGTAATCGCTCTTAGATTCTGAAACTCCACTATTTGTGTGATGAGCTAGCGCGCCAACTTGGTTTGAGGAAATACTTGACGCGGACTGGGCTCAGAAGTCATGACATGCGCAGTGGCTCGCTCAGGGAGGCTGCGGTGGGAGGATCACTGGAGCCCAGGCGTACAGGTTGCAGTGAGCTAGATTGCGCCACTGCACTCTAGCCTGTGCGACCGAGCGAAAGTCTGTCTCAAAAAAGAAGTCATGACAGAAGCGCTGGACTGGGTCCAGGATCAGATTGGATCCGAAAATTAACTAGAATGAACCACCTAGTTAGAGGCCTGTCTGACTCATTTTCTCAATTCTCAGTATGTGCCAGCAACAAGTCCAGCATGTTAAATATTTTGTGAGGCTATTTTTCTTTTCTAAAATGTCAGTGCTATTGTAATCTAAAAGAAGAACCCAAGGCCCTAGGGGAGCAATTTGGGAGAGGCTTTGTCTGCCATTCCCAGAGCTCTGCAAGGACCTGGAACTTTAAAAGGAAATAGCCTTCATTAATTACTGCTATCTTTTGACTGAAATCTCTCCATCAAGAATGCTGAGCTAATTTTTTTTTAAATTTTCTTGCTGTGAAAAAATACTAACCTATCCCAAAGTAAGATGGTTCAGTAATTATAAAAGCTTTTTCACATTGTTTTTTCTATCTTTACTCTCTTCTCTTGCTGAAATATTTTAAAGCAAACCCCAGGTATTATGTCATTTTGCCCCTACATACTTAAATATGCGTCTCTAAAAAAATAGCCAAAATCACGTCTCATTCAAAGTGTGGCATAACTGACAGTAGATTATCACATTTGAAATACTATTATTTTCAAATTTCCCACCTGTCTTTTTTATGGACATTTTATTTTATTTTATTTTTAATTTTTTTATTTTTTCTGAGACAGAGTCTCACTTTGTTGCCCGGGCTAGAGTGCTGTGGTGTCAGCCTAGCTCACAGCAACCTCAAACTCCTGGGCTCAAGCGATCCTTCTGCCTCAGCCTCCCAAGTAGCTGGGACTATACGCATGCGCCACCATGCCTGGCTAATT
>CM052444.1:61375621-61394197 GCA_028533085.1 Varecia variegata
ATGAGTTTGAAGAGAAGGAAGCAAGGCCATGCCTCAGACATACCTGATGAATGTGCCCTGTAGATTCTTGCAAAAGCAATAAATACATTTTCCTTGTTGGGTTTCCTGTGCTAAAGCACACATTCAAATGGGAGAGCAGAATGAATTATTAGTATTATTACTGACAGCAAAAATTATTATTCCATATACTGATTAACCACTCTACAGTGTTCAAAGTGATTTCACCTCTATGCTCTCATTTGTTGATGGTAACAATTGGTAAGGTAATCAGGGCAGAGTTTTTGATTTTGTTCTTTTCTTTTCTTTTTTTGAGACAGAGTCTCACTCTGTTGCCCAGGCTAGAGTGCCGTGGCGTCAGCCTAGCTTACAGCAACCTCAAACTCCTGGGCTTAAGCGATCCTTCTGCCTCAGCCTCCCGAGTAGCTGGGACTACAGGCATGCACCGCCATGCCCGGCTAATTTTCTCTATATATTTTTAGTTGTCCAGCTACTTGATTTCTACTTTTAGTAGAGACGGGGTCTTGCTCTTGCTCAGGCTGGTCTCGAACTCCTGAGCTCAAATGGTCCGCCTGCCTCGGCCTCCCTGAGTGCTAGGATTACAGGCGTGAGCCACTGCGCCCGGCCAATTTTGTAATTTTCTACTTAAACATGAGGAAACTGAAACACTCCTTCCCTCCTTCCAAAGTGTCTTGTCCACACAGCTAGTAAGTGACAGCTTGGACTTGAACTCAAGGTTTTCAACACTGTGTCCATTCTTTCCACAGTACCCATATTGACAATCTCTCTTACTTTGGTTCATGCTGAACAATGAGAATATTTGGAATTTGGATTGAATTTGGAAAACATTTAGCAAGCATTTGTCAATAAGTCTATATCTCAACCTGAGGAGGTAGGATCTCTCCAGTGCTTAAAGTATTTATTTCCAAATAGGTTGCCCAATTTAATACATTTTTCTTAAGCACTTACTGTATGCTAAGACCTGGGCTAGGCTCCTTAGGAAACATAGATTGTGGAAGATGATTTGACATAGGATGCCTTTAGACTTCTTTTCCTACCTCTGAGCTACCATAATGCTTCATTTTAACCTCATTTTATCTGCTTAAACAAGTTGGGAGGTGGGGCAGGTGTAGTGCATAGATAAATTCCTGGACTTCCACCCCGCTAGGAATGGCCCTGTTTATAGCCATCCACTTTCTGCCTTGGAGCCAGCCATTGCCTTCTGCCATTCCCGAGAGCCCCTATAACTTCCTCAGCTTCTTCAGTTTCCTGGATCCTGCCTGTTCATCCAGTACACATTGATTTTTCAAAAAATGGTACCACAACTTTCCTCTACTTACTGTTGTAATTTAGAATGTTGATGCTGTAGGAAATTTTGAGGTGTAATCTGATTGGAAGGGAAAGGATATATGAAATTGCATTTGCCTGCCACTTTACATAAGATTGAAAATACTAATGATCCACATTAAAGAATCAAGGGCTGATGGAGATTTGTGGGGAAATCAAGCCCTACCTCATACTCCCCTGTAGACATCTAAATAAAGCCCTATTCCTTTTGCTACCTAATGAAGCTGAGATGCCAGAAATGTACTGGTATAATGTAACAGAGGAAATAAAATTCTCAGGGAGGTAGGATTTGGGACTGGATCTATTACTCATGACTCATTCACTTCCCCAACAATGGCTATCAGGAGGTCTCAGAAGACATTTCTTTAAGCAGAACATTAAGATAAAATTTCTGTTTCTGGAAGTATGGAAAACTAGATGCTCTGACTGACTCTCCTACCAAAAAGTAATTTAAAAATCTGGATAAAATATATTTTAAAAAATTAAGTGCAAGCAGAAGCTAGAAATAAAATGTCGAAACTTAAGAGTCCAAAATCAAAGTGAATAAAGAGGAACAAGCTATTAATATGCAACAGTATGGACTAACCATTGTGCTGAGCAAAAGAAGCCAGGCAAAACACAGTATATACTGTATGATTTTATTTATATAAAATTCTAGAAACTGCAAACAAATCTTTAGTGGTAGGAAGTAGGTCAGTGTCACCTGAGGATGGGGTAGATGGAGAAATATGTTACAGTGGGGTGGGGGAAATTTTGGAGCCATGGAAATATTCAATATCTTGATTATAGGGATGGTTTCATGAGTGTATATTGCCAAAATTGATCAAATATGTACAGCTTATAGTACTTCAATTATACAGCAATAAAGTTGCTAGTAAAAAATACCCAGACTAATTAACAAAAACCAAAGTGATAGCAAGACCTCAAAACTTGAACATTGCTTGAATGTGGTCTTTACCCTAAGGGGACACACCAAACTATGGTCATCTTGAGCTTCCTGTTCACAACCTGGAAGGGTATGGAGGAAAGGAGAAAAAGCCTAAAGTGGGGAGTTTAATAGGGGAGCCCCTGTACAAAGCTGGAACCTCAAAGTGCTACAGCTTTCCTGTAAGGATGACCAAAGCATAAAGGAGTCCCTCACTCCCTGCCCACTCAGGGCATGATAAGTTTTAGTATCTATCTATGCTTATTTATCTTGATAGCAAACACAAGGTTTCTGGATCAGAGATCAGACCAATTATTTACTTACAGCAATAACATTACTGGTTCCTCATGCTCCAAGTACCCCCTTGTGGTGAGGTGACGAGGGCAGATGTTCACCTTGCATTTACAGAGGGAGTCTGTCCTCCAAGAGGGGACTGCAGAAATTATGAACCTCAGAGTTTACACAGGAAGTGTTTCACAGCTGCCACCAGCTCCTCTGCCAAGAGGGAGAGACACCTTTGCTCTCTAATGTAAACAAAACCTCTATGGGAAGAGAAGGGGAAAGTTCCTAGGTGTTTACAACCTTCTGAAAGTAAACAAATAATAGCTCCAGGAGAGATAAATCTCCAAATCTCTCTGGGGTTATAAACTATCTTTAATTTCCAAGGCTTGTTTGCCATTCACTCATACTTTGCCAGGAATTTTTGCTCATGCACAAACACAAAAATATTCACACTGTTTCTCGACAGAGGATAAAAGGGAACACCGCCTACCTTGAGCTTAGATGCTTATAGAGGGGGTGAAATACCTACTTGTGCACTCATAAACATAATATGACCTCATGCACATTGAATTCCCATTACCTGGAATGTAATAATAAATTAAAGTAGACACTTAATTGATGATTTAATAGCTGATTAGTTATAGCTGAAAACAGAACTGAAAAATAAAATACTGGAAATCAACCAGCATTATGCAGAGAGAGACAAAGAGATGGAAAATATGAAAAAGGCATTAATAGGTATGGGAAAGAGAATGAAAAGATCTGTCATGAGTCTAATTAGAGTCCCAAAGGGAGAAAAAGAGAAAGAATGGAGAAGAGGCAATTTTTGAAAAGATAATAATTTCGGAATTGATGAAAGACTCTAATCCTGAAATTCAGAAAGACCAATGAATTCTGAGCAGGTTCTTCTTCTAATTAGAAGAAATACATTCCTAGGTACATCATAGTGTGTATTAAAGGCAGCAAGAAAGACAGATTACCCTCAAAAGAACACCTAGATTACTGACCAAGAACTCATCAGATTTTTAAAAATTGAGATGTAATCTACGTACCATAAAATTTACTCTTTTAAAGTGTACAATTCAGAGATTTTAAGTATCTTCACAAGGTTCTGCAACCATCACCACTACCTAGTTCCAGAATAGTTTTATCATCCCCCAAAGAAAGCTGTACCCCTTAACAGTAACTCTCCATTTCACTCACTTCCCCCAAGCCCTGGCAGCCAATACTCTAATTTCTGTTTCTATGGACTTACGTACTTTTGACATTTCATATAAAGGGAATCATATAACATGTGGCCTTTTGTGTTTGCTTTCCTTCACTTAACGTAATGTTTTCAAGGTTCATTCACTTTGTAGCACGTATCAGTACTTCATCCCTTTTTGTGGCTGAATAATATTCCATTGTATGGATACCTGTTTCATTTATCCGTTCATCAGTCGATGAACATTTGGGTTGCTTCCACTTTTTGTCTATTATTAACATGCTGCTATGAATACTTATGTACAAGTTTTTGTGTGAACATATGTTTTCAATTCTCCTAGTATATACCTAGAAGTGGAATTCCTGGGTCATATGGTAACTCTCTGTTTGGCTTTTTAATGAATGGCCAAATGGTTTTCCAAAAGTGGCTGCACCATTGTACATTCCCACCAGCAATGTACGAGGGTTCCAGTCTTTCCACATCCTTGCTAATGCTTGCCATTGCCCATGTTTTTGATGATAGCCATTGTAGTGGGTGTGAAGTGGTATTTCATTGTGGTTTTTTTTTTTTTTTTTTGAGACAGAGTCTCGCTCTGTTGCCTGGGCTAGAGTGAGTGCCATGGCGTCAGTCTAGCTCACAGCAACCTCAAACTCCTGGGCTCAAGCAATCCTTCTGCCTCAGTCTCCCGCATAGCTGGGACTACAGGCATGAGCCACCATGCCTGGCTAATTTTTCTATATATATTTTAGGTGTCCATATAATTTCTTTCTATTTTTAGTAGGGATGGGGTCTCGCTCTTGCTCAGGCTGGTCTTGAACTCCTGAGCTCAATCCGTTCGCCTCAGCCTCCCAGAGTGCTAGGATTACAGACGTGAGTCACCGCGCCCGGCCTTCATTGTGTTTTTGATTTGCATTTCCCTAATGACTAATGATGTTGAGCATCTTTTCATGTGCTTATTGTCTATTTACATGACTTTTTTGGAGAAATGTCTTTTCAAGTCCTTTGTCCATTTTAAAATTGGATTATTTGTCTTTGTATTATTGAGTTATAAGAGTTCTTTATGTATTCTTGATACTTGATTCCTATTAGATATAATTTGCAAATATTTCTCCCATTCTGTGGGTTGTTTTTCACTTTCTTAATTAAATTGGTAATAATTGATCAATACTTATGTGCACATAGGGAAGTAACATTTATCATGTAGCTCTGATTCGGGCTGTACAAAGGAAATATATGTAACCAAAGTGTTTGTACCCCCGTAATATTCTGAAATTAAAAAAAATAGTGTCCAGGCATTTTTTAAAAACTATTGAATACCAAGTTTGGAAAAAAAAATTAAAGACAATTTTAATGTTCTCCTGATTTTCTGGTGCCCTCTTTTCTTCAGCCTTCACTGGGTAAATGTGACAAACTCAAATGTAAATTTATCTGACATACCATAGTGTTGGTAAATCCTGAGCTGGTCATATCTTCCTCAACATCAGATGATGCCTTGTGGGATACAGAATGACCGCCTCTAGACAGCAACAATTTGAGTGGTAAGAGAAAACAAGCAGCCCTTCAAGTATATTGCATCACGTGTGTGCATGTGCATGTGTGTGTGCACACATACGCCTTGCAGATTCAGAGCTGATAGGATGGGTTGGTAAAATGACTAATGGTCTTCCCTGGGATGGGGATCAATATTGACTAGGGTTGCTCAATTTGTTATGTCTCTCAAATCACTTCACTAGGAAAGTGGAAGAGAGAATGGAATTGATCCTTCCATTTTCCTCTAAAGAGGATGAGGACTTCCTGTTGTGTGCCTCCTGTTTCCTCCAACAGCCTCTCCTTGCAATCCCCACACATCGACCCTTCAGGCTGCTGTGTATCCCTGAATCTGTGAACTTGGTATCTCCCGCCTCACCATGTCTTCCTTCTGTTTCCATTGCCACTCCCCTGGTTTAGGCTTTCCTGATGGGCTGCCTCCTAAGTCGTCTCCTTGTCACAGTTCCTCAAATTCCACTCTGATCTCTGCATCACTGCCCTAGTGGGTAGCTGGATCTTGTCCAGCCTTCCGAAAGCCTGGATCTTGTCATTTACACTCCAAGAACCCGACAAGAGAGACCAGGTCTTTTCATCATTATGAACAACAGTCCTCAGTAAAGCTGGTTGAAAGAAAACATCAATAAGCCTGTCACTTTGTACAAAAACCTTCACTGGCTCCCCCTACCTTTCGCCTAATGTCTGAAGAACTTGGCATGGTAACCTTCCCTCCGAGTCCTGCCATAGCCCATGTTTCCTGCCCTACTGCTCACCACAGCCACCCTGCACTACTCTGTCCCTTGTCCCCAAGGGCATCTCCATGTCTCTGGGTCTTTATTCTCTTAATCTCCCTTCCAAGAAGGTTCTTGATTTTTGAAAAACAAATTGACATCCTTCTCCCTGTGGGCCCAGTCCCAGCATCAGCTCTTCTGTACAGACCTCCCCTGTGCTGTATCAGGACCCCTCTTTGCTCCTGCGGTGCTTTGTCTACACCTCGTGTCTCCTTCCTGGAAGACTGGCATTTTGTTTAATCCGGACATATTCTCTCAGGGCTTAGCACAGTGGGATAGTCAATAAACATTTGTTGAATTGAGCTAAATTTTTATGTTCAAGCTTAACTTTTGGGAGAAAAGCTCAGGAAGAAAAATCAGGAGAGGAAGTGGGTATGGGTTTCTTGATTCCCCGGAATTTCTAGCTATTTCAGGCCACTGAGCTGAAACCCCTGCTCCCACAGGGCCCTTGTTGCCGTCCCTCTCTTTCTCCTGTTTCTCAGTCTCTGGGTTGCCTGCCGCCCCTCCTCTGTGTGGCCAGTGGATGTGGTACCTGCCTGCTCCTCCGTCCCCCTCTGGCTTGTCTGACAGTCCTATGAAGAAGGAGGAAGGTGACCTTCCCTGGGACTGTCTCCATGGGGGACCCGGATGTAATAATAGTCTTCCCACTGCAGACGGGCAGAAGGAGCAAGGGGGTGAAGCAGGATTTCAAGCTCTCTTTCCTCTCTTGTTCAGGGGTGAATCTCATGCCTGATAAGGTGTTTCCCCTGCCGGGAGGCAGAACATGCCTCTAGCACTTCATCTTTTCCCTGTGCTCTCTGAGTTGCTCATGGCTCCCCAGAACTGCATTTTCTATGGAGTAAATTCTAGGGTTCAGCCAAAGGACAGGAGGCAAGATCATGAAACCCTTACACATCGAACTGCCTGACCTGCTGATATAATTCATTCACAAGGGCACCATAAGGATGCTACACCTGGATAGGGCCTGCCCTTTGCTCTGGCTTCTGGGGATGGCGTCCCCTCCCCTGCACATAGCCATGATGTTCCCTGTCCTTATGCTGGGGTGTGGCATCCGCCCTTCTTAACCCATATTACCTGGTTGTCTGGCCACTTGGCCCTTCCTTCTCATAACTTCTTGTAACTGCTGTACTCAGACTGACCGAACCCTTCTGGATAGCTTTGAACACAGATCTCCCTGTCTATCCCTCCTGTCCCTGCACACATTTCCTAAGCTCTTCCCACCAACACACACACTTATAGAGCTAGCCCAGCGCACAGCATCTACCACCTACACGGTCCAACTGGGATCTACAAGCCATATGTTGTTATTTAAATCTCAATGAATTAAAACATAAAAAAATTTAAAAATTCATATTAATCACATCTCAAGCACTCAGGAACCACATGTTCCTAGTGGCTATGTATTAGTCAGTGTGGATTTAGAACATTTCCATCATCGCAGAAAATTCTATTGAATACGCTGTCACTACCAGGAGTTTTTTTTTGTCTTTCTGAGACATGTTCATTGAATTTCATCTGACCAAAATGATTTGTTTTTGCAGCTTTTATTATTCATCTATAAGTTTCTTCAGAGTGTCATTCTCTGAATTAAGACTTGGTTTCACCAGCATGGGTATGTAAATGGAGACAATGTAAGAACAGCCACCGCTATGCAGTGACTATTTTGTACAAGGTACTATGTCAGTCACTTTCTGTATGTTACTTCTGATTCTCACAACAACCTTGTGAGTTAAGTATTTTTATTTCTATTTATGGATATGGAGACTGAAGCTCAGAGAGGTAAAATGGACTCTGACTACCCAGCTAGTCAGGAGCTGGGATTCCAACTCAGGTCTATCAGGCTTCAAGATCCTTTCTAATTTATGTATCAGTGCCCTTTTAGCGTGCAAGAGCATTTGAAAGGAGGATTTACCCAAGCTGAGACATATGGACTTGAAAGATTTAGTATACAATCACTGTTCTCAGAGATCTTTCAGCCTAGCTGAGAAGGAAAACAACCTCATTGCTACTGTCATCACACTGCAAACATTTGTATAACACTTTCTAATTTACAAAGGGTGTTGTCATTATTTCAGTACTCCAGGAGGTGTTATAGTGCTGGACTTACTAAGGCAAATAGAGGTATACCCAACTGGATGGTGGAAGTGCTCCAGAGGAGCATTGACTGTGACTGACTGGGAGACACAGAGGAGGTGGCACAGGAGCTGAATCTTGATGGATTAGGAAGATTTCTACAGGCAGAAGGGTGTACTGGGTAGGGACAGTCACATGATGAAGGGTGCAAGCCCATGCTGAGGCCCCATCCGCCTCAGAGCCATCCTCCTCCCTGCAGAGTGAGCTTTCTTCTTCTTCTTTTCTTCCCCCAAGACAGGGTGTTGTTATGTCTCCTGGGCAAGAGTACAGTGACGTTATCGTGGCTCACTGCAACCTCAAACTCCTAGGCTCAAGGGATCCTCCTGCCTCAGCCTTCTGAGTCGCTGGTACTATAGATGTGCATCACCATGCCTGGGTAATTTTTCTATTTTTTGTAGAGACAGGGTCTTGCTCTTGCTCAGGTTGGTCTCGAACTCCTGAGCTCAAGCAATCTTCCTGCCTTGGCCTCAAGCAGTGCTAGGATTACAGGTATGAGCCACCATGCCTAGCCAAGAGTAAGCTTTCTTAAGACTGTGGCTGCCTGGCTTAAAATGTTTTGGTGGCTTCCACTGCCTAGGGATATAGTCCTGACGCCCTGGGATGGTTTGGGAGGCTGCACAGTCTGGATGCATCTTTGTTCTCACCACTTCTACCTCTTCCTCACTGCCTGCCCTACAGGTGACTTATTTCCTTTGAATGTATCAAGCCCTCTCTCACCTTGGAGATTTTTTTTTTTTTTTGAGGCAGAGTCTTGCTCTGTCACCCAGGATAGAGTGCCATGGTGTTAGCCTAGCTCACAGCAACCTCAAATTACTGGGCTCAAGCAATCCTCCTGCCTCAGCCTCCCCAGTAGCTGGGTCTACAGGCATGCGCCACCATGCCCGGCTAATTTTTCTGTTTTTTAGTAGAGATGGGGTCTCACTCTTGCTAAAGTTGGTCTTGAACCCCTGATCTCAAACAATCCTCCTGCCTCAGCCTCCCAGAGTGCTAGGATTACAGGCATGAGCCACCTCACCTGGCCACCTTGGGGCTTCTATTCAGATTCTTCTTCACTTGACTGTCCTTCCCTTCACCGCCCTTTTGCTTTTCTTACTAATGTCTCTTTATTCCTTCAGGACTCAATTATCTGTCTCCTCAGTGGCCTGTGGGCCCCTGTGCTTGCCTCCATCATAACTGCCATTCCCTCCACCAACAAAGCCTCTTTCGTGTGACTCCCTGCATCGCCCCAGAGGATAAATAACTTCAAGGCAAGGACTGTGTCTTGTTCATTATGTACAGAGCTTGCAGCGTATTGTAAATGACCAATAGATATTTGTTGAATGAATAAATGAAGATGTTCCCATTTACTAAGTATACTGACCTGTGCTTAGGGATAATACTGGATTTCATGGTGAATGTATGAGAAAAACGCTGAAGTAACCAGGATGATGAAAGTGCATGACTTATGGGATTTTACCACAAATTGATTTTATTTGTGTTTGCCATGTCTCCATACATTTATCCAATAGGCCTAGTTCTCCCCCTGCCCCTGGCTAAACATGTGGGCAGTCCCATGACTTTTCTAGGAATCCTCACACAATCTGTGATGCTATCGAATGTCTCAGTGTTCCCTGAACATGCCTTTGTTCAGGCTCTTCCATCAGCTTGGACACCTACCAAGACTGACTCCATCCTCCAGACTACGTCTAAAACACTGCCTCCTCTGGGAGCTCCCCAGAGCTAAATCACTTCTCAGTATTCCCATAGCTACAGCAGGACTTTAAACAAGCCCAGTGCATTCCACTTGAACTAAGCACATAATTGTCTTAAATGTCTAATTATATCAGATCATCAGCTGTTGGCTACTGCAATGCAGGTGTTTTATGGGGGTGGGTTGAACAGGAAATAAAGGTCTGTGGATTGGTAAACTGTGAAGTCCTCAAGAAAAAATAGCAAGTGATCATCTCCCTTTTGTGGGTGGTGAAGGATATTCTGGGTACGAGTAGGTAGGGGGCAAGTCAGTGCAGGAGACTGAAGATGATCACTGGCTAAGGAAGTCTCCATTTTCTCTCCTTGAAGCCCACAGATGTTCTGGAACCCCTGGGTTCCAATAAAAGCAAAAGAGGACAGCACTCAATTGGTGGTGTGTCCTTGACAATGTGATGGTCTGCTGGACCCAGAAAAGCTAAAAATTAGGAATTCAACTCCAGGCCTGTATCTCATAAGTGAAGTGAAGGGCACTCTGAAGATCAGAAATTTGGCAACCTGGGGAAGGGGCTTGCCAAATGTTTTACTGTTTCCTGACCTAATGTCTTTGGATTATTTTAGGCTGATGAATTTTTTTTAAAATATAACTGTGTTCCAGGATTACTTCCAAGATGTAGTATAGAGCAGGGAAAGGGTCCTGCCTGGTTTGGTGTACTAGGTGGTCCCAGCTGTGTTAGAGAACCAGCAAAATGGAGCTTCTACAAGGATCTTTGTGGGGCTCCAAAAGTAGTAAGTCTTACTTCATCGCTTACTTACCTCATCCATATTTTGCTTTATAATATTAGTTCTGTATCGATCTGATGTCCCACTAGACTGTTTGCTCCTCAAGGACAGGCAACCTGTAGGTCCACAGAGAGAATGCTCTGTACATTCAGTTTTTGGTGAGTGTTTGCTTATTGAATGGTGGCTGCTTTCCTTGTTTCAGCTTCCCTGCTGTATGTGGTTGGTTCATTCAGTGGCCTGAAGCTGAGGCCTAATTAGAACAAGGCTAAGTGTTCAGGCCAGGTGTGAGTAGACTGGCATCATGCTGTTACTTGACCATTCAGGCAAAAGTTTAGCAAGAGAGCAGCAATCAAATAGTGTGATAGGGACAGGGAGATGGGGCATGTCGGGTTATATCCTAGGAGGGTTTGCATTCAAGGATTGGATAGTCACATGCGGAAAATACGAGTGTATGAATAGAATTTGCTATGCTACAATGTGTGTTTTTATAATACCATTTAGTTGACACACCATTGATAGAGAGAGAGACAATGGTACCACAACTTTGGTACAAGTTGTGTTGGTTCACATGTAATTTTCCTAGGCAAAAGGAGCCCGAATAGTGGTAGTGAAATTATAACTACAGAGGCAAAGAAAAAGTCCTGAGCTTGGCTGCTGTATCAGAAACAGCCCTCTCAGCATATTTTGGGAAAATTAAATGTGAGTACCTACTCCTGGGGCTTGTCTCCTGGAGTGGCACTCCCTGTACCTCATAAGTGTGCCTTGCACATGTGGCAGATGACCTGTCCTCCTGTACATACCTCAGCAGCAATCCAGCTGTTTTGTCTTTGTGCCTGCAAGCTAGCATTTTCACTCTTTTGTTCTGTGCATTTGTGATACCCCCTTAGTTTGTAATGCTTTACACATGTGATGTACTTGATGAATAAATAGTAAATGAAAGACTGGCCTCTTAACGCCTGAATCTAGCTGTACTGCACTCCAGGGAGGAGGTCACCACCAGAATAATACTTATTTGAATAAATTATTAGTAACATCATGTGCATTTTTTTTTGATGAGCCAAACAAAAGTCTACTGATTAGAGGGGACAAGTTTGTTCTTACATGCCAAGGGGAGACACAGAAGGATTTTAATTTAGTCCACTTGTGTCTTTCCAGCTCCATTCATTCAGGCCTTCTAGAAAGTGGTCCTCCTTGCCCACCCTCTAAAACTTGGTACCCCTACAATCTCTTTCTGCTACCCCACTGCTACTCACTTCACTTTATTCCCAAATTTATAACATATATTTACTTGCTTATTGGTTGTCTCCACTGGAATGTGAGCTCACTGTTAGAGCCCAGCTCTTAGAACAAAGCTGGTGCATGGTAGGTTGTTGCTTAATGAATACATTCAAATTCTACTCTCTGATACAAACACTTTGGCAAATGATTCGGTACTACTTTTCAAACATGAGCATATGCATAGCCTGTTACCCAGCAATCTCACTCCTAGGTAGGTACTTATGGTGGAACATTCCCATTCTTTTCCAGTATTCATCCTCTTCTTCCTCCATGAAAATAGAATTTCTAGGCTGGTCATATGACTGCCCATAATAAAGACTTCATATCTCACCCTCCATTGCAGCCAGGTGTGGCCATGTAACTTCTGGCCAGTGAGATATAAGTAGAAATGTGGGTAGCGTTTTCTAGGAACCTTCCTTAATAGACAAATGATGTATGCGATTTGCATCTTATTTTTCATTCTTCCTTCACTGCATTGGCTGAAATGCAGAATGCCATCATCTTGGATTGTGAGGATGAGAGCCACACCCTAGGAACAGCAGAGCTGTGAGCTGGAAGGAGCCGGGGTCTCTAGGGACTTAGAAGAGCAGAGCTGCCATACTAGCCATGCATGGCTTCCATCCTGACTTTGAGTAAGAGGGAAATACATTTCTATCTGGTTTCTGTCACTCATGGCTGAACCCAAGCATAACTGAAACAATACCTGGAGAAAATCTCTCCACATGTACAAGAATATCCATGGCAAAATTAGTCATTACAGAAATGAAAAAGGAAATACCATCAAAATGTCCATCAAAAATTGTGTGGATAAATTTTCTTGTAAAGTCATATATATAATATACTTTATAATAATGAATATGATCGAATGATAGCTATACACATCAATATGGGTGAATATCAAAAACATATTTTTAAGCAAAAAAAAGTTACTCACAGAAGCATACAGTATGATTTCAGGTATAATATGAAGTTCAAAAATAGACAAAAATATTCTTTAGGGATACTATACACACATAGGAAGTACAAGTTTAAGGGAAAAAGGGAATGATTAACAAAGAGTTCAGGATGGTGACCACCTGTGGGTGGAAGGGGGCAGTCCATCAGGGTGAGGCATACAGAGGTCTGCAGAGGTACTAGAGTGACTGTGAAACTCTAGGAGGGTACAAGGCACGTGTGTTTCCTTATTAGTCTTTAAACTAGACAAACATACATAAATACTATTTTGAATTTAGGGTATATTTCTTTTCCTTCCCTCCTTCCTCCCTCTCCCCTTATCCCCCCCCTTCCCTTCTTTTAGACACAGGGCCTCACTGTCACCCAGGCTAGAGTGCAGTGGCACAATCATAGCTCATTGCAGCCTCAAACTCCTGAACTCCTGAGTTCAAGTGACCCTCCTGCCTTAGCCTCCAAGTAGCTAGGATTACAGGTGCATGCCACCAGGCCCAGCTGATTTTTAAAAAAAATATTTTTGAGAGATGGGGGCTTGGTGAGATGGTTCACTCCTGTAATCCTTAATCGGCACTTTGGGAGGCTGAGGCAGGAGGATTTCTTGAGGCCAGGAGTTTGAGACCAGCCTGAGTAAAAGCGAGACATTGTCTCTACAAAAAATAGAAAAATTAGCTGGGAGTGGTGGCATGTGCCTGCAGTCCCAGCTACTCAGGAGACTGAGGCAGGAGTTTGATGTTGCAATGAGCTATGATGACATCACCACACTCTAGCCCAGGCAACAGAGTGAGATCCTGTCTAAAAAAAAAAAGAGATAAAAGTAGACATATTCCACTCAGAGTAAACATTCAATAGATTGATGATGGCAATTAGTGCTAAAGGGGAAGAGTGAAAAGCAAATGAATGCCTATAAAGCAAGTTATCTGCTCACTCACCATCAACTTCTATCAGATACAACTTAAACTCTAGTTTTCAGTTAATGCCAAAATCTCTTTCTAAAAAAAAAGCAAAAATTTATGAATTCATCAAACATTTATTACCTGACTACTATGTGTTTCGCATGGTTCTCGCCACTTCAGAACAATATAGACATAGTACAATGAGTCTAAAGTGATTAAGGTGGTGCCTTGAGTATAAGCACCAATATTATTATTATTACTGCTACTACACATACTTAGCCTGAAAGCCTTTAAGCTCTGAAGCAATTTAGCATCAAAATCGCCCCCAGGACAGCTTTTCCCACCTTTAAAGGCTTACCTTTGTAACAGTATGTAGCTAGATTAAGTTGTTTAATTCTACAGAATCAAAACTGCCATAATTTTGGTGGCTTCAAACAAGTATTTCTTGTTCATATACATTCTGCTTTGAGTCTGGGCTGCTTTTCTGTGTGATTGTCCTCCATGTATAGGCTCAGGACATCAGGCATTTTGTGCTGATGACACTTTATGTCAAAGCTTGCTCCTATAATTGCCACTGCAGAGAAGGTATGGCTGGAGAGTCTTCAATCACATTTTGTTGGCTAAAGCAAGTTATCTGGCTTCTTCTGACATCAAGGGAGATGGAAAAGGGCAGTTCTGTGATTCTGGAAGGAGTAGTGTATGGTTTGAATGTGTTTCCCAAAGTTTATGTGCTAGAAACTTAATCCCCAAAGCAGCAATGTTGGGAGGTGGGGCCTAATAAGAGGTGACTGGGTCATGAAAACTGCCCTCAGTGAGTGGATTAATGCTGTTATCTCAAGAGTGCATTAGTTACCATGAGAGTGGGTTTGTTATAAAAGCAAGTTCTGTCCCCTCTTGCTCTCTTGCCCTTCTACCTTCTGCCATGGGATGACACAGCATGAAGGCCCTCACCAGATGCCAGTGCCGTGCTCTTGGATTTCCTAGTTTCCAGAACCATGAACCAAATAAACTACAGTGGATAAATTTTCCAGTCTCAGGTATTATACCTGTTAAAGCAACACAAAACACACTAACACAAGTGGTACCAAACACTGGTGAATGGTGGTACAGCAAACACTGGTGAATGGGTGGTCTCATTAAGGTACACATTACAAAGTGCTCTCACATACCACCCTACCTTCACCTCCATGGAAGCTCCAAACCATCCTACAAGGAAGTTACTGTTTCATTTCTCCAGATAAGAAAGTATATCATTTTTTCTACAAGGGGTAGAAAAAGAATTCAATTCCTATGCTTAACAACGGTAATGTTTTATTGCCCCTTTCACATCTCACATAAAGGAGTGAATCATGAACATAATTTATGCTCTGCTTTTAAGCTTCCAAACATTAGCAGAATAACAGTCATACATCTTATGCCTGGAGTTGTTCATTATTCAGAGCAATCATCATCAGCTCCAGTTGGCTCCACCATACATATTATATACTTCATTTTATATGGAACATTATTCAGCTGGTTTATCAGTGCTAACACTCCCAATTTCTTTTTCTAAAAGTTTTTAAATGCTGAGAATTGCAATCTGCTTTAGTAATTTCCATTGGACTTTCCCCTCTAGTTCAATTAATTACAGGACAACCATTAGTAGGTGTGGTAGGCTGAATAATGGATCCCCCCAAAGTCCATGCCCTAATCCCCGAGACCCGTGAATATGTTATCTTACATGGCAAAGGGACTTTGCAGATGTGATTAATTTAAGGATCTTTCTCAGTTGGGGAGTTTTTTTTTTTTTTTTTTGAGACAGTCTGGCTCTATTGCCCCGGCTAGAGTGTCATGGCATCAGCCTAGCTCACAGCAACCTCAAACTCCTGGGCTCAAGCAATCCTCCTGCCTCAGCCTCCCAAGTAGCTGGGACTACAGGCATGTACCACCATGCCCGGCTAATTTTTTCTACATATATTTTTAGTTGTCCAGATAATTTCTTTCTATTTTTAGTAGAGACGGGGTCTCACTCTTACTCAAACTGGTCTTGAACTCCTGACCTTGAGCAATCCTCCCGCCTTGGTCTCCCAGAGTGCTAGGATTGAGAGCCACCATGCCCGGCCATAGTTGGGGAGTTTATTCTCGATTATCTGGGTAATCACAAAGGTCTTCATAAAAGGGAGGGAGGAGGGCCACAGTCAGAAAAGGGAGATGTAATGACAGAAGCAAATGTTGGAGTGATGCACCCTGGAGATGGAGGAAAGGGCCGTGGGCCAAAGAATGCAGGTGATCTCCAGAAGCAGGAGAAATGAAAGAAATGGATTCTCCCCTGGAGCCTCCAGAAGGAATGCAGCCCTCCCAACACCTTGATTTTAGCCCCATTAAATTCCACTAAAGGTTTCAGATCTCCAGAACTGTAAGATAA
The DNA here is from genome assembly GCA_028533085.1 of Varecia variegata. NCBI lineage: Eukaryota > Metazoa > Chordata > Mammalia > Primates > Lemuridae > Varecia > Varecia variegata. The sequence goes on from CM052444.1 coordinate 61,391,820, forward strand.
TGTATGTGTTTTTAAGCACCAAGTTTATGGTAATTTGATATATCAGCAATAGGAAATGAATACTGTAGGCAAACAGAAATGCAGGATCCTGGAGTATGCATATCCACAGCCCTGCTCAGGAAATTGCTACGTTCTTCTCCCCATACTGGTCTCCTTTAAAACATCCTTATTGGTTTCCTTTGATTATTATTGGTCCCTCCTCTCTCTCTCTCTTTCTTTAATCTATTATAACACAGAGCTTGGTGATAAAAAGTATTTTTCGACTTATATTAGAAAAAATTGTAAGATGCCTCCTTTAATCTATTTTAGAAGATAGGGTGCAAATGTTAAATTAGAGGAAGAAGCAAGACAGAAAAGAAGTCACATGGGCTTGGGAATCAGATAGAGTTGAGCTTAATACACAAGCACCACTGGCTACCAGCAGTGTATACTTGGATGCTATGGACTGAACGTTTGTGTCCTTACAAAATTCATATGTTGAGGTCCTAATTCCCAATGTGATGGGTTTGTTTGAAGGTGTGCTTGGGATAGTGCTGAGTTTGTAGAGTGCTCAGCAAAAGGTTGATAGTATTATTTTTATCTGTGCTCTTTCTACTTTTACCTCTGTATTCAAAGTTCTATTGAAGTACTTCATACTGCGTTTTAAATAATTTGTCTTTTAACATCCATCTCCCTCACTAGACTGTGTACTTCCTCCTCCTCCGTAAGAATACAAACCAGGCTTTAGTCATTGCCGTATGTGCAGCATTTAGCACAAGTTTGTCAAATGAGTAAGTAGGAAAGGCAGCCAAGGCAGAACTCCTGATGGGTGTATGTGGTTTGGACAGTTAATAAGCAAGCTCTTTTTAATTTTTAATTCTGCCCTTCCCTCAGGCCTCAGATTCGCAATGGTTTCCACTCCGGCAGAGCTGATGTTCCTCCCATGTGTTTTTGTATTAATTTCTCCTATTGTAAAATGATTGCACTATAAGGTGATTGTTTGCTTGTTGCCTCCCTTGATAGACCATCAACTCCTGCAGGGTAGGAAGTATCTTCTTCACCACTATATGCCCAGTGCACAGCACAGTAACTGACAGATGATACTCAGTATAGATCTGTTGAATAAATGCATGCATAAACTAATTTTTTCAACAAGGCTGAGACAGGCATTGATACCATTGTTCTTTTAACATTGGAGGAAATACAGAATTAATGAGATAAAATACCATCTCAAAGGCACAGGAAGACAGGCTGAAGAAATGAAATATGGATATTAATTTGTAAGCATATACGTGTAGCTGCATGTGACAAAGTCCCAAAATAAGAGTGGCTTTTATCTAGTCTCAGCTAGGATGGCAGCTCTGCTCCACAAAATCAGCAGGGACCCTAATAACTTCCAGTCTGAGGCTTTGCCATTCCTGGGGTCCTGTCCCACTTGCATGGTCAACCCATGCTGCAGTTCAGGCAGTGGGGACAAAGAACAAGAAGGGCAGAGCATACCTCTCTTCTCGTAGAACACAATCTGGAACTTGCAAAGTTCACCCTCACTTCTGCACACATGGCCACTCTCACTATAAAAATGGCTGAGATATGTCATCTTTATATTGAGCAGTCATAGGCCCAGCTTTAAATTTCATTACTTTGAAGGAGAGAAATAATATTGGTAACAGGTGGGCTGTACCATAGATATTAATGCTCCCTGTTTTCTAGGTGGAGAGGAAAGGATGGAAAGGAAAGAGAATATTAGGGGTATTTTTCTTTTTTAAAGTAGCTCAACCCTTTTTCAACATGTCAACAACCATTAAAAAAAATAGGGATTAAGAAACTTAAAAGACATACAACCAAATGTAATGTATGGCCCTTTTTCTTTTAGATCCTGATTCGAATTTGAATAAAATAAAATGTCCGGCCGGGCACGGTGGCTCACACCTGTAATCCTAGCACTCTGGGAGGCCGAGGCGGGTGGATAGTTTGAGCTCAGGGGTTCAAGACCAGCCTGAGCAAGAGATAGACCCTGTCTCTAATAAAACTAGGAAGAAATTAGCTGGACAACTAAAAAATATATATGAGTAGACCTACCATTTGATCCAGAAATCCCATTATTGGGCATCTACCCAAAAGAACAAAAGACATTCTATAACAAAGACATCTGCACTCGAATGTTTATAGCAGCACAATTCACAATTGCAAAGATGTGGAAACAACCCAAGTGCCCATCAATACATGAATGGATTAATAAAATGTGGCATATGTATACCATGGAGTACTACTCAGCTATAAAAAATAATGGGGATGTAGCACCTTTTATATTTGCCTGGATAGAGCTGGAACCTATTCTACTTAGTGAAGTATTCCAAGAATGGAAAAATAAGCACCACATGTACTCACCATCAAATTGG
>CM052444.1:61394697-61461013 GCA_028533085.1 Varecia variegata
AGACCATCCTGAGCAAGAGCGAGACCCCTGTCTCTACAAAAAATAGAAAACTTAGCTGGGTGTGTGGTGGCACATGCCTGTAGTCCCAGCTACCCGGGAGGTTGAGGCAGGAGGATTGCTTGGGCCCAGGAGTTTGAGGTTGCAGTGAGCTAAGCTGATGCCACTGTACTCTAGCCCAACAACAGAGAGAGACCCTGTCTAAAAAAAAAAAAAAAAAAAAACCCAAGAGATTCATGTGTGTGTATGCTCTTTTTATACATGAATGAGAAATATTATACAGGTCTATAACCCACTTTCTATGCTCAAAATACATTTCAGGCATCTTTTCATATGACTATATTTAGATGTGTATCTTTTTTCACAGGGTGCTTTAGAAAGAGGGATCATATCTCCTCTGATGGACATCTGGGTTGCTTCCCTGATGTCCTCTCCACCTCTACTTTCTACCTGACCACTGGTTGAATGCCTCCCATGATAGGAAATTCACCAACTTTTGAGCCCATATATTTGACCTCTAGACAATAGTATCTGGGGACTTCTTCTCTCCAGAACTAGGCAGCCTCGCTCAGTAATAAGCCAGAAAGCTCATATTGAGTTAGTAATCAACTAACTTGTGTTAATGCCTCCATTTGGGGCCACTCCCACCCATGTCAGTATGCAACTATGTTGAATTGCCTTCTGATCTGTAGCCACAGTTTGGGTCATAGCTCCTGCCCGTGGCGATACACGTTTCAACAGGTTATTTGGGGATTTCCAAGACTGTGGGTGCTTCTCCCTGACCTAACTTCTATAATACATGGCAATATGGCTGCCTCTGACCGAGCAGAAAAACCAGTTTGTAAAACACTTACCCAGGTAACCTACTCAAAAGGAGGGAGCTCTCCATAACTTCTAGGGCAGGTTCAGACAAAGAGTGTGGCCATGTGCAATAGGACAAATAAAATCCCTAAGGAGCAAAACTGATATCCCATACAAATTGTTCTCCAGTCTGTGGAGACCTGGTCACCCAGAGACTAACTGATTGGCCTCATTTTTTTTCATATTTCTTCACCATCTCTTTCTGACTGATGCTTTAGCGAGGGTGTTGTTATTGAATATCGAATAGAAGTTCACAGTAGATTGACATATGAATTGCAATTAACTTTCAAAATCAACCATCCTGGGTTATAAAACCATTTCTCTTGCTTGCTTCATGAGGAACTGTATAGCCAAGAAAGCCACCTCTTTTACAGAATTTAATTTCCATAGAATTGGGACTTCAGAGACCATTCTCTTATAATCCCTTTATTTTAAAGACAAGCAGAGACCCAGTGAGGTTGTCATTGTTCCAGATTCACACAGCTTGCTAGTGGCAAAGCCAGGACTAAATCCCAAAGACCTCCTCTCCCAAGGCATACATTTCATTCCACTCCACTGCCACTCTTTCATAGGCAACTGATTGGTTTTAAATGCCATTGGGGGAGAGCAGAACCTAAGAACATAAAAAGGGAAGGAAAAAAATAGTTTCAAAGAAGGCTGGAGAAAGAAAAAATAGCAATTCAAATAGGCCCATGGTTATCAGGAAGGTAAAGTACAAGCAATAATTGTCCCAGTCTACACAGAAGACCCAGGTCAGGTCCTCCTGGGCTGGGTGGTGTATTCGTATCACGACTGACTGTAAGCCCGAGTGAGATCCTGGAGCTGACTTGGCTGGAGTGTGTACTATGGAGCTTCTCTCCAATCCCCTGTTCAAGGAAGAGACATTTATTTCCCAGCTGCTGGGATATTGGCTCTTCGGCACTCACAGCTGTGTCCATCACTGGGCACTGCCTTGGGGAACTAAGGCAGTTTTGCTAAAGGTTACACTTCTTCCCAGTAATGCAAGATACGGAGATACAAAGGCGAAATCCCCTGGACCCAATCTGGGCCAATCTGAAGAACCACCCAGTTTCAGTCCTCCACTGGGCTGCAGGCCCAGCTGAGGCCTCAGCTGTACCCACATTGAGAAGCAATGCTCCTTCCGCCCAGTCCTGCCCACCTCACTTCCTTACAGGTGTATCTCTTAACCACTCACCAATAAACCTTCTTCATGCAAGGTATGTTTCCACAAATTCACACTAAGATACCACCCAAATTCATACTTTGTGGGTATCACTCGGTGTCAGAATTAGGACTAAAACCCAGGTTTCCTGACCCATCATTTCATTAACCTAAACCTTCCTCAACTACAATACCTCTCCCTGTGGTCAAACTCATCCCTTCCAAGGTAGGTCTCCCAAGGTGTGGGATGCTGACCACTAGTGTGTTACACAGATGACTTTGGTAGTACCTGGATGGGCTTTTTAATAGTTATTATTTTATCTTGGGATTCCCCAGAAGCAGACCCTGAGGTAAGGATTCAAGTGAAAATGAATTATTAGAATCCAGGCCAGCTTCACTGATATACGACCTATAGAGTCACCCACCTGTGCGGTCACATAAAACCCTGTGCTCGGTTCAATACTTGGCTGTTGCCATCTTGAAAATCTTAATAATTTATGAACAGTTTTCATTCTGTATTGGACCCCACAAATCAGGTAGTGGGTCCTGATTAGGATGTATTTCCAGGAAAAACTGGTAGGGGAGTGGGAAGTGAAACTAGGAAGAGTAAGATAAGGACGAGCAAGGATGTGATAGTAAGCAAAGTCCCCTGGCCAAAGAGGGGAATTTGGCCTAACCATTTGCGGAGCTCTGTAAACAGCGTAGATCCACCCAGAAGTCATCCCACTTATGGGCAAAGGAGCTGGAGTATTTATACCTTCAGACTGGTTAACAGCAAGGCGTGGGGGTGGAGAATATTGATTCCCAGGCACTTCCAGCTGTCCAATGCACAAGCAAAGCTAATCCTGCAGCTGAAGGTGGTACTCTGACAAGATGCAAGTGGTGGCAGGTGGGAATGACAGCACACTGGGAACCAGTGTGCATAAAACTGGAATAGAATCAGAGGGGATATGGCCAAGCACTGACAGCAATTGCTAGAGTAAGCAGGTATTTTAATGTGAACTAGGGTAAGAGACTGATACCTGTTTGTCAAATCCATGATTTCATGAGTGTAATTGCTAACTGCAAGGGTAAGATATGTACAAAATAACAAAAGTGAGTCAATCAAACATATAAATAAAAAAATTGGAGGCACAGTGCTATGAAGATGAAATGTAAATCATTGAAGTTTGGGAAACATAGCAGAGTTAGACGGGACGTCAGATCCAGGGCCATGGGTGAAAGCAGCGTAGGGCCAGGAGCCTTGAGTGTGAATCCTGGTTCTGCCACTTTCAAACTGGATGGCATAACCTTCCTGTGCCTACCTTCTAGGGTTGTTAGGAGGATTAAAAGATTTAATATATGTAAAACACTGAAAGCAACATCTGCCATGCAGGAAGTGCTGGCTAAGTGTTAGCTATTATCATTCCTGCCTTGTTACTAACCCGTTGGTGCTTCTCAAACTATCTGTGATATTCTGTTTTCAATCTGTTGCAGGCTGATGATTTTGTACAACATGATAAATACAAAATGGGTAATGAGAAAAATGAAATAAAAAGCAGACATACAAATACAAAGCTACATTTTTAATGATTAGACTTCACAGGCATAAAATTCTTCTGTCAAATTGCTCTAAGTTTCTACATGTTCATCTTCAATTTCTATGCTCATTCCATTGCAGATATTGTTTGCAGACCATCACTATCACTATTCTATAGATCATCCTTTGAATAGTACTGAACTAGGAAACCTCCAGCAAGCCACTTAAGTTCTTACTGATTCAGCTTCCAGGTTTTTTCCAGAGACTAACAAGAGAAGAATAAGATTAAGTACATGAAAGCACTTACTAAACTATAAAGTTCCCCAGGAAGGGAAAGTAGCGGTATGGCTATAGGAGTCGATTCCGTGGTCTGTGGCTGAAAGATATAAACTCCAGTATGTGACTTTCTCAGTCCCTATTGGTGTCAGGCTGTCCTGTATATCCTTTGACCTGTTAGTATCTGTGAATTAGTCAAGCATTTCCTAACGTCGTACGGAACAGGAAATAAAGGGCTTCTTTGGCAAGCTGTGGCTGGCAACCCAACCACCACTGATATCCACAGGTTGCTAAGACCATACTCCTGGGGCAAGGCATCTAACCATAGCTTCCTCTACCTGCAACATCCCTTCTGCACTCCATGCTAATGATTTCACTAAGCCTGATACTTAAGTAGAGGTCAGGAGGAAAGCAAGAGGGAAGATAACGCCCTCACTGCAGTTCTCAGTGCCCAGCTTCCCTGGGGCCCACTTCTCCTCAGTTGGTGAAACTCAGTGCAGAGACATCCCTCAAGAACGCTTTTAGATGCAATTTCATGTATGGACTCTGCCCACACTGGTTCTAAGTGACCTACTTTGGCCTCACCTTCTCTTTTATATCCACCCTGTCAAACAAGAAAGCAGCTACACAGGGATACTCAAGAAGTCTGCCGAATGGTAAGATTTCTGTATGGCCCTCTTCTTTACTCTCTCTGGAATAAAGCTTTTTGCGCTCCCGCCGGGCAAGCTCCCTGTCCGATTCATCATGATAGCTCCCCCACCGCCTTTAGCACCATGCTTGGCACATAGCAGGTGCTCAATAATGTTTGTTGCATGGCTGTATGAATAGTATGAGGTCTGTGGAAGCAGAAATGGTTCTTCCACCCTCCTGACCTTGAATCCATGCAGAAAAGACCAACCAAATCCGATTAATTCATTAAGCAGAACATAAATTTCATGGGGTGGGGGAAGATGAAGGGGAAGCTCCTGATGCGTGTATGTAGTCCAAATTCAGCAATCCGCAGTTAAACTCCCCTTTCTGGGAAACAGAATGTCTCCGTGGCCCCAGGGCCCTTTAAATGTTACTGTGACTGTTTTCCTCAGAAATTGCTGGAGCAGAGCCTAACTTTTGTGTAGGGGGTTGGCAGCGCTCATCTTCGCGGCCCAGAGGACCCTTGGCATGGGGGCGGGCGAGGCGTTCGCACGCGAAGGAAACTTGCGAGGAGTCCGAGCGGCCCCGTGTAGGGCGGGTCTTGACAGACCCTGAACTTCAGCCCCTCCGGGAGAATTCAGGGAAGGGGGATGGCCCAGGGCGGCCAGACGTTCGCACAGCTTCCAGCCCGGCCTCTGCCCCCTTCCGGCCGGGACGAGACGCGGGCTCGGCGGCCGGAGCGCGGACAGCCTGGGCGTCTCGGCCGAGGGAGGGCGGGGAGCGGAGGAAGGAGCGCCCGGGGCCGCCGCCGCCCGCCCGTCGGGCCGTCCGCCCCGCCCACCCCAGCGAGGCGGAGCCGGCGCCCGGAGGAGCGGGAGGAGCAGAAGTCGGAGCCGTCTCCTGGAGCCCTTAGAGACCGAGTCCCCGGCGGCGGCTGCAGCGGCGGGGGAAGCGCACCGGCAGGCGGGTGAGCGCCGAGCGGCGGGCGCGGGTGGTGAGCTGGGGCCCCGCGGGGACAGGGACGCAGCGCGGGGCGTCGGCCAGCGAGTTCGGGGGCCGCCCCCGAGTCCCGGGTGCTGGGAAGCGAGATGGAGGGAGGGAACGAAGGAAGGAAGGAAGGAGGGAAGAGTGTCCCGGAGGGCGGGGACTGGTCGGGGCACTGGGCTCCGGAGAAAGGGTGGAAGAGGGAGGGTTAGGGAAGCGGAGATCTCGAGACAGACGGCGCGCGCGCCCTCGACGGGTGGCGGCCGGAGAGCGCTGGAAGTGAGGTCCCCTAGAGCTGGGGCTGGGGGCAGGAGGAGAGGGCTCCCCGCTGGCTCGCTCTATTCCTCGCCTGCCAGCGGCCGTGCGCCCCGCGCCGAGTTGGGAGGCCCCAGTGTTCCCAGCCCTTGCTAGTGGCGGTGCCAGGGTTTGGAGGAGGGCTGGCAGCTGGGGGCGACGGGGACGCCACGCCCCTCTTCCCTACTTTCTCCCTCTCTTTCCTGAGGCTGGCGGGCGGGAGCGCAACCCTGGAACCCTCTGGGGTCTAGCGGGGAAATAGCGGGTCGCAGAAGGGAGAACCTAGAAGACACACCCCGCAAGGGCCCCCCAGCAGTGACCCGGAGACTGTCCTATTGCAGACTATTTGCAGATGGTAAAGGGGAGGTCGAAGCTCAGTCTTACGTGATTTATAAAAAAGTATTGCCCAGGCAATTATTCCGTGGATCAGGGTGACTTCTTTTTATCATTTTTAATTAGGGCACATCAAATAAAGCTAATTTTAAAACGCTGTAACTAGCGTCTCCCATCACTCACTTGTCCCTCGCTTTATGTATCTTGTAAACTTGGCTGAAATCATTAATAACGTATGATAAGGAAGCCGTGATTCTCGTTAAACTCACCGCGGTGGAGTGAAACTTTGGACAAATGGAAATCTGAGTGAAGGAATTGCCGAGGCCCGTCATTTTGTGGTCATCCTGTTCGGGCGTGGTTGTATACAAACAAGTGGATGGAGAAGGAAACAGCTAAACACCAGAGTTAGAAGGGAGGTCCCCGGCGCCCACGTGTCAGGGCACGTTTAATGGCTGCCCCGAGTGGAAACAGACCGGGAATTTATTAGACCTTGTGGAGTTGGACAAACTTCACATGATTAGCTTCCTTCCCATGGGTTACTTCCTCTCCCCCCTGCTGTCTTTGCCGACACAGTTTATATTTCCTGGGGCGGTTGTAGCTTCGCCTGAATGGATTGTCTATAATGAATCTCTTGGATGTTGTCAGAAGCAGGGTCTGTGTCTGTGTGTTGTCTATTTTAAAAGCGGAGTTTAGCTTTGTTTTTAAAGTGCTAGTCACCAGACTGCACCATTGCCAGCGCTTCTCAGTTCTCGAAGTAAAATTATCGCAGGATCGTGGCCCTCACCTAGGAGAACCAGGAAGGCAGGCAGCGCTCGAAGGACGGGATTGCGTTTTACTCTTGCCAAAACAATCACATTCAAGTTAAGGAGCTAGTTTTTTTTTTTTTAACCAAATTGTATTAGCAAGCCCCCTTTCCAGTAAACTAACCTGTGATTCACACAAACGTATTTTTTTGAAGTAATCAAACGTTTTACAGAGATTTAAGTGGAAAAGGACTTTCAGATCAAATGTTCAGCCCCTTGCCTTCCCTAATAGTTAACCAGCACCACAAAGCCCTGGTTTAAGTCCAAAAAATGCTGAGCAGTCTAACTACTACATCTTTAGACCTTATAAATAATGCAGTCATATTTTTGCTGTATTTAACCCAAGTAACTTACTAGGTATCAAACCCTGACTGGGCAGAGACCGTTTAGATTTGTATAGAAATATATTAAAATGTGAATCTGTGTTTCACAACAGGCTGAAAAAATTACTATTATAAAAATTTTCTATGTAGACAGCTCCAATCTTATTTGAAAGACTAGCTCTCTAACAATTGGATTTGTGGGTTTGTGTTGTCGTTTGTTAGAGAAAATAGGAGTTTGTCACTTGCAGGAAAAAAAATCAAATTTAGAATGTCATTGACTGTCGGATTTTTGTTAGGTGGGCTTTTTTTTTTTGGCGGGGTGGGTGGGGCAAGTTTTTGTCAGCTTAAGTTTAACCTAGGAAAGTTAAGTTGTGAAAGTTAAGTAAATTTTTCTGAGCCCTAACTTGGAAGAGAAGCAGTTTAATACTGGTTTGGGGTATGGGCTTTGGTGCCAGATAGAGTTGGATGAGAATATTAGTTATTTAACCTTTTTCAGTCACATTTGTAAAATGGGGAGAATAGTGTTCTCTCTCTCTCTAGGGTCTACATGCAAGTATATGAAACAATCTTTGGAAAACACTTAGACTGAATCTAACACACAGTAAATATTCAAAATTTTCTGATATTTTACGTATCTGTACTAGCTTGCTCAAGCAGCAGGCTATTGGATAAACTACAAGGTGGCAGCTTGAACCTTCTGGAAATGCTAGATAGAGCAATTTTAAATTCCAAAGAAGGTATGTGATTTGTGTGTGTGTAAAATATTTATGTGTATGTGTGTGTGTCATGCTCCTACCACAGCAGTATGAATAATAATGATTAAAGGATTAATAGTTTTAATATGCTTTTAGTGCTAAAGGTACAGTTGCATAGTAATTTTGACAGGCAGCCAGAAACATTTCATTAATTATCTTTTAAAGTTAAAGAGAATTTATATTTCAAATAGTTGTGTCTATTAGCTCTGGGTAGGAAATTAAACCAGGAATAGAAAAAGTATTTGTCTTTAACCAAGTATGATTTTTAATTAAAGTATGAAAAAATGTGACCCAAGGGTATCCGGTTATTTATTTTTGCACGTACTGAGGTCCAAGGCCAACAGATAAGCTATAAGAAGTGTTAGTACTGATTGTGAGTGTTTGTCTTATTTTTAAACTTTTGTAAGAATGAGTGTTCAGTTAATTCAGGGAATCTACTCATCACATCATTGACTCATTTGCTAAAATTTGCAAAATTTTTAAAATGCTTCCATCTTTAAAACAAACCCTTTTAAGTGTCTGGTTTTTTTTGTTTTGTTTAATGTACATCAGGTGGACAGAATTGGGCAGATCGCAAATCTTAGCTCATGTCACAGATGATGTCTCATTTTACTAATATAATAGTTCCACTGAGACACAGAGATGGTGGTTTATAATAATTTTAAATAACTATAAAGGCTGCAGTGTTATTATGAATTGTTTCTTGACTATGACATTATACTCTCAAGCAGTGGAGAATTTGATAGAATAAATTATTCTTCTCACCCCGAAAACATCATAGCATAATGATGGATTCCTGGATTATACTTCTAGGTGTGTAGACTGTGGGCAAATTACTTAATCTATGCTTCAATTAGGTGTTGTGAGGAATAAATGAGTTAATCTATGTAGAGCATTTTAGAACGGTGCCTGGCACATGGTCCGTGTTCAATAAATATTAACATTAATTATTATTGAAATTTCCTCTTTCTAAATGTTATATTTTGAGTATGCATTATTTTTGTAACAGGAAAACAGCTCTACAAAATTTTAACATTTTTCCCAAATCTAAAAAAGCTCAGTAGTTTAAAAAGTCCTGCCAAATAGTACTTACAAAGTAAGAGAATATTATTAGGCAATCACCATTGTATCTTTTACATGTGAAATGGATTGCAGTATTAATTTGTTGAACAAATTAGTTCTCCTGGATCTCATCCATTTTCCTTTTTATTAGAAACTCTAAAAAATCAGCAATGCATGAAGTCTGCTATAGTTTAAAAGGGGAAAGACAGCATGCACAGTTATAGTGCATTATTACAACTACTTTAAAATTGTTTTTAAACTATGCATTAAAAAAGACCTGAATAAATATAGACAAATGGGTGATGGGATTATGGTGCCCCTCCTCCAGCTTTTCCCCAATGAGCATGTATATATAATAAAAAATAATTCATTTGTATAACTCAAAAATAATTCTGGTTTATTAATTACAAATAGCAGGACTTTGTTGCTTTGGGAAAAACATCAACTTTCATGGCAGTTGAATTACTTTTAGTCAAATGTCAAAACCTTTTTCAGTGAGAATTGTATAGCAGCAAAAGAGAGGCCCTTTCGGAAGATTGTAGGTTGATCTTCATAAGAGATATTTGAAAAGTACACCAGTGGGTTATCAGCATCTGCATATAGACCTAGTCCATGGATCTTGACGTTATGGAAGTCGTGACTTCCCAGGTCCAGGCTGGCATTAACAAGCTGCATTTGTACAGCACCTTCTATAGATCAGACACCTGGAAGGTGGTGATGAGGAAGACATTGGTGCACTTAGTTTAATAAGAAGGTTCAATAGATAAAAAAAATAGTTACAGCACAATTTTGTGATTCCATTGTTTGATCAGTATCCTGGGCCCTTTCTAAGCCCTTCCCATATATGATCTTGCTCAGTCCTCACAGCAGCCCAGACAAGGAAGCTGAGGTTCCCTAAGGGTATGAATTCTGCTCTTGCTCAGGTGGCAAGAGCAGAATTTGACCCAGAGTTGTTCTGATGCCAGGTCTCATGCCGTAAGTGCTCTGCTGAGAATCGTGGTGCATCCAGCTGGAGGTGAGAGTGAAGAGAGCTTTATGGAAGCAGCTTTGTTTAAAAGCTATAAATCAAGAGAAACATAAATTACTTTTAAAAGTGAGATGATCCCTGAGGAAACTCATCAGTGCCTGTCCATTGGGCTCACCACTCTTCAGCCACAGCAGTCAAAGCTTGCCAAATGGCCATGAGACCCAGCAGGCCTGAACTGAACACAAAGGCCCCGTGCCTCAGTGACCTGTGGAGTCCACCTCTCCCATCCCTGGCCTCTCAGAGGGGGCCTTGATAGGACAAATGAAGGGACAAATCCTGTTCTAGAACCAGCTCACACCAACAGGTCCTGACCTCCCTGCTTTCCTCTCTAAGGAATGACAGGAGAGTAGTGAACAGGGAGCTTGGATTCAGGGCAGAGTGGAGGTGATTTGACTGAAGGTAACTTCTAGCTGGATTATTCCATGTATTCCAGAGTCTGTCTTGAAAATCATTTCTGCTGTCACTTAAATGTTTGGTTTATCATGTCAGACTTTATTGGGTGTCATAAAAGTGCTTAGCTCTAAGTGTCTGGTTGCCATCCTATGACAAGGAGGGTTTTTGTCTTCTTTTAATGGGTCTATATTTCAGAGGATTACTGTATAATAAAAACCAGAGGGTTGCAGACTGTTATGACTCTTGATACTTTCATTTCTGCTGGAGGATTAGGATCTAAAAAAAGAACTTTTTTCAGATCCATCTGAATGAATCACTTGCTAAGAATCTTCTGTATTTCCACATATATTGATTATAAGTAGGTGACTTTAGGGCCAGAGAGTCAGAGGCCTTATATTCTTATGCTTTCTTACACAATAGGCTACCAGTCCCCTTGCAGTCAAGGTCATGTAATGGACTTAGGATCCCCTTTAGTTGACCAAGGAGAGAAGAGTAAGCTCTGGTTGAATTAGAGTTGGCATGATCGCAAATGCTCACTAGAGTAGGGTCTGAAGAAGTTGTCATCTTTGCACTTGCATTCTGTACATGGAGAATTGCCTTCATTCAGAATGGCTGTGTGCAAACCCGTATGTGCCCACTGGGGGTGGACTCTTCACTGATGTACAATAATCAGGCTTTTACTTAGCTACAGATGCTGCCAGCCAAGATGCCCCTGACCACTGGACACTAAACCCTTAGCCCCCACTGGGACCCTTTGACTCAGACCCCAAACTTGTGGTAACCTCAAATTTTGTCTGCTTTTTGGGAAGAAATCATTGCAGAGGAAAAGCACAAGGCCTCACCTCAAAAGAAGACTCAAACTGAAATCCATTAAATCCCAAACGTGAGCTATATCTAAGGATGGGAAGAGGAATCAAAATCCAAAAGCTGATTAGACTTTATTGAGGCTGACTGAAGACCTTATTGAGATAAAACCATCACCCCAGGTTTTTTAAACCAGAATCTCAGGCACATTAGAAAGGTGTTGAAACCAATAGACTAGGTGCCTGAGCTGCACCTAAACTAATGAAACCTTTTGGATTATTAGACCATGGCCTGAAAATTAGACCATTAGGCTTCATGTGGGTGTATAAGGTCATGATTGACTGTTCAGATAAGTTGTCATACAAGAGTTGGATGTCTGGCCAAGACGGAAAAGGATTGGATTGTGACTTCTTCACAGCGCTGCCTTATACTGTTGTATAGGTTGTTTACTGCAGAAGAGTACCTGGCCAAGGAGGTAAATGTGAGGCTCAAATCCTCAAAAATCCATGCATCCTGGGATAGGACTGTCTGCAGAAAGAAGGGACATTTATTTCGATGCTATCAAGCCTGCAAGGCTAGGTCCACATGGAGGGCTTGTCTTTTTTTTTTTTTAACTCAAAGGCACAATGTGACTAACAGCAGCTCTGCTTCTCAAAGCCCCTTCAGCCACAATAGCTCTGTAGCTGGCAGAGTTTGGCACATAGTAGGAGTGTAATAAATGCCAGAGGAATGAAGGAATAAAACTATGTTCTCTGCAGTGTGTGCCAGCAAGCTACATGAGCCAGTGTTCTTTTTTTTAATCAAAAAAGTACAATTGATCATATTTGCTAGGAAACACATTCAGTGGTACACATTCCCTCTAGTGAGCTTCTTTCTCCTCAGTTCATCATTTCCTAAGGGGCAGCTAATGACCAGTACTTGGGGTGCTGCTGACGCTGTTTACTGTTAGTTGAACACCAACCTACTCAGTGTCACCTAATACATGCCGAGGTACCCTGCATCCCTTATGTTGTCTGCCTGGTGCAGGGAATGGAGTAATAGTAACTCCTGGGAATGTGGAAAGGGCTTTGTGTTATTTATTGACCAGCTGTGGACCCTTTCCTTGGGGACAAGGTGCAAGCGACAGTGGCTGCAGGAGCCTTTGGAACTTACCTATGAGCAGCTGCTGCTTCTGAAAAAGACTTTTCTAGTTTAGGCTAAGAAGTGGGAAGCCTTGTTGCTAAAGCTACCAAAAAGTAAGAAAGAGAGTTTATCTGTGTCCCCCTTAGTGCCAGTGGGCACTTCTTGCATGCTTTCTGATTTAAGTTGATCCTTTGGAAAGCTGCTATCAGAATATACTCCTCCTGGCTGCTCTCTTGGGAGGCATTTGTACAGCAGGTAGGATCAGCTGTGTTTAGTGGCTCTAACTGCTAAGGCAGTGGTTCTGTGTATAAAGGTGCTGGTTCATGCTTCGGACCTTGGCCTCGTGGTAATTTATGGAGAGACTACACCTTATGAAAAAAGCCAACAGGTGCAGAAATGTGAATGTCTTTCACATTTAATATGGTTAAATTCAGCCTTCTTCAGACTAACTCAGATTCCCAAAGCAGAAATAGCATAAGATGACAATTCCTAACAAGAATTCCCTACAGAATGCCTTTAAGTAGCAAACTCACCTGTTGCATTTACAGGATGATTTGATTTTATGAAATTCCAGGAGCCTCAACTTTTCAGGAATATTTCTCTGTTGAATGAAGCTGAATATTCTAGCACATGATTTGCCCTCTTTTTTTTTTTAACATAAATATTTGATGAGCAGCATGCTTCAGCCATTACTGTCTAAATCCAGCGAGTAAATAAATGCCCCTGGCATGCTGCCTGGGAGGTAAACCCGGTGTTTCCATCTTTGCCTCTCATTCACCTACAGTTCTCTGACTGCCTTCTGGCTGTAATAGATATCGGGGCACTCAGAGCCACCCATCCCCAGCAGGTGACATAAAACCGAGCAGAAATCAACCTCTCCATGCTCACTGCGCTTACCTCCTGAACTCTGGACTGAGATTTCTCTGACTTACTGATTTTCATGTGAGAACTTACCTTCCTAAACCCAGGTTTTCCAGACCCCTTCTTCCGAGCTGGTTGAACTCCACCTTTAGCTTTGTTTCTTCCAAGCTATTATTGTCCTGTTCTTCACACTCCTGGAAAAATAGCTTATACAACCTCTTCATTTTTTAAAAATACAAAATATATTTATTTATTTATTTTTATTTTTATTTTTTTTGAGACAGAGTCTCACTCTGTTGCCCGGGCTAGAGTGAGTGCCATGGCATCAGCCTAGCTCACAGCAACCTCAAACTCCTGGGCTTAAGCAATCCTCCTGCCTCAGCCTCCCGAGTAGCTGGGACTACAGGCATGCGCCACCATGCCCGGCTAATTTTTTTTCTATATATATATTTTAGTTGGCCAGATAATTTCTTTCTATTTTTAGTAGAGACGGGGGTCTCGCTCTTGCTCAGGCTGGTCTTGAACTCCTGACCTCGAGCCATCCACCCGCCTCAGCCTCCCAGAGTGCTAGGATTACAGGCGTGAGCCACTGCACCTGGCCACGAAATATATTTAAATGGTCTCCAGAAAACCTCACAACCATACAAAAAGGTAAACACTAAAAAAATCTTGCTCCCAGCTTGTCTCCATGCAAGCCTTTCCCATATTCTCTACAAGTAGCAATTTGTAAATACAAGCAAATAAGAATATGTGATATTTTTATTCTCCCTTCTTTCATAAAAGTTGTTATATTATTATTATATATACTCTTCTGTGCCTTGCTATTTTAAATTAGCAGTATGTCCTGGAGATATCAGACATGTCTCTGTCTCTCTTTCTCTTTTTCTCTTTCCAACAACATAATAATTTTCTATCATGAATGTGCCATGGTTTATTTGACCAGTCCCCTACCACGGGACATTTAGGTTGTTTCCCGTCTTTTGCTTTTACAACCAGTGCTGTGATAAAGGTGTGGTAAGTCCTTTGCCTTTGTGAAGGTGTGCCTAAAGGTCGATTCCCAGAAGTGGGACTGCTGAATCACAGAACTCTGTAGTCCCCCCTGGAAAGGCTGAATCATTTTGCCCTCCCACTGGCGATGCATTGGATAGGCCGGTTGCTTACAGGCCCACCAGCAAGAAGAGTGTAAGCTGTTTTTATTTTTGCTAATCTGGTTGGTAAGAAATGGTAATTTAAAATAGTTTAAATTCTTCTGATTATAAGTGAAATGGGTGGAGGTTTGGGGCCATTTGTGCATCTTTTCCTGCATGTTGTGTAGGCCGGTAGACTCTCCTGTGGGCATTATTGACCTTTCTTCTTGCATACATCTGTGTCAGAATCTCTTAAATACAGACTTAAGAATGTGATGGCTTTTTTGGGCCTAAGGGAAGAGTGGACTGCCAAATTGTCAGTGCAAAATCAAGAGAAGTGGAAAGTAGGGTTTTATGCCAGTTGCTAATGTCTGAATTATAAATAGTTTTCAGCTAATGGTATTATTAAACTGGGGCTTCTCCAAAACCATGATGAAGATGATCTTCTAGTCTAGAATTTCTCCCTCTCAAACAAAAACAAGAGAGAGAGATGGAGAATATATAAGTTTCAATGGCATTTCCTGCAAAATCTTTTAAGAAATCTAGAATTTTCCATTTACATGTATCTCCTGAAAGAAAGTTATACATGCCGCATTTTTTGTTTGTTTGTCTACTCCCTGAATCGGGCTCCTGTTCTCCCTTTGATTTCACCATCAGAGAGCTGTCTATTCTATTTCCAAGGCCAAAGAGAAGATGAAAGTACAAGCACAATGTAAGAAGACAGGCCAGAGCTCAGGATTCTACAAAGGGTGTGGGCTGGGAGTTGCACACAAACATCTTTCTTTTTGAGGTGCTCTTTCAGTCAGCTCTTGGGATACTGTTTGAATATAAAATTAATTTTATCTTTTTAAAACTGAATTCCCTCAAAAGAGAGGGAAATTATGGTTGGTGAAAAGATGGTTGTGGTTTTGTTTGTTTTTAGAAATTCATAAGAGGCAGGCCTGTATAAAGTTGGCCTACATCTCCATTAAAAAAAAAAAAATCTACCACAACTTGGCTTTCTCAGAGTTCCCACACTCACAGCAAGTGGCCCATAAAAGATCCCAAAGAGAGGATCTTATCTTCCAGGCCCAGTTCTCTGTTTCTTTTCAGCTCCTGAATATGTATTACAGGTTCTGACTTTGTGAAGGTTGGTTTAAAGCTCCCTGGATGCTTTGTTTTCCTTCTAGCGCTTATCTCAACCTATCACGATAGTATTGATCTCCCTCACTATGGTGTCAGCTCCATAAGGACAGGATCTTGGTCTGTTATTCTGTCTCCAGTCCCTGGAAAGATAACCTAGCACCTTTGGGTGCCAGATCAATAGTGGATGAATGAATGCTTCCAGACCCACCTGGGTCTTTCGGGTCAACTGTATTAGGGGTCCCATGTCGCAGAGGCCTGGGAGAGGTCATGTTAGCCGTTCCTTGGCCTTCTGGCAGGATACTCAACCCCTTTCTAGCTCTCTGGCAGCATGCATGGTGGTTTAGAGCTTGAGTTTCCAGTCTGAATCTCTTGGGCAAATCACCTGATCTCTGAGAATTCTCTGTTTGCCCATTAGCAAAACAGAAATAATAACACCATATTTCAACAAATCTAAGATGCCATCAATTATGAGATGTGCCATTATGCTATATGTGTGCCACTAAGAAAGAAAAAAAATGCTGACAATTAAACCATAATCCACATCAACTGTTAAGAGTGTATTAGTTTTCTATGGCTTCTATAACAAATCACCACAAATTGAGCAGCTTAACACAACACAAATGTATTATCTAACAGTTCTGTAGGTCAAAAGTTAGGGTGGGCTTGGCTGGTTTCTCTGCTCTGGTTTTTATGAGGCTGAAATCAAGGTGTCAGCCAGCTGGGCTGTTATTAGGTGTCTCTGGGAAGAATCCATGTCCAGGCTCATTCAGATTGTCAGTGGAGTCAAGTTCCTTGCAGTTCTAGGACTAAGGACCTATTTCTTTGCTGTCTCTCAGCAGGAGGCCACCCTCAGCTCTCGGAGACCTCGCTCTGGTCCTTACCCTTGAGCCCTACATCTCAGAGCTACAAACAGCATGAGAAGTCCTTCTCATGCTTGGAATCTGTCTGATGTCCCTTCTGCTTCATCTCTCTGCCTCCAGCCAGAGAAAATTCTCTGCTTTTAAGGATTCATTTGATCAGGTTGATTAGATTGGGCTCACCTATAGGATGCTCCCCCTATATTAAAGTCTGGAACCTTAATTGCATAATGCAAAGTCCTTTTTGCCATATAATGTAACATGTTCACACATCAGGGTGGGGAACCTGTGGCCTTGGGGCTACATGTGGCCTTCCAGAACCCAAACACGGCCCCTCAACAGAATCCAAATTTTACAGAATAAATCCTTTTAATAAAGGGATTTGTTCTGTGAAGTTTGGATTCAGTCAAAAGGCTGTGGCAAGGATCCAGACAGATCCAGAAGGCCACATGTGGCCCTAAAGCCACAGGTTCTCCACCCAAACCAGGGGCATTCTGCCTACCATGAAGAGTCATACCAATATCAGGGATATTAAAATGTGAACAAGATATGATGCTTAGAATTGATGGAATACTACCCTTTGCTTAGGAATAAAGGAACTGCTTATGTATATAAAGCACTTGGGGGGATTAATAATAAGTGCCCAGGTGTTAACTATTGTTATAATTATAATCGACATTATGATCATAGTGGTCACATAATACCCATCACCTTTAATCTCAATTGACATTATTTGTACAGTTAAATGCATTGATCAAACCCTTACTGAGAGAGTTATAGTGTCCTGGCAGTAAATTTGATGGTAATGGTGATGACTGTTACCCTTTGAGTGCCAGCTGTGTACTAGCATGTGCTAGGAACTTCATATGCACTTTCTCACTCCTGGTCATAGCCCTCTGAAGTAGGGAATACTGGCTGCATTTGCAGGCAAGGAAGCAGGTTCAGGGAGGTAGTGGTAGTGGCATTCTGCTTTGAATCCAGATATGCCGGACTGAGGTCAGGGCTGTTTTCATGGCACCATGTTGCCCGTCCACAGCCCTGATAGTACCGTGGGAAGAGTTCAACAGGGGAGACATGCACCAGGGGGGCTGGAGGAGTGGCCTTCTGGGAGGGGAAGGGACACAGGGAGGATACATTGCCCTGTGCTGTGTCTCTCTTGTACTCAGATGTTTCTTTGCTATTAGAAGTTTAGCTCCTTGTGGACAAAGGCCCCGTCTCTTTGTCTCTTCGTCTTTTTTTTCAGTTTTTAATAAGATGATTGTTTTTCATTCAATAAATATTTATCAATTGTTTACCCTATGGGGATACAGCTGTGAACAAGATACACAAAGTTCCTGAGTCAAAACCACATGAGCAAGGTCAGTTCAGGTAGGGTGAGGACTGTGAAGGCAGCAAAGCAGAGGATTGAGATGGTGAGATGGGTTGGGGATGGGGCCAGGAAAGACCACTCTGGAGGTATCATTTGAGCTGAGTGAGAGCCACATGAGAAGGAGGAAGCCAGGTGAAATCTGGGAGAAGAGCATTCCAGGTAGAGGGAACAGCCTGTGCAAGGGCCTTGAGCTGGGAACAAGCTTAGCTGTTTGAGCACAAAAAGAAGGCCCTTGTGGTAGGAGCATAAAGAGTAAAGAGTGAGTGCATGGTAGGAGCTGAGTTTGGAGAAGTAGGCAGGGGCCGATCACATAGGCCCTTGTAGGCCATTGTAAAGAGTTTGGATTTATTGACAATGCAAACAAGACTTCATAGAGAAATCTGCTTTTTGTGCACCAATAAGCTATAGAGGGCAGGGAGTGTGGTACCCTGGATATGCCCTGTGTGTTATTTTCAAAGGGAGGAAAGTTTAGGATTGGAGATCTCCTGCTTTTTAAACGATCGTAAGTATAACCGGGGCAAAGGGGAAAGGAGAAGAGAAGGAGAGTGGTTTAGCAGAACTGGGGTAAAAATAGTAACTGCCCGAATTCAATAAACTAAGATCACAGTCTCCAGAATTTTCCCCAAACACAACTGTAGATTGTCTTTCTTAGGCTCTCCAAGTGCAGGTCGACATTATTGAAAACTGATCTCATCGTCTTCCCCTCAAAACCTGCTTTTCTTCCTCCCTTCTTTAAGTCAGTTTAAGATACTGCCATCCACCTAGGTTGCCAAGCCCTGAACCCTTGAGTCATCCAGAGCTCGTCCCTCATCTACACTCCCCAGCTCAGACGCCCTGTGCCCAGCCAAAGCCTGTGGCATCCAGCCCCTGAACATCCCCGGTGTCTGCACCCCCACCCACCCACCACAGCGCCTCCGGCCTGGGTTATTGTCTTGGCTCCTGACTGATGCCTACCTTCCACACTGCCACCAGAACGATTTCCAAAAAAATTAGATCTGAAGGGGTCACTTCCTGGCTGAAAGCTGTCTGTGGGTTCCCCAAAGGCATCATAGTCTGATAGTTAAGGTTCACACTGCCCAGGTTCAAGGCCTGACTGTGCTGCTTTCCAGCTCTGGAATCTTGGAAATGTTTTTAACTGCTCTGTGTCTCAGTTTCCCCATCTCTAAAATGGAGGTGGCAGTAGCACCTACTCACAGACAGGTTGTAAAATGCAATGAGTTAATAGGTGTGAAGCATTCAGAACAGTGCCTGGCACACAGGAATCCTCAGTGAACACTATTATCTCACTTTCCCTTGTGGCAGGATTTGAGCTCCCCTTTCCTGCAGCTCCGCACAGCCCCTGCCATGCCCCCACAGGGCTGCAAAATGCAGACCTGCAGACAGACGGACCTCTTTGCTAACAGTCTGCAACTATTAATAGATAAGTACAGACGTCGAGAGTACACATTTAGTAATTTTTACAGCAATTTGACCATCATGTTACATTTGTTGAATCTAATAAAGAACTGGGGCAGGGCGCGGTGGCTCACGCCGGTAATCCTAGCACTCTGGGAGGCCGAGGCGGGTGGATCGCTCAAGGTCAGGAGTTCGAGACCAGCCTGAGCAAAAGCAAGACCTGTCTCTACTAAAAATAGAAAGAAATTATCTGGCCAACTAAAATATATATATTGAAAAAAAATTAGCCGGGCATGGTGGCGCATGCCTGTAGTCCCAGCTACTCGGGAGGCTGAGGCAGTAGGATCGCTTAAGCCTGGGAGTTTGAGGTTGCTGTGAGCTAGGCTGACGCCACGGCACTCACTCTAGCCCGGGCAACAGAGTGAGACTCTGTCTCAAAAAAAAAAATAAAAAAAAGAACTGGACTTGCATTTTGTTCAATTTTTAGCAGTTCATTTTTGCTGCATTTTATGAAAGTATTGGCCCATGATGAATTAGAAATTTAAAAAGCTGGTCTTTCCCTATGAATAATTTGAGAAGCATTTCTGTGTTCTCACACACCCTCTGTGATTCACACAGGCCGAGTTACTCAAACTCACTGTGTAGTCTTAAATCTCCCTGCATTTCTTCATACTGTTTCCTGTGCCTAGAGTTTATTACCCATTTATTAAGCACCTGTAATAAGTACAGGACTCTGGGGACATAAAGTTGAATAAGGTACTGCCTCTACTTTTGAGAAAGTTTCCCTCGAACTACTCGGTGAATTCCTGTTTTTGTCTCTTGAAACCTAGCATAATTTCATTCTTTCTTTTATCCATTGAGAAAACATTTATGAAACACCAGCTGTTTACTAGGCACTTACTGCAGACACATAAATGATGACAATATGATGGGAGTGTTATATGGCAGTGTGAATAGACAAGTGTGGAAGTGTAGAGGAGGGGCGTGCCTGGTGTGGGCGGGTCAGGCATGGTGTCACAGTTAAGGTAGAGGTGGCATATGGAAAGATGATGATCCAGGTATTAGGGTCAAGCCCACAGCCAGAGTCCGGCTCTGCCACTCACTAGCCGTGTGACTTTGAGTGGGTGCCTCTCTGAACTTTAGATTCTTCATCTATAAAATGGAGATAGCAGTACCTACCTACCCCCAAGGTGGCTGAGGCTCATTCAAGATTGTATCCGTAAAGTGCTTAGAAGACCTGGCATATAAAGCTCCATCCGTGTTTACCTGATATGACTTTTGCTGTCACCTTCTTGCTCTCTTTTCTCCTCCCACCTCTGGACATATTTTAATTTTCCCTTGCCTGGGTTTCCGGCAGCATGCTATTCAGCCAGCACACTCATTATTACGTTGAATTACGCAGCTTTACCTACCACATTTCCGTCTCCCCTCCAGAATGCACTATACCCTTCAATTCAGTGGCATTTTTTTCATGTTTATATTGCCAGTGACCGGCAGTGTCCCACGGTTAGAAGACTCCATAAATGTCTAGAGAATTTGTATGATATTAAAATAATCTAATTTGGAGCACTTCGTACTTTTCAAAAAGCTTTGTGAGGAGTCTAGTCAAACATTAATTTCCACTTTACAGAGGGGGACATTGAGGCACTTTCTGGAAAGCTTCTATTACTTGCCCAAGGTCATGGCGCTAACAAATGGCAAAAGTCAAATTGGAACCCCACACTTCTTGTTCTCCTGTTTTTGTGCTGCCTGGTCAAATCTCGCAAGCTGGGGGCCGTCTGGGTGCTGGCCGGGCTCAGGACCTCTTATCACCGGCCTGCCTAGACCAGGAAGGCACAGCTGAGTAAGCAGGAGCCCGGCCTGGAGAGAGGCTTGGGCACACCCTCTCCCTACCCTTCTGGCTCACTGCTGCCCCACAGGTATTTATGGGTCACACCCTGAGCAGCGAGGGCCCACCTGGAAACCTGGGGTGGAGGTGAGGGCAGAGGCCAGAGCTTGCCCGAGCTGGAGGAGGAGGCTGCAGGAGAATGGGCGGTGGGAGGACCTTCTCCTACGAGTAATTTGTAACTAGACTAGAGGGCTGAGTGAGTCGGGGAGGAGGAGCAAATGAAGTCAGGGGCTTAGGAAGTCCTGGAAGCTCTTGCAAGGATATCCAAGGAGCACTGAATCTGTTTCTTAAGACTTCTTTCTCTCCTCCTCCTCTTGGTACATTTTCCTTCCCACCCTCTTTGAAAGGGGTGCCCTTTACACTCTGCCCAGGAGTCTATTCTGTGCCTTAATCACTTGAGATTGGGTTGAAGGTGGGGCAGAGGGATGAATTCACACTAAGGACTTGACCTTGAGCTCTCTTGACTTGAGAAAAGCTTAAAATTTATGGCTGCATAGTTATCTTACCTTTTTTTTTCCCTTTCTTTTGAAGAAAAGAGAAAGAATTCTCCAAGAGAATAAGATCTAGCAACCTCCCTGAAGGCAGAAGTGAGGGGCAGTGGTTCTCAGGCTTGTCTGCACATTAGAGTCAGCTGAGGAGTGATTTTGAAAATCAGAGAGCCCGGGCTGCACCCAGACCTGTGGAGTTAGCCCCTCTTGTGCTGGGCCCGACGGCACAGTCCCTGGTAAGGCTTCCAGGCGGGAGCCTTGGGAGAGTAGTTTACTGTGAGGCTCTGCAGTGCGGAGAATTGACGGGAGGAGAAATCGGGAGTTGGCTGCTGAGTGGTCTTAAAGATTCTGGCTGATTTTCCTCCTCCAGTTATGGAGTCTGGGAACGGCCTTTGAGCACAGATCCTCTGTGTCAGCCACAGAGCCCCTTCCTCAAAACAGGCTGAGTCGTACCTTTGGGCTGTCTAATCTGTCTGTTAAAAAAAAAAAATGAAACAAAAAACTCTTCCTTCTTACGAGTGCATTTTTGGTATGTCCTGCAATGACCTTGAAGGGAGAACGTCACCGATCCCATTTTGACACAGTAACCCACAGGGCAACAGCACTGCAACCCCAGGGATGGGGGCACAGGTACAAAAGGGGTTTTGAGGAGGCCTCTGTCTGGCAGATCACACTTCAGGGACAGTGTTCTTGAGAAAGCTGAATCGGGGGATTCGGGGACATCAGTATTACTCGTGGCCACATTCATTATGAGGAGCAAATTATTGCTTTTGAAAGGCATGTGTGGGCTCTTTGACTAGAAATGACTTTAATGGTCAACATTAATTTTGTTTTATATCCAGCAGTAAATTTTATTTTTAAGAGATTTAGTAAAGGAAAAATGGTGAGGGGATGCAACCTGTAAAATGTGCATTCATAGAAACGATTTGTGGCTTTGTTTTGCTGTATACAAATACAGGGTTTTTTTCCTTTGTATTTGTTAAGAGAGGTTTTGTTTGGATTACATTTCCAATCCATATATATTTCTTCATTCCCCCTTGAGAACTAGAAGCCTTTTGTATGGTAACACTTTCCAGAATCACCTGAAAGGAGGAGTCCTTCAAGAACTTTGATGGTCACAAACCAAATCAAAATGAAAAATGAAATCCTCAAGAGTGCAACGTGGTTTTGAAACTTTTCACAACTTTGATTATGGGAAGGAGAGAGAAGTAACTTTTGTTGTGTGCCTCCTCTTGACTAGGCATTACAACCCCATAAAGACAATATAATTAGTTCATTTTACAGAAGAAAGTGCAAATCAGAGAGATTCAGTAACTCGCCCAAGGCTGCACAGCTCATGAGGAGCAGAGCCAGAATTCAAACTGTGACTGTTTAACTACACTACTCCTAGGACTAAAAAAAAATACATAACTCAAGTGTTAATTTTCTATTACATTTACGAGACTTGTATTCTTTTATTGTCCACAGAAGATATCCTGATAAGCATATAAATCACAAAAGCATATAAAGCATTGTAAAACCTGAGGCTTAACGGTGTCAGCATCTATTCGAGCACAGAAAGTCCAGGCAAGAGAAAGTGGAACTGTTTCCTGGCAGGTATCATGTTTATAAAGAGCCCAGCAATCACTCATGCAAATTCATTTTTAAACTGACTCGTAACAGCTGCAAAGACTGGAATTATCAGTTCCCAGCTCAATTGTCTAGTATGTGACCCGCCCTTGTTAAATAAAGAGTTGTAATAGGTAGGAACAGTTTTGCTGATCATTAATAGGCCTTTAGTTGATTGTTACACTGAATGCAGGCTCTTTGGTTATTTTGCCAGAAAACAATGCCGAGGAAGTTTAGAGTGAATGTTGGAAAGGTGACAGAATTAAAGGGTTGGCTTTCTCCAAAATTTCTAAACAGGAAGGGCTCAGGGCTGGCAATCTGGAAGGGGGCTAGCGGACAGATGTGGAAGCTGTTTAAAACGCTAAGCAAGCACAATTTTTTTTTTTTTTTTACTTGTGTGCTTCTGTGATGTTTTTTAATGATCTTTCTAATTTATACTTTATAAGGTGAGAAATGCTCATTGTCAGTATTAAAAAGGGGGCTGAAGTAGTGGCAGAGAGCAGGAGAAGGGTTTAATGCCCAGCTCTGACACTGGCTACCTGTGTTACCTTGAACAAGTTACTTAACCTTTCTGTGCCTCAGTGTCCTCTCCCGGAAAATGGAGATGATGAGAATGCCTTCTTCCTGGGCATTGTTGTGAGCATGAGTGTGTGTGTGTGTGTGTGTGTGTGTGTGTGTGTGTGTATGTATGTAAAGGGCTTACAACTGTGCCTGACACTGGATCAACACTCAGTGAATACTTGCTATTGTTATTTTAATTAACTAGAGCTTAATTGATTCAGTTGGAGGAGCTGATAAAGGTAATGGGGGAGGGAGGAGGCTAAAGTTGCCACAATCCAGTCTTCTGCAAATTCTTCCAGGATAGGTAATTCTGTTTAGCTCTGTGATAGGAGGTTTATGTTTTTTAATTCTCACAGTACTCCAAATTTATATTCCACTACAGTATGGTATAGTGGGAAAATCATTGAACTATTTAATTTTTTTAAACATTGTCATTTTAGCTCTACTTCCAAAAAAGTGTTAGATGTGGCCTCTGCTGAAAATGTATTTTGAGTGAGGTGGAGATAAAGCCTAGAGGGAGATCAGGAGCTCTGTGCTGCAGACATGATCGTTCCAGTTGCTGGGGAACAGGGGCCTCCCACGCTTAGGCATTAACTGAAGCCTAAAAATCATAGTAAACAGTGTAGTTTTCATTCTGTGGTGAAAGGAAGTGTACCAGTTCTTCTGGAGAAACACACTTTTTTCTGGCCCTGAATTGCAACAGATTTATCGTGCAGGTTCTTAAGGAAGGGACATTGAGGATAGGCTGGTCACTATCTGCAGCAGTCCTTCCTGGTGAATATTTAGAGAGATCCTTCTTATGTTGACCCTTGAAATAATTAGAAGCATGCTATTTAATTCTTATTCAGTAACTGCATTTCTACAGGAAACAATAAAGTACAAGGTCATTGTTCTTTTGCTCTAATTTGATAAAGGGCTCAGCATGGGAAGAAGAGTGGGTAGAGTCAGGAGCCTGCCATCTGGGGTTTTAGGTACAGAATTATGGGATGTTACAACTGAAAGGGGCCATTGTCATTATGGAGTCCGGCTTCTCCTTTGTACAGATGAAGGCGTGGAGACCCAGAGACTGCCTGAGTTCACACAGCTAATTGGTGGCAGCTCCAGGAGTCCTGCTTCTAGCTGCCTGTTCTACCATTATATCCTTGTCGTAAAGCTCCTCAGAGGAGCTCTGTGCAGAATGTTCTGCAATGATGGAAACGTTCAGTCTGTCTGGTGTGGTGGCCACCAGCCACTTGTGCCTGTTGAGTGCTTGAAACATGACTAGTGTATCTTAAGAGTTGAATTTTTTGCTTTGTTTAATTTTAATTAAATTTAAATTTATATGGCTACCATTTTGGAGAATCCAGCTTTAGAGACACTAGGAGGGGAAAAAGGCTTGTCCTCACCTCCTGCCTCATTCTTTCCAGGTGAGAGGGTCTCTTTTCCAGTGGCCCTTGTGCCAAACCAGGAGAATCACCTTGAGTCAATCATTCCTCTCCCCACTCTCAGATGAAAGGTGGCTCCTCTGTAAAATGGGAGGGGAGGACTAGATCTCTCTCTGAGGCCTCTTCCACCTCTGAAGCATTGTGACTGTAGACCTGGCTCTCCACTGATCTTCAGGGTGACCTTTAGCAGGGGACTTAGCTTGCCTGTGCCTCAGTTTCTTCATCTGTCAGCTAAATTAACACCTGTTCTGCCCCTCTTTCAGAGAGATTGGGAGAAGCTCAAAGGAGGAAATCAATGAGAACTACCTTTGCAAGCTTTTTTTTTCTTTAATAGTCTTTGGTATCTGGAAATATTTTTGGTTTTGATACGAGTTGTGAATGGGTTTTCTTTTCTCCAAGATACTGCAGATCCTAATTGTCAGAGTAGAGACAATTATAACTCACAGCCCATATGGAATACGAGCTGGAAGACACAGTACTGGCGAAAGATGACTGATTGGATCAGAGGGTGCAAGTTTTCATAATCATCTTGCTTAAGTTGGCATTCCCTAGGCGATTGCTCCACCGTCAGCCGTTTCATCTGAGGAACCCAGGTGGGTCCCCTCTATCAGGAACTGCATCTCTCCATTTTGATTGTCTTTCTTTTGCTCCTTTACTCATCTTCAGCCTATGTTAAGTCCCATTTTGAAAACTCGGTATTGTGTGTTCTTCAATAAACAAATACAGTCAAACCCTCTCGCGATGGTCTCCTTAGTTATAGCTTCTGTATCTGTAGTTTTCAAGTTTAATTCCAAGCCAGTGATTCTCAACTGGCATGTCCACAGCTCCCTGGTGTGCTTCACCTCTCGTCAGGAGTGTGCCACCAAATTTTGATCAGGTCATAAAATGTATTTTTGTCACCGTTGAGTTAAGTAGGTCTTCTGACCTGATGGGGTACAGCTTGCTCTAAGTAGCAGGCACTGTAACATCAAGCCGAGGCCGAAGAAAGATAGCTAGATTGGCACTTCGGAGAAGTTTGCCCCAAGCATGTAAGATAGCCAAGTCTGGCCAGCTTGCGGTGCTGAAGGGTGTCCCAGAAAGTATTATTTTACTGCAGCCAGGTTTGCCTTGTAATTATGGTTGAATGGTTTAGCATCGTGTTGAGTCCTTTAATTTTTTCAGTGGTGCCATCAAAAATTATAGTATCTGTAATTATGCCAAAATGCACTTCCTTGCCCCAGAGGTCCCTTGGGAATGGCTGCAGGGAACAAGATGGGACCCCCAAGGGCACATGTGGAGCTTTCCTATCCAGTTCAGTCCAAGCTGTTTCAAATTGATGTGTTTTACAGATCAGCCTTCTGAATAAGATCACTTTTAAAGAAAGGAGTCCTCTGCTTATAAAGAAAAAAAGTCGAAAACTACTACTTTAGAGCAGCAGTTCTCAAATTTTATTTTTTTATTTTCTTTTTAAAAAATTTTTGTCTTTTTACATTTTTTTAATTTTTATTTTTTGACAGCCCATCTGTCTGAAGCAATTCTCAAATTTTAATGAGCATCAGAATCACCTGGAGGTCTGTTAAACACAGAATCTGTTAAAACACAGTTTGCTGGGCCACCTCCAGAGGATTCAGTGTGTCTGCGTTGCAGCTTGAAAATGTGCCTCTATAACCAGTTTCCAGGTGACAGTGATGCTGCTGGTGCAGGGACCACACTTTGAAAACCAAGCCAGTGATTCTAGTAAACAGAAATGTTAATATTAACTAACTATTGTGTGCCAAGTGCTGTGTTAGATGTGATAAATTCAGTCTCATTTGAAGCATAAAAACCTTTTGAAGTATTCCTATCCCCATTTTACAAAGGAGAAAACTGAGGCATACTGAGCTTCAGTAACTCCCTGGTCATCAATTGCTGGTTATCACAGAACTGGAATTTGTACCAGGTCTGGGTAAGGCCAGGCACCTTTGTCTCCAGGATGTCACTTGCCTTTCTTGTAGACCAGGGTTCCCAACCTGTGGTCCAAGATGAGGAGGCAGAGGGAGGATTTATGGTAAGGGGTTTGCAAATCCAGACATAAAGCAGGCATTGCTGGCAGATTGAATGCCTCACAGGTCAATGTCTTTTTTAAAAAAATTTTTAATAAACTATTTTTAAGAAGTTTTGGGTTCACAGCAGAATCAAGCAGAAAGTACAAAGAATTTCCAAATACCCACTGTACCCATACATGCACAACCTCCTCCACTGTCCATATCCTACACTAGAGTGGTACTTTGTTACAATCAGTGAACCTACATTGACGCATCAATATCACCCAAAGTCCACAGTTTACATTAGGGGTCACTCTTGGTGTTCTGCATTCTATGGGTTTGACAAATGTGTGATGACATGTATTCACCATTGTAGTATCATACAGAATAGTTTCAGTGTCCTAAAAAAATCCTCTGTGTTCTGCCTATTCATTCCTCTCTCCCTTCTAACCCCTGGCAACCACTGGTATTTTCACTGTCTTCATGGTAGAAAGTCAAATAGTTGGAATCACATAGTATGTAGCCTTTTCAAATAGGCTTCTTTCACTTAATAGCATGCATTTAAGGTCCCTCCATGTCTTTTCATGGCTTGATAGCTCATTTCTTTTGAGCACTGAATAATATTCCATTGCCTGGATATATCACAGTTTATTTACCCACTCACCTGCTAAAGGACATTTTGGTTGCTTCCACATTTTAACAATTATGAGTAAAGCTGCTGTAAACATCCATGTGCAAATTTTTATGTGGACATTTTTTAATTCATTTTGGTAAATACCAAGTTGCGTGTTTCCTGGATTGTGTAGTAAGATTGTTTGTTTAATTTTATAAGAAACTGCCAAACTGTCTTCCAAAGTGGATGTACCATTTTGTATTCCCGCCAGCAATGAGTAAGAGTTCCTGTTGCTCCACATCCTTGTCAGCATTTGGTGGTGTCAGTGTTTTGGATTTTGGCCATTCTTATAGGTGTGTAGTGGTATCTCATTCTTGTTTTACTGTGTAATTCCCTAAAGACATGATATTGAACATCTTTTCATATGCTTATTTACCATCTGTGTATCTTCTTTGGTGAGGTATCTATCTGTTCAGGTCTTTTGCCCATTTTTTAAATCAGGTGTTTATTTTCGTACTGTTGAGTTTTAAGAGTTCTTTATATATTTTGTATAACAGTCCTGTATCAAAAGTATCTTTTGGAAATATTTTCTACCAGTCTGTGGCTTGTCTTCTCATTCTCTTGACATTGTCTTTGGTAGAGTAGAAGTTTTTCATTTTAATTAAGTCCAGCTTATCAGTTCTCTCGTTTGTGGATCATTCCTTTGGTATTGTATCAAAAAAGTCACTGCCATGTCCAGGGTCAGTCTATAAAACTCCTATGTTATCATCTAGGAGTTTTATAGATTTATGGTTTACATTTAGGCTTGTGATCAGTTTTGAGTTAATTCTTGTGAAGGTGGTAAAGTCTGTGTCTAGATTCTTTGGGTGCGTGTGGGGGGAGAGGGGATATCCAGTATCGGCACTATATGTTGAAAAGGCTATCTTAGCTCCATTGTATTGCCTTTGCTCCTTTGTCAAAGATCAGCTGACTATTTATGTGGGTCTGCTTCTGGGTTCTCTGTTCTGTTCCATTGACCTATTTGTCTGTTCTTTTGCTAATGCTGCACTATCTTGATTATTGTAGCTTTATAGTAAGTCTTGAAGTCAGGTAGTGTCAGTCCTCCAACTTTGTTCTCCAATGTTAAGTTGGCTATTCTGGTCTTTTGCTTCTCCATATAAACTTTAAAATCAGTTTGTCAATATCTATAGAATAATTTGCTGGGATTTTGATTGTGATTGCATTGAATCTATAGGTCAAGTTGGGAAGAACTGGCATCTTGACAATATTGAATCAAGATGGAATATCTCTCCATTTATTTTAGTTCTTCTTTGATATATTTCATCAGAATTTTGTAGTTTTCTTCATACAGATCTTGTTCAAATTCCATTTGTTTATTGCTCATGTATAGAAAAGCAATTGACTTTTGTGTATTAATCTTATATCCTACAAGCTTGCTATCATTGCTTATTAGTTACAGGAATTTTTTTGTCAGATTTTTTCATATTTTCTATATAGATGATCATATCATCTGTGAACAGACTTCTATTTCTTCTTTCTTCTTTTATTTCCTTTTTTTTTTAATTGCATTATCTAGGGCTTCCAGTACAATGTTGAAAAGCAGTGGTGTTACTGTTTTATGATAGTCTCAAAGGTCCTAAAGAAAGTGAGAGAGAGAAAAACAGTGGTGAGAGGGGACATCCTGATCTTTTTCCTTATTTATTTATTTATTTTATTTTATTTTATTTCGGCATATTATGGAGGTACAAATGTTTAGGTTACATATATTGCCTTTGCCCCACCCGAGTCAGAACTTCAAGCGTGGGTTTTTGGTGTTTTTTTTTTTTTTTTTTTAATTAAACTGGGGCCATGGGGCTGAGCAGCATGTTGGGCAGCAGAGCCACTGATCTTATTCCTGATCTTAATGCAGGAAAGCTTTGAGTTGCTCACTGTTAAATATGATGTTAGCTGTAGGTTTATTGTAGGTGTACTTTATCAAGTTGAGGAAGTTCCCCTCTATTTTTATTTTACAGAGCTTTTATCATGAATGTGTGTGGGGTTTTTGTCAAGTGTTTTTCTGCATCTATTGGTATAATTGTGTGATTTTTCTTTTTTAGCTTGTTGATGGGATGGATTCCATTAATCGATTTTCAAATGTTGAACCAACCTTGCTTTCCTGAGATAAATCTCATTTGATAACAGTGTATAATTTTTTTAAACCTTGTTGGATTTAATTTGTTAATATTTTATTGAGGATTTTTGCAGTTTCATTCATGAGAGATATTTTCTTGTAATGTCTTATCTGGTTTTGGTCTCAGAGTAATGTTAGCCTCGTAGAATGAGGAAGTATTCTCTTTGTTTCTATGTTCTGAAATAGATTGTAGAGAATTGGTATAATTTTTTCCTTGAATATTTGGAAGAATTCACCAGTGAACGCATCTGAGCCTTGTGCTTTCTATTTTGGACAGTTGTTAATTATTGATTCAATTTCATTAATAGAAATAGGCCTATTAAGATTATCTGTTTCTTCTGTGAGTTTTGACAGACTGTGTCTTTGAAAAAATTGGTCCATTTCATCTAGGTTTTCAAATTTGTGGATCTAGAGTTATTTTTATATATATATTTCCTTATTAGCCTTTTGATGTCTGTAGAATCTGTAGTAGTGTCGCCTCTTTCATTTTTTACATTAATAATTTGTGTCTTTTTCTCAGCCTTGCTGGAGGCTTATCAATTTTATTGATCTTTTCCAAGAAATGGCTTTTGGTTTCATTGATTTTTCTCTTTTGATTTTCTGTTTTAAATTTCATTGATTTTTGCTCTAATTTTTTTCTTTTGCTTAATTTGAATTTAATTTCTTTTTCTAATTTCGTAAGGTGGAAGCTTAAATTATTGATTTTAGATCTTTCTTCTTTTCTGGTATATGTATTCAATGCCATAAATTTTTCTCTAAGCACTGCTTTTGCTGCATCCCACAAATTTGCTTTTCAGATTTGGAAGTTTCTCTTGTCACATCCTCCAAGTGCAGCAATTCTTTCCCCAGCTGTATCCAATCTACTAATGAGCCCATAAAGGGCATTCTTCATTTCTGAGTTTTTAAAGTTCTTTCTTAGAAATTTCAGACATCTGTTCTTGCCTGTTGTCTGCTTTTTCCATTAAAGCCCTCAGTGTATTAATCTTAGTTCTTTTAAATTCCCAGTCTGGTAATTCCAACATTTCTGCCATATCTGACTCTGGTTCTGATGCTTGTTCAGTCTTTTCAAACTGTGTTTTTTATCTTTCAGTACGCCTTGTAATTTTTTGTTGAAAGGCAGACACGATGTACAGGTAAAAGGCACGTGGTAAACAGGCCTTTAGTAATGTGGAGGTGAGGCTGGGGGGAGGGGAAGTATTCTATAGTCCTGTGACTGGGTCTCGGCCGAGCCTGTGCCCCTGAACTATGAACTTCACAAGTGCTTCTCAGTATTTTGTCCCTTTATGCGGGACAGGATGGCTAGAGGGGCCTGGAGTTGGGTATCACCTTTCCCCAGATAAGTTAGGCTCTGATAAAACCCCAGCACATTAGACTTTGGGAAACTAGTTTCTCCTGAGGGCAGGCCTTGTTAAGAAGAGCAGAATGCTCTGGCTTATTTCAAAATGGTCCTTTTGCCCCCTCCCCTGCTGGCAGTATGAGGGGATTTTTCTTCCACATTCACTGTGAGGACCTGGTAAAACTCCTGGAGGTAAAACTCACAAACACATGACCCTTCTCTATAACTGGGCCCCCCCTGGAATTTTTAACTCTCAGATTTGTCCACACTGAGCATCCAGCAGTTTGACGATGACAGATTTTCCTACCTTGGTACTGGTTCCCTTGGAGGTTTCTACTCGGAGATTTCTGTTCTCGTATGTTGTGATTCTCTGTAGCCACCTGTGTGTCCCACCAATTTTGGGGGCAGTGGTTTGCCCTGTGAACTCACTTCTCTGATAGACACAAGAAAAGTTACTGATTTTTCAGTTCAGCTTTTTATAATACAACTACAGTACTGAGTGCCTGAGAAATTGTTTTTGTTTTTTTGCTTCTAAAGGTAAGAAATTATCTTCATACTAGGAAAAAAATGGCAATTATTTCACTTAAGTATGGTATCTGGTTGCTTTTTCTAAGTCTAGGGGCAGTGGGAGGTCAGGAGGCATAATATTAACTGATTTTTATTTGAGAAGGTTGCTGGAGAAAGCGGTGCTGTCATGTTGATTGAGTACAACAGGAATTCTTGCCATGTGACTTCAGCTGCAGGGCTCCGGTGAGGATGAGACTTCTCCCTCCTGCTCTCCTCTGAGCCCCAGCCCCTGTCACCTGCCCACAGCCCCACAGCCCTTCACCGCTTTCTCAGCTTCCTTCCTATCCCTCTTCTTTCTCTGCTGCTTGCCAAGGCCCGCCCTTCCTCCTGGACGCTATCCCGTACTGCTGCCTGCATTCCTTACCCATCGTTTCCTCTCCTGGTCTCGTTTTTCGCTTCTCTGCTGTCTCATTCAAATAACGTTTTTTTTTTAATACACTTAACCATGTAGCAGAAACTCCTTCCCCCGCTCCAACAGATGTGTTCAGGCCTGCCAGCTCTGCTCATAGTTACGATAATTAAACCCTTACCATGTGTCAGACTTGTACTAAGTACTCATCTTGTATCACTCACCACTGACCAGTTGTGGGTCCTTGGATGCATTACCTGCATTCTCTAAGCATCTGTAAAAAGGGAACGTAACTTCATAAGGTTGTTACGAGGATAAAAGTAAAACAATGCATGTAAAGCATTTAACACAGGGCCTGACGTGGAGTAAATGCTCAGTGTGGTTATGGTTCGGGCTTACCCAGGCAAGGAAGGAGAAAAGTTACAGTCACTATTGTTTCCTCCCAATCTTGCTCTGCATTCAGTCCTTCCTGGCTGCCATTCTCTCACCCCTTTTACCAAATCACCTTGCTTTAGGAAATCAGTGTTTCTCAACATTTTTTTTTTCATTATCACCACGTAAGGAAAAAAAATCAAGATAAATTTAAGTTAATTAATTTAATGCAGTTAACTTGAAATTTCTCCCCAATGAGATAAATATTAAGGAGTAAGATTTTGTTGGGTAGGGTTGAGCTTTGGAGGGCCACAGACCACTGTAATATCTAAGATTTTTTTTTTACTTGCATCCCCCAAGAAGCAACGTGCACCCCCTGGTGGGGCCGTTTCTCTCCTGATGAGAATGTATGCTTTAGACCCACAGCAGGCTCCTCTGTGAAATGTTCTAGCTGCTTCTGTACCTCATCATCCTTGGTCTCTCCTAACACCTCCTAGCCTCCCTGCCTGCTGCTTTTCTTATGGCTCCTTCTCTATCTGCCTTCCTGTCCTACTCAGCCATGCAACCGGGACGGAGCATCTGCCGCTCACAGAGATGTTCAGGACAGAGTGACATGCAGAGGGAAAGAGACGCACCTAATTCTACTACAGCCAGGAAGCCGACCGAGGAGTGATGGGCAGAAGGCACAAAGTCCAGTGGGAAGCCTGGGAAAGGAGTGAACTAAGGCTGGCTGGACTGGGGCAGAGGGAGGGCAGTGTGTGTGTAGTGGGGCCTGGAGGATGCAGCAGCAGGGCAAAGAGCGGTAGCCTGGGGCAGGGCTACCCCATGGGACGGTGAGGGAGCCCAGACCTTAAAAGGTAGCACAGTGATGCTGTTCTCCCTAATGATCCTGGTTTGCCGTAATCTTAACATATGACCTTAAAAATAACAAGCGCCACTCTTTGAGAAACTGTGCTTCTAGGGAAGAGGCACTGAGAGCAGAGTATGCAGAATTGTGGAGCTGTGCAGCATCAAATCTCAGGTCTGGCAGAGCAGCAGGAGTGGCCGGCTAGAGATGGGGAGGCAGAGCCCAAACGCGCCTTGCGGATCTAGGCTCTGGGTGTGTGGCCGATGAATGGTTTTAAGCAGGTGCTTCCTTGTTGTGTCTCAAATCCTGTTTTCTCCCATTTTTCCATTTGCCCTCATTCACAAGGCCACATATCGCACTGACGATACCGATCCTTTGCTCCGTGGCCTCCCCTGACTCTCCCACTCCTTCTCTGCAGAGGACTTCCACGCCTTTGCCCTCTGGCAACCACAGCACCAGCCTGTACCAGCTCATTCCTCTGGTCACCCAGGCTCGAAGCCTTGGAGTGATCTGATGCTTCTCTCGTATTCTCTGGTTAAGAAACCACGAGCAGGTCTGATAGATTCGCTCTCCCTCTGGCACTGCGCAGGTTCACGCAGGCATTCCACAGGTATTTCTCTCCCCCTGCCACCTGTCCCTCCCTCTTTTTCCACCCTCACTGCCCTTCCTCCTCCTTTTCCTCCTCCTCTCCCTTTCCCTCCCTCCCTCTGTCTCTCCATTCCTTTCTTTTTTGTAGCTACTATTTATTGAACCAGGAACAGTGCTGGTTGCTTTATATGCATTTTTTCACTTAACCCTCACGACAACTCTATAAAATTATATGTTATTATTATTTTCTCATTCAACAAATAGGGAAAGTAAGGATCAAACAGCAAAGGCAGTGTGGCCAAATTCATGCAGTTAAATGCCAGAATCAGGGGAGATCAGTCAGGTCTGACACCCGCCCCTATATACACCCACATTGCGCTTCTCAGCAAGACCACTGAACTAGGACCCAAATTGGTCTCTCCTGTCCTTCTCCACTGCAGTCATCCCAGATCCTGCTGAGTTTAACCTTTCTACAGTACAAATGTGGTCATGTCACTCTTTTACTAAAAGTTCCTCATTCATAGACCACCCGGGCTGACATCCAAGCCCCCCACACAGTACAGCCTGAGTTTCTGTCACTGTGAAGACGTTAGCGTGTGGGGAAACAGCATGGGATTTGGTGCCCAAAGACTTGAGTTCAATCCTGGAGCCGCCACTTCTCGGCTGTGTGATCTTGAGCAGATAATTGGTGTCTCTGAGCTTCATCTGTTTATTCAAGCAGTGAATAGTTATTGTGTGCTTTCCATGTGCTGGTCACTGTGAGAGGGTTTTGAGTATTCATTAATGAAGAAAATAGGCATGGTTCATGCCTTCAACGAAGGGTTCCCAGACTGGCCTGGGCTTCCCAGGGATGCATACAGGGATGCATAGAAGACCCCCTCCCTGGACTGTTTGGGGAATCGACAGAGGTGTCGTGTGCATGGCACACCTGGCTATGTGCAAGGTGCTCGTCACCTCAAGTGGTGCTTGTCTCTGCTTCTGCTCTAGGGACGTTCCCTGCCCTTTGCTAGCTCTCCTTTGACTGTGCTTCTCCCAGCTTCCTTTGCCTTCATCATCCTGTGTGAGTTTGATGGCTCAGCTGAAAAGGTCTCTTATCCATAAAACCTATACAGAACCTCCCTGCCTAATACAAAGCTTTATTCACTTACTGAGGGATTCAAGAATATTTATTAAACACTTTTTAGACCAGTGTTTTTCAAAGTATGGTACATAGACCTTGGGAGTCTCCAAGATCCTTTCAGGGAATCCACAAGGTCAAATTTGTTTTGATAATAATATTAAAATATTATTTGATGTTTTGACATTTTCATTTGTTGGCATTTGGAATGATGCTGCGAAAGCAGTTGGTGGAGAAAACTGCTGTCGCCTAATCCTTAATCAAGGCAGCAGTCACTCCTTACCAGCCAACACTCAAAGCAGAAGAAAATGCCATTTTCACTTAGGAATATCCCTGAAGCAGTAAAAAGTATTTATTTACTAAGTCTCATAATTATGACAGCACACTTTTTAAAATATTTTGTATGGCACAGTAGGGAGAATAAAGCTCTTCTGCCGATAATCAAGTATACTGGTTGTCTCAAGGAAAAATGCTTGTGCGATGATTTCGGTTGCAAGCTGAACTAGCCACCTTTGTCACCCAACACCATTTTTACTTGACAGAATGTCTGACAGACAAGGTGTGATGAATCAGACTTGGATATTTGGCAGTCATTTTCTTGAAAAAGAACAAAGTCGGCCTGTCACTTCAAGAAAAACAATTGTCCGTATTTGTTGCCAATGGTAAAATTCTATCATTGCAAAAATTAGATTTTAGAAAACTTATTATCTGCTGCCATGAGCTTGACCACTTCCCAATACTTAAAGACTTTCCTGATGAGATCAGTGATGATATTAATGAGTATGCATTTTTGATATTGTGTGATGCAGTGTGTCAACATTGGGAAAACATGTATAACTTGGGGAACCAATATTTTTCAGTGACTAATGTGTGATGTCAAAAACCTTGCATGGGTCAAGGTCTATACTATTTCAAGCAAGAGAAACTAATTGATTTTAATATAGCATAATATGAAAAGTTGAAAGGGTTTCGGCTAACCTTTAAGAACCCACCACTTGTCAAGTTTTGGTATAGTATCAAAGAATATCTACAGGTATCTGAAAAGGCTTTTTATCTACGTCTATGTGAGTCCAGACTTCCTTCATACACTATAACCAAAACAACATATCACAAAAAATTGGATTTAGAAACAGAAATGAAAACAAAAAGAAGAAATGAGATTCCAGCTGTCTCCTTTTAAAGAGATTTGCAAAGAGACTTGTCATTAAAGAGATTTTTAAAAATGTAAAACAGCCAGGTATGGTGGCTCATGCCTATAATACTAGTACTCTGGGAGGCCAAGGTGGGAGGATCGCTTGAGCTCAGGGGTTCAAGACCAGCCTGAGCAAGAGTGAGACCCCGTATCCACTAAAAATAGAAAAATTAGGCAGGTGTGGTGGCACGTGCTTATAGTACCAGCTACTTGGGGGGCTGAGACAGAAGGATCACTTGAGCCCAGGATTTGGAGGTTGCAGTGAGCTATGATGATGCCTCTGCACTCTACCCAGGCAACAGAGTGAAGCTCTGTGTCAAAAAAAAAAAAAAAAAAAAAAAAAAAAGCAAGTAAAATAGTTCTCACTAAAATTTCTTCTATTTTGGAAAATATAGTTGTTTTTCATAAATTTCTCAGTTTCAGTTTCTCTATCAGTAGATTAAGCCAAATAAACAAAACCCCTTGGGGATTCTAAATTTTTTTAGCAATGTAAAAGGGTCCTGAGACCAAGAAGTTTGAAAACTGCTATATTAGAACTGTGTGCAAACGGTCTATTTGCTGACTTACATGTGAAAACTAAGTACTCTAGTGAAGTTTATCCATGAACATCACTGTGGTCTTGGTTCGCTGGCACTACCTAACAAGGTACAAAGTCAGGACAAATGGCATGAAATGATTGTAGAATACTACACAATGCTCTGCTGTCTGTGGCCAAGCCTGGGGACGCATGCTTAAAATGCATTAGAGATGTGGAGAACAGTTCACTGGAGAGATTAATAAATGTGCCTGCCGTGCCTACAGCCCCTTCCAAAAAGGCCCAGTTTCTGCTAAGGGAAGCAGCCCTGTACTGTTTGTTAAAAAAAAAAAAAAAAAAAAAATTGGTGGCCATGTTCCTAACTACAGTTGACCTCTTAACAATGTTGGGGTTAGGGGCAATGACCCCTCCCCATCAGGGTTGAAAATCCATGTATAACTTTTGACTCCTCAAAAATTTAACTGCTGATAGTCTACTGTTGACCGGAAGCCTTACCAATAACATAAATGTCCATTAGCACATATTTTATATATTCTGTGTATTGTATACCATCTAAAGTAAGCTAGAGAAAAGAAAATGTTATTAAGAAAATCATAAGGAAGAGAAAATATATTTAGTATTTATTAAGTGGAAGTGGATCATCATAAAGTTGTTCATCCTCACCATCCTCACGTGGAGGAGGCTGAGGAGGAGGGGTTGGTTTTGCTGTCTCAGGTGGCAGAGGCAGAAGAAGTAGAGGAGGGGAGGCAGGAGAGGCAGAAGCACACTCGGTGTAACTGTACAGAAATGCATTGTAATTTCTGTCTGATGTTTTTGCTTTTTAATTTCTCTAAAAATGTTTCTATATACTACGAATCCTTCTTCCACCCTTTACTTTAAGTGCCTGTATCATAGAAGGGGCCATGTTGTAAAAGTAATCAAAAGCAGTCTTAAATAATCAGAACCCTTCGGCCTGATTGTCTAATGTTTGTTTTCTGACACTGCTTTTTTTTTTTTTTTTTTTTGACACAGGATCTCTCTTTGTCACCCAGGCTGGAGTACAGTGGCATGATCATAGCTCACTGCAGTCTCAAACACCTGAACTCATGTGATTCTCCTGCCTCAGCCTCCCGAGTAGCTAGGACTATGGGCATGTGCCACCATGGCCGGCTTGGCCTTCTACATCTTCTCCCTCATTGTCTGGCACTGGTCCAGAAGCACTCATCTCCATCAAGTCATCTTCTGTTAATTTCTGATGTGGTGTCTGTTAGTTTTTAAATTTCTCCAAGATCCCTATCTTGAAACCCTTCACCCCCCCGCAACCTATTTTACTGTATCCACAATCTCTTTCATGATTATATTGATTGGCTCTGTCATAAATCCTGTGAAGTCACATGCAACCTTTGGATATAGTTTTCTCTAGCAGAAATTTCTTGTTTCAGACTTGGTGGCTTTCACAGCTCTTTTCTGTAACAACAATGGCATCTTTAGTGGAATAATCTTTCCATGCTTTCGTGATATTCCATTGAAGTTCTCTTTCATAGCACTGGCATACCTTTCCATACAAGTACCATATATAATGAGCTTTAAAGGTCTTATGCCCCCCTGATTTAGGCTGAATTAGTGATGTTAAGGTTAGGGGCGAATAGACCACTTCATTACCTTTAGTGTTAAACTCATGGGGTTCTGGATGGCCAGGGGCCATTATCCAATATCAAAAGAACTTTAAAAGGTAGTTCATAACTTCAGGGACAAAGCATTGATGGAACCAATCCAGAAAAGGGGTGCTCGTTGTTCAGGCCTTCTTATTGTACAACCAAATGACTGGCAGGTGGTATTTATCTTTTCCCATCACGGCTCAGGGGTTAGTAGCTTTATAGATAAGGGCAGTCCTGATAATAAACTTGGCTGCATTTGCACAAAGCAGTGGAGTTAGCCTGTCCCTTCCTGCCTTAAATCCTGGTGCTCATTTCTCTTCCTTATTAAAAATGTCCTTGGTGGCATTTATTTTTCTAGAATAGGGTACTTTCATCTGCATTAAAAATCTATTCAGGCAGATGTCCTTTTTTCTCAATGATTTTCTTAATAGCTTCTGGGAATTTGCTGCCTCTTAGTCGGCAAGAAGGTGCTTCTCCTGCTATCTTGACATTTTTAAAGCCAAACCTCTTTCTAAACTTGTCAAACCATCCTTTACTGTCATAAATTTTCCAACTTTAGATCCTTCACGTTCCCATTGCTTTAAGTTGTCATATAGTATGATAATTTTGCTTTTTCTTGAATCATATTAGAGTCTATAGCTATACCTTTCTTATAGCAATCCTGCACCCACATAAAAGCTGCATTTTCATCAGGTGATAAAAAGGTATTTTGAGGCTAGGCGCAGTGGCTCACATCTGTAATCCCAGCACTCTGGGAGGCCAAGGTGGGAGGATTGCTTGAGGCCAGGAGTTAGAAACCAGCCTGAGCAACAGCAAGACCCCATCCCTACAAAAAGATAGAAAACTTAGCTCTGCATGGTGGCATATGCCTGCAGTCCCAGCTACTGTGGAGGCTGGGGCAGGAAGATTGCTTCAGCCCGGGAGTTTGACTTTGCAGTGAGCTGTGATGATGCTATTGCGCTCTATCCTGGGTGACAGAGCAGACCCTGTCTCAAAAAAAAAAAAAAAAAAAAGACATTTTGAAAAATGACGAAGATTTTCATACCTGCTGGCGTAGCTGCAACAACAGCTTCATGAATTTCCTTGTCTTTTTTTTCACAGTGGTCCTTATGCTAGTTTCATTTATCTTGAAATGGTGGGCAACTGCAGCTGCAGATCTCAATCTGTGGTACATCGCCAAAAAAAAAAGCAATTCAACTCTTTCTGGTAATGTTGGTAATGTCATGACTTTTTTTTTCTTCTTGGGCGCATTTCTAGGCATCACTGGTGACTTTTCATGTGGGTCCCATGGTGTTATTCAAAGTTTATGGTATTGGACTAAACACAGTGAAAAATACCCAAGAACCATGAAAGATCACTTTATAGTATGATGTGCAGTTTACTGGAGAGACTTGCTCCACAGAGATGATTAGCATCACCCAGCATTTTAAGCAGATATAATACTTGAGCTCACCACAGTAGCAACAGGAGGTGGCTATGAAATTATTATAGTAGTACAGGAGGTACTGCAGTTAATTTTATGCAATTATGATTTAATACTCCATCTTTACGTTTGTTTACATTTTTCTCTAGGGTGAATGGCACCATGTAGAGTCTATACGTGTGTGCATAAGTTTTGATAAAGTTTAACTTTCTATAATGGATTTGCGTATGTTTTGTGGTAGTGATACAATAGACTAGTATCTATGTATAGTTTGTGCATTCATGACATACCTAACTTTTTCTTAATTTTTCACTATTTTTAGGTTATGCGGTCCATGTGGGAGTTTTTTCAAATTGTTGCAAAGCTCCAAAAAATTTTCTCATATATTTATTTTTTAAAATCTGCGTGTAAGTGGATTCGTACAACTCGTGTTGTCCAAGGGTTAAGGGTACAATGTGATTTCTTCTCCTCCTAGCCCTCTCCTTTAGCCACAGTCAGTTGGGTCAAGAAGAGCTGAAAGCTGACAAGCAACCTGGTCTGCCATGAAAAATCAGCCCAGTTTAAAGCACCAGCACCATGTACCCGTAAGATTCTTTATATGAGATTGTGAGTAAAAGATCCCCAGGACAAGGAGAACTGACAAGTGGCATTCTAGTCTGTGGCTAGGAAGACAGTCACAGAGAGGCCACGAGACAAACTCTGAGTGAGCAGAAGCAGAGGAGAGACCCAAGGTTTGTGGCAGCAGCAGTAGGAGCAGAGAGAGAAAGCCTGGATCATGGTCAAGAAGGGGACCCCACCCTGCCGCTGCTGACATGAGACCACAAAGTCCAGCCCTGGTGCTGCCCTGGCTTCTCTCAGCTCCCTGTCTGGTCTCAGGCCCGTCTCTATGGCCTTAGGGTCATGTGTATCCTTACAGTAAACCTCTAATATCTGAGGTCACCACAGAGAGAGTCTGTCCCTTTCCACAAAAGTGTTTGACACACATGAAAGTTACTGTAAGTCGGGGTGGGGGCTGGGAGTGTGAGGT
Organism: Varecia variegata; assembly: GCA_028533085.1. Taxonomy (NCBI): domain Eukaryota; kingdom Metazoa; phylum Chordata; class Mammalia; order Primates; family Lemuridae; genus Varecia; species Varecia variegata. Next base: position 61,435,521 of record CM052444.1, read on the forward strand.
CTCCTTGGAGGAGATGGAGTTAGGTGGGCCTGATAGGACTTGCGTGGACAGGGGCATTCCAGGCTGGAGTCACAGCACAGTGGAGGCTGAGAGATGCGTAAGGAGAGGAAGAGGATGGGAAGGGAAGCCATCAATGTTGACTGGTTACCTCAAGTGGCTGTGTAGGGTGTTGGAAAGCAAACAGAAGAGAGCAGACTGAGGCAGAAACTGAAAGGAGCCTCCTGTAGGTTCTTGAACAGAGGACCGAAAATGGAGTTTGGGGAAGGATAGACTGGCCTGATGAATAGGAAGGACCTGAGGAAAGAGCACTCGCGGTCATCTGATGGTGCCAATGGGCGCACTCGTCACCTCAGCCCTTTTACCATGGAACTTGAAGAGCCTGGCTCACTCGGTCACCTGAGGAAGGCCTTGGCTCTGAGAGGATGATTTTCTCGTTAAATGCTCTGTGTGTGCTCATGGTATGGAACACCCAGAGGTGGTACCCCTGTTGACTGGAACCGCGCTAACTGTTCTTTTTTCCATTTCCCACCCCGTTTTCTGGATCAGAACCTCTTTAGGAAAAGCAGGGGAAATTTAACTGGGAATCGTTTAATGAAATCAGTTGGGGATTTCCCAAAAGTGAGAACTACCACAGCAAAGAACCCTTTTCCCGAAGCCACGTACCCCTAGTTGGGCTTCTTAGGGTGTGGAGTGTTAAGTTTTATTTTTGTGTTGTTCACACTTGATTTGTTTTGTTTTAACAGTTGATACATTATAATTTCTGATTTATGCATCTCAGTGCACAGCAGGCAGCAGGACTACTTTCCTCTGAATGGTCTTGTCTGGAACTTGGTGAGACATTTTAGGAGAGCATACCTTCTGATACAGGAAAGTAATTCCCAACACTGGGAATCACTTGAAATCCAAGTGGGTTCTTGGTTTTGTGCAAGAAAGAATTCAGGAGCAAGTCAACAGTGTAAACTGAAAGTGAGATTTATTCAGAAAGTATAGGAAATCTACTCCACGGTAAGAGTAGAGGCTAGTTCTCCCTGGGGAGGAGAACCAGCCCCCATGGCTTCTTGGGTCCCTCTATGTAAGCAGCAGCTTAATTGTAAGCTAAACAAGGGGAGGGATATTCATGTTATTTCTTGGAAAGCGGTGGTGTTTCCTGGCATTAGGGTGACACCCTTCTTTTGACTAAATGTGGTCAAATGGGAAGTGTCATGACATCAGGTGCATTATGGGAATGGGAGATTTTCTTAGAAACTTTTATGGTAATAAAGTGTATAATGAAGCTGTAAGGTCAAGAGGTGGCCAGTTCCTCTGCCATCTTGCTTCTAACTGGCTAGAACTTGTCCTGTCTCTGTCTTGTTTTGATCAGGATATCTCGAAACAAAATTTTGAGACTTCCAGACTTAGTTAAGCAACGCCTGCACCGTTAAGCAATGCCTGAAGCAGTGCCTAAAATAATGCCTGCCAGTTCTCTGTCTGCCATTGAAGTATAGAGGGCAGCCAGATCTCTGCTTTTCAAGGACCTATGTTTTAATGGCAGGACAAGTTAAGTATGAATAGAAAAACAATTTTAGAACTTATGACTTTTTGCATTCTACCGGTTAATTTTTAACTCATAAAAGTATAATATTCCAGGTGAGAATGAGCCAGGGATTGAAACGGGGTGAGCTGAGGTAGGAAGCTAATGACCCCAGTTGTATTGGCCTTAGCAAAATGTCAGCCATGAAGCAATTGACATTACCTCGCTGCACCCTACCTACAGAATGTTGATAATTATAATAGCTCTTTCATAGTGTGGATATGAGAGTTACATGAACTAAAGTGTAACTCAACTAATTAATAAACATGTATTTGTAGAGTGCCTACCATATGTCATATACTCTGCTTGGAGTTTTACTGGAAAACAAGGTTGACATGAGGCATAGAGGAAAGTGCTTGCAAGTGTGCCCAGGATGTAGTAAAATATATATATGTATATATATATATTCAATAAATGGTACTCATTGTTGTTATTATTTGAGAGAGGTACACCCAAGTTCAGAAATTCTTGAACAAACCAGAGTTAGCCAAGGGAGGGTGTAGAAGTGCAGGCCTCAGGCAAAAAGCATCTTGAGTGTACCAGTCTCAGCAAGGAATGGCTGTCCCTGCAAAGCAAAGACTGGATTATCTGAATGTGCAATCTGAAAAGAGTCATACATTGGGCTTTTCACACACACAGCATTCACTATCGTGTGGCCTTCAGACACTGAGAATAATGTAGCATATATTTTATGTAGCAAATAAATGGATGTCTTTTGTCGGGCATTCATTCTCATCTTAGGCACATAGAAGGCGTGTTATTCTAAATTGGTCACATGTTAAATTGTGAACGTGCATTTTGTAAGAATTCTGTAACATTGATCCTAAGAAGGGCTGGAGAGAGAAAATAGTAGAAAGAAGAGCCAGATGTCAATTATTTTATTAAATTCTGGATTTTTATCACACACTTAAGTATTCATATGAGTCCAGCTTCACATTCTCATGCCAGTCAGTTTCCATGTGCATATTTTTGCATAGTTGGAGTCAGTGTGTTCATTCTCTTTCTTGGTCTGCCTTTGCATCTGACCTTGATTCATGTTGCCCTTTTCTTGTTTCCTCACACTCCACGTCCTCCTCCTTGTAATGGCAATAAAATAAGCCCTGCACTGATAAGTGGCCTGTGGTTTAACTTTTCATCCAAATACTGGATATTTGGGTTATTTCCAGTGTTTCACAGCGAGGAACATATTTGCTATAAACATTGTGTCCAGAAAGCTTAGTCAGCAACTTATTAAACACCTTCTGGAATGGGACTCTCTGCCAAGGTCTTTGAAGTGATATCAACTCATTAAATTAAGAGTCCTAAGAACTGGCATTCAGGATTTCCTGAGACAGCACCTATTCTTTGGCTTATTTTTCTTCCTACATTTAATCAGCAGATATGTATGGAGACCCTATTGTGTGCCACAGAGTGTAGCAGGCACTGGTGAGCAAGGTAGAAAAGGTCCCTGACTCCCTCCTGGTGCAGACAGCAACCAGTAGATGCGAGATGAATACTGCAGGAGCAGAAATCATCATGGTGGTACTGCCATCCTGTAGGCATGGTGTCCAACCTACTGCCAGGTGGAAAGTGGACCTAGGATCTGCAGCAAATGTCTAGAAATGGTACAGTGTAACTATTTTGACTATGGATGACAGGGCTGGGGCAGTCAAAATTGTAGAATATTAAAAAGCAATATAGTTTTTGTTATTTATTAATAAATTAGACCAACAAAGTGATGGCTAGCATTTGAAGCCACATGGCGTAGTGAAAAACACAAGGCCTGTAAATTCACATGGTCCTAGATTTGAATCCTAACTCAGCCACTTGTAGACTTTTGGTTTTAGGAAAAACATTTAATCCTTCTGAACCTCAGTGTCCTTATCTCTAAAATGGGTACAGTATTTTCTGTCCTCTGGGTTGTTTGTATCCCCAATGCCTGGCTCAGCAGTTGGTGGTTGCCAGAAAGAAAGAAAAAAGGGAGTGACGGGTAGATGGTTGGTTAGATGGATGGATACAGCAAGCACCCTGGATTGAGAAAGACCAAGGACCTCTGTGCTAAATAATGTAAATACACGTGGAGCGAGTCATATCTGCCCGAATAGCTTGAAGCTTGCTAAGCAGATTTTCTCACTTCTAAATTAGAGGAGGAGACCAAACTAAGAAGCCATAAGCCTCTCTTTTCATCTCACATATATCAAGACTATAACATAACAGAAAAGAAAAGCCGACTGATGATGGCCCTAAGAAGTACAGGGTAGTTTTTCTACATCTTCAGAAAGTCTGGAGAGGGCAGCTGCTTCTGCCATTTGCCATTAGAGACCTCTGCTCTTTTCATCCCTGTGGTCTACCTCTTTGTTGGGTTGAGTTTTTTAAATTTAGCCTCGCTTTGTCGTGGCCACAGTTGTCACAGTCCTGTGCCTCGTGACCGGTTTCACGGTTGAGAACCAAGGAGGCACCTGCCACGCTGCTTCTGGCTTTTACGAAGAAGCAGACTCCTTTCCCAGATCCTCACGGTGTCTCCCCTTGGGCCTCGTTGGCGTGATCGGGGCACGTGCGCACCCTTAGACCAGGGCTCCGCTCCAACAAACCCGGGTTCTACCAGCAGGGGAACGTTGAGGACCGGCTCTAGTGGGTGGACTACTATAGCGTCAGCCGCGTTTTCACCCAAGTAAAACAGGAAGGAAAAAGCAAATGTTAAAGTTCAGTGGATGTGGCTGACTCACAAGACTTTGTTATCGGCTTTAAGGGATTTGGGATTTGCAAGCCCTTAGTTGGTGTTTTAAGATTCTGTTGGTTTGAAGCTGAATAGAAGTGTTTTTGTGGCTATATGTCTCTTTGTTGTATTTGTGAGAAGTTTTTTCCCCCCTCTTCCTTTTTGGATGACTGAAGAGAAAGGAGTAAAAGAGTTCCAATAGAGAGGTATTTCCTGGAGTCAGTGCTGAAAAGCTACAACCCTGACTAATGCCAGAAACCCTCTGCTGAAACTGGCCAAGAACTGTTAACAAAATACTTCCCCAACCAAGCTGAGTGAAAAGGAAAAAATGTAAAACAGTGTTTGAGGGAGGTGGGGGCCTGGGAAGGGGGTTGGCAGTGAAGCTTTGCAGAAGAGTGCAGGAATTTGAGGGTCGTTCAAAATGTCACCAGCATGTGGTTTGTGTTGGCTCTGCCCGTGTTCGGTGTTCAGAGAACAGAGGAAAAGAGGGAAGCCACTTGGACAACCTGAGAGGGCTGCGAAGACTGCAGTGGAATTAAGTCCAGAGTTAAACTACACACACGCACACCATTCCAGGAATCCAGATTTGTGGTTTAAAAATAAAAAAAAAAAAAAAAAATCAAAGTTGACTTGGATGGACAAATGCTTAATAATCAATATGTACCAAGGTCCTTTTTTGGACAAACCACCCAGTAACTTAAATTCCTAACTGATGCAATAGGATTCCATGTCACAGATATCAAAACTTTTAAGCTTTAAAGAAATACTCACACCTGTAAATAAAAGTTCACCAAGACTTGCATATGACTTACTACATGTTACATATTAAGGAGGGAAAAGGGCAGAACTGATGCTCACCAGTGTTTTCGATCTGTGTTATCACTAATGTTAGAATTTGACCAGATCCTTGAACTGTGCGATGTCTGACTTATTTCTCAAGTATTAATAATTAGAAATTAATAATATCTTGTTTTTATACAAGAATTCCAGAATCTTCTAAAAAGCTCCAGAAAGATTGTGCTTTAAGAAAAGGAGAAAAGGCTGGTCCGAAGGTAGCGAGTTATCTCACTTGATTGTTCACAGTTACAGATTGAACTCCTTGTTCTACTACTCTCCCCTCTCCTCACTACTGTGCTTGACTATTAAAAAAAAAAAAAAAAAAAGGAGAAAAGACACAAGAGACAATCGCCAGTTGACTGAATTCTCTGCAGCTGAGGTTTGCTAAGGGACCAAGTGAAGGGAAGGTGGAATTCATGGAGTCAGATAGTGGTCTCTGTAGGGTGGCATTCACTGCCATGCTGGGAAAACGCCAGAGGGCTGGGAGAATGACTGTCCCCTTGGAGCTGTCACTGCCCACTGAGTGCATCATGACAAATGGCGCTCATTCATGAAGGAAAACACTGCTCTTCTGAAAAGCACCCATATTGGCCAGGCAGCCAGAAAGCCCAAATGTATTGGAGACCCCTGGCAGTCGGGATCTGTGTTTCCTTCTGGGTCTCCTCTGAGGAGTTTGCTTAACATTCCACAGTGTTTTCTGTGGTGGCCAGGCCGAGCTGCATGGAACCACACAACAAAAGTAGTGTAGCAAACCACTCGGTGGTGAAATCTGAGCCAGCCGTATTCAGAAATAACTGAAAGAAACACTGCCACGACCATAGATAAGGTAGACAGTGTCTTTAATTGTTTCATTCTTCGAGCTTTTTTTTAAAGGTAAGAAAGCTTTAAGGCTTTAGTAAGAGGCAAAAGACTACAAGACATGCCAGATAGTTAGTGAAAGTTCGGGTGATGGCCATGAGTTTTTATACATTGAAACACCTCAGTCGGTGTTTCAGAGAGGGAAGACATCAGCGTCTGTGGGGGAGGCATATGGACTTTCAAAATCATCTATTAGCTTATGATTCACTTGACAAAGTGAATATTTATTTTCATAATTCAAGCACCAGAAAATTAAGTGCATTTGATATTTCTGGCCAGCCAAGAATATGTATGCATTCAGTAACCAAAAAAAATTTTTTTTGTTGTTGTTGAATGCCTAGTCTGTGTCGGGGGTCACGTCTGGCACTGGGGTGTAACAGCTTCCTTTTCTCATGGCGTTTCCATTCCAGGGAAGGAGAGGGTTAATATTTCCAGAGACAGGAAACAGAGTGCCAGGAAGAGTTAAGTACCATGAAGATGAAGCCAAGCAGGGGAAGGGAAGGGAGAGGAGGGCCTTTCTGAGGAGATAATGCTTGACCCAGCCACCTGAAGGAAGTGAGGCCGTGGGATGTGCAGGCCTGCAGTGTCTGTGAGAAGTTCAAGCAAAAGGAAGATCTGTGTCGCGGCCCTGAGGCAGGGGTTGCTGGGCATATTTGAGGAGAAGTGGGGGTCATTGTGGCTGGACAGAGTGAGCTGGAGCCAGTTCTTGCAGGGCCTGGTTGGCCAAGGGGTCGACTTCAGTGAGTGTGCTAAGCACACCAGGCAGTAAAGTGACTGACTGACACTCCCTGTTAGAGACTGGGGGTTGGAGAAGGAGCAAGCATGACACCCAGAATCCACAGGGGGCCTGTCTCAGCCACCCAGGTGAGGGAAGCTGCCAGCTTGCACCAGATGGGAGTGGAGATGTGGAGACATGATTGGATTCAAGAGATATTTGGAAGGTGCTAGGGCTGCGAGGATTTGCTGATGAACTGATTAGATTTGGAGCTGGTAAGAAAGGAGCCAAAGGTGAATGAAGATTTGGGCTTGAACAAGGACATGAATGGTAATGTCCCGCTGGCACCATTGATGTCCCCCGGGCCATCCAAGAGGGTAGCAGTGTCGGGGGATGATTAAGCATTTGGTTGTGGCCATTTTTAAGTCTGAGATGCCTAATACAGCATCCAAGGGGAGATGTCAAGAAGTCAGTCAGATCATTGAGTCTGGAGTTCAAAGGGAAGGCTGGGACTGGAGACAGATTTGAGAGTCATCAGATTTGGGGAAGAGGAGAGAGTTCAGCAAAGCAGACTGAGAATACATATCACAGTTTCCCAAGACAGCCAGGGAAGGGCGCATCACAGTCTGGTTATGGAGGTTGAGGTTTTTACAGTTATCAAAAATGCATGTGAATTTTGAAAAGTTAACAAAGACTGCCTTACACCTTCAATATCCACAGTCAATGTAATTGTTGAATTAGGAGAGACATATGCACAGGAACAAAAGCTAGCTCTGACAGTGGAAGATAAGTAGAACTGAATTTCAGAATTAGCTGTGCCATTACCTTTCCCCCGAGCCACTGTGAACGTTTCGGTTATAGATAATTAGATATAAATATGAACATCCAGAGCATATTTTTCCGTTTATTGAAAACCTAGGTTGTGCCAAGTAAAGCACTGATTCTTGTGGGAAGGAAAGCAAATATATAGAAGAATAAAGTATGGCCTGTGCAGTTAAAGGACCTTACAATCAAGTTGTTGATGCTAATACTCACGCAAATGAGAAACAGGAGGTCCCATGGAGATGGGTTGAGCATGTAAGTGGCTAGCTTCAGTTAGAACCTTGTCAAATGCCCTGAGCTGCCCTCCCAGTGGTATGGTGGGTGACAGATTTTTTTTTTTCTTGGCTCTGGGGTTTTTTTGTTTTGGGTTTTTGTTGTTGTTTTCTGGTGCAATGATTATATGCTTGTATAATTCTGCAAATGATGGTCAGCAGATTGTCTGTAGTACAGAATATATAAAATGGAAAGGTCTACGAGACTATCTGGTGGAGGGGATGCACACTAATTTTACAACAGAGGTAGCAGTGGTGGCTTTACCCGGGAAGCAAATGGTAGGTTCAAGAACAGGTAGGTCGTGCTGGATTTGCTAGTTTTCTTGAGAGTTGTCTTCTTCTTGTTGAATTGGGGCTTTGGGTGAATCACATTGAACACAGTCGGGTTTTTTGTATTTTAATAAGCTGTTCATCGCTCCATGACTCAGAAGAAGATGAACAAGTCCTTTAAAATCTCTGTATCTGGACCTGTGCAGTGACTCATGCCTGTAATCCTAACACTCTGGGAGACCAAAGCGAGATGATCACTTGAGCTGACAAGTTCAAGATCAGCCTGAGCAAGAGGGAGACCCATTTCTACTAAAAATAGAAAAATTAGCTGGGCATGGTGGTGCATCCCTGTAGTCCCAGCTACTCGGGAGGCTGAGGCAGGAGGATTGCTTGAGCCCAGGAGTTTGAGGTTGCAGTGAGTGAGGATGATACCATTGTACTCTAGCTGCAACTGAGTGAGACTCTTGTCATTCATTCATACATAAATACATATTTACATATGTAAACAAATAAATAACTTACCTACTCCTTTGATTGGTTTTTTATGACAAAAAGGTTTCAGTGCTCAGCCATGTTTTGGTAGCTATGATTTAAGACTCATCTGTTTACTGGACTCAAATCCCCAGACCCAGGGTGGGATACTTCATAGCACACCTGCTTCATGTCTGTGAACTGAGTCAAAGACTGGGGAAGCGAGCGCATGGCATCCGCACCAGCAGTCTGGCAGAGTGAGGGCGAGCCTTTCTGGGTCTTGTTTTTCTGATCCCGGCTCAAGGCAGTGCCCTTTGCTACCTCCTGCTCCGACTGTGCTGCCCGGTCCTGTGCCCCAGACGTAACCTGAACATTTCTGCGGTAACTCTTCCTGTCTCGGTGTCTGACAAAGTTATCATCAAAAAGAGTGATATGATTAGAGAACTAAACCTCATGGCCAAAATGATTATTTTCAACATATGTCAATATCTCAGTTACCTACAATGTGCCAATAAAACTGGAATTTTCAGAAGGAAACATAGTTATAACATTATTACCAGTGAAAAATGCTGCTAAATTTTACTTTTTTTTTTAGTTTTCTGAGGCTAATGAAAGTTTCATTTACTTTTGTTTTAATAGCTTCATTCAAGCACATTTAGATTTCGAAGGATTTTTTTCCTTTGAACTCTAACCAAAAATGTGTTGGAGATCATTGTTTTTTGTCAGAGAAAGATTCTAAGGGGTTCATATCTTCATCCATTCCTGTCAGGATTCTGGCCAAAGAGCACTGAGCCTGGATGACATTTGCTGAGCTTCCCGGGAGGATGCCTTGTGAATCAGGACTTGATAGGAGGCCCTTGGCACTTATCAGTTTGAAGTCTTTCTGCATCTTCTGCTGACTTGGAGGCCGATCACCTATTTTACTCATTACCACTGTTGTAAGAAAAAGACTGCTCTTGAAAAGCTTTTGCTTCCTTTATCAGAACTGTGTGCAGCGGCTTAGAGTTCCCGCTGCCTTAGTCAACAGCCCTGTAACAAAAGCATAAGTATACCCTTTATATCATCCATAATCCTTATTTTCTTTTCTATACTTCTGTATCGCCCAATTTTCCACTATCATTCAGTCTGTAAAGATTTGTCAGCCACCCTCTGCCTGTCAAATATTGCCATAAAGAGGCCAGGTGTGGGGACGCACGCCTGTAATCCTAGCACTCTGGGAGGCCGAGACAGGAGGATCTCTTGAGCTCAGGAGTTCGAGACCAGCCTGAGCAAGAGCGAGACCCCGTCTCTACTAAAAATAGGAAAAATAAGCCAGGCGTCATGGCACGCACCTGTAGTCCAAGCTATTTGGGAGGCTGAGGCAGGAGGATCACTTGAGCCCAGGAGTTTGAGGTTGCAGTGAGCTAGGCTGATGCCATGGCACTCTATGCAGGGCAACAGAGTCTCAAAAAAAAAAAAAAAAACCAAAAAGCAAATATTATCATAAAGTAATATCCTATCGTGACTGTTTTTAATGGAAACTATAGTTTCCAATAGTGTGTTCTTATTGTGTTCTAAACCCTCTTAACTCTGTTGAACAGTAAGAATATAAAGGTGAGGCATTGTAAGATCCCTACTTAAGGATACATGAAAATATGTTTACTACTCTCTATGTAAGTAGACTTGTAGGAAGACTTTCAATGTCAAAGGTTAAAGCTGAAAGACATTTGGTTAACTCTCAGTTAATGACAACAATAAAATTAAATTCAGACCACTCTCCTGGCTATTTGCTGTTAAGTATGCAATGTTTTCACCTTAGCAGTACAGATAGTAACCACTAGGCCCTCAGCTACTCCTTTGCTTAGCGGGTATTATTCAGAATGAGTTATTGCAAATGATATAGGAGCCCCAGAGAAACCCCCAAGCTATTCCAAAGGAATAGTTCAAAGGGTCCAGGTTAGGTTGAAGAGGTAGATCACATTTAACTTTGCACCAGTACCCCTACAAAACCTGGGTCATAAATCCTATTGACCACTTCGTGTGCTTGATACACTCTGAGTAGTGTATCCAACCATCTCGGCTTCTGTGACACTGAGGGGATTCCTGGGACATGGGACTTCCAGCTAAAACTGGAAGTTGGTTTCCCTAGTCAGAAGCAGGATCAATTAACAGAAAGGAATATAAATAAATACTGTCTAATAAAACCAGCAAATTATCTGTAAAATGGAGATAATCCTGTCTTCCTCGTGGGACTGTGATAAGGCCTGCTCACTGTCCCCATCTATTGGGTTGAGTAGCTGGCTCTTGGTTTTTCCTTGGAACTGGTACCAGCATTGACTGATGAGGTTGCCACCATGGGGCTATCCGTCTTCTTGCCCCATAGAGGTCTGTTACCTAAAAGGGCTTTAGTTGTTCCTTCTGTCATTGCCAGCTCTTTTCTGATATGAGGATGCTAGAGAAGCTAGGTACTATGGTTCTCACTGTAGTCACCTGCTTTAGGTTTTGCCTGACTATACAGCCTGGTACTATGGTTCCATTGGTACTATGGTTCTCACTGTAGTCACCTGCTTTAGGTTTTGCCTGACTATACAGCCTGTTAGTTAGTAAGGCCTCTCTCTGATCTGGAACTCTGCCCCAGCACACTAAGCTCTTGCAGCCCCCAGGGTACATAGGGACTCCCTTCCTCTCAAGCCTTTTCACAAGCTGTTCCCTCTTCCTTGCTTACGCCTCCCTTCTTTTCTTTCCCAGTTAACCCTGGTCATTCTTCACATTTTATTTTATTTTATTTTTTAACTCCCCATTGGGGAATCAAACCCCAGTCTCCCACATGACAGGAGGGGAAACTCAAGGATTCTTTACATTTTAGGTTCAGCACTGCTTCCTCCTGGAAGCCTTCCGTGATCGTCCCAGACTGGTATAGGTGCCCCCCGCTGTGTTCTCAGAGCTCCTTGTACTTAGTATGAGTAGATTGTTGCCACCAGAGCTAAAGTTCCCTGCTTAGTTGTCTATTTTACTATAGGCTCCTTGAGGAGAAGGACTATATTTTGTTCTCTGTTGTATCCCCAGAACCTTCCACATCGCTAGACACATAGTAGGTCAGAGAAGCACATAAGGAGCAGGACGGTGGAAAAGCTAACCAGCTACAGACCCCCTCCACTTATGGTTTGCTTTGGCCTTGCTCTGTGGCCTTGCTCTGTGGGTGTCCATCACTGTCCTTCCTGCTCTCCTAGGGAGAGACATATTCACGCTAGATCATTCTCAAAAGAGCCACATCCTCACCATCCAGGGACCACCGTCCAATTCAGTTATGTCTTAGTTAAGGCACTGAGCATGTTATAAAAATACCCACGAAATAGCCAACCCAAATTGCCAAGGGTTATGTAAATATCAGTGGGGAGACATAGAATCTGAGAGGATTATGTAGAGTAGGATATACGATTTTATGCTTATTTGTATATACATGGAATAAAAATATTTCTACTGTGACAAGTATTTCAATAAAATGCGAAAAATCTTCCGCTCAGTTCTGAAGATCTGATGACTCATAGGACTCACTGTAGTGAGTTGTGAATTTTGGATGTTTTCATTTCATAATTTGATACGGATTATTTATCTTCCTAGTTAACATTAATCATTTCCTGTAAATTTTCCTGATATTAGGAAACAGATGTCCCATATTTTTATCTGAGTCTTTCCCAAATGCTGACCAAGACTTCAGTGCTTGTGTGTGTGTGTGTGTGTGTGTGTGTGTGTGTGTGTGTGTACACAGTGAATTTTTGAGGAATGAGTTATATCAGAATTTGCAAATAAAAGCATAACAGATATATCTACAGAATTATACAGATTTGTTCAAGGTCGGAAACATTTTTGGACATTCTGTTTAATGTAGTTTAGTATTGTTTAGCTAATGCAGACTTCTGGCTTAAGAATGTGTTAGAACTGTCTCATGAAAGTATACTTGGCAAGATACGGAGTGGTGCAGCAAAGAGTACACAGTCAGTGCAACCTGTACTTTAATGCTCTTATTTTAACAAAACTGTGCCCTTTTTTTTTGCTGTTGTCTCTTAATATGTAAAATTCTTCCCCCATCTCTCTGTACAACATTGAATGAGTGCTCCTCTGTACAGAGCAGGGTGCCAGGCAATTTAGGAGATGTAAATAAAGTGGACCTTTAGGATCTTACCATCCAGTATCAGAAGTACAACATATTCTGAAATACCTGTAATAAAAGGTAGAAAGTGGAAAAAGTTGTACAAATTCAGAGAAAAGAGTGGTTCCATTGAGCCAAAGAATGAGGGTATAGTTGGGGGAAGAAGTGGTATTTGTGCCAGATAAAATAATAATAATAAAACTTAATTTAGGTCTAAGTTATTTAAATTATTTTGCCACATAAAAAACTGCATAAGGATGGTGCCTTATGTAAGCCATTGTTTTGATGGATTTGCTAAAATAATATTAAAATAATAATGTTTCTTGGGAGCCTCCACTGCAGCAGACAGGGTTCTCTGATGCTCTATGTAAAGGCTTTCTAATAGGAAATGATATAGAATTGGTGCTCTGAATAATAATCCATGTGCACAAAATATACCTCTTCATTTTTACCTCACAAGTTTCCTTTCACAAGGGGTCCCAGGGTTCAGAGAAAGAGGGACTCAGAGTCTGGTTGCGGCCAGCTCCAGGATTCAGTGACCCTGTCTTAATCACTGTCCTGTCTGGATCTGTTTTCTCATTGTTATACTTCCCAACTCACTCACAAAGTTGCTACAAAGATCAACGTGGATATAAATGGACTTTGAAAAGCTATCAGAAGCCAAACATTTTGCCAAGAAGCAATGTCATAGCTCATGAGGTTTATACAAAATATGGCTGTTGCATATTATTTATTAAATGCTATATAAATGAAAAGATGATTCTCTTAAAATTGCAAAAGTTTTAGGAATATATTTGTAGCAAACATATTAACTGTTGATTATCATGCACTATAAAGAACCCATTCAAATACATAAGAAAAATGTCAAGATCCTTGTACATGAATGGCCAAAGAATATAAACTTATTATTTTTCAAAGTGACAGACCATTAATAAATGTGAAAAAATGTTCATCCTCCTAGTTACCTTAGAAATGCAAAGTAAAACAGCATTAAGAATACTATTTATGTGTAAAATATCAAGATCTCAGAAACTGTCCATTATTTTGTAGGTGGTATTATTGTATGTCAGTAAAACCTCTTTAAAGGAAAAAAAAAACAGTAATTCTGTTAGGAATTTAAGGATGCTAGAGAAATAAGATAAAGGAATGAGAAAACTAAGGCATGAAGATGTCCAATGTAATCATACTGATAATAATAAAAACTGGTAGTAACTTAAATATCCAGCATTAGGGGAGTTATTTAGTAGATTATGGCTTTTCAACATGTGTAGAAATATGAAAATATTTAAAATTTAAGTTGAAATTTAAAAAGATATAATAGCCACCATTCATAAAGATTTTCCTAGTGGCACTGTGCTAACATTTTCCCTTTTTATCCTTACAGCAACTATATCCAAAAGGCATTATTAGTCCTGTTTTGCACTTTAGGAAATTGAGGTTTAGAAATAAATTGTCCAAGGACTTGCATCCCATTAGTTGAGGATGTGGAGTTCAAACCTAGATCTGTCCAACTCCAAAGACTTTACCAGATTTAATACCAGTGGCATGTAAACTACAGCCATAGTCATATAAAAACACATATGTCTATCAAGGGTAATAGGCAACAATAAATAGCAGCACTAGGGTGGTGTGAATGTGGGGAAATTCCAGAGACACTTGCTATCCTTTTAAAAGTGCCATTGTCCTTTCATTAGAAAAATGTTGAGAAAAATATGTTGAGTGTAACATTTCAATTTATTGTTCACTCTGACTTTTTAGTATATTCTCTTAAGGTCTGACAAAATAGGAATCCAAGTGTATTTTTTAAATTTCACACTGGCTTTGGTATTATCAGAATATTTTCCCCCAGCTTATCTGCAAATTAGTTGAGGACGTATACCACCAGCTCCTAAATGAAAAAGAAAATTTTAAGTCTCCAGAAGCTTTCTGTGGATTAGGATAGTGACCAGGTAGAAGAGTCTCTCCTGATGAACAGCCCAGACCAGCTCTTCCAGCCAGGAGCCAGCGCCAAGGTGGAGATCATGGGGTGGTACCATTTGGTGAAAGTAGGCCAGTGCACCCTCTTGGGGTGTGCCATTCCCTGGGACAAAAGCCCTTGCACAATGGGGCAAAATGTCCGCATTTTGCTTCCTACTCTCTTTTACCTTTGGAGCTCAAGACTTAATATGTGATCCTTTGATACATACAGCATTACTTTATAACATTGGTGGCCCTGTCAGCATCTAAAACAGACAAATTTCACTGTGATGGACTTAAAGCATCTTTCAACTTTGCCTCACCTTTGTGGAACATTTACCTTTTATCCTTACGGTAGGGTCCTTTATGTGTATCAAAGGCCCTTTTACATCTGATTTGCTATTTGAGATAACATCACAATTAGAATTTGCAAGTGAAAACATAATAGTGCCGTTCCATGCAGAAGCTGTCTCTGTGGCTACTTGACCACTTGAAATGTGGCTCGTGCAGCTGGGGAAGTGAGTTTCCAATTGTATCTCATTTAAATTTAAAGACTCACATGTGCCATTGGCTACTGTATTGGAAAGCGTAGTTCTAGACTTCTTAATGCTTTCTTGACAATCAACCCTTGCATGTCTCAGAGTTAACTGGTCAAATCAGAATTTTTTATTTTCTTCCTCTCTCTACCTGTTTCTCCCCCTGAATAAATGAAGCCTTCATTGACCCAGATGCTTGAGGGAAAAACTTGGCTTCTTCCCCCACATCCACGCCATCAGCAAGTCCTAGTTGTTTTACCTCTGGAACCTATACTGAATCCACTTCTCTCCATCTTCCCTGTTGCTTCCCTAGGCCAAGGTACCATATCCCACCTAAGAGTCAAAGGGACCCATAACTGGTCACCATTTATCTGCTGTTGCCTCTTTGAGACTGCTCCAGACATCTGCCAAAGAGACTTTGTTAAACTCTTCATTAAGTCACATCACTGCCTGTTTGTGTGAAAAAATTGGTAGAACTTGTCGTTGTTTTGAAATGACCATATTTACTTCTTTATAATATTTGTGTTTATTTGCTGGCCCCCACCTTACATGTAAGGGCCTCAAGTCAGGAACTTTGTTCACCTCATTCATTGCTGTATCTCTAGCACCTACAGCCATACCCAGAACATAACTGACAATCAGTAAACCTCCCAATGGTAACTAACTTAATGTGATTGTTTATTATTTTTGTGGATGAGTAAAAATACAGATTTACAGTTTGGTTGTTCATACCATGATGCTGACGTTCATGTGTATGGGAGGAGGGTGATTTCTTTTACACTCGGGATGCAGTCTAAAGGGTGGATGTCATGACTGATTGCATTTATCTGTGAGTGGGGTGGCGGGGCCACAGTCCTGATGCAACCTCTGACGGAGCTAGCGAGAGCGCCTTCTCTCCCTAGAGGTCTGTGTATGTCCCAGATCTTGAAACTTTTGTCTTTCACATTGTTAGAGAAACAGGAGAGTGTCTTCCTACAAGGTTACTTTTTATAGCCATGTGACTCCCCTAAGCTCCAAGGAGAGTTTAGAGAATAAGAGAAAGAAACTTATTATGAGACTCCATGGTAGAAACGTCCAAGCCATGTCCAGACAGCCAAAGGAGATTTTTCAACATGTGTCTTTTCTGTCATTCCTTTATAATGGCCAGCCAAGGCCATTGGTGTGCTGTTACATAGGTGTGTTATTACTTAGATCCATGTGCAAAGTAAAATGAAGCTGATGAACTTCTTAGAGATGATCAAGTCTGCCAAGCTCTGCGTTGCCTCTGATCCCTCTGAAACTGAACAAGTCTAGGAAGCGGTCATCTCCTTGGTACTGGTTAGATTTAAAAGGTGAAGTTAAAGCTTGCTTTTTAAAGTGCATGTTTGCTCTTTATCCTGGTGTGTTTTTATCAGGTTCAAGTTTATAGCCTTGTTTCCTATCCCCTTCCAGTGCTACTCTAGCATTTTCCTTTGTGTGCCTTTATTGAGCATCTACTATGTACTAAACACCTCACTAAGTCCTGGAGAGAAAAAGATGAGTTAGACACATTCTCAGCTTTCAGGGATTCTGCAAACAAGTGGGCAGAGAAACCAGTAAATGGAAATCTAAAATATAGGAGCTACTTGAGATAACAAAGGGAAGAACAAAGGCAGTGAGAGTAGAGGGCAGTGGACCCCAGCTGGAGGCAGGCATGGAGCAGCTGTTAAGAGTGCAGGCTCAGGAACCAGGTTGTCTGGGTCACAATCTGGCTCTGTTACTTAAAAGCCATGTGACCTTAGGCTACTGACTTAACCTCTATGCCTCAGTTTGCTCACCTGCTAAATGGGATAATAAAAGAATCTATAGCACTTGGGAGGCCGAGGCGGGTGGATTGTTTGAGCTCAGGAGTTCGAGACCAGCCTGAGCACGAGCGAGACCCCGTCTCTACTAAAAATAGAAAGAAATTATCTGGCCAGCTAAAAATATATATAGAAAAACTTAGCCAGGCATGGTGGCGCATGCCTGTAGTCCCAGCTACTTGGGAGGCTGAGGCAGTAGGATGGCTTAAGCCCAGGAGTTTGAGGTTGCTGTGAGCTAGGCTGATGCCATGGCACTCACTCTAGCCCGGGCAACACAGTGAGACTCTGTCTCAAAAAAAAAAAAAAAAAAAAAAGAATCTACCTCATAGGATTACTAAAAGGATTTTGTAAAGCACTTGAACAGTGCCTGGCACATAGCTCCATAAAATCCAGCTTTTATTATTACCAGTAATATAGTCATGCCCCATATAACAACATTTCAGTCAAGGATGGATCACATATACAACAGTGGTCCCAGAAGATTATAATACCATATTCTGACTGTACGTTTTCTATGTTTGGCTATGCTTAGATACACAAATACTTACCATTGTGTTACAATTGCCTGCAGTATTCAGTATAGTAACATGCTGCGCAGGTTTGTAACCTAGGAGCAATAGGCTGTACCATATAGCCTAGGCGTGTAGTAGACTACACCATCCAGGTTTGTGTAGGTGCACTCTATGATGTTCACACAGTGACGAAATTGCCTCACGAAACATTTCTCAGAATGTATCCCCAGCATTAAGAAGAGACGCATGACCGTAGTAGTACATAACTGTCACTGAATTGAATGAATACCGCTTTGCTACTGTTATACTGCAGAGGCATTGTGGCAAAGGCATTCCCAGAGGTGGCGACTTTTGCACTGAGACGTGAAGGCAGGCTGAAGCTATAAAGGACATGTTTGGCACAAAGAACAGAATCTACAAAGGCACAGAGAAGTGTGAGAGGAGGGGGCATTTCAGGACCGGTCAGTGGGATGCCTGAGGGAGAGTGCCCAGAGCGGGGACTGGGCTGAGGAGCTTGGACTGGATTCTAACGCCTGGAGGAAACCACGGACGGATTTTCAGCAGGTTCAGGGCTCACCGTGGGAGACTGGGTTGCAGCGCCCCGCAGTGGCCTCGGCCCGCAGTGTCGCTGCCCAGCCTCCTTCCCTGTGATTTAAGCAGGAAGCTCACATGCGTGGACCTGATTTTGCTCTCTGGGTGTGATTTCTTTGGAGCCCGTGGATTAATAAAGTGAAAGTATATGTTTTCTTAATTCTTTTCTCCGTGATTTCTCTCTCTCTAACTCCCTACCCCTGCTGAGACAGATACAGGGATATCTATTTTACAGACCCTTTTGAGAGTCTGATGAAAGCCGTAGGCCCTTCCCTCGGAAAAACCACGAAGACAAGATTTTCCGTAGACCCCACGCTGACCTGCCCCTCCGCCCCACATTGGTCATGCAGACAGGCCCTCAGACCCAGTGCAGTCTTTCCGACCCAGGCCTGCTGGTGGGTTTTGTGCTCCCATCTCAAATTGTTTTTAATTTAATTTGCTAGTGCCTCCAATAACTCTTCCATCTGCCATCACTGTTATTATCTAACCATGTTATCATGAGAGCAGACTTGGATCATTTGATGGCTATAATTAAAACTGAAAGTAATTATCTTATTTTGAGCTGTTCAAATTTAATTGAGAGGATAGTGGCTAAGAGCGTGGGCTCTAGAGGCAGATGGCTTGGATGGATTCGAATCCCAGCTCTGTCACTGTCTTACAGCCTGAGGAAAGCGAAGTGACCTCTCTGTGCCTCAGTTGCCTCATCACAAAATGAGAATGGTGATATACTTACCTCATAGAGTCCTCGTGAGGATCAATTGAGGTGACATAGGGTCATGCCTAGAACAGTTCCTGGCACATAGTAAGTGCTATATAAGTACTTGCTGTCATCACCTTATGATTTCTATTTAAATGACATCATGAAATGGAGTAGTGGTGGATTACTGGGAGAAGAAAAATAGGTGAATAAAATCTCCATGTGTATTTGGCTCCATAGGTAAATAAAATCTCCATATGCTTTGGATCCTTGCCAGTACCTGAAGGCCAAGAATAGATTCCCTAGACCTGTGCTGTCTAGCATGGTAGCCACTAGCCACGTGTGGCTTTTGACTACTTGAAATGTGGCTAGCTCAAGTTGAGATGCCCTGAATCTGGAAGCTTTAGTATGGAAAAAAAGTAAAATGTCGCATTAATAATTTTTATATTGATTACATGTTAGAATAATATTCTGCATAAATTAGGTTAGATTAAATATATTATTAAAATTAATTTTATCTGTTTCTTTTGCTTTTTAAATGTGGCTACTAGAACATTGAATTTTTTAATTTTTTAAAAAAGTTTTTCCCATTTATTTTTTATTTGTGTATATTCATGGAGTACAAGTGTAATTTTGCTACATTGATATATTGGATTGTAGTGAAGTCAGGGCCTTCAATACATCCATCACTGAAGCAACACACATCGTACCCACCAAGCAACCTCCCCTCATCCACCATCCTCCAACCCCCCCACCTCTCTAAGTCTTCATTGTCCATCATTCCACACTCTGCTTCTGTGTGTACACATTATTTAGTGTCCGCTTATAAGTGAAGACATACAGTATTTGTCTTCTGTGTCTGAGTTGTTTCACTTAAGATAGTAGCCTTCGGTTCCAGTCATGTTGCTGCAAAAAAACATTATTTCATTCTTTTTTGTGGCTGAATAGTATTCCCTTGTATATCTATACCACATTTTCTTTATCCATTCATCTGTTGATGGACATTTAGGTTGATTCTATATCTTTGCTATTGTGAATAATACCTCAATAAATATATAAGTACAGGTGTCTTTTTTATATATTGATTTCTTTTCCTTTGGATAGATACCCAGAAGTAGGATTGCTGGATCATATGGTAGTTCTATTTTTAGTTCTTTGAGAAATCTCCATACTGTTTTCCATAGAGGTTGCACTAATTTACATTCCCACCAATGGTGTATAAGAGTTCCTTTTTCTGTGTATCCTCACCAACATCTGTTTTGTTTTTTTCTTTTTAGTAAATAGCCATACTGATTGGTGTAAGATGATATCTTGTTGTGGTTTAATTTGCATTTCTCTGATTAGTGAGGTTGAACATTTTTTCATATGCTCGTTGGCCATTTGTTAGTCTTCTTTTGAAAAATGTTCGTGTCCTTAGCCTACTTTTTAATGGGGTTAATTGGTTTTTTGTTGTTGTTATTGAGTTATTTGAGTTTCTTGTAAATTCTGGATATTAGTCCCCTGTCAAATGTATAGTTTGCAAATATTTTCTCCCATTCTGCAGGTTGTTCACTCTGTTGATTATTTATTTTACTGTGCAAAAGCTTTGTAGTTTAATTAAGACCCATTTATTTATTTTTGGTTTTGTTGCCTGTGCTTTTGAGGTCTTAGTTATGAATTCTTTGCCTAGACCAATGTCCAGAAGAGTTTCCCAGAGGTTTTCTTCTAATAGTTTTATAGGTTCAGGTCTGACATCCAAATCTTTAATTTATCTTGTTGATTTTTTGTGTATGGTACGAGATAGGGGTCCAATTTTATTCTTCTGCCTATGGCAGTCCAATTTTCCTAGAACCATTAATTGAAAAGGATATCCCTTCCCCAGTGTATGTTCTTGTCAACTTTTTGTCAAAGATCAGTTGGCTGTATGTGGCTTTATTTCTGGGTTCTCTGTTCTGTTCCATTGATCTATATGTCTATTTTTATACCAGTACCATGCTATTTTGGTTACTGTAGCCTTGTATCATAATTTGAAGTCAGGTAGTGTGATGCACCAACTTTATTCTTTTTGCTCAAGATTGCTTTGGCTGTTGAGGCTCTTTTTTGGTCCCATATAGAACATTTAATATTATGTATGAGGCTTGCATTATATTTCTATTGAACGGCACTACCTTAGGTTTACCATTATCAATAATACAAAAATGTATGGCTATTTACATGATCTGGTGGCCTCTATCAGAAAGCCTTGTCTGCCCATCCTAGCGCCCTTCAAGTTATGCTGCACCGCTAGCTTTTTAATTGGTTCCTTTGAGGGACCAAGGCAAGAGCAACAACTAGAGAGACTTCCCCTGACTTGGAGGGATTTGGACAAAAACACTACCATTTATAGTTACACTGGCCTCAGACTTTCGGCACTCCCTGAAGTAGATGAGAGAATGCTTTCTACTCAGGAAGTTGAAATATGTAGGCGAAAAATGCTCCCTATTCCATCAGGAGCCAGAAAAAGCTTTGTTAATCTTTAACCAAAAAAATAAATGCTCAACATTATGGCAGTCACTTGGGATCGAAAGAACACCCTTTCCAAATGTGATTTACTTATGGAATGTTTGTTTAATTCTATTTCAGATTCACTCCATCACTTAAAACCTGAAAACATTGGACCATACAGTCTTACTGGTAAGTTCTTTATTTTTTAAACAAAGTGACTGTTTGACATTATTTTTGAAATGATGTTCACACTTCTAAGTTAGATGCATCCCTACCAGTACTATGATTAGATGGCTGCCGCTTTGCACATTTTTGGTCTTCAAAATAAATTTATGATGTTTCCATGCCTTTAAAAAAAACAGAGTAACCCATGTTCTTTTGCTAAGACCATGGGCAGGAAAAAGATCCATGATTACATGCCAAATACTATTAAAATAAAAGCTTTTTTTTGGTAATGAAACTATTTCCAGGCCCCTGTTGATGGTCTGCTTATTTCAAGCAGTATCCAAAACAACAGAGTGTTACTTCAGCCAAGGAATTCAGACAGTCCCTTGCAGTGCGTTGTAATGAAAATTGGCTCACAGCTGCAACATATAACATATTGGGGCTCTACTCTTTCTTATTGCTCTATTTTTTCTCTCATTTCCCATCTCACCTAAATATGGTTGTTGTGAGTTAACAGTTCTGCAGTGGTGAAAACTTAAGAGCTAGAAGGGTAATATACTTCTTAAGGGAAAAAGCTTCTAGGGCTTCAGGTGGTATCACTCTCTGATATTATGGCTATACTGTTATTTGCAGTGTGTTATTAGTTAGCTTTCATCATCCTGGAGGTTGTCCTGAGTTTGTACTCATGGTGACTGGGCAGGGTACCAAGAGAGAGCAGAAGCATCTTGAGGTCGAGGCTCAGAACTTGACAAGCACAACATTGCTTCCACTTCGTTCTGTTAGTTAAAACAAGTTCTATGGCTAGCCTGGATTCAGGAAGTGTAGATAGAGATTCTATCTCTTGCTGAGAGGAGTTGCAGAATCACATTGCAAGGAGCATGGATACAGGAAGGGGAAGAATTGTAGCCATTTTTTGCAATCTACCATAGCATTTATGGGTCACATAAAAACAGCTATGCTGGGATGAGAAGAGTGTGGAGAGTGAGAGGACTCAGAATAGACTCCTACCTGTGGCTCATCTTCTTGCCCCATTCTGACTGCCAGCACCTTAGAATCCTAGTCTTTCCCCTGTTTTCTGGCATCTTAATCAGTTCAGCAGATTCCTAGGTGGTCTTGCCAATACCAGGTTTTTCACCCTCCAGCCCTCCCTTCATTCTCCACAGCACGGCCACATTAGTCGTCCTTCAGTTCATCTTTCAGAAACTTAACTCCTCTGCTCAAAAGCCATCCGTGCCTCCCTCTGTGCCACCCACCCCACCAGCCTAGGCTCCTCGTCTGGCTTCTCCACTCTCATTATCCAGCCTCATCCTCTCTTGCTCAACTCCCGCTCTTCCCTTTATTTTTGCCAATCTATTCAGCATCTATCTTGAGGATATCTTTCTGCTTACCCCTTCTCTACCTGGAAATCCTGCCCATTTTGCAAGGCCCAGTGGAATTTTCCCTTCTCTGTGACTTGGCCTTCCTGCCTACCCCTGCCGTCTGTGATCTCACCCACTCTGACCACCTTCAGAGCCAAGCAGAGTGAGTCTTTGGCTCGCTCTTCTTTCACCTTGGCTGGTCTTACTTCCTTAGTTGCTTTGTTAGCTCTTTGAGAGCCGAAGGCTACACACGCCTTCCTCGTAGCCGTTAGCGCAGGGCTGGGAGCACAGCAGGTACTTAGTCAACTAGGAAGCAGCACATGCATCGCGCATGCTCACCCGCTAGCAGCTCCTCAGAATCAGGAGGCACCTCTTAAAATACACACTCACACAGTCCCTTCCACTGGGCCATCCACATTCATTAGGTCTGGGTGGTCCCCAGGAATCTTAAGGCACTCAGATGATTCTGCGATCGCTGTGCAGTTGGCAACCATTTGTTATGGCGAGAACAAGAAATTTATACAAGACCTGGGTTTGAGCCTGGCTCTGAACCCAGCTCTGGAACCTTACAAACTCAGTCTTTCTGAGCTTCAGTTTTCCCATCTGTAACATGGGAACAACATTTAACTCAAGGATTGCTGGGAAGATCAGAAAGGATAATATATGTAAAAGTGCTTTATAAACCATAAAATGTAATGAAAATGCATTAATTGATTACGGAGCTCCAGCTAGCCACTCTTCTAAAAAGGATAGTCACCTATGTGGTGATGGTAGAGGAATAGGCAGTGAGTAGAGTGGTGGTAGAGGTGGAATTAATAATAAAAGCGGCAATAGTAAAAATTAGTGTCTACTATTTTTTGGGTGCTAACTATGTGCCGGGATGTGCTGTTTTACATAGAATTATTTGAGATTTAGGGGAGATTCCCCTGTTCAATTGCATTTGTACCATTTTTATAACGTTAATATATTCCACCATTAGTGAATTATTCTGGTGATTTTTTTTCCTCTTCAAAATACCCCATGGGTGAGAGCCTGTGTGTTTGCTAGCAGGTCCCACAGTCTTGCCTCTGAGCTTCTGAGCAGTCGGTACCAGAAGGAAATTGCGCTCCGTTAACAATTCACAGTGGCCAGGAGATAAAAGCACACTAGTTACTCAGAAGCAGCGAGGCTAATCATGGTCAAGACTTAGAGACATTCCTCCAGAGTGCTCAAAAAGAGGATGACACACAGGGTGGCAAACAGCACCCCTATCGTGAGTAGAATAATGAAGACTACGCTCAGTGTAGGTGAATGATGTAACATCCAAGTGCAGTCCAAGAAAAGCCCTTCCGGTCCAGATGTGCATTTCTCTGTTGGCTTTGCTTAATTCAGGGATAAAATTTAATGGTTTCAGCTGGGATAATAAATACCCATATTCATATTCCCCCCTCTCCTGCCTACCTCATGATGGATTTCACAGACTACCACTGCTGTCTTGATGCTGAGCTTGACATTTTAGTTGTGGACCAGATTTGGCACTTGCATTGAAATCTACTTACTAAAGGATAGGAAGCAACTTGCCGATGGTGCCGTGTGAATATTGTTTCTTTCCATTCTACGTTGTGACTCAGTCTGTGTGGAGTACCTTTTCAATACCCAGGATTTGCATCGATCCTGCGTGGTCCTCTCCCCTTGCTCCACGCACCTCTCCTTCTGTTCTGAACCACACGGCTCTAGGTCCTTTATCATACTGGAGTGTTCAGTAGGTTTTGGGGGCAGTTTGAGAGGCTCATGACACTTCACTCCAAGTATTTGTTTGATGGTAGCAAACTATAAACTGGGCTACTGTGGTCTACTTCTGGGTCTCTCTTCTTTCAGTCAGGAACTTTAATATTTATTAGAAGAAGTAGTGTCTGATGGGTGGCAGGCCTGGGAAGATGAACTGCTGGTGCAGAGGGTGATACAGGGCTAATGTTTCCGAAGGAATGTCATAGGAGGAAAAAATTTTAATTTAGTTAAGGTCATTGTGAGAGAGGAACCCAGAATTCCACAAGGACTACCCATGAAGGGGAATTTCCTTTCAGGCTTTATTTTTCTTTAGATCAGATTTATTATTAATAGTTAGAATTATGTTGCAAGCAAAAGAAATCCAACTTAAACAAGTTTCTTGACTTACATGACTAAGAGATCCATGCTAGTATATCCAAGAGTTCAAAAGAAATCTTCAGACCATCATCTTTCACTGTCTCTCTCGGCTTTGCTTAATTCCATCAGCTTCATTGTCAGGCACCCTCTCCCTCACCATGGTGGCAATGGTAGCCATCAGCACTGGGTTTCTAGCGTTCTCACAGCTCTGGATCTCAACGAGGAAAGTGGCTCTCTTGCCATAGTTATAGCAATAATACCAACGAGAGATCTTGACTGGCCCGGTTTGGATTGCCTGCCCGAGCCAGCATGGCCAGAAGTAAGTGGTAGACAACAATCAGATCTCTTTGGCCAGAGCTTGTTCATATGTCCCATGAGAGAGGGCAGATCCCCCCAGAATCACATGGCATGGGTTCCCATGAAAAAGGGGGTTTGTTACCACAAGAAGAAAGAAAGGAAAGAGGATGGCAAGCAGATAAAATGTCTGGGTACCAGAGTCCACTGGTTTAGACATTCTCAATATGGAGTCCATTAAACTTAAAAGGTTGAAAATCAGATTCAGCTCCAGTTACGTCGACTGCATATTTCGAGTCTGGTGTCATGATCCAGACTATCCACAGTGAGCATGTGGC
>CM052444.1:61461513-61592417 GCA_028533085.1 Varecia variegata
GAGAAGCCTTTGACCTATGTCTCTGGGTGGGTTTTCCTTACCTGCATACCAAAGTGCACTTGCTATAACCCCAGCAGAAAGATGTTATTTGGAAACTCCATGCTCAGTCACCATTTCTCATGCTCATGACCCTAACATAGTTTCTCTTGATCTGAGAGCCGATTTGCTGTGCTTCATGGGGGCATTTTGATCAGGGCTCCAGGCAGAGTTTATGAACTCTGCAAATGCAAGCCTTGCAGAATGTGCTCTACTTCCCTCCAGAGACCCTTCGCCACTGCCCTTTTTGCAGTTTTTCTTTTATGTTCACATAGCCTTTGGAGTCAGCATATTTTTCTGCCTTCTCCAACCCAGCACTGTGAACTCAGCCTCTCTGCCAGTGTGCCCTTCTTTGTCATGCACATTTGGGCCACTTTGATGTTGGATCCTAGAACATTTAGAACACTCTCTGAGTTAGGCCCCCACACCATGGTGAAGGCAGCATCTCAAATGAGCAAGTGACACATGCTAGCAAGATACTTGGGTCAGCTAAAGTTGAAGTCACCCTGGGAACAATGGCCTAAGAATGGATTAAATGCATTTTGGGTGGTTCCATCATAGTGGTTCCATCCAAGATTGGGTGGAATCTTGCCACTGGTTCCCTTGGCAAGATTCAACATTATATTGTATATCCAGATGTGTACCTGGTTTATGTCCTCATGTTATTTTTACTGGCTGTTTACAAAGATGATAGAATATAGCTCCTTCCCTCCCTCCCACCCCAGCTCCCTTCTTTCCCCTCCCCTAGATACATCACATGAGCTTTGTGCCCCAGATGATGTTGGAGACAGAGGCTCAGACAGCAGAACTAAACTCCCCTGGGACTGCTCACCTATCTTCTCTTGGCCTAAAAGAATATAGTGGTTTCTGGCTGGGCACAGTGGCTCACGCCTGTAATCCTAGCCCTCTGGGAGGCTGAGGCAGCCAGATTGTTTGAGCTTGGGAGTTCGAGACCAGCCCGAGCAAGAGCAAGACCCCGTCTCTACTAAAAAAATAGAAAGAAATTAGCAAAATTTATGAATTTTAAAATAAAAAATAAATAAATAAAAATAAAGAATATAGTGGTTTCCATTGACCATTCCGAGGGGTTTGTGTGTATGCTTATATAACTAAAATAGCTAACAGGATATTAGCTAAAATATGCTTTCTATTTGTGTTCATTTGATGGTGGGGAAGTGGCATAGTGTGGCCAGATAGAGTTCAAATAAAGATTTGTTCAGTTGCTGAGACACTTTGGACAGAATGGCTTACCCTTTCTGAGCCTCAGTTTCCTCATCTATTAAATAGGGATAATATTATTTGCCTTACAAGATAGCTGTTTTAAAGGAAACACTGCACATAATGAATTCAGCACAGTGGCCTGTCACATAATGTGTGTTCAATAAATGGTCACTATTATCATTATTTGCATTTGGCTGTTGTGATGATTTCTAAAAACTATTAAAGCATTGAAAATAGTAGCCCAATTCTTTAGCAACAGTTTTTTTCTTTAAATCAAATAGAAATTTGAGGGAAAATCTAAAAAATGAAACTATCTGCTTTAAAAAAATATCTTGCAAAACTTACTAGTTTTTTGTCATATAGAAAGTGATTTTTGGCTGCAGAGGCAGCATGGCACAGGGCTAAAAATAAGGCTGAACCTGCCCAGCCCCAAATCTGTCACTAAATACCTTTGTGACCTTGGGCAAGTCACTAACCTCTTAAAGCCTTAATTTCTGCATCAATAAAATGGAAATGATACTGCATAAGGTTGCTGAGGGGATTGAGTAAAATAATCTATATGAAATGCTTAGCACAGGCGTGGCACACGGTAAGGACTCAAATATTGGTGGCTAATATTTTCCCATCACAGTATTACCTCCATTTTACAGATAAGAATTTGCAGAACAAGCCAGGCATGGTGGCACCCGCCTGTAGTCCCAGCTAACTGGGAGGCTGAAGCAGAAGGATCCATTGAGCCCAGGAGTTCGAGTCTACCCTGGGCAATATAGCGAGACCTGTCACTATTAAAAAAAAAAAAAAAAAGGATCTGCAGAACACTTTGTTTCTTGTGATAAATGGCTTCATGAGGACACTTTTGTATATAAGAAGTTGTACTCACTGTTTTGTTCAAGAAAGAATGTTTAGTAGCTGGTTTGCTTATAAATACCACACCATAGCACATATGAAAACAAGCTACATTAACTAAACTAAACAACTTTCCATTTTTTTTTTAGGCCTGGCCTCATTTCGTTGTTAAGACTTGGGTAAGTGATTTTGCCACCAGATTAAGCGAAATTTATGTATTATTTTTACAAGGCCTGTGAAAATATGCAAACAAACTATATTTAGCTAAATGCTCTCAATTCAGATCAGTTTATTTTGCTGTCTTTCAATAAAGGCTGGCATAGTTGGCACCTTTGTGCAGAACAAGGAGGTCTGGAAGGAGACATAACTTTACCATGGGTGGAAAAAGCAGAGAAGGTGGCAGGACCTGAACTAATGGGATGACCCAAACTGGAGACCATAGGCTCGGTCAGGCAAGTGTGGAGAGCTGGCCCACGGCAGAGCTGGGATTGCTGGCTGAGGAGTTTATTTCCTTTCACAGGGCAATGCAAGTGTTCCCTTCTATAGTGTCTTTCCAGGGTCCGTTTTGGGGCAGCGGGCAGTCCTAACTAGTGCTTGGGTCCCCCTGTGTCTTACTGGCCATGTGCCCATGCTGTGCCAAAGGGTGTGTGTAGAGTGAAGACTACATCATTATTTGTTGGGCTAATTCTTGAAGTTTGTGTAACTCCTGCCTGGGCACTTTTGATGAATGAATTACCCAGGTGAGCAAGAACCCCACTTTTGTGTTGCGTGCGACTTACCTCCCCAGACAGTAATCTTTCTTTATGTGGAACTTGGACTGTGGCTGGCAAGCCAGAAAGAGGGCAGCAAGGCAGCAGGGATGGCAAGTGGCAGAGCAGCAGGGCCACTTCATTTGGTCAGTCAGGTATTTAGTGGACATCAGCTGTGTGCTCAGGGCTGGCTGAGGGGGGAGACTCCGTCAGCAGCCCACCTTGCACTCTTCCTTCCCAGGCTCCTCAGTCCACTCCCTGAGGCAGAGGCTGAGCCCATGGCCTTTGGAAAATCATCGTGCTGTTGTGCGGACTAGGCTTGCGGGAGCCCCTTGCCAACACACTCCTCAACCAGCAGGGTATGCCCAGGAGCGAGGACAGTTATGAAGCTTAAGTTTCAGGGTCTTTCACTGGCAACAACCCTATATGATGCCCTCTAGGTAATGTAGGTATTCCTAATTCCTGTAAGTATTCCTAATTTTGTATTCTTTTTCTCAAGCAGACCCCCACCCAATTGTGTAAGGCTCAGAACCCACAAAAACTGGATCTGTCCCTGGGCAAGGGACACACCCTCTGGGCCTTTCCCTCTGCCCTGCTGGGTTGTCACCAAGATGCTAAAATTCCAGTTGCCTCTCCCTCGGGGATAGGCATTGCTGTGTGTGCCCCTTGTGCAGCCAGACCTGAGTTCCCTCTGGGAACTCTTAACCCTTTATGTGAAAGGAAGGGAGGCCCAGCGAGGAACTGCTGTCTGGGCCCCTTCCTGGCTACCAGACGCTGTCCACAGGGTGGAAAGGTCCCACCATCCCTGCAGGAAGGCAGAGCAGGCCCTCTCAGACCTCCAGCGGCTCTGTGGTTTCTCAGAGGGAGGCCTGACAGAGGAGACAGGGTGGGAGGGAGCCCCGAGTGAGGCTTCAGCTGGCTGGAATAGACCCAGTGGAAAATTCTCCTTCAAAAAGAAAAAGAATATTCTTGAAACTGTGTCAGCTTTGGCAAAACCATAGCTGTGATCTCAAGTTCGAGGAGAAGGGGCTGGCCAGCCCACAGGACTGTGCTGATGCAGTGTCCCTGCTTCCCCTGAGCCCATCCCCACGTCCCCTCCCTGTCACTGCACGGGAGAGCTGGCGTGCTTTGCTCACTGGCCAGAGTGAAATGTACTGAGAAAAAACGGGGGAGGGAGAGGCCCTTTTGTACATGAGTATCCTTTGGTACTATGGGAAAATCACAGCTTGAAAATAATTTTCCTTTTTCAGTGACAAGCTAGCCAAGCTCGCCCCCTGGAGGAGAATCAGAGCATTGTTTAAAATAGGCCATCCAGGGCATCCTCCCTGCTCTTCTGATGGGCTTTCTGGAAATAATTGTCACCTGTGACCAGGTGGGACAGTGAAAGGGGTCTGTGAGGCTTTTAGGTGTGTGTTTGGTTTGGGCTGGTTTGGTTTTTTGGGGTTCTTTGTGTTTTGTTTTGCTTTGAGACAATTATTGTAAGCTTAGGGTTGAATACTCTTTTATACCTCTAAAGAGTAAAATGATTAAAATGCCACCAGGTTGAAGGCTCACAGCTCTTAAATTCACAATGGACTTTTTTTTTTGCCAAGTTTCCACCACCAGCTCTAGTTACAACAAACCAGCCTTGGGCTTCCTTTCACTCCGTGGGGTTGTGGCAGAGACGATAAAACCAAGCAGAAAACAGGAATTTTTAGCCACAAAGCTGGATATCTATTAGAGATCCTAAATTACAAACTTCAGCTACGTTGCCCTCATTGAGATCTTCTGATGTAGTCCTGCTAGTTTAAATGATTTGCGTCATTTCATTTATACTTGCTACTAACAAGTGCCAAAATTTAGTCACAGTTAGACTAGGTAATAGTTATTTCACTACTGCTTCTCACACTTTTTGTGTATTTTTAAAAGAAAGATACAAAACAGAAGGATAATGGTTGAAATATAAAAACCTTCCCATGTATTTCATCTTCTGTTAAAATATGATCCTGACACCTTTGTTAATCCTTTGTTGATTATTCAGCTGCTTTTAATTACCAGATCTGACCCAATTATTTAGCTTCTATTGTGTCCTCTATAAATAGAGCCTTTATAATAAAAATCTCATCTATCTTTTGCTCACCGAATAGTATTTTGTGTTTCTAGATGAATGTTCATCATCTTCATTGTTGTAGATCTTCATCCATCAAGTGGAGGATACAATATATTCTTTATATTAGTAATGATTTTAATGTTTTTTTGTTTGTTTTTTTGTCTTTCTGTGCTCTCAGAAACACGGAGGTGCACTTTAGTATTTGAGGGCATGGCATTGTTAAGAGATCGTTATTCATACATCAGATTAATTGCTTACTTGAGGCTGTTTTTCGTCAAAAGGATATGAAAAGAAAAGAATGCAAATACATCTTATAGATTATTGTGAATTATCTTTTCAGTATTTGACAAGGGCTTTTAATGATTATTGATAATGCTCTTATGTATTTTGTCTAATTTTTTCATCTCATGCAAATTTTAATATAAGAAAAAAATTTTTGAAAGTGTTATCTGTTTGCTTTTTAGTATATGGAAACCAATTGCTCTAAGCACCAGTATTTATTTAGGGGAGAGGGATATATTTCTCCCAGGACTAGCTCCTTGGGGGACTCTTCTCTTTTCCTGCCTCTTGATTCCCTCTGGCAAAGTCCAAGGTGAGAGTGGGGCTTGGGGAGCCAGAATTCCTGCTGGACCAGATGGAGTCCAAAGCATGGACTGGTTGCATTTTTTTTCTTTTGGTGGACACCTGTCTTCCTTGCCTGTGGCCACAGCCACCATCTCTATTATTTGGAGAAGAACACACGCACACGCACACGCACACACACACACACACACACACAGCCGTTAGTGCCTTTCTCTATCCTTGGACATCTGTCCCTTTTCCACTGTTAAAAGTAGCCATTAATCTAATGTTGAGACCATCTGATTCATTAATGGTCCCTTTATGTCAGGTAATTGCAAGGCTGAGCAATATCAGGATGGTATGTAAGTTCCCTGTAATTTCAGAGCATTTTCAAGCTTTCATTATTATTCATAAATTGCAACACACTGAAATTTAGACTGTGCTGACTAGGGCGGACAGGAAGAAGGGCAGGCTTTGGAAGTAGGTAGTTGGGATACATCAGGATAGGGCTTGTATTTTCAGTAAGGGCAACGTTTTGCAGACATTTTGATCGAGTTTTGTGGTGAGTGCTAAGAGATGAAACTGGCAGCAGAGACTGCACCCTTTTCCCCCAGTGGCTCCCCCTTCCCGCCCCCACCAGCTGTAGCGCACTGGCCCCTTTGTCTTACTCAAAGTCCTGTCTCAACCCTGTCTGCCTAGAGCACTCCCTCCAGGTACCCAGTGTTGCACCAACCTGTGTGTATCTTATCCCTTACCACAATTCATATTATTGCTTTTATATCTTTATTTGAGATCTTTTATCTTACACCTAGAATACTGGCCACGAGTGGACGCTCAATGAATATTTACTGAGTGAATGAATGAACAAGCAAACAGATGTATTCAGGGTCATGAGAGGAACAACACCCTTTGTAATTATGCTTTAAGATAAAAGTCACTAAAACAGCAGAGCAATACTATTTTTTGTCTTTCCGAGTTAAAATTATTCTATAGCGTGTCAGCATGCAAGACTAGTTAGCACAAGGTAGAGTTGACACTCTTATCACTTGTTGGATTGCAAATTGACTGAACTTTTTAGGAAAAAAAGTTTTTAATATCAACAGCCTTAAAATATTCATTCTTTTAAACAAAGAAATTATCACTATAGAAATTAATGGAGAAAAACCAATAGGTAAATAGTTGATAGAGAGGGAGGGGTGTTGATTTGGAATTATAGCAAAATTATAAAACCACCTAAGATTCAACAATGAGGAAAAGCTTGTATAAAAAGGAATCTCATGACAATCAATAAAAGTGGTGCGTATTTGTTTCTGTGTTATACCTGTTAAAAGTGTATAACCTGAATCTAATCAGGAAGAAACATTTGACGAACCCGAATTAAGGGGAATTCTACATAATAACTGGCCTTTAAATATCAATATCACGAAATACAAAGAAAGACTTAGAAAGTGCCCCAGGTAAAGAAAACTAAAGAGATACGATAATTGAACATAGTGTATAATTTTAGATTTTCTTTTGGTGTAAAGGAAAATATTCAGACAATTGCCAAAATCTGAATAAGGTTGTAGATTAGATAATAATAATATATCAGTGTTAATTTTCTTATTTGACTGATTGTGGTGTGGTTATATATGAAAACTCCTTATTCATAGGAATACACAAACTGAAGTATTTAGGAGTAAAACGTCATCATGTCTGTATCCCTCTTTCTCTTTCTTTCTCTCTCTCTGTCTGCTGAGAGAGTGGGTGTCAAATATAGCAAAATGTTGACATTTGAGGAATCCAAATCTGGGTGAAGGGTATCAGAGAATTCTTTGTGCTATTCTTGCAACTATTTCTAAGTCTGAACTCATGCCAAAATAAAAGTTTTCAAACACGGTGCTTACAAATCTATAATCACATAGGGAAATTCTTTTGCTAAAAATGAGCAAAATATAAAATTGTGTGTCAGAGTGTGATTTCAACTACCTTAAAAACTCTTAGAGAAAAGATTAGAAGAAAATATAGCAGCATGTTAACTTTTGTTATTTTGTTCACTTTAATGTATTTTACAAATTTTTCTCCAAATTCCATGTATTTCTTGAAAAATTAGGAAAAAAAATTTTTTTAAAAGATAAAGTCTCAAAGATCTGAGTGACTTTTTGTGTCTTTACTACCATGCACCCCATTCCAAGAAGGATGCATGGATGTATGCACATATGCGTGTGTGTGTGTGTGTGTGTGTGTGTGTACATAAATACACTTTAAAAAAAATTTTTTTAATGATATTTTGAGGGCAGGCTCAACTGGGCAGGCTTATAAATGAGATGAACTCTTAAGCCTCATCTAGGCTTGGAACTCCTTACTTTACTTCCCAGTTCTTTGGGAGTCAGCATCTCTGTGATCTAGATGCTCAGTACATAGTACTGAGTACGTAGTACTGAGTACGTAAGTGGATAAGCCACCCACTCCATCTTCTAGAGATGTTCACAGTCCACAGGCGTAGGCAGGTAAACAAGTCAGTGATTACAGTCCTGTGCTAGGTACTGTGTGAGTGTAGCAGTTCCCACTGTGGACAGACTCAGGTTGGGGCAGGGGTGGTTTTCAGGCAAGGCTGAATTAAGGAGAGGGCATTGATCTCTAGCCTTGGAAAGTTCAGTGAGAGCTTGCCACTCAGGGAAGGCTGGCAGAGCATTCTAGGCTGAACATTCTAGTATATATAGTGTATGTTTTCACCCTGGCCCACCGGAGTATCATTCTGGAGACCCTGGACAAAGAAGAAAGAGTCTTGCAGCACCTGGGAAGCTCCCAGTCCTGCTGGGTCGGCTCCCCCGGGTGTGGAAGGGCATGGTCTGGCTGCATGTGGCAGCAGGTGCTTTCTGTGATCCTGGAGCAAAGTCCTGATTGAACTTGTGACTCGCATTTACAGGATCACCGTGGGAGTTTGCCTGATTGCCCCCACCACAGAAAGCAAATGGGGCGCAGACAGCCTCAGGGAGGATGGAGTGAGGGACAATGGGACCACTGGGGAGAGTTTGCTGATCTCTGATATACTCCACTGAACTGCTGGAATATGCTTTATTCATTTGGAATCATAACTAAAATCAGGGGGCCAAGTCTGCCTGGCACTTGGCTTTGCAGCCCTTGTAGATATTTCTGGATACCCAGAGTTACCCCAAAGCAATGTTGTTGAGCAATATGCTCCCTGTTTCCCTGGACAGGAACTCATCTTTGAACCACTTGCCTGGGCCCATTGTCCATTCCCATCATGAGAGCCTGAAGACACCAATACATAAATTTTTTAATCTATTATATAACTAAATCAAATAGAACAGTGGTTAAGAATCCTACAACTAAGTTAGGTTGAAAGTCTCCCCGTTTATCTTGCGAATTTTTTTAACCATTTTAGAGCACAATTTTTTATTCAGGCATTACTTCCATTTTCAAGATATCTCATGGATTGTTATGAAGGTTGCACAAGCAGATATAAATTCAGGGCATGGCACATTGTAAGCATTCAATAACTACCAGTTGTTACTAGTAAACATTAACCAACACAGTATATATAGAGAGAGCACTAGACTCTTAGTCAAGAAACCTGGTTTCTCATCCCAGAAATCCTACCCCCAAAATCCTAGAAGTAAAGAGAAACTGATCCAGGAAAAGGCCTTATAAATCTTTTAGTATCAGCCAGGCACAGTGGCTCACGCCTGTAACTCTTAACATTTTGGGAGGCCAAGGTGGAAGGATTGTTCAAGCCCAGGAGTTTGAGACAAGCCTGGGCAACATAGCAAGATCCCACCTCTATGAAAAACTTTAAAAATTAGCCAGGTGTGGGGGCACTCGCCTGTAGTCCCAGCTACTCTGGAGGCTGAGTAGGATCTCTCGAGCCCAGGAGTTCTAGGCCACAGTGAGCTATGATCGTGCCACTGCACTCTACCCAGGCAACAGAGTGAGACCCTATCTCTAAAAAGAAAAAAGAAAAGAAGGAAAGAAATCTTTTAGTATTTAGTCCAAGAACGTTATTTTCAGAAATGTAGACCTAGAAAGGCATAAGGACCCACGTTTATTACCTGTAACTTAAATGTTGTCTCATACATTTCTAAAGCAAGAATAATAATTGCTCCCCATTCTAGGGTTATTTCAAGGACAAAGAGAGTTAGTGGATTTCAAGTTCAGATAGCAAAGTCCTTAATTAATATACATTATCTAGTAGCGTTGTTATTGTCAATTCCCTGTTTGGTTATCTTCCCCTTCTGTTTGCCTGCGAGGGTAGAGATTTGTCCCCCTTGCTTATTGTCCTGTCCTCACCATTTGCCACAGTGTCTCACACAGTAGGTGCTCAGCCAGTGTGTGCTGAATGATTGAAGGAAGTATCTTGCTGAGCGTAGAATTTAGGCCAAGTCTGAATCAGAACACATACCCTAACTCTAAGGTCTAGGCTTTCCATACGGTTCCACGTTGGCGTTGACCACTGAGCCTCAGTTTCCTCACCTTGTACATGATCCATCCGTCCCTCCTCGTGGTGGGCACCATGTGCCTTATAGGTGAAGGTTCCTCCCATCCGCCACCTTTCTGTGGAGACCCGTGTTTATGTCTGGCCACTAGGTGTCGCGGTTGGTCAAATAGCAGAGAAACCAAACCCCCAAAAAAACAAAAAAACCTTTTGCTCTACCAGTAATATAGTGGGAGTGATCTTACATGGCAATCGGAAACTAGTAACCTTTGGAAGAGTTGACTGGGTCGCCTTGGGGAGCCAGGGAGTTGCCCCAGGATTTGCATGCATGGACTTTGGAACCAGGTATGAGCAAGAGCCCACAGCTCTGCTCACACCAACTAGAACCTCATTGAGGCACACTGGAATTTCCCAGGGCACGTGTTTTAGCATTTTGCCACGGTGGAGGAAGAGTGCCACAAAGTTAGTAGCCATGAGGACTACTTCTGGTATTTGATACCATAAGACACCACTTTTTTTTGTTCCCTGCCAAGCCAAGTGCTAAAGCTTTGCAGGTTTTGTGCTTCACTCCCTGTTTTACAAAGCCAGATTTAAAAATAGCCCCTTAAACAGCAGAGTGGACAGTGTGTCAGTATCAGGTTAAAAGGGCAGCCTAGGATATTTAGAGGGATATCAGAACTCCTTGGACTGTCACCGTGGAGCTTCATCAGCACAAAGCAGAGTATTTTATACATACTTGGGACTTGGGGGTGGGGTGGTGAGAGAGAGCATTGTAATAAAATGTCCCTTGCTGAAATTGTTCGAGGAAAGGATTCCTTTGTTGCATCAACTGTCATTCAGATCTGGATGTATTATTTTTAAAATAATTTGGGGAGACTTGTCTAGGAATAATAATGACTAGTATTTATTGCACACTTACTATGTACCAGGTATTATGCAAAACACCATGCATGTATTATTGCATTTAATCCTCACAGCCACCATATGAAGTGCAGGTATAGTTATTATGCCCATTTTATAGGTAGATGAGGAAATCGAGATGCGGCAAGATTATAATAATAATAGCCAGCAGGTATTAAGTACTTACTAGAGGTCAGGCATTATTCTAAGAGCTTTAAGTATTATTCTCACAATAATCCTATAAGGTAGGTACTATTATTCAGTTTACCAATGAGAGAACTGAGATACAGAGAGGTTACATAGCTTTGTCAAGGTCACACAGGGAATGAGGAGAGGAGTCAGAACACAAACCCAGACCTACCTGATTCCAGAGTTCCTTTTTTTCCCCACTGTACTATATTGCCTCCCACAGTACTTTGTGTGCAGTAGGTACTTGGTAAATATTTATTGAGTTGAATAGTTCTCAGGCTATAATTAGCCAACACGGAGAAGACTCCCTAAGTAGGAACCATAGAGACCTTAACACTCCTCCCACCCTAAGCCACACCCCCACTGGCCTCTATTAGTATTATGGGATACATATGCTGTTCCCTGTGCTGGATTTCACTCTAACTTTTTAAAAAAAAATTTTTTTTTACTGATGTATAATAGTTGTACATATTTTATGGGTACATATGATATTTTGCTATATGTATACAATGTGTAGTGATCAAATCAGAATAATTGGGATAGCTATCACCTTGAACATTTTTCTTTGCGTTGGGAACATTACAACTCTCATCTAGCTGTTTGGAAATATACAGTAAATTAAAAACTATTATTTCCCACTGTACTATTGCATACTAGAATTTATGCCTTCTATCTAACTGTATTTTTGTCCTCTTTAACCAACTTCTCTTCACACCCCTGGCCCCTTCCCTTCCTAACCTCTGGCAACCACCCTTCTACACTCGCCCTCCGTGAACCGCTTTTTTAGCACCCACATGTCGCGCTTCGCTTTTTGTTTGTAATAAGATACTCTTCCATCAGAGCAGCCAGGAAAAGGCGCTCACCATGGCAAATGTTTTCAAGACGTAGTTCCACAGGAAACATCTCAGCTAATTTTCTTTGCTTCACGTTTTTCTGGCAAAGACGTTTCTTAGGGCCGTTTGTTCTGGTATAACCGTGTCTGGCCTTGTCTCTTGAGCCTCTAGAAGCCGGGGCTGCGGGTTACCAGGCAGCCCTCTGTGCTGCGCCATCAGCGTGTGCTCCAGCGTGCGTGGTGGCCACGCAGCCGTCCGCCAGCAGGTCCCCAGTCCTGCCGCCAGGCCGGTGCCTGCGGTGGCCAAGCGCGCGGGGGTCTGCTGCCCAGGGTAGACACTGGCCGCTGTTACCAGGCACGAGTGTACCCGTAAGTCTGAGGAGGGAAAGCAGGACCCAGGCCACATGAATCCTTCTCCCGGTGTAATAATTCAGTCCCAAGGGTTTGGTTGCTTATTTTTTCTGATGTGTCTCTACAATAGGAAACCCAAACAAAACAAAAACCCCCTTTTCAGACCTGTGATTCTGAACACTGAGCTTTGTTTTTTGTAGCCCCCTGTCCGTTGCAGCTTTTTCTCTTTAAGCGAGCTGAGCCATCTAGAATCTTTCTCAGAACTTCTCAGGACTCCTCGGCATCTCTGGCCCCCCCTGGTTTAGCCTTCTCAAGGAAAGCAGTGATTTCCCTTCTGGATTTTTCTCCTTCTAAATACAAGATTTTTTCCAGTAACTAAAATTACACATATCAAAGGAGATAGCAGGACAGTTGGAGCTGCTGGAGGGAAGGCGATAGTTGGTAGAGCAAGGTCCCCAAGGAGGCAGGAGGACCTGGGGTTGAGAGGCCAGGTGAAAAGGCTCCCGTTTGTCACAGCCCCTTCGGGCTCCTGCTTGGCACCTTCAAGGTGGCCATTGCTCACCTTCCCAGTGTACAGTTGGAAGCAAGTTAGTGTTTGCCTTGTCATTAGAGAGCGAGTGGACACTTGAGTGACGGGAGGTGTGAGTGATAGGCCAGAGGAGATTCCAGCCTCATGTGGACGTTTGTCTTTCTCCTGTTTAGAGCAGTGCTTCTGACCTATTTTCTCATACAAGTTCAACGTTCCTAATCCAAAAATCTGAGTTCCAAAATTGGAACCTTTTTGAGTGCCAACATGATGCTACAAGTAGAAAATTACACACCTGACCCCTTTGCTTTCTGATAGTTCAGTGTATACAAACTTTGTTTTATACACAAAATTATTGAAATATTGTATAAAATTACCATCAGGCTATGTGTATAAAGCGTATATGAAACATAAGTGAATTTTGTGTTTAGACTTGGGTCCCATCTTCAAGATACCTTATGTATATGCAAATATTCTAAAATCCAAACTCCAAAACACTTCAGTCCCAAGCATTTCATATAAGGCTGTGGTCCCCAGCCCCCAGACTTCAGCCTGGTTCTGGTCCACGGCCTGTTAGGAACTGGGCCACGCATCACCACCTGAGCTTTGTCCTACCCCACCCCGGCTCCACCCTACATTTGTGGAAAAATTGTCTTCCGTGAAACCAATCCCTGGTGCCAAAAAGGTTGGGGACTGGTGATATGAGGGATACTCAACCTGTAATGGCACACTCAGAAAAGTCACACTGTAGTATGGAGGAAGATGCCCACGGCTGGAGGCTCTGGACTGCCCAGGCCCTGCCTGGCCACCTAGGGCTGAGGCATACCTGAACCTCAAAGGGGCGCACTGGTTGGGAAGCTGTGCTTCAGAGGATCGTAAACCTTGGAGCGCACGTGACCCATGTAGTCCAGTTGGTTGATCTTAGAGATTGTCAGGCCCAACCTCTTAGTGGGACTTGTGAAAAAACTGAAGGTCAAAGAGGTGTGACCACTTGAACTGGGTCACAGAGGGATCAGTGGCCATGCAGGGACCAGAACCATCCCTGTGCTTACATATCTGTGGGACGGGGTGAACGAGGAGGCAGGGCTGCGCATGATACCTGTATACTGTCAGGAGTAGCACACGTGCTCCCATTTGCTTCAGCAGGAGCTACTCTGTTTCTCTGAAAGTATTAGGCACCCATATTTCATTCCAACAAATGTTCTACAACCAAAAATAATTATTAAAACAGCTGCACTCTACCATGTGGCCTCCAGCTCAAACCCACGGCCCATCCTGAACCAGAAGATGGGAGACTGGTGTTCAGAGCTGTCATCTTGTGAGCAGTAGCCACAGCATCACATGCTTCTGGGGACCCATGCCTGGCGTTGTCTGTCATCAGCCTGTTTCTAGGATGAGAAGCCCCTGTTGTTGTACAGGCAATTACTGTAGCAGCCCCTCCCCTGGTTGTCCTGAGTTCAGCCTTGTCTCTCCCACCCCATGATGCAGCCAGAATGGGCTCTTTATAA
Organism: Varecia variegata; assembly: GCA_028533085.1. Classification (NCBI taxonomy): domain Eukaryota; kingdom Metazoa; phylum Chordata; class Mammalia; order Primates; family Lemuridae; genus Varecia; species Varecia variegata. The sequence continues at coordinate 61,475,757 of CM052444.1, forward strand.
ACTACAGACCTGATCATGCCGCTTTCCCTTTTGTTTTCTTTGAATGTCTTTGATTGACGAACTTCCCCTTGTGTTCAGATGCAGCGTGGATGTTCCTCTGGGAGGAACGCAGCACACTAGGTCTGGCATTGGAATCCCTATTGCACCCTCTACCTTATCTGTTATAACATTCATCACTCTGTTTTGAAGTTGTCTGTTTTCCCCTCCTCCCCCTAGACCTAAGCCTCTGGAGGACAGTGGGACTGTCTCATCTGTGGTTGTAGCCCCAGGGCCTGGCACAGACAAGGTGCGCATTCAGTGCCCTCGCATCCAGCAGGCAGCTCTGCCACGCCAACTTCAGTCTTTGCTTCATTACGTGATGGCTAGCTCTGCTTGTTCTATTTTAAAGCTTTAGCATCTTGGCGGGATCAAGGTTCTCATATAAACGACCAAAAAAGAAACTTACCACTAGTGATTTCCTAGGACCAGGATATATTTAGCACAATTTGTTGATAATTACTGTTCATCATTATGACCGTAGGACATTATAAAAGTCTTAAGTGCCTTTGACTCATCAGAGGCAAGTTAGATTATTCATTTAGCAAACATTTTGAGTCTCCACTTTGCACTAAGCATGTGCTCAGTACAATGAGGCGTGTGAGGATGGACACAATGGGTTTGCCTCCTGAAGTGGACTATAGAGCTTTGATATTTTGTTCATGTTTATTCCTATGTTGAGCATTAAAAAAAAGAAAAGAAACAAATTAATCCACTGAAGTCCCATCTGAAACATAGGAGGACCTTATAATGTGAGGTCAGAAGACGATGGTGGCTCTTCATTCAAGCCCAGGAGCAGGGTAAGCCACCCACTTTGGGGGGATACAAGGGTACAGCAAACGCAAACCTTGTCCTCTTAAAGCGCACAATCTAAAAGGAGAAACAAGACTTGACCCCGTGTACCTCTAAGACAAAATAAGAAGTGAAAAATACCCAACAGTCTATATCTGTTTGAGCTACAAGTGACAGAAAACCCAACTCAAAATGGCCTAAACCAAAAAGGGACTTATATATTATAAAAAGTTCACATACAGTCCGTCTCTAGTTCACTAATTCAACAGATCAAAGCAGCAGCACGTTTTTCCACCTGTTATGGCACCCTCAGAGCGTCAGCCTGCTCTCCTCCTAGGCACAGAAAGGTTGCAGGCATCCCGTCCTCTCATACCAATGCCAAGGCAGAGAAAGAACTGTTTCTTGTGCTTCTTTCTCTAAGAATGAAGAGACCTTTGGAAACCCCCCAGCCGACTTCCCCTCATTGGCCAGAACTGGAACACATGCCCACCGCTAAACCTGTTCCTTGCAAACAGGCTGGGGCCATTTATGTGACCTAGACCAATCTGAATTTACCCTCTTCACATGAGGAAGGAGTGAACTTGTTCTGCCAGCAAAGGGGGCGAGGGCATGGCTAGCAAGGAGGAGGCAAGGGTGCCTGCCACAGAGGTCACTAAAAACCTTCCATTCCCAGAGGAGGACAGGATGGGCCCTTACAGAGCTTGCTCCTGGTGCAGAAGACCGGGCGCGTGCTCCCTGTTCTAACGGGAGAGACGGGTGCTGGGAGCACGCCAGCATGGCTCCCTGGAGGAGGTGATGTCTACGTTGTGGATACAGCTTAAAGAGGGGAGGGCCACGATCAGATTTTCCTTTCAGAGCGATCTCTCTGGCGGAGAAGAATGCATTGGAGGGCTGCTGAGGGAGGCGGAGAGAGCTAGGACGCTGTTGCCGTAGTCCAGTGGTGTGCTGCTTACTGTCCCAACGAGGGTGGAGGCAGTGGGGACGAAAACATACTAATTTCAGAAATGCTGAGGAGGAGTAAGCAGGACTTGGGATGGAAGGAGGGGTGCGGTGGAGGAGAGGGGGGAGTCCCGATGCCTCCAGGGGGTCTGGCTTGGGCAGCTGCCCAGATGGCAGTGCCACTCCCTGAGCCAAGCCCACAGCAGTAGGCGGAGGTCTGTGGTGGGGACGGGAATGATGAGTTCAGGTATGACCGGAGCTTAGTGTGTGGGAGGCGGGCGGGGTCGGAGCCAAGCTGGAGAGGTAATCAGGAGTCAGAGCACGCAGGGCCCTGTGCGCCATGCCAAGAGGTCACCCTCGATCCTCCTCAGAGTCTGTGCAGAGTTGGAGGTGAGGAGAGGAGGAGGAAAGGAAATGCTGTGAGCAGGAGTAGAGAAGCCGCACCTCTCCAGGCACACACAGGGGCAACAAGTTGTATGTGACAGTAAAATGGTCTGCACAAAGTGGACTAGAGGAGAGGATGAGGCAGCCAAAAAGGGATAGGGACACGCTAGAGTGATAACACCTGCCTTGTGTACAGTAGCCTCAAAAGAAGAGAAGGGAGCACCTGCTTGTAACCTGGTAGAGTGCTTACGTGCACTGCCACACTCGGCGCTCACCACCTGTGCTGCGGGCAGGCATTCTCCAACTGACAAATACAGAAACAAACTACCCCAGGGAGTCAGGCCAATAAAGATGCTCTCTTTACTACAGACCCCTTCAAAGGATCTTTATTCACTAACGACCAAGCGCTTTGCTAAGTGCTAGGGACACAGAGCACAGTCCAGTGTGGGACACAGAGAAAGGCAAAAAGAAAAAAAAAAAGCCAGCAGCGAAGCATGAAGGCAGAACCAGAGCTATGAGTGACCGTGGTGCTCGCCACACTCAGAGGTGAGGTGCGTGCCAAGAGCAGATGTGTGCCAGCCATCAGTTCTGGCTTGCCGCGCAGCACTCCCTGCTTTATGATGTAAATAACTAAATAGCCTCCAGTGGTGACACTTGTCATGGATCATCTGTGCATTGCAGAGCACGAGTTGAAACACAGAGCGTACAGGTTGAGTATCCCTTATGTAAAATGCTTGGGACCAGAAGTGTTCCAGATTTCGGATTTTGGGATATTTGCATTATATGCTTATAACATTAGCATCCCAAATCCCCAAATCCGAAGTGCTCCAGTGAGCATTTCCTTTGAGCATCATGTCAGTGCCCCCAAAATTTCAGATTTTGGGACATTCTGGATCTCAGATTTTCAGATTTGGAATGCTCCACCTGTATTTGAAAACAGGAGCTTTGGGCTGGATGCGGTGGCTCACACCTATAATCCTAGCACTTCAGGAGGCCGAGGCAGGAGGATTGCTTGAGCCCAGGAGTTGGAGGTTGCTGTGAGCTATGATGATGGCACTGCACTCCAGGCTGGGTGACAGTGAGACCCTATTTCAAAAAAAAGAAAAGAGAAGCTTTCGAAAAATTCTTTCAACGTATTTACCAAACACCCACTATGTACTCAGCAGTGTTCCAGGTGCTAGGCATCCAAAGGTGAGTAAGACAGGGGTCTCACCTTCATGGAGTTGAGTAGAGAAGAAAGAAACATAAACAGACCATTGTAGTGCAGTGAAGTAAATGCAACAGTGGCACTGTAGGAGGCCAGAGGAGGCCAGGAATTCAGCCTGGCAGTTGTCAGGGAAAGTTGCTGGAACTGTAACACAAATCAGATTCGAGCTCCCTTTCCCCACCTTGAGATTTTTATAAGGACACAGAGCCACAAGTTGGCACTTAATGTCTGGCAGTGGATGACAGCTCATAGTATTTGTAGCTCAGATTAGTGGATGGATTAGCTGAGAATAGAGAGAGTGTTGCTAAAATAAAGTAGTGATACCCTAGTCAACTGTCAGTTGCATAAAGGTAAGAAATTAAAGTATATGAAATCAATTAGAACAGGAATAGCTAATTGTTTCCAACTTATGTGCCACCTACAGTTGATTGGCACCAAATTTTAAAAAGAGGTATTAACTCATGTCTGGGCCCAGCAAGAAAGAATGCCATGATCCATTAGTGATGCCTGCTGTGAGTGCTGATCCATTAATGATGTCTGCCATGAGTGCAGGAGGGAAAGAGGCAGCCTACACGCCACACATTGCCATCCTTAAATTAGAATACTAGTTCAACTACTGGGATCTGACTGTGTAAGACCTATTAACTCCAAACTGCTTGCGTGCTTGGCGTTTTTCAGAGGCGAAGTAAACAATCATACATTCAAAGTGTCTGTTGGAATCCAGGTATATTCAGACTAGTCTTTTATATGTGCTACCTCTAGACATCTGCCCTCTTGTCACTGGTCAGACCTGGTAGCAGTGCCACATCCTGAAACACCAAGGAATGTTGAGTAATTAATTGGTGTCTTGATTAAATTTCTTCTGGTGGTAGGAGATTGAAGGAACATACGTTGGATTTTCTGTAAGAATTGATCAAAGGGCTGCTGGCGAGAATATCTGGTTATGCAGAACTTCTTATTAAAAGATCAGCCCAATCAATCAAGGATGGGCCATACTGAATTACTGGAGGGATGATGGGGCCGGGAAGGGACCACAGATTTTTGTGTCTTGGTAATAACTTGCTGAAAGACAGGTGTAAAACAAATGTACTGGTACTTGTCATGCATCATAGCCATTAACCTGATATCTCTGTTGTGCTGCCTTAAATGCTGACTTGGATTAGAAAAGTAGCCATGAACTCTGGAGGATGAGGAGAGGCCCATTTCATGTAATACGTGCATTCAGCATGTTAGGTTTGAGACAGGTTCCTGTTTGCTTGTTGTTTAGGCTTGACTCTTCTAGGGTATCCCGCATGATAACCCTTTCTACCAGCCTTAGAGATGTATTATACAAGAAACATCTCACTTGCCTTGTTGGAAAACAGCATTCAGGATGCTATTGAGTGGGAATAAGGAACAAGATAATGGCTTTCAGGTTACCTAAGTGTCGAGTAAGTTGCTATGGGGAAGTAGAACAACAGTTGACATTTGTGTGTGTGTACTTTTGTACTCGTCTCAAACACGGCAACCCTGACTGGTTTGAAGGCCCCACCCTGGACAGGGAACAGTGTTCCTCTGAAGCTGCCACTTTCTCTCAGGAAACTGGGCACAGAGGCCCCAGACTAGCCTCACTGTGGGCCAGGCAACTGAAGGTGTCTGTCCTTCTCTGAGCCACTGAAGCTTTCTTCTATAGGTCCGATGCTATTTCCAGAGGCAGACCGTTAAACATACGTTCCAGCAAGGAAGTGTCTCACAGACTCTGCCTTATGGTTGAACAGCTATAGCCTTTACTTTTAAAGCTAATATTATTCATTTATTTAGTAGCTAATAAATATTTTAGTAGCCCACAATACATTTTACCAAAAAGAAACATACATATGTTTGTATGTATGTATGTATTAATACATATATATCAATGGCTAGTCCTGGAGACTATCATTTTTGCTAAAATCTTTTTTGGAATTAGGTAGACTGTGAATGAGTGAGTGTGTATAAATGGTCGGGAAAGTCTGGAGCAGCCCTAACAATAATTGAGGCTAAAAACTGTTGAAAAAATATTTCAATACAAGAGAAAAAAGCAAAAGTGTGGCATCTTTTTAAAATGATGAGCAAAAATAATTCCTTACCTATTAATGTTATTTTTAAGTACCTAATGCATAGATTAGTACCTGATGCTACATATAGTGTCATAAAATATGAAGATACAACTAACAAGGAGGGAAGAAATCTGTGCAAGTCAGTGTTGCTATAATTCAAAGAACAAAAGTTTATTGTGTGTGTGGACTGCCAGTCTAATGTGTCTGAGACAAATGATAGAGCCCAATAAGAAGGTAGATAAATATATATAGGATATTCGGAGAAGTGAGTGGGCCTGGAAACCGAAGCCCCAGTATAATACTGTTTCTATGGGAAAATATGCTCTACGAGGATCTTCCCTGAAACCAACTTAGAAACCCTGCTGATTTATAAGTTGGGGGCTAATGATATAAAATGATCACCTACTGATCTGTAAAATTCTCAGCACTAGCCTGTCATCAAGCATTTATTGAGTAACTGCTGGGCAGATTACGCTGTGATAAGCATAGCAGGGTGAAACAAAAGAAATAAAGGAGCGTTTCTGCCCTCAAGAACCGTGTACCAAGTTGGAGGGAGAAAACCTGCCTACAAAGCAACCCGAGACCTTTTACAATGCCTGAGCCCACAAAGCAAGAGTCCTGCAGGCAGCAGCGTGAAGGAGGGTTGCGAGGCAAGTGTGGTTAATCAGGAAAATGTGGGGTTCCACCGGCAGAGCATGTTCCCTATTCATTTGTAATCCCCAGGGGCACACCAAAGACTCCAGCTCATTCTTCCTGGAGAGCCTCGCTTATTGTGTGTGAAGTGGTAGCTGCAGTGGATGTCATATGATCCCAGCGTGCCTAGCAATTCGAAACCACAAATGGCATGTGTCATTACCTTATTAGGAAAAGTCTGGGCTTTTTTCTTCTTCTTTTTTGTTTTTCAAAGGAAGATAGGCTGTTGGCAGGTTGGGCAGTGTGGGTACCTCCCGTCTGCAGAGTTCCAGCTCCGAAGCACACCCTGGTGAATCAGAGCCTTTCTGAGAGCGCCTGAGATTTGGAGCCTGACTTTGTGTTTTTGTGTAATTTTCTGGGAGAGTCTGTAAATGGGACAGGTCCTAACCAGTGACTCAGTACCAGAGAGGCAGAGTCCTTGCCTTCTTTGCAAGGTAGAGCTGTTGCTTTTCATTTCTCTGAAGCCTGAGGTCTCCAAAAGGGAGATTGGGAGTAGGGACAAATTGGCAGTGAAATTCCCAAATCTGGGGCTGTGGTGCATCCCACGGGGGATGCTGACAGCCCGTGGAGAGGGGGGTGTGGCCAAGGCTGCTCTGCCAGGTAGGGCATCCAGATCAACCAGTCTGTCCTCACTGGAGACTCCTAAAATAAGCCTTTGCTCTGTGGTGCACACTGCCTCTGAGAAGTGCTTCCCAGGGGCTGCTGGCAGCAAATAATTGCATCTGTTTTAGCTTGTAGAAGCCCTGAATCCTTGTTACTATACCTACAGTGGGGGAAAGGATGGCATTCCTATCCAAAGGATTCATATGATATAATAATAATAATAGCAGCATTTATCGAGTGCTTGCCACGTTCCAGCACTGGAGGCATGCCATATGCTTTGTTTCATTTAATTCCCTTTATACCCCTGGAAGGGTTTTTACATCATTAAAAGCTTCTAATAATTTTATTCTGAAATGATAATTTTACCCTAATTTAAAGTTCTATTTTGCAGATGAGAAAACTGAGGTTTTGGGGAAGGTTAAGTAACCTATCCATAGTCTCACCACTAGTAAGTGACAAAAACAGAACACAAACCCAGATCTATCTACCTCCAAACTTAGCTAGCAGGTTATTCTTCTTAGGCACCTTTTTATTTACAGTTATTTATGAACCTTACTTCTGCTTTATTCTGCTGCATTATTCAAGAGGGAATGAAGGGTTCCCCACCCCAAGGAGTGGGAAGAGGGAGAGGCCTTGGAAAAATAAGTCAGAGATGAATTTATTTTAAAAAGGAGGGTTTGTGAGGGAAATACTGACTTGGCCAGCAGAAAGGGAGAGGCCATTCTGGACTTCACATGTGTTATGGAAGAATGCATGGAAATGAGTGGGAGAAACAGAAAGTAAACCAGGACAGGGCAGGATCAAATAGAAGGAAACGTGATAGGCAGCAAAGAAAGGGGCATGCCTGCCTCCAGAAGCCACCGTGTTAATGATTAGCACTCTGCAGACTTTTCAGATCTCACATGCTCTCAGCGGTATGCAGAACTCCCTTATTTGGAGTAGAGTTTGCCTTTCCCAAAAACAAAACCATGACGTGTAATTCTGAGTTTCTGTAGGGACTGGATGAAATCACCACTGGAAAAACAAGAATGGCAGTTCACGTTAATTACTCCAGGAACTCTCCAAGGGTGCAAATAAAGCAGCTGCCATCCCAAGGAGAGACGCTGCAGTGCTTCCTCCACCCTCTCTTCTTGTTGTCATCCCCCATCCTAGCCCTGAGTTCTGCTTCCTGTGCCCTTCTTGCTACTTCTCTTGAAGATTCCACATCCATTGTGTTTCTCTGAAAACAAAACAAAAATGAACACAAGAGATTTTTATAAAGCAAGTTGCATCTTCCCAGTAGCCTTTGGTATGGTTGCAGGGCTACTCTATTATATCCGATTGATCTTTGATTGGTAGCCTGCCTGTCTCCTCACCCTTGAGGTTTCTCTGCCACCAGCTTCAGGAGAGCCAGGGATTTCTTTATTGATCTTTAATCAGACTCAAATGCCCAGGACTTCCACTCTTCAAAAAAAACATTTTACAAGCAGAAGACTCCTTTGAAAAGTGAAATGTAGTCCAGTTTGCAGGTTCTCTCCTTCTCCCCCTGCCCCAAAAGGAACGTTCTTTATCCCTGCCCTTTCCCTCTTCCCTCCCAACCCTACCTCCGCCCCCCACCCCGCCACCCCCATGTAGACTAAATCTCTTGTTCTGACATAGCAAGTTCTGTAATTATTTGTCCTTTGCAGATTAGGATAATGAAACATTTCAGCCACTCTCTTGTGGATTCCCACTTTGTCCCAGTGAACAGAACTGTGCCCCACCATCCTTCTCACAGCCAGCAGCCTCAAGTCCCACAATATCTCTGCCTTGGCACAGGGAGCCAACATTGTTTGCATAGTGAACATTCCTGGACAACTGAAATATCCAATTTAACCTTCAGAGCATCCCCATCAGTTTGTGGGTGTTTGTTCCGGAGACAGGGGGAGAGATGGTGACTTTCATGGTCCGCACAGGATGCTACCCACACCCCCACACAAATCCAAATCTTTATACTCTAGAGATTATCTGAAAATTGTGTTGCTGAAGCTCACAGGTAAAACCAAATATTTAAGGTACGTCAGTCTTTTTGTCCAGAAGCAGATAGCATTAATGCTTCTTATAACACCACATACCCACCCCACTCCTTTTAAAACTAGCCCAATTTCATGTAAAATTAGTCGTCACTAATTAAGATCTGTAATAGCATACCTTTCTAGAAATACATTCTGGTTATGATTGGTACCTAATGAGGGAGACTTTAAAATTCTTATTCCAAAGACATAGTCTTGGGCCACCCAACACTCAGAAGATTCTTTATGCTTTTAAAGTTGCCTGTTAGGAATTATTTACAGTTTTGTGTGCTTAAAGGTTGGATCCAGAAATGACATCAGGAAAAACAGGAATAACTAAGTTAAAACTCACTGGGTTTTCTTCCATTTATTTGGAGTAAATTAAAAAAAAAAAAACTTTTAAAATATGTTATTTGCTTTGGGAATGTCTAGCTACCTTTTGTTTTCAAATTGGAATTTAAGCCTTCTGTGTCATATTACCCACCCCTTTATCTCCTTTCACCTTTTCTCAGAATCTGAGAGAATGAATGTTTCAGAACTTTGGAATCAATAAAACTGCAACCTCCTTGAATTACTTACCAGTACTCACTGGGTTTTAAGCATAAATTCTTGCACATAATTTAAAAATCAAAACACCAACTGGTGGATTTAAGCTAAACTCCCTATTTTTAGAACAGTATTTTTTAAATGGCAGCTTTTATTTTAGACGATATGGACACGGATGGATAGTCCTGGGGGAGGTTCCTGGGCACTTCTCCACCCGCGCCCCTGCCCCAGGAGCTGGTGTGACCACCTCCCCTGTGGTCGCCCCTTCAGTGCCTCCCCTGGCACCAGCCACTTCCAAGCCTCCACGAATCGGTTCCTGGGAAGAAGGGATGTTGCAGGCTTAGTTTGGTTTTTTGGTTTTTTGTTTGTTTATTTTTTAAGGGTTTTGTAACTTTCCTTTTAGTTCTGGTGAATTTAAGTGCTCATTGAGCTTGTGGGAAAAGTGGAGACTTTTTTTTTTTTTTTAATTAAGAACGGAGGAGAAAAGTTTCCTATGTATTCTTACAGGAATCAACTTAATTATGCCTTTGTCAGCAGGTAGTTTATAGGGGAATCAGTTAAAAAAAGGAGAAGGCTCTGGCCTTTAATTATCCCAGTTGGTATTCAGCTTTAGAAAGTCTGTGTACCTGCTGAGTATGTTAATTTAACTACTTTATAGTATCTTAACTCTGCCATTCCCCCGCCCCAACCACCTCCCCAATGAGAAGGAGTTACATACAGGAGTCAGATGACACACCAAGATCTTGATCCCTGTATATCTTCACTGTTTCCTAGTACTTTGGGCTTTCGTTAAAATTTTTAGGTCAGTGTGTTTGCTTCTCATATAACTTCAAAGTCATTTATTCATTGATTCATGTATTCATACTTCCCACAAATTCAATCAATAAATATTTATTAAGTGCTGACCCTTTACCAGGTGCAGGAATATAGACAAAGATGTCCCCCCTGCTTTCAGGGACCTGAGATTCTAGGAGGATGGAGAGACAAGTAATAAATAAATAAAGGGAATTCCTTCAGACAGTGGTAGGTGGTACGAGTCATTTCCACAAATATTTATAAGTGTCCACCTGTTTCCCAGCAACAGGAGGTGCTTTGGGGGAGCCCTGTTTACAAGGCTGCTCTCACATTTGCTTTCTTATTTGCCTCCAACCCTGTGAAATTAGGGGGACAGGCATCATTTTCTCCATTTTAGAGGAAAAGAAATTGAAACTCAAAGGAGTGAATCGGTGCATCCAAAGTTATAAAATCCGTGTTTGGGAGAACCGGACCCCAGGGGACTTGGACTCCATTTCTGGGCAGCTTTTAACACGGGAGAGAACGAGGCCCTGAAGAGTGAAATCCCTTCTCCAAGTCGCACAGCTAATTCACGTCAGATCTGGGACTAAAGCCTAGAGCTCTTTTCCAAATGTATCCTTCAGTTCAACAACTCGGACAGAAAGCTGCCGGGTCCCACAGCAGCGCTTGTGGTGGGCTTGCTACGTTGGCTTCTGCGAGAGTTGATTTATATACGTTTTCCATTGGTACTACATCCATTACCCTGGTTTATTTGCCATCTGTGTCTAAGTGCCCACACAAGAAGGAGTTTTATATTTATGCATTTCACACACTTAGGTAAATATTTACCGTGTGCCACTGTTCTAAACACTTTACAAAAATATTAATGCATTCATTCCTCAATACAACCCAATAGAATAGGTATAATTATTATTCTCTTCTTACAGATGTAGAAAGAGGCACAGAGAAAATAAGTGATTTGCCCTCAGTCATACAGCAAGTGGGTGGCAGAGCTGGTCAAACCCAGACAGTCTGGCTCCAGTCTATGAACTTAGCCACTACTCTTGGCTGTGGTTTTAAATAGGATCACATACTCCCTTAGGTGATATGCTAGGAGGGACAGAGGGTTTGGAGCTAGCGAGGCCTAGACTCCAATTCCAGATCTACCCCTTGCTAAATGTGTAATTTGGCGCAAATGATTGAAGCTCATTCTTCCCATCTGTAACGCAGGACTAATGCATACTTTGTAGGGTTATAGTGAGGATGAAATAAGACAGCATCTACATGGCCTTTCACGGAAAACACTTGAGTCCTCCTAGCAACGCTGGATAAGTAGCAGTCCCATATTCATGATTCTGGAATCATGCCTTGTCTCCATTTCCGGAAGAGCTGGACTAAGACATGTGGGCCGTCTCGGCAGACTACAAACTGGCACTCCTCCTCACAAACATTCCTTACGTGTCTGAAAATCAATTATTTAGAGAAGTGCCTGAGCACAGTGGGGCACAGTGAAGAAACACCAGGGGTAGCTTCTGCCTCTCTTCAGACACCTGAGAATTTCAACCTGGGCTCTAGACTTGCATCCTGCAGTTGGCAGTGCACAAACCCTGTGTGGTTTGAGCAGAACCATCCTGCTCAGAAGACAGCTGAGGGACCAGCATTTTAAGAGCAAATGTTTGGAGTCAATCTACCTATGATCAGATCCCAGCTCTGTGACTTGCTAGCTCTAATTTACTTAATTTCTTCATGCCTCAGTTTCTCCTAATATCAAGTGGGAATGATGGTGATACTTCCTTGTAGAGTTAGTGTAAAGATTACATGAGTTAATCCTCGTATAGCACTTAGCACAGTACACAGTAAGCACCCAGTAAATACTGTTATGATTATTGCTGCTATTGTTAATATCATCATCATGCTAGCAACGCCCTTTGGGGTCTCTTCCCCCTCCTCACACACACATGCACACAGACTCACTAACACACCCAAAGTGGCTTATTATCATATTTCTACTGGCCATTCTTAGTACTTCACTGACAGATAAATACCATTTTTTCCATTCTGCTATATTTCCAAGAAAGTACTTAACATACAACTGATTTTCTCCTGTCTCTTAGAAACCAATGTCCTTGAGAAAGCAGCATGACTGTTCTGCCTCAGAACTCACCTGTTCCCAAACACAGAGTATTCCGTTTGTTGATGAATAGAAACATAGAAATATTTTAAGCATTACAACAGCCTATAGTAATTGCTCCTTGAATTTTTTTGAAATTTTAAAATACATGTGTCATAAATTTAGGTAGGACTTTTGTGGGGAGGGGTCAGGAAGCAGATTCAAACAGAGGCAGATGTGAGTAAACCTAAATTGTCTTACTTCCCCGGGCCTCACCTTGCAAAATCCCTGCATGCAAAGGCATTCTGGCCTATCACGGTCCTTATCTAATCCAGCGTTATCAGGTTTCACTCTTTCCTTTTGTTGCCTTGGTTATGTCAGCAGCAAATAAAAATTCCCTATCATTTACTGTACAGAAGCATTTATTCCATGGGATTAGGTGCAGTTTTTATTGTTAACCAAATTGTGTTGCATTTTGTTTTATTTGTGTTTCGATGTTATTTTGCCTACCCAGCTAACAATGGCACCGAGACCTTGTTTCCGCTTCAGGTACTAGGCTCAGTAGATACTAAATCCTGATGCTGAGAATTCAGGATTCAAATTCCTAAGAACACTAGACAGCATTTCATTCTCGCTCAGCTGCCCCTGCCCCTTCCTTCCTAGGCTGCAGGTCCCAAGAGGGACCTTTTGAATTTAACCTTGTCTCAAATAATATCATCCATAGAACCGCTGGGTTGGTGTGTCTCTTATCTTTTTCAAGTAAGTATGAGCTATTCCTATTAAAATAAAGAATGTATGTCTATATGTCACCAAAAATGATTGTATGTTCCCAAGAGTGGGAAATTGCTCTCTTTAATGTACAGACCAATCAAATGGTATAATTTGTAGTGATCTTTCACTGAAATTTAGTGACTTCATTTATCATAAAGATTTCTTTGTTTTAGGTAGTGTATGTCCCTTTCTACACACTATTCTACAGTATTTTTCTTCAACTTCTCTGGACCCTACCTATCATTTCAGGCCCCCAAACTTATTCCTCTTTTGGAGATAATAATCATGTCTCATAGAGTAACTGTGAGGACAGAAGCCCTGAGCACAGTGCCTGGCACAGAGTTAGGGCTATTTTCTTCTCTCTGGTCTGAGTAGGAGTTTTCTTCCCAGCTGAATTTCCAAAGTCTTGGGGTCAGGGAATTCCTGAATTCTTTGTGAGTATGTAGTATGGTGGCTTGCCTCTAGAAGATGCTGACACTTATTTATTAGATGATTAAAGATTAGATCAGTTTAGAGTAGGTCAGGGGAGGTAAACATAACTGGGCTCATGGGAATAAAACATTTCTCAGTATTAACTGATTAATGCACATTGTGGCAGATGAGTCTTTTGTGAATTTTGTGAACCTTTATTTAACACCCATAAATTGGGAGAAATACTTTCCAGTTCTTGGCACTTTAAGTCATTTCTGGAAAGGTGTTAGAGAATCCTCCAGTTCACCCTCATTCATGCCACCTCTAAGTGGAGAAGCAGAAAGAACTTAAATACAGTCTCAGCACTGTGGTGCAGGGAGTGAGGCTGGGCCCTATCCCAAGAGCATCTGCTACTCGACCCCAGCTGAACATCCACGTGGGAATGTGCTCTCGGTAGAGAAGCCAGAAATCTAGATTTTTTTAATGTGAAAACTCCCAATTTCTAAATGTTAGCTGAATTTTTTTTTTTAAATAATTTTCCGTGGGCCAAATAAAACAGATCTGCAAGCCAGCTTCAGCCCTCCAACTGCCAGTTTGGGACTTTGGACTTAGACTTTACTTCCTTGATCCAATTTTAGAATTTGTCCTAAGTTATATAATATTTTAAAATAATTTATTGTCTTATCAGACAGTTAGTTTAATTGTTATAGACTCTAAGAATACTGGAATCAAAGAGCAATTTGTGGTCATTTTCTATTTGGGGCAATGCCAGCCCCTCCAAAATCTGATAATGGGCCATTGACCCTAAGCATGGGCCATAGTCCTTCTCTCAGCAAACAAAGGAAACAGATGCCAGGCAGTTAATGGCACAGGAAACTTGTTAGGGACTTTGGATAGAATATGGTGAACTTTCATCCAGGGTCAATGCATCTTTGTAGCGCAATGAGGAATAGCTTGGAAGAAAACTCTATGTAGTCTGTATGTGTTAATGACCTTACACAAGCAGGTGGTAGCCATGAAGTCCAGGTGTGCAATCAGTCAGACTAGCCAGGAAATCTGACTTGTTTATTCTTCCCAAAGACCAGAGATGTTTTAAAAAGCAGACAAAAACACCTTTAAATTGGGAGAAATACTTTCCAGTTCTTGGCACTAACCTTTAACTTAAGAAGCATTTCTCTGTCTCCTCTTCCCAGTCTGTATTTTATAAAAATGAACTAAGGTTTAAATTAGATAATAAGCTATCTGATTAATGCATGACCTTCATGTCCAGGCTGAAGTAGAAACAAACAGTGGGAAAGTATATTTGGGGGAATAGCTTTATTCTTTGTTTTTTTTCTTAAGAACTAGTGGATGAAAGTATAAGCCATAGATGATTCCTTGTTCATTCATCCATATTCATGGTTGTTACAACAAAAATACCATACATTGGGTAGCTTATAAACAACAAACATTTATTTCTCACAGTTACGGAGGCTAGGACGTCCAAGATCAAGGTAGATTCAGTGTCTGGTGAGGTCCTGCTTCCTCATAGATGGCATCCTCTCACTGTTTATTTACATGGTGGAAAGGGCCAATGAGCTCCCTTGGGCCTATTTTATGAGGACATTAATCCCATTCGTGAAGGCTCCATGCTCACTATCTGATCACCACCTCCTAGTGCCATCACCTTGAGGGTTAGGATTTCAACATACGAATTTGGGGAAGAGATAGACATTTAAACCATAGCAGTTATATATCTGGTAGACTTCTAGAATGAAGCATGGTCTTTCCTTACTCTAGATCAGGGGATGGCAAACTTGTTCTGTAAAGGACCAAACAGTAGATATTTCAGGCTTTGTGGGCCATACAGTCTCTATCACAACCACTCGGCTCTGCCATTGTAGGGCAAGAGCAGCCGTGGATAATACATAAACAAGTGGGCAGTCCTGTGTTCTAATAAAACTTTATTTACAAAAATCAGCAGCAGACTGGATTTGGCCCATTGGCTGTAATTTGCAGACCCCTGCTCCAGGTGAGTGAGGAGAAAATGTAAGAGACTTGTTCTATTTCTAGTTGTTCTTATTGTTTAAACAACAATGGTAAGAGTATTCATAGTCCTGTCTAGCAGCGTAACTTCATTTTTGTATGTTCTGCTCACTCTTTATCCATTTTATATATAATTGTTATATACCTTTTAAAAAGCAGTAATATCCTAAACATGTTTTATATAGCAATAAATTTTCAAAAATTTTTCCTTCAGTGGTACAGAATGCTCCATGCAGCTGGTGTGCCATAACTTATCTAAGTTTTATGTATTCTTTTCCTTTTTAATTTTTCAGTAAATAACACTGTAGTACATATCTCAGTACACATACTTTGGATTATTTCCTTGGGATAAATTCCCTGAGTTTACATTATTACGTCGAAGGATATGAACATTTTGATGCTTTCTGAAGAGGATGGAAAGTGGCTTTAAAACAAAGTTTAGGCTGGGCGTGGTGATAGGTCCCTGTTCCCAGGTACTTGGGAGGCTGAGGTGGGAGGATCCCTTGAGGCCAGAAGTTCCAGCTGTAGCCCTGTGATTGCACCTGAGACTAGCCACGGCACTACACTACACTTCATCCTGGTGGTCTCTATTTAAAAAAAAAAAAAAAAGTTGTAACTGTTTAGTACTTACTGAGCCTTTGGGAAATTCCAGTTTCCCAGTGGCTTTCATGGCTAGGTTAGGCTTAGATTAAGCAGGTCATTCATTTGGTCTTCAGATATCTGAGCTCCCTGTTTCTGGTTTATGCCCAGCTCTGATTTGCTCTGGCCCTCACCCCTGAAGTTCAGAAGTCAGATATTCTGAGTAATGGGAAGATTATTAGTAGATTTCTAACCTTCCAAGTAGACTACTTTGAAGCAGGCTCTTCCTTTGAGGGTGCAGATAGGTCCCAAGCACAACTTCCGAGAGGCTGCCAGAACCAATGAGAGCTCCTTGGCTCTCTGATTTCCCAACACTGAGCACATCCCCTCCAGCACTCACAGCACTCTTCGTCACCTGTGCAGTGTCGACCTGCCCTCTCTTCTGTGTCCCTGTGTGGGGCCTGGCACATAGCAGGCTCTCAGTAAACTCACATTGGATTGAGATCGTACTGGGCCCTGTGATGAACTCTGTAGATACCACCTTCAGGGAGAGGATCTCAGAAAGAGACTTTTGGGCCTGAGCATTTGGTGAATGCTGTTACCACTTCAGAGATGGGGAATGCCACCAGAGGAAGGATTTTGGCAAACATGGGGGGAGGAGTCCAGAAGTTTGCTTTACACAGGTTATGTTTGAGATGCATTTTGGATATCCAAGTGGAGATGTTGAGCAGGCAGGTGGAGATTGGAGACCATCGCTCCAGGGGGAGGTTAAGGCTAAAGATGAACAGAGGGGAAGAGGCTTAGGATCAAGGAAAAGACTTGTAGACCAAAGCTGTGTGAGGACAGTGACTGTGTCTATTGCGTTCCCCTCTGTATGCCTAGCATGAGCATTCAGTATACATCTGATGAATAAATTAATCCGTGGCTATTGTTGTGCAATGAGTGTTTAATGCAAAACAGAATCACTAACTGAAAATTTGTTTTGTTATTCAAAACAAAAAATAGAAGCCTGGTATATGGTTTCTTAGAAGTAATTGGCTTATCATAAAATATGGTAAAGCCTGACACTGAAAGGAACCTTTGAGGCCATTTAATACAAAGGTTCAAAATTTACGGGCAAAGAATGGTAAGGAGAATGGACAGTTTATTGCAAAGGGTAAGCGAATGTTTATAGGGTCCACATATTGACCATAAACTGAATAATGTCTTAAGTATAAAAGCACTACTCTTGTTCTGATACATGAAGATATTGTTGCATTTAATAAAATAAAGAGAGCATTTCTGTTTATTTTTTGTTACATATTCTCCATAACCAATAGGCTTCAAAACAACAACTGTCTTTGGAGGGGGGAAGAATCTATTAAGTGTTTGTACGTTAAAAGGAGTCTTCATATTGAAACAGTTAGGAAACACTGATCTAATCTAAGCCTTTGTTTTACTGATGCAGAATGGAAGGAGATTAAATGACTTGCATAAATTACACAGTTAACTAACAACTGGGCCTGGATAGACTCTAGGTCGCTTGACCCAAGGCCCAGAGCTCTTTCCACCATCCATATGCCTGCTTTCTCTGTGAGTACTAACTTTCTTCAGGCCAGTAAACAAGATACTACATTAGAACAGAAGTCATTTATATTTGGCCCATGGAATTGTTTGTGATTTATTTTGCTGGTGATTTAATATGAGAATTATAGTTAGACTTTGCTTTAGCTAATTTCAAAATTCATTTACAATTCCCTAAGCACATTCCATTTGGCAATATAAGAGAATAAGTAGCCCAAGAAGGGCTAATGAAAGTAAGATTTTTAATTTGCAGTAGATAATTTACTAAGTGAGTAATGCTCATGTCGAAAATGAACATTTGATTTTAGTTGCAAACATCATTTTCAGGAAGCTTAGAAGGCTATGTAGAATTTCAGGAGACACATCTGAATATTCATAATTCTCAGTTTAAATCCTAGCTGCATGAGTTTAGTACCCATACAGTGTTGGCCACGCTCACTCACTCCTTCAAGCCTCAGTTTACACACCTGCAAAATGGGATGTGAGATACTTCCTTTCCAGTGTTGTTGTGAACATTAGGAAGCACACACATTCCGTGCCTACGCAGATGATGCCCTGAGACAGAGATGAGCCCCTCTCATCTTACATGAGGAAACTGAGGCTGATTAGCAGTGACACAAGGAAACCATTCTGAGTTCAGCCTGGAGTCTAATCCCCTAGGTTTTGATCATCCTCCAACTCAGTTCCCATCTCCTGAGGTTCGTGGCTTCTGCCTTCCCCCGGCTGTGCTTGCCAGGGAATTGTCTGTCCTGTCCTGCCACATGGATGGCTTCCCTGGCAAGGCAGTGTCCCATGAGGGGTCACTGCTCCTGGGGTTGGCATTGTGGGTCTGAGCCTGCAGGCTGCACAAGCGAGTTCCACTGAGAGGCTGTGTTGGCAGCTCCATTACTCACACATCCCTGCCACAGAGCACAGCTGGGCCCTGGCCCCAGGACAAGACGCATTTACATAGTTGCACAGCAGGAAGCAGGTCCAGTGTCCACAGCTGCTCTGGCCCACTGAGAACAACTTGCTTCAGGTGCCCTGGTTCCCGGAGCCCTGGTCTACTGCAACCTTCTCCCTGCCTGCTACTTGGTGGGGGTTTGAGGATTTTTATTTTGTTTTTTGTCAACTGTTACATGTTTGGCAGGCACGACCGGAAGAAAGGGGTGGGGGGGAGTGATGTGTCAGGCGAGGGACCAGGGGTGCCTTGGTGGAGCCTGAGTCCCTGATGAACAGACTGCTAGCTCTGCTCCCGCAGTGGCTGAAAGTGAAATGGCAGAGGCATGAGTCATTCCATCCGATAGGAACAGGAAGATAGCCTGTGGATACCAAGCCATTTTCAGTTCAGTGATGAGAATTTACCCCCCAAAAAATTAGTGTGCATCTTCCTCCATCACCAAGCACGGTGGGGCCGGCAGCTGGCTCTTTCTCTTCTGAAGGACTCCTTAGCTGGGTTTAGCACTCAGGAAATTGGCCCTTGTCTTTGGTCTGCATCTGTTACAGTATCAGAGGGCCTGCTTTGCCAAAGAAACTTTAAGTCTGAGCTATTTTTTAAAAAATATTTTCCCTTGTTTCTCCTTCTCTTAGAATAATATTGCACTCTGTGGTGTTTCAGGATTTTCTTTCATGTGACAATTTCTCATGGTTTTCTGACAGGGGCTGTTGTTCGTGAAGATCACTCAGAGGTTGTAGTATTTGCTGTGATTCTCTGCTCCTTTTCACTGAATTCTCATAACTCCTTTGTTCTTCTTAAATTAATATTTAGTATTCTTTATAATCATTATGAGAGCTCCCATTATTGAATGCTTAGAACTTTACCATATGCATTAATCCTCAAACAGTTCCATGAGGCATAGGGACTGTTGTTATTCCCATTTTTCTGCAGATGAGACAGGCTCAAGGTAAGCAATTTTGAAAGTCACACAGTGAAATGGCAAGAACTAGAGCTTACACCCTGTTCCTTGCAACTCCCTCTGCCAGCGTTTACTCAGTGTGGTTAGTAGAACACTGATCTCATGAGATGTTCCTAGGAAAACATTTCTATGCTCACATAATTTTGGGAAATGCTACAAACCATATGCCTCTTGCAGATCATAAATGTATCTTAGTGTAGGAAAGACCCTGAGAAGTCTTGCATGAAAGAAGCCTGCTTATCTTTGTAGCGTAGTGTGATGGTGAAGTGCATGGGCTTTGGAGCCAGAGTGCCTGGGTTCACGTCCCATGTCTGCTACTCCCTAGGTAAGTTATTCAGCTTCCTATGCCCAACTTCCCCCATCCAACTTCCCACATCCCTGTAATAGGGGAAATGTTACAGCACTCTCTCATGGGGCGATTGTGAGGACTAAATTACTTAGTGCATCTAAAGGACCTAGAACACGGTTGTGTACATAGAGAACGTACTCAATGTTCTAAATGTAGCAGAAGGAATCAAAAAATTTGTTCCCTGTGGGCTCTGGCTGCACCCAAAATGCTGTTTCACAGGTCTTCAGAAAACCTATCACAGAAGCAGCATGCCCCCCTCCCCTGTTCCTCCAGGGCTCTCTCTAGCTGCCCTGCACGTTCTCTGCCCCTCCCCATCTGGTTGTTCCAGATAGCAGCCCAGACCTGGCCTCAGGTCTAGGCAGGAGGTCTCTCTGCCCTCAAGTCAGGATTAACACACACTCCTCCTGGGACAGGACAGCTATCAGTGTTAGCCACACATTGTGGGTGGGCCCAGCAGAATCTGCAGAGAATATTCCGGTGAGAAAGGAACTCAAGTTCCCTGTGTTTGAGCAAGGCAACTGCCCTTGCAAACCGTTGACCCCTGGGTTTCCGAAAGGGGAAACAATCGCTAAGCATTGCACTTTCACTGAATTTGCCACTGCCTTCTATTACTCAGACTGTTTTCCAATGGGAATGAGCTCTGGATGAGGAGCTGCAGGCTCAGCTTCTGGGCTGTTCTCTCAGCACTCAGCCTGCCTAGGGCACTTGTTGGAAAGTCCTGCAACAGGCAGGTAACATTTGGTTTTGCTCTTCCCCTTCCCTGCACATTCTGAAGTGGTCTTGCAATGACTTCCAGGATGATTGGAGGAAGTCCATTGGGGAGAAGGAGAGTAATTGCAGGAATTTGCTAATTTTCAAAATTGACCCTAGGTATATTTTTTATGTTGCCCTTTTTGTTTTTTCTGTAAATTTTAAAGTCTCAAAATGAGAAATTAAAATTAGAAAAATACACCAACGCTCTGTATGGGCAAGTCTGGTTGCTCATGATATGTTTATTGTTGAGTGAAAAATGCAATTTGCACAACTATATGTAAATATGAACCCACTGGTTTAAAAATCATATACATGTGTATTGTGTGTGTTTGCAAAGTCCAAAAGAAGTTGTGGAAGAAAGAAAAAGACTAAATTGACAGTAATTATTACCCTTTTGGAGTGAAATTAGAAAGAAAGTTTTAACTTTTTATTTTATTCATATGCATAAAATTTGAAATTTCAACATATTTCTTTTTTATTTAAAAAAAGAAGAAGAAAAGGCAAACACTCTAAGATAGCTCCAAAAATAGGGCTAGACTAAATAGTGGCTTGCAATGGGTGTTGTTGCCTGACTAGCTGGAAAGCTTTGCAGAGAAGGAAGGAAACTCAGACCTTCTGGGCCGGTTCCCATCGCAGTCAGCACTGCATATTGCACACTTGACTGAGCTGTGCCGTGTGTGTGGCTTGGGAGCCAGTACAGTTGCAAATGGTGCTAAATTTTGCTTTTCCTTTCCCACGCCCTCCTTTGGGTAAGCCACACCAGCTGCTCAGATCCTGCAAGGTTCAGCTTCCCATGTCTTACCCTTGGCCATGATAAAGCGCTTAATCACCCAGGCCAGACCAAATGGAGGGGCCCACCCCAAGCTCATACAAGTGGGTACAACTACCAGGAGGGCAGCAGCTATCACTGGGTCACCCTGCGGAGGCATCGCTGCTCTCCGGGAAGTTACTCCACCAGAGGTCATGAGATATAGAAAGAGCATTGTCTGAGCGTCAGGAATCCGGGTTCTTTCCCCAGTTCTGAGGGACTTTGAGCAGGTGATCAAATCTCCTTTTGCCTCAGTTTTCTCATACGATAGCCACAGAAAGCAATTTAATTTACAGGGTGGTTGCGAGGTGTGATAATGAACATGAGCCTCAAAAGCAAAAGGCAGTGATATACAAAGAAAAGATAGCACAGTGAACATCATTACTAGCTGTAGTGAGCTTTGGGACCCGCCAGTCGGTACCTAAGTTGATTTCTTTCCCAACAGAGTGTTTTCTTCCTTCTTGGTTTGGAGGCAGAGCCCCTTTCTTCACAGCATGCAAAGTACTTAATCTCCTCTTTTTAGATAAGAAACCCTAGGACCTGGGAGGTTAAACAGTTTATCTCTTTTCTCCACCTTCCAGAACACCCTGGAAGTCAGGGAACAGGGCCAAGGGTGAGGCTGGACTTTCTGATTTCATGTTCTAGGTGCTAAGCATTGAAGCATTGAACAGGATTCTCTTGATATAATAGTCCCTTTATTCTGAGGACCGCCCCCAACTGATAATCAGCAGTTGACTAGAGGTCATAGAATGGGGCACCACTCCACACATCCGCTTCATATAGTGTCCTTGGGTAACTTTAAACATCGTTCTTTATGATTGCAGTTTTTTCCTCTAGATGTCAGACATTCCGAATAGTGAACATTTAGGCATAGACATAGAATCTGAAGGGTGAACCAGATACTAAACTTGTCCAACTCATTTATATTACACCCTAAATGTTTTTTCTTTTGCACCTTCCCACCCTCTTTCCTCATTCATTCAAAAACAAGCATAAGTTGATATTGCACGTTTATTTGTCAAATAAATTTTATTTTATTAGAGATGGGGTCTCACTTTGTTGCCCAGGCTGGAGTACAGTGGCGCAATCATAGCTCACTGCAGCCTCGAACTCCTGGGCTCAAGGGATCCTCCTGCCTCAGCCTCCTGAGCATCTGGGACTACAGGCACACACCACTGCACCCAGCTAATTTTTCAGAATTTTCTTGAGATGGGGTCTCACTATGTTTCCCAGGCTGGTCTCAAACTCCTGGCCTCAAGTGATCCTCCACCTCTGCCTCCCAAGTAGCTAGTATTACAGGCACAAGCCACTGTACCTAGCATAAATATTTACTGAGTACCACTATATGTAACATGGTATACTAGCACTAAAACCATTTTTTCTTCCATTAGGTTGAGTCAAATCAAGGTGGAGAGTACAAAAAAAAGCATACATATAACCATATTACAAAGCAAAAGGCAGTAAAGTACCATAGAGACAGAACAATATTAGACCCCCAGAGGAGGAAGAGGTCATCCTAATCTATCTGAGATAGTAAGGCACATATCTGATCATATCATACCCTGCTTAAAATTTTTCAGTAACTTTCAGTTACCTCCAGCATAAAATTCAAACTCCTGAGCCTGGCAGCCAAACTTTTGAGTCCAGCCAACACCCTTCCAGATCTTCGTGGTGTCTCTGCTCTGGGAGAATCTGCCTGCCCTTCCATGCATAGGCTCAGGGCTTTTGCTGTACTTGCCTTTGCCCCTCCACTTAGAATGACCTTCCCTCCCAGCTCCATATCATGCAGGGCAATGCCACCACCTCCATGAAGCAGCCTGGATTTCCCCCAGTCAGAAGGAATCATTTCCTCCTCTGAACTCCCTTGGACTTACCCCTCTCTCTCTCCTCATGCTCCCTTTCTGCTAAAAGTTAGGTATGGATGTGTCTGTTTTCCCCCTACTGCATAGAAAGCTCCTTGAGGGCAGGGATTAGGGTTTATTTGTACATCCTCGGTGCCTACCCGAGTATCATAGTGGAGCCCTGGTAAATAGCTGTGGAAGCGAGAGAGCAGGTAGTTTTTGGTTGGGGATCAGCAGAGATGCTGGTAGACGTGACCTGGTAGGCCCGAGAAACGGGTAGGATGTGAAGAGGGGGCAGCCAGAGAGGGGAGGGCTTTCTGAGGAAAAGACAAACAAAACAGGAGTGAGTCACAGAGTTTAATTTCAGGGACCATTTGAGGAGCAGCAAGTAGAACAGTTGTTCTCTACCTTTTCTGGGTTGCGGGGCCCCTTTGAAACTCTGGCAAAATGCTATGGATGAATGCTATGGAATGCTGTGAAACGGCTCCCCAGAAAGTGTACATTTCCACAGCATTTCACAGGAATACCTGGACCTTTTAGGTGCAAAGAAGCCCCAGAGTAAAGAGAGAGAGAAGACTCCAGAAGGGTCAATTACAGCCACAGTGAAAGTTGCATTTAGTTCAATAGTTAATTGGAACATTTGATGGTTGATTTGTTTTAAGTGTTTTACTGAAGTAAAATTTTGTACAGAAAAGTACCCAAAGCATAAGTATAATGATTTATTCATAAGCTAAACACACAGCCAGCACTCGGAAGTTCGTTGTGTTTCCTCTGCCACCTTCCCCATCAAAGGAACCACCATCCACTATCCTGACTTCTAACAGCATAGGTCCGTTCCCCCTGGTTCAGTACCTGACATAAACAGAATCACGTGGTAGGTGCTCCTTTTTCTCTCTTTTGCAGCTGGCTTCTCTGAGCGTTATGTTTGTGAGACTCAGCCATGTTGCGTGTTTTCAAAGCGTGTCCCCTGCCGTTTGCTGTGTGGTGTTCCGCTGAGTGATGCAGTATGCTCCTGTGTGCTCATTTGAGCACTTTCCATCTGGGGCATGTTTTGAAAAATGCTGCTATGAACATTCTAATAGCTGTCTTTAGATGACCATAGGTACACACTTCTTTTGGGAATATACCTGGGACTAGAATATGCGAATGTCCTGCCTAAGTTATTACTGCCATAATTTACACTCCCACCTACCTGTTGATGATTTTTGAGGGGTATGATATCATTAGAACCGAATTTTACATTCATTGGGCTGAGGTGTTCTTTAGCGTCTTGCAGCAGTGGTTTCAAATTGTGTTTGAGGAAGCCCTGGGAATTTGCAAAGTCCCTTTGGGGTGCCACTAGGGAGTGAGAGGGCGGAGAGCTGATCAGTGGTGGTGCCCTGAGCTCCTCTGGCAGAGACGGCCTGCTCCTAGCTGTTTAATTAGCTTTTGCCATGATCTAGGATTCCTGGGCCACAGCCAGCAGTCTGACAGGTCGAAAGCCTTGGAGCAGAGCATGGGGGAAACCGAGAAAACCAAGGCTGTTGGCATCGTCTCCCAACACTACAAGGGAGGGCCTGAGCACAAGGTTGACGCGGGAACTGGAGAAGCAGAGCTGATGGGAAATAGAGGCCGTAGGACTGGTCAGCTCTTCGGATGTGAGGGGCAAGGTGGTGGTCTCAGAAAGAGAACTAACATTTTGAGTCTAGGTAACTGTAATGAAAGTCATTCTATTCATAGAGAGAGAGAGAAGCTGAGTCCAGAGCAGGGCCTGCTGTGTAGAGGAAGGGGAGTCTGACTTTTTGGGTTCTAGAAACCGGCAAGCCATCCAGATGGAGAAGTGGGTCTCACAGACGGGCTCAGGACCAGAGGCAGATGCGAGGGTCCTCTGCAAGCCCTTGGGAGTGGATGAGAGGAGGCAACGGCGTGAGGAAAAGCCGGCATTCGGGCAAAACCTCCAAGGACAGCGGAGTTTAGAGTGGGCAGGATGTCGGGAGACAGGGCAGGGCCGGTCAGAAACATGAAGACACACCCACGGTAGGGCCGGGCCTGAGATGAGGGCGGCCGGTGTAGCAGTGTCAGAGCCAAAAGATGGACTTGTTCAGAGAGCTCTTCAGCTGTATCTGGAATTGTGAAATTTCACAGAAGTGCCTCTTCACCATCACTTAACCATCCAGGCCTCATGTGTATTCTGCTGTTCTTTGAAAACCAGCACCAGTGGTGCCCTTGCGTGTGGTAACTCAACCAGAAATTTCAGTTTGCTATGATACCCTTTCCCAGAACATTCTGGCTGAAAGAAAACTTTCTGTATTTGTGGGCATTTTTTTTTTAACCCATTAATACTATTTTCTCTCCTGAATGCTTGCCTGCTTTAGAACCCCCTTGGTAAGGAAAGCTGCCTGACCGCCCCCTCCCCCAGGTAAGCTGGTCCCCAGTTGTAATGTTGTCTGGGGCTGCAGAAGCAGCTAAGTGCTGACCCCAGCCCACCGCCCCCCAGCTCCATGTGCAGAATTCCATCAGGCACTAGATGTACTTGCTGCAGTTTGTGTCACCTATTCAGCTCCCTTTAGTGACATTTACAGGGCCTGCATTGATCATTGTGATAATATATGAGCATCAAAAGCTTAAGCCAGTGGTCTGAGTAGTTCTGAAGAGCGGGGAAAGGGAGGGCTGTTCAGAGAGAAGCAGAGAGGGGGTGCAGAGCATCTGTATTGTCCTCCCCTGTTAAGGACAAGGAAACTGAAGCCCAGAGGGAAAGTGACTTGCCGAAGGCCACCAGGCAGAGCAGTCAGGGAGACCTTGGCCTTGTGACTGAACAGTCCTGATGTGTTCTGTTTCCGTGGTTCTTACCAGGGGTGCACATCAGAATCACTGGAGCTTTTCCACAGTGTGCTTTTGCCAGGTCCTACCCCTGATTTTCTGATTCTGGAGGTGTGGATTTGAACCTGGGTGTGTGAAAGGAGCTGCCCAGGTGATTCTGAAAGGCATCCTTGTTAAGAATGGTTTTGGTCTTTCCCTCCACCCTACCTCTTAAGTACAGGTATAATCTGCTTCTAAGAAAATATCATCAAATGGGTTCTATTTAAAAGAGGAAGAACAATACTTTCCTCTGTTTAAAGTCTATGAGACATTATTAAAAGTGAAAATACAGCCGGGCATGGTGGCACATGCCTGTAGTCCCAGCTACTCAGGAGGTTGAGGTGGGAGGATCACTTGGGCCCAGGAATAAGAGGCTGCTGTGTGCTACAATCCCACCACTACACTCCAGCCTGGGTGACAGAGCAAGATCCTGTCTCTTAGGGGGTAAAAAATGAAAATATACTAAATATTCAGGCTGGGCGCAGTGGTTCATGCCTGTAATGCTAGCATTTTGGGAGGCTGAGTCAGGAAGATCACTTGAGCTCAGGAGTTCTAGACCAGGCTGGGGAACATAGCAAAACCTTATATCTACAAAAAATAAGAAAAATTAGCCAGGTGTGGTGGTATATACCTGTAATCCCAGTTCTTTGGGAGGCTAAGGCAGGAGGATCCCTTGAGCCCAGGAGTTTGAGGTTACACTGAGCTATGATGACACCACTGTACTCCAGTCTGGGCAACAGAACGAGACCCTGTCTCAAAAGAAAAATTAAGAGGGAAAGCACCTTATTGGCTAGTAAGAAATAGGAGTCTCATGAGACAAAAAGATTCTGTTTTTTCAATTATCTACAAAAGTATCTTACTTATTAATCACAAATTTGCATGTGAAATTCAAGAGGTTTGTGTAAGTCCCTAAGTAGAAATGAAAATAAAATTAAGTAATTAATTGACCCTGTCTTATATATAGATAGTGTATGAGAAAGCACTTTGTAAATTGCCATGTGTTGATAGCATTGTTGTTATATCAGGCTTACCACGTTAGAAATAGAACACCAGAATCCTACACTGGGTGAAGGCAGAAGTGACATACAAACATGTGGCATCACCCACCTGGGACACTTAGGTACGTTTCCCCAGAATTCAGCCGGTTTTCGTTTATAAATCCTCCCAGCACACGAAGGCACACACATCCAGTGATCATGTAAATGTCAGATCTGCTCATTTATAAATGTTTCACTGACAGGAAATGGCTGTTTATAAGAATTACATGCTTTTATTTATTCAGTCTACTAAAATAAATCTTAAAATCTTTACATATAATATTAACATGTCATTTATTTTGCCTTACATCGTACCTAAAAGAGTTCCGAAGAATATCAGGCACAGCTGAAAACATCCCAAGGGCAGACTTTTTGTTCAATCTGCTTCTGAAACTCCTGTTTGGTCACAGACAACTAAACGCTGATCTGTGTGATCTCTCCCAGGAGTTTAATCTCTGGACTCATTAAGTAAGTGTTAGAATAGCTTAAATGACTTTACAGTTGAATACATGAGTAAATAACAGGCATCAGTATTGTTGTATTCGCTGTTAGGATTTGCTTGGAAGTGTGTGCTGTGCCCAGTGCTGTGGCCCTGAGATGAGTACCCTGGGGAAGCAGCCCTCTCCCCTCCACTCTAACTAAGGACCTGACCTGCACAGGCAGAGTGGGGCAGTGAAGGCACGAGGGGTACTTCTTTCTTTCCAGAGCTTGCAGGATCAGAAATGTGCTTTCCTATGTTTCTCCTTGATACAAAGGGGAAAGTGCCAGCAAGGACAGAGACCAGAAAAGAAGCTGCTTTTGAAACCAAAGGTAGCAGGTAGCCTAAAACCAAAGTCTGTATCACCCTCCCTTTCCCAAGTACAGGAATGATGAGAGTACATGTGCTGGTATTGTACTTTGGAAACTTAAGTAGAGCTGTACTCAAGACACACAAGAAATTGTACAAAAATGTTATATTTTAATTTAAAGATGTCTATTATGATTCCTAATTGATATGTAATTAGAACCAGAATCAAACAATTCGTTTCTCTAACTTAAGCTCTTCATTCGGTATGTAATATATCTGGGAAAGCATTCTCTGAAGGAATCCTTTTGTAATAATGTGACATCATCCCCATTTGTTTCACAAATTTTGATTTTCATGCATTGGGTCAAGCCCTTATCATCACTCACCTAAAGCACTGCCACAGATTCCTGTGTCATCATTTCATTGGCTGAAGGGTTTATTGAGTTCCTGCTCAGTGCCCAGTGCCAAGAATATGTTGTCCCTCTGTTCCCTGAATTATGAAGAATTGCAAAGCTGTCACTTTCTGCCAGGGTCATCCACGTGTCTCATGATAAATCAGCGTATATTTATTCTTTGTATATTGCATATGGAAGATGTAAAGAACTGTAGTACAGGGTGTTCACTATCAGGTACAGGGTTAGACTTAAAGACTCTGGGTGAAGTAGATGTCCATATTTGCAAAAAGTCTGACGACCATAGTTTCAAAGTCAACACTTGGGGTTTCTGGTCTGGTCAGTTACTCACATACCAAAAGAAGCAGAATATTTCAAATCAGTCTGGCCTGGAAAACCTGGAACTGAAAGGGGCCACAGGGGTTCTTTTTTTGGGTCTTAGAGATCGGAATCTTCCATTCCATTTGATGATCTTGTTTTGTGAAGTTTTTGAATGTAAGGAGAGCAAAACATTTGTTTTGTTTATTTTTTGTTTTGTTTTTTTTGAGACAGAGTCTCACTCTCTGGCTCTGGGTAGAGTGCAGTGGTGTCATTGTAGCTCACTGCAGCCTCTAGCTCCTGGGCTCAAACGATCCTCCTGCCTCAGCCTCCCGAGTAGCTGGAACTACAGATTCATGCCACAGTGCCCAACTAATTTTTCTATTTTTAGTAGAGATGGAGTCTCACTCTTGCTCAGGCTGGTCTCGAACTCCACAGCTCAAGCAATCCTCCCACCTTGGCCTCCCTGAGTGCTAGGATTATAGGCGTGAGCCACCAGGTCCAGACAGGAGAGCGAAACTTAACAAGCAGGTTGTTTGTAGTAACCTCCTGTGTATTTAAATTGGTATCATCTTTCCAATTGTTTGGTCATGATTTATTTGTTTGACCCAACCACCTTTCTTAAAAGTTCTATACCTCGTTGAAAGAAAAATTTTAATGCATTTGAATTAATTCATATTTTTGAGAAATTTTATGTCACTTTTTAAAATGAACTGAGACAGTCTGAAATTTTATAAAACTCAGAGAAGTAAGGCAGAAGTGTACCTTATGGGTGCCGCATTGTTTAAAGTGTATTGATATTGCTGATGGGGTTTAGACCTTAAAGGATTTGACTTCCTTTCCTGTTCCATGTTTTCCCTCAAGTAACATTTTAAAAAAGAAGTTGTTAATCAACAAGTTTGCTTTTAGAGGGAGAATTCTAATTAATTCAAATAGGGAATGAACTAGAACTGCAAGAAGTAAATTTGGGAATATCTTCAGTCCTTTTCCCTTTGAATATATATAGACATTTAGGTGCTATGAGGCTCAAAACAAGTGATTTAACTGTGACAGCTAATGCAGAATGTTCATCTTACTAGTCACTCTAGGAATACCACAGACTTTGCTCTTTATCAAAGTCCAGACGTATTTGAAAGACATGTTTCCTCAAGTCTGAACATGTTTGAAAGGCAGTGACGGCATGTTTTCTTGCTATATTTTCATGGGAAAAGGTGAAATGAAAGAAGAAAGAAAAGTATCCTATTTTGCAGTTTTTTGGCATGTCCAAGTTATGGGTATTGGACCACAAGGTTGGGCCTTGCCTTTTTTGTGGGTGCCTCCAGGAAGCGATGCTTCTTGGCAAGCTAAACTTGGGCATCTGTGACCCAGAGCCTGAGTGCTGTGTGAATGGGCAGAAGGCCCGGATCGTGGCTGTTTTAATTGCATCTGTCCCTCCTCAAACGTAATTGGTTCCTTTGCACTGTGGACATTGGACATACTTGTTGGATCATGATCTGAAAAAGGAAATTGTAGATAATCATTTAACATGTCTTCCATTCTTTAAGGATGAATCTCAACTGATAATGTTAATAATTACCATGTAATATGTTATGAGGTGTTTAGGATCATAGAATTTTAATTTTTTTACTCTGAAAATTTTCAAACATATACAAAAGGAAAATGAACCCCATGCAACTTAATTGTTGAAGTCACCTGGGTTCAACATTTAGCAACTAAGTCACGGCCAATCTCGCTTCATCTATATCCCCATCCACTCTGTGCTATTGTAGTTTCTATCACCATAGATGGTTTTGCCTGTTCTTGAACTTTATATTAAATATAAATGGAATTGGACAGTGCGTGCTCTTCTGTGACTGGCTTCTTTTGCTCAGCATATGTCTGAGATTCACCTGTGTTGCGTGTATTTAGAAGGGTTTCAGCCCGAGCTGCTTCCCTCCCTGCTCCCCACTTTTCCACCTCTGTATCTTCCATAGCTCTTTTCTCCCCTAATTTCTGAGCCCAGTCCTGAACTCATGCCCTTCCACTGCGTCTGTTAGCCTCTCCTTTGAGCATCTTCACTCTCTCCCTAGTTTCTCAGTGTTCCTCCTCTGCTTTTGAACATGCTCTCTGGTGCCAATCATCTCTTAAAACAATCCTCCTGCCCCTGAGATTCCATCCAGTTCCTTGCCTTCACTGCACTGCCAGTTCCTCTGACCTCCCCTGCGTTCACTGCCACGTCCCTGCACTAATAGTTCTCTCTGCAGCCCTTCGTCCTCTGACCTCCGTTGCCTTCACACTGTGGAAACTGCTCAGAGGTCCCCAGTCACCCCTCAGCCACCAAGTCCAGTGAGCTATTCTTGCCCTGCACTTCCTTTTACCCCTCCTCCCAGTTTTGTGAATAACAATTACTGGGTGTTTCCCCCCCACCATCATAAAAGTATCACATGTGGTTAAGAGCACAGAATCTGGAGCCAGGCTGCCGGGGTTGTGCTGCTGACTCCTCCGTTAACCTCCTCCCTGACCTTGGCTGTGTTCTAAGTGGCTGCCTCCCTTGGTTCCCTTAATTCTAAACTGGAAAGAACAATAGGAACACCCTCATGGCATGGTTTTGAGGATTAAGTAAATTAGTATGTGTAAAGCCCTTAGAACAATGCTTGGCAAGTGCTGCATAAGTATTAGCTCTTAATTCCAAAAAACTGTCAGTTTACAAACTACAGGCGTGCATAAACACTAAACATCCCCTTAAAATTCTTACTACCTAGTAATAGCTACATTCTGGAGTATATTCTTCTAATATGTTTTCTGAGTATAATATGTTTTTAACTGAACATGTTTATACAGAATTAACTTACCCTTCCTCCTTAACACCTCCTAGCTTTTATAAGCAGATAGGATCTCACCCACTTGCCTAGAGTACATTTTTTAAAAGAAGCCAAGAAACCCAAACATCTAACGGGAGAGTTGAAAGTGAGGCAACAGGCACTTCTAGCTTTTGTGATGGTGCTGCCTCATCCCTCTGTGTTCCTTTGAAGCTGTCCTACCTGTCCCCATCCACCTGAGGAAGGCCCAAGGCCGCGTTCTGCTCGTCTCTTCATGTGCTTCTGGGAAGTCACCTGTCATCTCTGGGCTGTCACTCCCTGTTCAGCCCTAAGAATGAAGTCTTATTCATTCTTATATTTTCATATCTCATGCATTCCAATCGTCTTCTTCTGTTTGAAATCTCATGCTCTAACTCCTAATAATGATGATGATGAAGACAGTTGTATAGATAACACTGGGTGGTTTCTATGTGTTGGCTCTTTTCTGTATTATTTTGTTTAATCGTCACAGTCCTATGAGTTAGACATGCTTGTTATCCTGTTTTACAGATAGAGAACCTGGGGGTTCAGGGACACTAAGTGACTTGTTCAACATCATACAACAGTAAGTGGCAGAGTCCGAATTTGAACCCAGTTCCGTCTGACCCCAAAGCCTGACCATATTACCTGGCCCTAGGCCTTCCGTGGAAATAGGCTACCTTGTCTTTCTCTTTCTTTCATTTCTATTCATTTCAGTCATTTTTCCAACAACTCTTCGTCATGCCTGCCACTTCTGCTCAGAAACCTTCAGTGGATCCCATTTCACATAGGAAGGTCAGCTTTAATTTGCTCTTCACTGCACCCCTCAATCACCATTTTGCAATCTCCCTGCCTCCCCACCCCTACCTCTCCAGTTCTCCCCTTCAAGGATTGATTCATTTAGGACCTGTCTTCTCTGACTGCTGGAGTTCTCACTGACATTCCTTCTTGAAGCTCCTAATGCCTGCCTTTGGCATGTTTTATTGCCCCGCTTGTATTCCTTACTTATATTCGGGACTTAGTCCGTCCTGCTGGAGTCACAGCCCTCTAACCACCAGCCCAGCAGGCCACCTTCATTGTCGGTGCTGCCCAGCCCCAGCTGGTGACTGTAAATGTCAGTGAGCTGCACAAACTCTTCTCAGTCCTTTCTCAGCCTTTTCCTCTCCTGAATTCATTTCTTCTACCCCTTCAAGAAGCTGGCACCATTCAACACAAGGGAATGACCTTAGTCTAAAATGGATGCAGCGACATTTGCCTGTTGCCTCATTTTCATCTCTTCCATTAGGTGTTTGGGTTTTTTTGGTGTATTTTTTTAAGTGCACTCTAGGCAAGAGGGTGAACTCATATCTGCTTAGCTGTATTATAAAGTATGCCCTCTGCTTAACGTGGATCAGATGCTAGGCCTTTAAGGCAAGAATCCTATATATCTCTGTTCTTCTGCTATGTCAGCCCACCAGGAATGGGGGTAGAATAGGTATGTGTGAGCAACATCTGCAGTGGGAGTTCCCTTGCAGACAGCCTCCAGCCCTGCTTAGCCAGGAGGAGGTAGACGGTCAAAGGTAGATCCTTCAGGGAGGCTGATGGGGAGGACCCCCAGTCATATAATGGAAAGGAAGGTACATGTTTTCCGCGTTTAGGTATCAAAAGGGCTACAGACCACTTTATCATAGGTGAGAGATGGAGCCCTCAACCAGCACATTTGGAATATTCTTCCTCCTTCCTTAAATGAATTGGTCTTATGTCCTTTGCCAGTAACCTCCTTAAGGAGCAGGGTCTGTCTTTGTATCCCCCACTCTCAGCTTAGTCCTAAAATAATGCCAGGAATATGGATCAGTCTTGGTTTAAATAGACTGATAATTTACTTGACAGCTAGATTCTCATCCTGTTTAAGAGCTCTAAATCAGAAATCACCTCCTCCTAGCAAAGTGGTTCTCAAGCCTTAGGAAGCATCATATCACCTGTAAGGATTTTTAAAGCACAGATTGCCGGGGCCCACCCCCAGAGTTTCTGATTAGGTAGGCCTAGAGTGCATTTCTAAGACGTTCCCAGGTGATGTTGACTGTTGCTGCCTGCTGGTGTGGGGACCATGTGTTGAGAACCCCTGCTCTAGAGGACTTCCTTGCTGGAGTCACTGCTCTCCCCAGGCTCCTTCCCTTCACGGCGCTTAGCACCCTGGGGTACTGTGTGTCCTGGGTATGTTCTTATATTGTCTGGAAATCTTCTCTCACTTCATGTAGTATTGTTTGCTCCCCAGAACGAGTCCTTTTAGGGCAGGAATTTTGTCTACGGGTTCTGCGATTATTCCTGCTTCCTCTCTCCAGCCTCAGAATGCTTCTGAGGGCTGCAGGAGGCCTGCAGTGTGGACTAATGACTAGGAGCACCAGGTTGCATTTCAGCCCTGGTACGTACTAACTGGGTATCCCTGAGAGCTTCAGTGTCCTCATTTGGAAAATGGGTTAATTATACTAACTTTATCATGATCTCCAGAATATAATGTTAGTTAAAATATGGTACAGAGCAATGCATATAACACAGTCCCCTTATGGTTTTTTTTGTTGTTGTTTATTTATTTATTTTTTAAGAGACAGGATCTTGTTCTGTCATCCAAGCTAGAGTGCAATGGTACAAATGTAGCTGACTGCAAACTCAAATTCCTGAGCTCAAGCAATCCTCATGCCTCAGCCTCCTGAGTAGCTGGGACTACGGGTGCGCACCACCACACCTGGCTAATTTTTCTTATTTTTTTTTTTAGAGACAGGGTCTTGCTCTGTTGCCCAGGCTGATCTTTAACTCCTGGCCTCAAGTGATCCTCCTGCCATGACCTCTCAAAGTTTTAGAATTACAGGTGTGAGCCACCACACCTAGCCTCATCTGTATTTTTAGAGACAGATATATACATCATTGTGTCTGTATATGCATGGCATGTCTTCAGAAGGGAACATAATAGGAGCTCCAGTGGCGCAATCGGTTAGCGCACGGTACTTATACAGAAGGGAACATAAGAAACTGTGATTGCCTGAAAAAGCCTAGAGTACAAGGAGAGCTAGTTTTTGTTGTATACCCTTTTGGACTGTTTATAATTTTTACTATATGCATGTATCTTTTTAAAATTTGAAAAATAATTTATGAAATAGTGGTAATCTCTTTTTCAGGGATGTTGTGAAGAGTAAATAAAATAAGTTTCCATAAAGCCCTTAACACAAAAAAAGCCCTTTTGTTTTCCTTATTAAATGGTTGTTGAATTCATCCATTCATTTATTCATTCATTTATGGATAAACACATGAAACATCTGGCTCAAGCCAGCCATGCAGATATTAATATAAGCAAATCTTTTCTCAGCCAGTCTTGCTACACTAAGTCGAGAGTAAACTTGTTTGTAAATGTCATTCTCCATGTTGACTGTAAACACATGCCCAGCATAGCGCAGAAGACACTGGGTCCTGCACCTCCGTGGTTCCCCATCAGAGGACCACTCCCCACGGGCCCACCTTCACCAGCTGAAAACCTGTCTGGGGCACAGTATGGAGGTACATGGCACCATGGAACTTGGAATCTGGGTGCCATACAAGTGGCCATCCCATGCTGGAGGTGAAAGTTCACAGTACCAGCAACTGGTACTAATCAAGTCCATGTGAACTCCATCCAGGCTTCTCAGAGCTGTACAGGGAACCAGGCAGGTGGGATCCAGGGACTCAGAACAGTCAGTATTTTGCAGAATACACCTTGTAGGAGCGGCAAGGTGTGTCCTGTTCCTAAGAAAACAAACACTGGGCACACAAACACCCCAGGGTGATAGGTTCATGCTGGCTGATGTGTTGGTTGCTACATTGCGTGTCTGAATCTAACCTAGTATTTATTGAGGCCTCATTCTCTGCCTTAGTCAATATAAGAGAGAAGGTGGCATGGGGTAACTCACCTGCCTGCTTAGGGCATGGCTTTGAAGTCTGAGCAATCTAGGGGTTAAAATCCTGTTTCTACCACTTCATAGCTGTATGATCTCAGGCAAATTATGTGCTTTGGTCTGAATAGGTATGATAAATCCAGCTTCTTAGGGTTTCAGAGAATATTAAAGGAACTAAAATCTGTATAGAGTACTTGCCACAGTAGCTGGCACATAGTAATGAATAAATGTCATTGCTATATTATTATGGAGTTAACAGCTTAGTGGGAAGACAATATGTATACACACAAAGTCAGTTACAAAACAAAAGGCATTAAATATCTTACAATTAAGCTCTGAAGTAAATGGTGTTATAGTCCTTTTTGAGAGCTTGATGATAGCTATAAATTCTCTCCTGGGGGTTAGGGGGGCACACCCAGGCACACGCACCAAATGTTACATGCAGTTGTAGAGTATTAGTGCACAACTCTGCCTGCCTGCCCTTTTCACGCATGGGCCGTCCCCTCAGGAGTCCTCAAACTCTGAACTATAAGCATAAAACAGGAATTCACATAGGGAATTAGTTACTATATGCAAAAATAGTTAGGGAGACCTTCCTTGGTCTTCTTGGGAAGACCTTCCTAAATATGTGAACTAAAGCCTAAAAAGAATTTAAATAGGCCAAGAGAAGCAGGAGAGAACTTGAACGGAGACTCACAGGCGGACTTGTAAACACAGCCCCACTGGTCCAGGGAATGGGGTGACAGTCCCCTGACACTCCAACAGTATAGCAATAGAGGCTCTGGGTTGCACCTCTGGAATCGGCCTGCCTGGGCTCAAATCCCAGCCAAACAGCTTGCTAGCCGTTTGACATTAGGCACATACTTAATTTCTCTGTGCCTCAGTTTCTTCATTTGTAAAATGGGCATGAAAATGGAGCCCATCTCACAGGGTCATTGTGAAGATTCAGTAGGATAGGGTATTGACAGTGATTCGCATATAGCCAGTGTCTGGCATATTGTAAGCTCTGTGGAGAAATCAGCTGCTTTTATGATTAGGATTTTTATTATGGTGGCAGAAACATGAGAGAGGATCTTGAGTGCAACGCCAAACCCTTCAGACTTTCCTGGGGGTCCTGGGAATCAGCTCAAAGTGGCACTGTACCTGATGACAGGGTCACAATAGATCAGGCTGGAGAAAGATTGGGGGCAGGAGTGCTCTTACGAGGCTGACGCAGTAGCCCTGACCTGAGGGTTAGGGAGCCGAGACTCTGGTAAAATAGAAGCAGAAGAATAGGGAAAATAAGAATGTGGGGTTTGTCAAGGTAGGATTCAAGAGGATTTGGGAAGTGCCAGAGTCTAAAGTCGCTCTGTCCAATAAAGCAGCTACTGTTATGTCTAAATTGAGATGTGCTGTAAGTGTAAAGTACCTGTCGGGTTTCAAAGATTTAGTACAAAAAAATATAAACTACCTCAATTTTTTACAATGATTACATGTCAGTTTTGTTCTTGTTGGGCTAAAAAAATATTTAAAATTAATTTTACCTTTTCTTTCATGTAGCTACTAAAAAAGTTTTAATTACATATGTGGCTTACATTTCTATTGACACTGAGGCAAAAGGGTGCCTCAGTGACCAGGACAATGGTGATGTCACTCCTCAAGAAAGGACATGGGAAAGGTTGGGGGCAGACAGGTTGGGTCCATTGAACTATGGACCATTCAAGTGTAAATTTAAATAGTCTGTCATTTAGACATTGGAATTCGGGTGAAAGGTCAGGGCTACATGTGAAGTGCGTTGGTCATGGCCAAGGTCATAGGGCGGAGAGAGCATCACCTACCTTTGCTGAGGACCAGCGTGTGCAGGTGAGTGCTAAGTAATTAACATGTGTTCTCTCAGTTCATCCTGGTAACAGCCCTTTGAAGTAGGTGCTATTATTATCCCTTCCCATCTTACAGATGAGGGAACTGAGGCTCAGAGAAGTAAAGCAACGTGGGGTAGTAAGTGATGAGCCAGGATTTGAATTTATGTGACAGTAAAAGCCCTCGTTCACTCTGTACACCAGCATTCCAGGACTGAGCCCCTGAGCATACGCAGTCAGAAGAAGCAAGAGCTGGAGCAATATCCTTGGGCGGGCGAGAACAGGATGGTCTAGCATCACTGAAGCCAGAGAGAAGACACTTTCCAGAGGGAAGTGGCTGTTAAGGAAACAAATTTAGACTTTGTAGCAAAGAGGTATGTTAAAGGGTAAGAGCAGTTTCAAGCTGAAGAAGGCTTAAATCCTGTAGGTTAAGGTCATTCAAAGGAGTTAGAATTTTTCAGGGCTTGTTCTGAGCTTTGAAAAGTTAAGCACAGAAAGGAAGTGGCATTCTTTTAAATTGACATGTTTTTAATTCCCGGGCGGAAATAAATGTGGGCAGGATCGAGAGGCAGAGACTCTGACCATCACTGTCACTATCGGTGTTTCTCAAAAGGACCCAGATCAGAATCACCTAGGAAGCCTTTAAATACAGATTCTTGAGCCCCGCCCCAGACCTACTGAATCAGAGTTTTTTAAAACAAGTGCCACAGATGTTCTGGACACACAGGGAAGTTGGGAACTGGCTGCCCAGGCTCTGCAGCTCGCTCTCCTTTGGGTTTATTGCCCAGGATGGGCTCATTCTCTGGCTCCCTGCCAGCTTCCCTAGGGCTCCGAAGGACGATGGAACCGTCTGTGTTTTTAGCAGTAGCCTTATCTAGAATCTGGGGCAGTCCTTCTTTCAAATAAGAACAGCCAATTGTCCTTCTCTTAGCTCCTCTGGTAAGGCCGCTTAGCTTCACACTTCCTGCTGACATTGCTGTGGGGACACCTGTCTGAATGAGGGGCAGCCCCTCGGTGGAGGCCAGGGTCGATTTCTGTTCCGTGCTTCTGGCTGACACGTGCCCTCCTTTCCCCCAGCCCCTTCCTGGTGTTCTTGCTGTTCAGAGGCAGGCAGTGCAGGGTGGCAAGTAAGACCAGGATCCTGAGAGTCAGGGAGCCCTGAGTCCCAGCTCTACCATGTAAACCCACATGATCTTAGGCAAGAATTTTTTTAACCTCCTGTGCTTCATCTGTGAAACAAATGATGAAAAGGATTCATCTCTTAGAGTCGTTAAGAGGATTAAATGCAATGATGCATGAAATTTACTTACCTGACACAGACTAAGTGCTCAGTAAATGGAGTTCGTTGTCAAAATTAATCGTTATAGCTTATTATCTTTCTTATTATTCAGGTACGTGTACCCTGGATGGCAGGTAAAATCAACTAATGAAAGACACCAGATAGGACCTCGGAAAGGATGTCCAGATCTCAAAGCATACTACTTTTACAGAATGAGCTCTGTTGAGGTCTGGAGAGAGAGCTGTTCTCACTCTTGTTCATTCTACTGATTCTGAGCTTAGAAGAGCTCTAGACACTATCTCTTCCCCCTCCCACACCGCACTTCCCACACGCAGCCCTTCCTCATCTGTCCCTCATTTCCCCCCCGGAAGCCAGCAACATGTTTTTGCCTTTTGCCCTCAGAACTGCAGGAGCACATGCAACTGGCACAGGTTCAGTCACCCTGGCCTCATGGCCTGCAACTTTGGGGAGAAGGAGAAAGAATTTTATGTCTCACTCCTCCCTCCTTTCAAGTCTTAGGGTTTGGTGTGTTCAGCAATGATGGCATGGTAATAATCGAAATCATAGCTAATATTTGTAAGTTATTTACAGTTTACAAAGCAAGGGATTAACAATCAGTTGGGGTTCAGTTACAGCAAATAGAAAACGCTCTTGGCAATTTTAGCAGAATGGGCTTCAACACAGAGAAGGCTTGCATAAGCATTGGAAGGGCTGGAGGAGCAGGCTCTCGGAGCAACTCCCAGACACCTTCATAGAACTGGCCACTGGGGCCCCGAGGAGCGTGGAGAATCGGAGGCTGCTGCAGACATTCCATATCTCAGGACCATGCTGCTAGTGCCTGGACACTGGGATGCCCCCACTTCCTCAAAGAGTAACTTGCCACCACCCTGCTTGTCAGCAGAAATAAGCCACACAGCAAGAAACTGGCCTTCTCACTTCCACCTGTCAAATCTTCCTAAATGCATGGAATTGGCAGAGCCTGCATCCCCTGGGGCCCCAGCAGGAGGAGACCCTGGGTGTGTTAGTTTGCTAGAAGTGCCATAACAAATAACTGCAGGCTAGGGGGCTTAAGCAACAGAAATTTATTTTCTCACATTTCTGGAAGCGAGAAGTCTGAGATCAAAGTGTTGGCAGGGTTGGTTTCTTCCAAGGCTCCTCTCTTTGGCTTGCAGCCGGCTGTCTTCTCCCTGTGTCTTCATGTGGTCTTCCCTCGGTACCCATCTATGTCCAAATTTCCTCTTCTTAGAAGGACACCATTGGATTAGGGCTCACCCTAATGACCTCATTGTAACTAAATTACCTCCTTAAAGACCCTATCTCCAAATACAGTCACCCTCTGAGTTACTAGGGGTTAGAACTTCAATTTGTGACTTTTGAGGGACACGGTTCAGCCCATAACACTGGAAGAGGCAGTTGCCTGCTTTCCAGCCCTGCAGTTCAGTGGGGCAGCACTGTGGCCTGGAGCCGATCCATCAGGGCCTGCAGAGTTCGTGGTGCACTTCACGCGGTACAGGATGAGAGGCTGCAGGTACCAAACACTCAGAAAAAGTATCCATTATACTTATTACATTTATGCTCATTTTATCTGATGCTCTTATCAGTCCTTTGAGATAGGAAAGTATTGTTATCCCCATTTTTCCCATGAGAAAACTGAGGCTTGAATAGGTTACAAGTCCTGCCCAGAGCCTTAGATCTAGGAAGTGGCAGGGCAGGAGTGAGCTAATCCCCTGGCTAATTCTCAAATGTGTCCCTGGAACTAAATTTCCAAGGCATTGTGCAAAAGTGGTGTCACAAGTTCAAACAGAGGGCCTGGCACGTGCATCCGCAAATGTTAAAGGGGCATCCACTACTCGGATCCAACCAAGTTTTGTAGGATTTTCTAATTTTTCCAGAAATCTTCCTTTTAGAGTAAAATCCCCTTTTCCAAATGTTGACAATCAACTTGTTAAAACACTCACACACACAATTGAGTTAACGCTGTGTGGGGCCCAACCAAACACATCTATAATCTGGATTTCGCTGGCAGGCTCTGATACAAACAGTAAGTGTTCATGAGAATAGAAAAATTATTCGTAAGAACCTGATTCTGTACTCAGTGCATTCCAAGACCATGTTAGAAAGCTGTTGCTACCTGGTCACGTTACCTTGAAATTCTTCTGTTGCTGCCTGAATCTTTCTCTTGTTTCTACAAAATACATGTTTTTCATCCTGTTAATGAGCCTAGGGGCCCAGCATTTAGTAAACATTTGTGTGTTCAGGGTGCACTGCTGAGAGATGATCTGTTTCTCCTCCTGACAGTCCCGTGAGATAGGTATTGTTGTCGTCCTTTTACAGAAGAGGGGGCAGACAAGGAGCTAGAGTAGAGTAAGACATTGAAAGTCAAAGGCAAGATCAGGGCTAAGTGGAAGCCTGTGGCTTTTTTTTTTTTTTTGTCTGCTCTTTTATTACAGCCACAAGGGGTGTGTTTGCTCATGAAAGTTGGCTTCACTCCAACGATTCAATTACTGGCCAGGCCATGATGACTTGTGATTCAGACCCTGGGGCTTCCTGGTGCCTTCCTCCCAGAGGGTGCTGTGTGCTGTGTGCTCTGTGACATTCATGCCATCTCCACCCTCCTCTTCCTGCTTCAGGCCCCTCTTCACAAGGATTAAAATGCCCGTATTTCCCTGAAGGGACATCTTGTTCCTGGGAATTTCTAGGAACCTGAGAATTCAGATGAACCACAGCATTAAAACCAATGCAAAATACTTGAATAGCTAAACACCGCATGTGTTTATTCAAATCGGTTACCCATATATAAAAAATGAAAGCAAGGCTGCAGAAGTGATAGCCAGAGTTTTATCAGACAGGCAGTCTGCACAGGTATGCACAGGCCTTGGCCCTTCTGGGAGGGATAGAATACTAGTGGCTCAGGACTTTCAGATGCTGACTTCAGTCCTTGCCTAGGAGGGGCCAAAGAGAACATTCTTGCTTAGCTTGCATACTTTCGAGGGGAGGCCCGCCCTCCAGGCACTAGATAGGGAAACTAGAGCCTTCTGCATCAGAAGGGGCATTGCACAAATGGGAAGCAATCAGCAAGCCCCCAACTCCAGGTCGTGGTGTTTCAAAGTCACTCCTGATTAAGAACCACATGGTGGAGTGTTCAGCGATGCCCTGAGTATTTATGAATCCAATCAATTGGAATTGTGTCTTTTTCTTGGTGCAGTGGGAAGGGTAGCTTCTGGAGTGAAGAGGCTTATGAGCTGGTCCGAGGCTTAGGAGCTGGGTTAACTTGAAGCAGAGTTTTCTAACTTCATTTGCCTCATCTGTAGTATGAAATAGTGATACACCTTTCAGGACTATAGTCAGGCTTCATGGAATAATGCACATGAAAGCAACGTGTGCCTTCTCAGGTTCCAGACAAATGTCAGGTGTTGTTTGCCTTAGAAGCTATTCTTGGTGTAAGAATAAAGCGAGCTTTTTATCCACCTAATAGCACAAACAAACAGCCAGCCAGACATCCTCACCATTCAGGGAAGACCAAAGAAAACCCCCCAAAGGCACAAAGATGTCTGAAGATACTGGTTTCCCCAGCCTCTGTTTTGTTCAGCCCAGTCCAGCTGTTGAGGGAGGTGCAGAGCAGCTGCAAGCAGGCAGGAAGTCCTTGGCTAGACCTCCAGCTGCTGTGAACACCTCCACCGCCCAAGAAGGAGGCAGGAGTGGCCCTCCTTGCATAGTCATGTGGCCACTCCGCAGACCAGTCCTTGACAAGGCTCCTGAACTTTGAAACAATCAACATAATACTGATCTGATTTCTCCATAGGAAGAGTGTTATAATCAGAGATTACATTCTTTTCCAGTGGCCCACTGTGCAGCTTTTTCCAGGAATGACCAAAGGCGTTCAGGAAATGCCACCCTAAAATATGATGCTTCGTTTTGCCGATTACTCTGAACTGAGGGCATCTGGGGAACAGCCTGTGCAGGCCAGAGGCTTTCTCTGAGCTCCCCTTATCTGCCTAAAGACAATCCTCCAGAAGGAACTCAGTTGTCATGAATCCCTTCCCCGGGGAATCTTATCAACCAGGGAAGATTAACTGAGATCACAGGAGGGGAGACTGGAGGTGACACCATGCCCAGACAGACTGTCACCTCCTCTGCTGAGCGCTGATCCAAGACAGCCTTTATCACCTGAGAGACTTTATGTGGTTACAAGACAACCTTTATTCACCAAACATTTCTTCCCCTCACCCTCCCACGACTAGTGTCTCTGCCACCCCCAGAAACCCTGAGCCCTTTCTGTAGCTCAGGATGCTATATAGGATTCAATCAGTTGATCCTTCTCTGCGTCTCATATTTTGTGGAACTCCCACGAGTATGTACATGGTTAAATATGGTTTTTCTCCTGTTAATCTGTTTATGTCCATTGTAATTTGTATCCCAGCCAAAGAACCTAGGAAGTGTAGAGGGAAGCCATTTCTCATTCCCCTACAACCACAAATACCCCATCTCGTTGACGTCCCAAAAATATTCCTATACAATATTCAGTAGAAAGTTGTTTATGTTTAATAAATCTTTGAAGCTATAAAAATTACCCATCTCCTAAACTTTAATTTTCTGGGGGGAGAGGGTTATCCATATCCGTGCCAACAGAGGGGAAGGGACTTTGAGAAGAGCAGTTGTGTTTGGGTTGGAAGCCTGGGAAGGGTGGCAGAGCGGGAGGAGGGGCTGGGCTACCCTGTACAGAAGAGGAAGGTATCTAATGACTTACTTAGTGTTGTCTCTGTGAGGGCAGGAGCTGTTATCTGTCCTACCAACTTACTCTTAACACACTGTACCTAGTTTCAGTGCTCAATTAAAAAATGTTGCA
The DNA here is from genome assembly GCA_028533085.1 of Varecia variegata. NCBI lineage: Eukaryota > Metazoa > Chordata > Mammalia > Primates > Lemuridae > Varecia > Varecia variegata. Next base: position 61,518,994 of record CM052444.1, read on the forward strand.
TGGACTTTTGTAGAGCCTGGGCCCTGCAAGACTCCCCCCTGGAAGGGAGCGGGGCGCTGTCTGCACGAGGAGGGAGGAGGCCCTCTGTGCAGGAGCAGGTCAGAACACAAATACCAGAAAGAGGGGAAACTGCAGGAAGCTGAGCCGAATTGTGAACTGCTAGCTGTTTTTACTCGACTATAATACAGTCAGGAAGTAAGAAAGTCCTCCAAGTACTAAATGCCAAGTTCCTGGCCAATTTTAGAGGGGCCTGCCCAAGCATTTTATAAATAGAGCCTGACTATGGACCGTTTGCTTGTGGCCACGCTGCAGGGTGGGAGCAAAGACTGATCCAGTCCTGATATGGGTGAACTGTTCTACGGTTACAGGAAAACTTGCTCAGGCCTTGGAAACTTTATGCCCTGGAGGTTAAGAAGAAGGAGGGAATGCATGGCGTTATTCTCATGCAAAGAGAACATTTAGAAAGTTCTTAGGGTGCTGCCTGGAAACCACAGACCACTCAGAAAGGGTGTCATGTTCACATTCTGGAGGCTGGGGAACTCAGAGCCAGTGCCAGCTGGAAGTGGAGCCCTGTTTAATGTGTTGCAGGGAACAAAATATATAACCAACTTGCTGTGAATCAGGGCACTGCACATGGTGCAGGGCGAGGTTGCCCACTGCCTCAGCCGCATCTCAGACGCTTTGTTAACAAGCACTGGCCTGGGAGCACAGAAAGGGCTGGGCTGGGCCCCTGGGTGTGAGCAAAATCAAAGAGACCCTAGACCTGTCCTTTGGGTGGGGCAGGATGACTGAGGAATCTGAGGAAGTGGTAGCTAGTTCCAGAATGTGTTGAAATGAGGTCACCCAGCACCTAGGACAAGGCAAGGCCACCCTGCCCTGCCACACTCTTCATCCTCCCAATTTCCTGTACTGCTAGAGCTTCCTTATTCCTAAGGAAATTCTCCATGGCTGTCGCCAGACCTTCCATTCTGCCCTGACATGAGTGTAGCAGAATGGCTTAGGGACTCTCTAAAAAGGGCAGATGCCCATAGCCCCACCCTGGCCCAGCCAAAACCCTGGGGCTCATTGAGCAGGGGGAGGGAGGTGGTTGGAACAGTCCCGTAAACAGGGAATTCCAATTGATTGTGCTGTGTGGGACCCCCAGGATAAAAACCCCAGCAGCTGCGGTTGATGGAGTGCCTTGGTCCCATGCTAAACACTAGACGTGCATCAGCACATTGAATCCCCCCACCCACACAAATATCTCTGAGGAGGGTAATGGTATCCTGATATTACAAATGAGAAAACTTGGGCTCATAGAGGTAAAGTGACCTGCCTGGTTTCATCCAGCTAGTAAGTGGCACAGGCAGGGTCCAAACCCAGGAATGTGAAGCTTGCTGATTAGGCCGATTTCAAAGGTCTGCACAGAGTTAAGCAATTTTATTTGTACATTTGACCTAAAGCTTCCTCTGACCTCAGGCTACAAGCCTTGAAGTCCTTGAACTCAGCCTTTGGGAACATTCTAAGTCTAGTGGAACTCAGTACGGGCACGATCGTGCCCTCGTGCTGGATACCGTGGAGCCTGTGTGTGGCTGGTGTTTTTTGCAGCCTTCTCTGGTCTATGCCTTTATGGCAGAAATGCTTTGTGCAGCTGTGGCTCCAAAAGGTTGAGTCAGCCTGGGTCTGCTGCTGGCGCCACAGTGCCCTAAGACTTTGCTGAGCCCTTGCATAGCGCCGGGGAGGCACACCTACTGTCCACCTGCTCCCATGAGTCATAAAACTGCCACACTGCTGCCAGGCCTGCCAGCCCTGTGCTTTCCTCCAGTCATCACCATGCCAAGAGTGAACTTAGCCATATATGTCAGGGCACCAGGCAGCGCTTTTCCCACAGGCCTGCCTTCCTCTTGAAATGTGCCATGGACAAGCGGACAGGCTGAAGCACGAGGGCCAGGATGTCTCCGCTGCTTTACACCAGGTGGCCGGGGACAGGGCAGCAGGGCATCCTGGAGTCCAAGGGCTCAGGCCAGAGAGGAGAGTCAACATATGGTGGGGTGGGTGGCGGGATCAACAAGTGCCTGGGCCACCAGGATGAGCCCAGGGAGAGGTCAAAGGAGGGAATGATAAAGTTTTATGGATTATTTCAGGCTTTAGGCTATTTCTGTATCCCATTTGATATTTACTGTGGGTGTATCTTATCATTGAGAGTCTCAGCTGAAAGTGTCCCACTTTTTTGTGAATAAAGAATTTCTCATCTGCCTAACTAACATTTTCAAAATGATTGTACATCATGATAGCACCTAAAAATGCACACTTTGCTCCCTTCTCTTTTTTGGGAATGCCATGCCATCTCCTCTCTCTCTCTCTCTCTCTCTCTCTTTCCCTCTTTCCCCCTCTCCTCCTTCCCTCCTCTCTCTCCCTCTTCTCTAAGAAGGATAAAGTAAACTTTTTTACTTTTATATCTTAAAAAAAAATGCACCCTTTGTGGGAAGTTCGCTAGAGGAGCTCTCTTTCCCTGTATTCTATTGCCAGGACTTACATCAGCCTCACAGTTGGGTAAGAGAGCCCAAAAGAAATAAACTCAAACCTTCTATTAAAGTAGGTAGCAGTGACACTAACTGTCCTGTAATGTAGCCTCTGGTGGCAAATGCTCACTTTGACCAGAAGCTCCCTAACTAGCGCAGATGTTTACGTGTATTTGTTTCCTCGTAGAAAATACGAGAAAAGGCTACTATTGTGCTGTATGTTGGGGTACATTGATTAAACTTCTGCCGCTGGGTTTCTGCAAACCAAGGATTTGTGTAGGGGCTCAGATGTATGACAAGCTTCCACACCAAGGCCACCACTTGAGTTGCTGAGGGGCATTTTAGTAACTGCCTCCAAAAGGCATGGGGACTGGGAAATTGTGTCCATTTCCCTTAACTAGCACAAATTATTATGAATGTTTACGTAGCTTAAAGATGACTGTTCGCCTTTTAAAAAAAGTGTTCCTCAGATTTCAGGTAAAAACAATTATCGAAGATGTCCAGCAAAACAGCAAGCACCAACAACATAGCCCAGGCAAGGAGAACCGTGCAGCAGTTAAGATTAGAAGCCTCCATTGAAAGAATAAAGGTAAGAGACCTGGATTGGATTAGATGTGCTTTCTGTTCCGTTCTGCCTGCTCTTCCAAGGCTGGGCCACAGGTCAGAGAAGATAATGCCATTCAATTCAGCTTGCTTCCAGGATTTTGCTAGAGCAGGTGGAAAGCCTCAGAATCTTCACTTTCATTTCCTACCTAGCACAGGCCTCATCTCAAGTGAGCTGAGGAGCCAGAGTGTCTGAGTGACCCTCTCTGTAAAACTCTGGACAGAATTTCCTGAGGACCCCCCTTCCCGGAATGAACACAGCCAAGCCCAGTGATCCTTGTGTTCTGTACTGGGACAGGGTTCCAGGTAGACTTTATGGACACCTCATCATCCTTCCGGAATTGGAAGGGAGAGAGTTCTAGATCAGTACCAGCTGACGTAGCTTTATATAACAAGTCCACAGTCCAGATCTCCTTTTAAGGAAGTTGAAGCTTTTTAAATGTGTGTGGCCCTCAGTGATCACTCTCTGCACCCATGGTTAGCAATCCCAGCTTTGGTTGAGATCCCATAGGGAAACTGGAGTGCATTTATTTCTTAGGTCACCTGACTTTGAAGTCGTTTCCCCCAAATCCCAAGAGAGGAGTGGCAGTAAGTACCCTGGAATGTTGTGACTCATGCTGCTTCCTAGAAACTGAAGCGGTCACCTGATAAATTCCTCTGGGCCTGGAGACAGTCACCTGTCTTCCCAGCATGAGGCCTCCTGTGCTGTGTTTGACGGCGCCCTGCTGCCCCGCGCTTCTTGCTGTAGGGCACCAATCTGATGATTCTCCGGGGTCTCCCTACCAGGCTTCTGAAACATGGCATGGTATTTTCCGTTTTTAACTCATGCTGGGGTAAGGTGCATGCTGGTTTTGTCACTTTTTATTTTCCCAAGCTCAGTCTCTGACAGTAAATCTTGAAGCTCCACAACTTGGCTCCAGAGTTTTGGCTCCAAGCTCATAATTCCATTTATAAACTCTGTTCTACATTCCAATCTATTCTTTCTTGGATAGAAGCTAAGATACAACCTTCGTTTGATTCACATATGCTTTTTCTCCCCTGCCACGCCCACCCCCAACGTTTTTTGAGGAATTTCAAACCTGCAGAAGAGTTATAACAACAAACATTTACATACTCTTTACCAAGGTTCACCACTGGTGATATTTGGCCCCATTTGTTTGCTTACTGTCCCCTCTCTCCTTTCTCTCTCTATCTGTTCACTCACATACACACATCATTTGTTCTTTAAACCACTTGAAAGTTATTTGCAGTTTAGGATTATCTAATAGTACTACCTCATACACAGTATATTTTTGAAGAATTCAGGCCACTTATTTTGCAGGACCGCCCTCACTTTGGATGTCATCGCTTGCTGATTAGATCCCAGTTAAATGTTTTGGCAGGAGTGCTAGCCAGCCAGCTGCTGGTGTGTCCTCAGTACTCGCATGAGGACTGAGGCCTTACCTGCCAGACTGCTCCATTTTAAAGGTGCTGCTTCCCTTTTTACCTGGCAAGGAATCCGAGAGTGATGCCCTGAGACCCTGATTGTCCTGTTCACATCAGTCCTCCACTCAATCGCCCGGCACCCAAATATACTCTGAAAGTTTGTAAATAAAGCATTTTCTTTCTTGTTCGTTTGCTTTTGTTTGTCTCCATGTCAGGTCTCAAAAGCATCAGCGGACCTCATGTCCTACTGCGAGGAACATGCCAGGAGTGACCCTTTGCTGATAGGGATCCCAACTTCAGAAAACCCTTTCAAGGATAAAAAAACTTGCATCATCTTATAGTGGGATAGTGAAACAGTTCCTCGCCTCTCCACAAAGCAACGATGAGCGGCCCCTTGAAGAGATTTACCTTCAGCTTATTTGGTAACCACTGCTAATAACTAAAATGCTCTTAGCTTGGAATAGTGGACTCTGAAGTCTTTATTTTCCAAGTTGCTCTTTCTCTGAAATACCCTATACAGAATAACAATCTTGTTTTCCATGTGATAACTTTGGTGTTATATTGAGTTACTGTTTAAGGAAAGTTGGTCTGGGCCTTCTTGAAAACACAATTATATACTTTCAATATACAGTTGATTCAGATGTGTCAAAACCTAAATTGCTTAAGCACCTGCTAAATCAAAATGCCAAGAATAACTTAAATCCTGAAACCTTTGTATCATAGTATGTTCTTAATAAGGTTGTGCCAACCTGTATAGTATACAAGAGGGAGGGGTGTTTTGTGTATATATATATGTCTTTGTGTATACACATTCAAAGCTATTTTCTTATGAAAACTTCCCTCTCGCTATACCATCAGTTTCTCAGTTCCAGAAGTTGTATCTTTATCTTGAACTGTGACTAGATAGAATAAAAAAGTCTTTCATAGTTATTGTACAAAAAGTATAGAACATCCCAAAGATTGTATTCATTGTAATCAAGTAAATGCAGTCATCTCTCCTCTCTTGAAATCTTTTTGGACTTCTTAGGCTGTGATAAACTGTGCCAATTAAAAATTTTAAACTGAACCAAAAGCCCTTTGATAATATGCGGTATTAATTCACAAGGAGCCGTGTGGGCTTCAGTGGTCCTGAGTCTAAAAAGGGGAGGAGACTCTGGGGAGGACCCTGTGCAGCTGTGCTCCCAGGGCTCATGTTCTCCACTGTGATTAGGGATAGACACCTCTGAAATTTCCGCCCTGGTGATTGGAATGAGATGAAGTGAACATGAGCCCAGCCGAGAGAGGAGCAGGAATGTGTGGAAACCAGCTGCTCTTCTTGGCCCAGCTTTGTGGTCAAGCACTCGCTCTTCTTCTCTCTGCCTTCCCTGGGCCTTTTGTGTCCTGCCAGAGCATCTGTCTGCAGAGGTAATGTTCCCCTCCCCAGCCCCAGGTGGGTGGAGCACAGTGGGAAAGAAACATGCAAAAAGTGTAAAGTTATCAAGACACTCATGGTCTTTTCAAGTGTCTGCAGTTTCATCCCTGCCTTGTCCACAGACTGAGAGGAGCGTAGGCCACCCGAGAGAGGCTTGGATTCAGTGGCACACTACTTAGGGCCAAGGGTTTCCGGCAGCTGGGTATCGGGCTCCTTGATTTTCCCCTGGGAATGAGTGTATCCCTCACATCCTTGGAATTTCCAGTGGGGATCCCAAAAGAAGGAATCTCCTATGGCCAAGAGGGTATCTTGACTTTATCGAAGAGGAAGAGAGGGTCCTATTTTAAATGTTTATTTAGGGGCTCAAACCATATACAAGGTCTCTGATATTTTCATTCATCTTCAGTTCATTAAAAGTAACTAATAAGGATGAATTAAAATCTTATTCTCAAAAAGGACTCAACCCAAGAAAGAATTATTTACAACAGCTTTCCTGAATTTTATACAATCTGCCCTGCAACCCAAGACCCTTTTAAAATCTAATATCTAGGCTTTGCATGTTATGCTCATTGAGGGCGAACAAATGCAGTGCTATTTTTAAACTGCTCCCATATATTCAGTGTTTCTCCAAGTATCCTGTCTACTCAGCATTGGGAATTGCCCTCATTTTTCCAAGACCATGTGAAAGTCACGGCACTGCCCTTGACCTTGTGTCATCTGCTGCTCCGTTCGGCAATGTGCCCAGGTTTCAAATACATTATAGGTACCTGTTTTAGGAAAGATAAAGGTTTTACCTTTCAAAGGGTGAAATTTGATATGTACACTAAAAAGACAATTTTACATTTAATGCTTCACTTAATAAGACATTCTTTTTTTATAAGTATATTTTTCTACTGATAGCTTCAGAACAGTAGTCTTATTTTCACTCTGATTTTTAGCATGTTTCTTTAAATATTTATAATGCAGCTTATTACAAAATATTTTCATGAAATTACTTTTATTATACCATTATGTACACATTATTGGTAGCAAGCATAGTTTATTCTTTAGTACTAAAATATGCTCTTTAACAGTAAACAAATATGTTTTGCTATATATTTGTTAATATGCTTATAGTGGTAAGAAGTGGACTTGAGGTCCTAGGAGATTTCATTTTGTTTTCCCTGGTCATATATAATAAAAGTTACTAATATAAATGCTGTGTAACTTCCTCACCACATGTAAGGCATGTTCATGAAAAAATGGAATCAAAAATCCTTTGATGCTGGACCGAAGAGAGGAAAAATTGTAACTAAATATTGATTTACTTATAACTAGACATCTATGTGAGAAAATATAATATATGTATACATATATATGATATGCAGAAGTCACTTTTATTTATCAGGCTTTATTCTAGTTATGAAGCCACAGGTTAACTGTCTGCAGCAGTTGGTTTATAATGATAAATGCCCAGTGTGTGTTATTTTTTCCAACAACCACTATAATGACATACTTACATCTATCTATACATGCAACTTCTTGGCTTCATTTCCATGGAGCTATTTAAATATGTTCAATATACTTTGCCTTTAATGCTGCATCTGTTAACAGTGATCTCTTTGTTTTTTTCATTCTTATATCTTTGTTCATCATAAATCATCTGTCCAGCTGAGGCCTCAGGACCATGGCAGGATTTCATGACTACAAGTATTTTACAGAAACACATATTTTAATAGGAAAATATTTTATATACCAGGTGGTTCACAAGCTATGGGTTATAGCTAAATACTTTTTTTCCTAAAAAAAAAGTCAGGTTTTTAAATTACTTATCTTATTAAAATGAAAAGTGCCATACTTACCTTTTAAAGGAAAGACCTGATTTGCTTTCTCCCTATTTGGACTATTTTTATACTTTAATCTCTTAAACTATCAGGAAAAAAACCAAAACTTTATACCAATGATTTAGTAATTTTGAGGCATAGTTTAACTTACGTAGTGGAGGATGTGCCAAATTTTCTCTTCAAATGCCACCTTCTCAAACAATTTATAGCTAAGATAGTGTCATCTGACTGATTACTCTGAATTTTGATTTAAGATATATATAGGCCCAAGAAATGAATTACATGTGCAGGGTGTGTTACTTTACATGCCAGTCATTTATCAATGAAATAAATATAATACCAGACTATGAGTTGTATTGATTTGTTTTATGGTAGGCCTGTTAATAGGAAAAAAAAATACATCAAATCAAATAGAATTGTGTGTGTGTGTGTATATATATATATAGAGAGAGAGAGAGCGTGCACTTACCTGAAGTCAATGGCCTGGATTTTAGTGCTGTATCATTTTTCTAGTCAATTCTGTGTTGTGTGACTTTGGACAAGGCACTTCATCTCTTTGGGCCTCCATTTCTCCATTTGTAAAACAAGGAGCTGGAAGCAGATGATGGCTGAGATCCTTCCCGCTCCCACATGCTTCAGTCCAGTGACCCTGCCCCCCTGCTGGCCCTGCCCACGTGTTGGTGCTATAAGCTGCTTCAGATATAAAGTTGGTTTGTCTATAATGTATGCTCATTTAATAGCTTATAAAAGGCCTTTTTGTTATACAGTACTTTTTTTCCTAGTTTTATGAACTTGGTTCCTGTAATAATGTCTTGTTTTTAGCCATGTAACTACAAACATATATTCTCTTGATGTCTCAGTAAATTTGCATTTGATCTATCATTGATGGGATTTTGTTATTTTTTAACATTCTTGGCTACTCATCTGTCCAGCATCTTATTAACCTTAACACTGTGATTGTTTGGATATCTGTCCTATGGAAAGAATAAAAGTTTTCACTTCACAGCTAGCATGTTCACAGATTTGAAAGAAGTTCCATTAAAAGCACTATTGCTTTCTATACTGGATCAGTGCCTCATTGTATCGTCTACCTGTGTTTTGCTCAATAACTTAATAAAAGGCCATTTCTCTTCCTTTTTCCCTCCATTCATTCAGTTAACATTTTCTGAGCACCTGCTAGGAGGAAGGTGCTGAGAGTTAGGCTCAAATGAATAAGACTCACACCAACCCGTGAGAAGCTCACAGTCCCAGAGCAGGGAGGGTGGGGATGACAGATATATAAACTAATCGTTACAGTATCCTGTGACAAGCGCCATAACTCAGGTGAACACAGAGTGCTGTGGGGGCCAGAGGAAGAAGGAAATAGCTCCGTATCAGGGAAGCCCTGTGAGAAGGCTTCCAAGGGAGACGGTGTTTAAGCTGAGTCTGAAAGATGAAGAAGAAACACAGCGTGCATTGGAATGAAGTCTCAGGAGATGAGGAGAAAGTGGCCTCGAAGCTAGTGTGCAGAAGGTCTCCCACACTACTCGCCCATCCTGTAAACAACCAGGAGGCTGCAGAGGCTGTTAAGGAGTGACGTCCTGATTGCCAACCTGTGGAGGGCTGTTTCCCATGCTGAGACCCAGCTGTGACCATGGAAACAAATAACAAGTGGAAAGGTCATTAGACCCGTGGTGACTCACATTTACCGTGTGTTTGCAGAAGGGGCCCTGACTCCTCTGCTGCTCCCTGCAGGGCTGGGACTCCCACAGAGGCTAGGTGAGGGCAGTCCACGGAGCACCAGCTTGGGAACCGGGCAGGCTACGGAGATGGCCCCACGTCGGAGAACCAGCGTTCACGCACTCACACAGGGTGGGAGCAAAAGATAGTCACTCAGCCCTTTCTAGTGGAGAACTGAAGAATTTAGATACTTTGGTTATGAAAAATAGGCAACAACTGATGCAAGCACTTCACCAGTTCTGACCAAGTACGGAAGTCATTGTGACCCAGTGGAGGACAGCTGTACTGGGATAGGGGATGGCATTGGGTAGGGGAGCCTTTTTCAAAGGTGGCAGCAGGGAGGGTCATGAAGCTGAGAGGGGTGGAATGTGGAAGTAAACGATGCAGGTGAAATGTACACCACCTTAACGTTATGAACAAGAAACTCAATCCTAGTACTCTGGGAAGCTGAGGCAGAAGGATCGCTTGAGGCTAGGAGCTCCAGACCAGCCTGTGAAAGAGCGAGACCCCATCTCTACAAAAAAAAGAAAAAGAAAAATTAGCCAGGGTGTTGTGGCACACATCTGTAGTCCCAGCTACTCGGGAGGTTGAAACAGGAAAATCGCTTAAAGCCCATGAATTTGAGGTTGCAGTGAGCTATGATGCACTCTAGCCTGGGTGACAGAATGAGACTGTCCAAAAAAAAAAAAAAAAAATTTAAAGAAAAGAGAAAGAAAAAAAAGCTGGAGCCTGCAGGGAGTGGTGGGAGCTTTGTGTGGAGACGCATGTCACCTGGCCTTTAGGCTCCTCTGGATGTGGGCCATGATCAGTTTTTCCTTGGCAGGAGGGTCAGTTATGCATAAACATATGAGTATTTGAGCCAAGCCTTTTTATTTGGGGCTCTATAAGCCTTATTTAGGGCCAGGTAGAAAATCTTGCAGATGTGTCCCTCACTCCCTATGCCCAGGTTTACAATCTTTCCTAGCACAGCTCTGACCACGTTTGTAGAACCTGGTCCCACCGTCGACTCTGACCTTCTTTGCACAGGCTGGTGTGGCTAGTGCCTTTGGCTTGTTTTCAGATCATGGCCCTTCTTGCTACTCTACCCCTTCACCACCGTAAGTGACAAATAACCTTTGCCTTCACATGAGCCCTCTGGCCCCAATTACTATCTCCTTATCTGAGTCATTCAAACCTATTAAGGCCATTTAACTGTAGGGAAGCCCTGGGCAAACGTGCAGTTAGGCTATGGAACCCTCACCTCAACTATCAGTTTTTTCAGAAACCAATATTTCTATACCCTGGAGGAAAATGCAGTCCAAGCAAATTCATGCTAAAGTGCTGATGACTTAATGCATTGGTCTACAGAAGTCCTTTGGCACTACGAAATAGAACTCTGGAGAGAGCAATGCTTAGGACAAAGCAATGGAAGTTAATAGTGAAGTTTTAGGCATCACTGAGAATTAATTTTACATATGAAGCGTTCCTATACCCTCTGAATTCTCCTGAACGATCTGATCTTCAATGATGAAAGCAAGTAATTGAAATGGTTGAGATCCATAATGGTAAGATGCCAGGTTTGGAAGTCTAGCAAATTCACAGCTGAGACATCTTGTGTGCAAGTTGCTACTTTTAATTTCTAAAGCCAATCACCCCTCCACACACACACACTGTTTAGTGATAGGAGGGCTTCATCCACTGAAAGACCTTACATCTGGTCCTAACAGAGGATATTAGCCATGTGACATCACAAGGGCCTTGTGGATCTGTAAGTTGTGTACTGGGGTAGGCCTAAAGCTGTCACTCCCTGAACATATATGAGCGGTGCTACCTCCTCTGAGCCAGGCACTGACAGACCTGGTCATTAATGTCCCCTGGGATCAAGGTAAGGACAACTTTAAGTAAAGGTTGGCATGTGAGATTTAGGTAGCACACATATTAATATTCTAACTTATCTTACTAATTATATAGTTATTTATATGTATTAAGAAAACTAGAACTAGCACCTTGTGATATAAAGTTTCCTTGTAAAATAAATTTAAAAGTAAACTAAAATAAATTTAAATTAAAAGTAGATGTAATTTAACCCCATTTTCCAGATGAGAAAAGTGAAACCCAGAGAAGTTAAGAAGGTTATGCTAGAGCCAATTTGTATTTTTTTACATGGAAGTATGTTACAGCACAGCTTCTACTTGGATGTGGCAAAAATTGTAAAGAAGCCTTACACTATGTCAGAAGACAAGCATCCCCTTTGAGAAACTCACTCTGAGATTTATCTATGTAGAGCAGTCAGGTTCACATTTCTACTTTTAACTTTGAAATATTTTCCCATGGCCAATGCATTAGAAGTGCTTTGTTCTAAATAAACCTTTTAGATCTGACATCAACGAAGTATATACCTTTCAATATGGGCCATAGAACATCTGTGAGTATTTATAGACGTTTGCACAAGGCACTGGGAAAAGGAGGGACCCAACATTGAACTCCAGACACCAGGCTGGGCATTTTGCATGTGTTCTCCCATTTAAGCCTCACAAAAACTCTTGAAAGGAAAGTAGATATAATTTAACCCCATTTTACAAATGAGAAAACCAAGCCCCAGAGAAGTTAAGAAGGTTATGTTAGATTCTACAACTAAAAACTGCAAATCCTAAGTGCATATACCTAGGTCAGCTAGATTCTACAGCCCATGGACAGTTTTCATAATTGTAACGTGGTTTGAATAGGAGTTTAAAAAAAAAAAAAAGATGATACTTTGGGAATTTTAAAATTAATCAAGTAAGGTAAGATAAGCAAATAAGTTCTTCAGTAGCCAAAAATATAATATCCTGGGCCTTAATAATGCAAATAAACAGTGGTATATTGCAGGTATTTGCTATTACCAGGTATTATTCTTAGCATTTTGTATTTATTCTTTTAATTCTCACAACAAATCCAGGAGATAACTATTATTATTATCCCTACTTTGCATATGAGGAAATAGAAGTTTGAAGAGATCCAGAAGTGCATTTGATATGCTTTAAAAAAAAAAAAAAACCTGCATTTTCCATGGTAGCCAGATAATGTAAGAAAAAGAATACATATCTTGGAATCAGGACATGTATGTTCTGGTCTGTTTGCCACTAATTTGTCATGTGACCTTAGAACACTTATGACTTCTAGTCTGTTTCCTCATCTATTAAAAAAAGAAAGGATTTAAGCCAGGTGCAGTGGCTCACACATATAATCCCAGCACTTTGGGGGGCCTTCAAGGTAGGAGGATCCCTTGAGACCAGGAGTTTGAGACCAGCCTGAGCAACATAGTGAGACCCGTCTCTACACAAAATAGAAAAATTAGCCAGCTGTGGTGGCATCCACCTGAAGTCCCAGCTACTCGAGAGGCCTTGAGGCAGGAGGATTGCTTGAGCCCAGGAGTTTGAGGTTGCAGTGAGTTATGATGACACCACTGCATTCTAGCCCGGGTGACAGAGCAAAACTCTGTCTCAAAAAGAAAAAAAAAAAGATTTAGGCTAGGTTATTTTTATTTTTAATGTTTCCTCTAGCTTTAAATTTTATATAAATCTGAGAGAGGAGAGCAACCCTCCTGCCATCTCCAAGTCATCCTGCATTTGCCTCCTTGAATTGGAAATCAGGAGGGGAAAAACCAAAGTCCAGGGTATGGAGTCAGAGAAGGGTATGTGGGTTTGCTGTGTATAATTACAGGTATTTAAAAGATATTTAAAGAATCACTTCCCGATACTTCAGCTACTGACTCATCAGCAGGACTGGAAAGAATTTTTAAGGAAAAATGAATTGTAGAAAGGTATTTTGACTATTGACTGCCTACAACTAATAAAATTAAGTGAGCAAAGTTCTTCGACAAACTTTGTCAATGACACCTTATGAGTTCATAAAACGTAACTATATGAAAAAAGAAAAATACCCCACTCAAACATTAAATGTGAATGACAGGGCTTTTTTTTATAGATGCAGGTCAAAGAGGATTTCATTCACTTGTTGAGCTCCTACTAGGAGTGAGTAGCTCCTACTAGCACTGTGTGGTAGGATAAACCTCAGAAAGACAAGGATCTCCCGGGATAGTGGGGGTGGGGGTAGTGGGGGATGGGAGTAGGAGGTAAACAGATACATTATTATGCAATGTGTTAAATGCTATTTTAGGAAGTTGCTCTGCCTGAATGAGTCAGAAAAGGTTTCACAGAGGAGGCAACCTATCAGTTGGGCTTTTAAGGATGAGCAGGAGTTTGTTGGTAAAGAATAGGGTAAAGGTATTGTCAGCAGTGAAAATAGTGTATGCAAAGCGCTAGGTTCTAAAGAAGCCTACAGTGTCAGGGCAACAGAAATCTCCGTGAGAGAAGTATGGGGAGGAGAAAGTCGTTGAGGCTGGGAAGGAAGGTTGGGCCAAATCATCATTATATAGGAGAGGGGCATAGTTGATAGAGATTTTTGAACAGGGACTTGACATCTTGACGTGATAACCTTTATTATCACGAAGATAATTAGAATGAACAAAGAGAATAAACTGTAGTATGGGGGGCAGTGGTATTTCACTATTCTTATATTAGTCCTTGTTCAACTCCTTCTCTCTTCCAAACCCTTGTCACCTTCCTTAAACCTTACACCCTATTTATCTCCTTTCTACTGTGCAAGTAATCCTGCCTTCTCCTTCAAAAAAACATTGGGCCATCTGGCCTAAATTTTTGACACTTCCTTCTCCCCACATCCAATGGGTATCCAGTGGGAAGAGACTCAGATGGTATGATGGAGACACATGGATGGATGTCTTAATCACAGTGATCCACATATCTTCCATCAGACTCACAGGCTGAGAAGCAACACCCATCCCCCTCCCCACCACCACCCCCCCCACCCCCCCACCCCCCGACCCTGTCAAGGCCAAGCCCTCCAGCTATTCCCTTATCCTCTTCTCTCTGTCTTTACCAGAATTTTCCAATGAATGGTCTCCCTTCCATCTCCCATCTTCCCAAGGGACTACAATCTGGCTATTACTCCCACCATGATAATGAAACTGATCTCACCAAGCAAAATGACCAGTGAACTCCTAACTTCTGAATTCAGTGGAGCCTTTCAGTCCCTGCTTCACAGACTCCTCTAACAGTGTGAATCATTCTCTTGCATTAAACTCACCATTCTAATAAAAAAAAAAAAATCGTCTGTAGCAGATGTGTAAAATAAAAATAAAATAAAATAAAATAAAATAAAATAAAAATAAACTCACCATTCTGCACCACCAGCTTCTGGGACACTAGACTCTCCTTTTCCCTCCTCTATCTCCTGTTCCTACGTCTGTCCCCTAAATTTCCACCATCAGGCCTGAGTTTCTATCCTCGGCCCTTTGCTGCTCTTTCCACTTTCCCCACTCTTCTTGGGGAGTTGACTCCCCTCTCATAGCTGTTATGTGATGAGGATTCCCAGATCCAGACATCCAGCCCCAATCTCTTGTCTAAGCATCAGATTTATCTATCCTACTTCCTACTGGACATTTTTAACATATAGTCACCAAGGACCTCAAACATAGTGAGTCCAAGACTAAACCCATCTCCCCTCCCTATTATCACTAAATTACCTGAGCTGGAAACCTAAGAGGCATTCAAGAATTACCCCTCATTCCTTATACTGATCACCAAGTCTCACCTATTGATTTCCCAAATACTTCTCAAATCAATCTCCTACTTTCTTCATCAACTGTAACAAGTTCAGGCCCATGTCATCCCCTGACTGAACCAAGCCTTCTGTTTAGACTCCAGCCTCTATATTTGGCCCCCGGCATTAGCATAACCAATTTTCTCAGTTTTAGCATTGAAAGTCCCACATCCGAGAAATCCCTCAGTCCACCATATTTTTGCGTGCAAATGAAACTAAGCATATAACTGAAAATCCATGGGCCCAACTTCAGGTACAGCTGAATCCTGAAACTCTGCTTCCAGGTTTCTTCTCTGCCTTTTTTTGTATTTATTAGTTTGTTTTGTTTTGCTTTGTTTTTTTCGGGGAGATAACAAGGTTATGTTGCCCAGGTTGGACTGGAATTCCTGGGCTCAAGCAATCCTCCCACCTCAGCCTCTCCAGTAGCTGGGATCATAGGCTAGGCACGCACCACTGCGCCTGGCCCTGCCCTTTTATCTTGTATAGACTTATTCTCTGTGACAAGCAAGATGGCTGCCAGCAATCCTAGACACTTCTATCAACCCAACTCCGGAAAAGATTCCCTTTTCCGGCAGAAAAGTCTCAGGAAGGTCTCTGATTGGCCAGCTGAAGTCACATGTCTACCTCTGAACCAATCACGATGGCCAGGAGGATTGGCCAGGCCTGCAGAACTAATCTACCCTTGTGGCTGGGGTGAGGGCTGTTAAGAAATAAGCATAGCTTGCTAAATAGCCATGATCCAACAAAAAAAAAAAAAGAGAGAGAAATAAAAAAAAAAAAAAGGTTAGCAGAGGAAGAGGGAGGAGAGCAGGATAGACAAGAACAATAACTAGCTGTCCCTTTACATTATGCTCCCCTCAAATCCCTCCTAGCACACTGTGGCCTGGGCAATTGAATCCATCTGAGAATTGTGAACCATGAAACACTCAAATTTAAAACTTTTTTCTACATAAAATTCTCAGAGCCTCTTCATTGCCTTCAAGGCAAAGTCCATGCTCTTGAGAAGGCCATGGGTCCCTCTGTGATCTGTCTCTATCCACCTTTTTAGCCTGCCTTTCTCTAATTCCTTCTTTAACACTTAATCCTGTAGTAAACACACAGACTAGAAGAGTCCCACGAGCACCACACCCTTGTTCCCTGATGAACTCCTAATCATGCTTCAAGACTCACATCAAACATCACCTTTTCCTGGAAGGCTTCCTGACCTCCACCCCCCTACACACACACACACAGATGTACACAGTGTGCATGCCCAAACTTGCCATGACGCCACACGTGAAAATTATCGGTGTGTCTGTCAGCTTCCTGTACTTCCTATACTGGACTGCAGGTGAAACTCTACCATAATCACCTTTATGTAGCAAGCTCTACCGCAGTTCTTGGCACACAATATGTGCTCAGCTCTTGATTTTGAACAGAAACTGTTCTGATAGTCCAAATGAGAGAGAAAGAGCTACATTAAGTTAATGGAAATGGAGAGGGGAAACTAGATTAATGAAAATGAACATAATTTAATTGAATGGTGTCAAGTTGTACTCAGATATGTTGGGCTATGTAGTTTACTGTAGTTTTCTTTTTTACTTATATAACCCACAAATTTGCAAGCACAGAATAATTGCATAGCATACATACACATTGAAAATCACCAACTCATGGGAGCTGTGATTGTTATTAGGTCACATACAGTGAATACTTCTAAGTGCTTTCCAGGCATTGTTTCCTTTAACTTTCACAACCACCCGATGACGTAAGCCTCGTTTATTTTCTCCATTTTACAGGAGAAATAACTGAGGCTTAGAGAAGTTACACTAACTTTTCCCCATTCTAGGATCCAGGATCTGAGTCCAGTTCTTTCGGACTTTCAAGACCCACTGTCTTAACTGCTATGCTCTTAGTCTTTATCTTTTGCCAGTTCTGTCTTTAAAAGTTACACAAAGAAGCAAAATGAAATCAGAAGACTCCTTCTCCAGGTGAGCCATTTCTTGATGAGTGCTTATTTCGACGGTTGTAAGATTACCATATGATGCTATAATGGTGTGTTAAGTGATGATACCAAGAAAGTTTGCTGCTTTTCTGCATAAATTCTATCTCAGGCCCTTAATTCTAAAAAAGATGTTAGCAATAAAAGCACACAAGGACACAGTGATCGCCTTTACAGTGATCCTTAGAACTTTTCCAGTTCTAAGATGAAAGAGAACAATTCTTAGAAATCTCTCCTCCTAGCTTTTAGTTTTCCTGAGGCTCTGTCCCACTTAATGGATAAGTAAAAGATTAGATTCAATTAGTTTCATTCTACTTCAGGCTAATTGATTCTCCTACTTCCTTGCCATGGAACCTGGAGGTATTCCTTGACCTCGCTGAGACTCAGTTGCTTAGCAGGGAATCAAATGAATTAATAAATGTGAAAGCCCATTGTAAGGAAGAAAATGCTAGTAGATATAAGAAAAATAGAAACCCTACTTACTTCCCAGCACCTACTATGTGTCTGACACTAGCAGTACTCCTTGTATAACAATAACATGTTGTTTTTATCATGCTGATGAGCTTCTTCCTGGTCTTCAAAGTGTGGGGCACTGTATCTAGCTCATAAGAGATCTGTTGATCTGTCAGTTCAAGGAGAGGTAAGTACCATTCTGTTTGTGGACTCTCCCACCTCTTGTGGTTCTTGCGCCTTAGTTAACTAATAAATTCTAACTCTGTCCCCAGGTAGCAAATGGTTCTGGAACACCTCTTCCCTGGGAATCCCTGCAACATTTGCTGAGAAATCTGCATTCCTCCTGACGAGCTGACATCAAGAGAGACTGGGAACTGATCATGTAATGGAAGCCTCTCCCTCCCTAACCCCTGAGATTTGTAAAGAATAGCTCTGCTGAATCTTCAGCTGGAAGAACCCCAAGAGAGCATGCAGTCTTTCTTGAACTTCCTTTATAGTAAGAATTACCTGAAGTACTTGTTTAAAAAATAAATTCTCTGGTGCTCGCTTCGGCAGCACATATACTAAAAATTGGAACGATACAGAGAAGATTAGCATGGCCCCTGCACAAGGATGACATGATAAAAAAAATAAAAATAATAATAAAAATCAAAAAATAAATCAATTCTCTGGCCTGGGCAACACAGTGAGACTGTCTCTACAAAAAATAGAAAAATTAGCTGGGTGTGGTGGCTCATACCTATAGTCCCAGCTACTCACGAGGCTGAGGTGGGAGAATCACTTGCACCCAGAAATTTGAGGTTACAGTGACCTGTGATTGGATCATTGCACTCTAGCATGGGTGCCAGAGAGAGATGCTGTCTCTAAAAAAAAGGAAGAAAGAAAGAAAAGAAAGAAAGAAAGAAAGAAAAGTTACTAGCCTTATCCCAGCCTCACATAATGGAAAGCTTCTGGGAAGGGGTCTTGAAGCTGTATTTTTAATAAGCACCACAAGGCCTTATTATCATCAGAAGAGTGTGAGAAATTCTGACAGTGTAAAACACTTCATTTTACACAGGAAGATTCTGAGCCTCAGACTGAGAGATGTTCATTGTTGGGGTGGGGGTGAAGGGTGGACCACAGATCTCTAAAAGGATTAGGGAGGGAACCTGCCTGAGTCCAGCGAGCTAGTAATAGGGAGGGGTGAGGTCTGTGGCAAACAGGAATTCCTAAAGGAGAGGAACCTCCTTTCAGCTCCAGCCAATTACCTCCACGCAGAATGTGGACCCATTGTCACCACATACAGGAAGTTTTCAAGGCAATAGAAATCAGAATTTTGCTAAGAAATTTACCCATGTTTAAATGTTTACAATTGATTTTTTTAAAAGTTGTTCAACATTGTGTGAACCAAATTTCTCCTAGCTACTAGTTTCCATCCTCACGTTAGGACTTTGTGAACTATAGTATCATCTTATCCTTGAATCTCTCGTGGTGGTGACATCACCCTGTCTCTTCTCTTAGCTCTACCAGTGACTTTTCAATGGTTTTCTGTCACCTAGCGAAGAAAAGTTTGGCTTGCAGGAAAATCATGCTCTGGTTCCTACTATCTTTCCCACTTCATCACCCATCACTGGAGAACATGTTTGCATCCTGGTCTTGCCACTTACTAACAATATGATTCTGAGCAAATGGATTTCCCAGTACATCAGTCTTTTCACCTTCAAAATGGGGATAATAATAGCAGTTACTTCCACAGAGTTGTTGTGAGCACTAATGAGTTGCTGTAGTAAAATACTTAGTGTTCGGCATCTAGCAAGCCCTGTGTAAGTCTTGGTGTCCCCCAGAGGCGAGGCTCAAACATGCCTTGAATCTGTACCCTGCTGAGCTGTAGTTCTGCCTCCTGCAATAAATGCCCTTCCCGTTCACCTGGCAAATCTCTTCATCTTTCAGGTCTCACTGAACCTGGCAACTGTTCCCTGACCGCAAGAACACTTAGGTTTTGGATATACCCCATTATCACTTATCACCCAGGAATACAGGTAACAGGTATCTCTCCTAAATTGTGCACATCCTTGAAGGCAGATGCTTTTTCACTTTTGTAGCCTTGAGACCGAACACAGTGCCAGGCACATGACAGGCATTCAATAAATAGCATTAAAGGAATGAATGTGCTTATGTTTTTTAAAAAATGTGTTTATGGCCGGGCGTGGTGGCTCACGCCTGTAATCCTAGCACTCTGGGAGGCCGAGGCGGGTGGATCGTTTGAGCTCAGGAGTTCGAGACCAGCCTGAGCAAGAGCGACACCCCGCCTGTACTAAAAAAATAGAAAGAAATTAGCTGGAAAACTAAAAATATATGGAAAAAATTAGCCGAGTATGGTGGTGCATGCCTGTAGTCCCAGCTACTTGGGAGGCTGAGGCAGAAGGATCGCTTGAGCCCAGGAGTTTGAGGTTGCTGTGAGCTAGGCTGACGCCACAGCACTCTAGCCTGGGCAACAGAATGAGACTCTGTCTCAAAAAAAAAAATATATATATATATGCTTATCATGATTTCCCTATAGATTATAAACCTCTTAAAAACAAGTGCTTCCATAAGCTAAATCTTTGTATTCTCTGCTGCACCTAGCAGAATTATATTCAATATTCAATCAATCAAATATTTTTTGTGCTGTTGAAAAATACAATGCAAGCTTCTGATCAGAGAGCATCCAACCTTTTCTCCATTCTATCGCTATATATTCTCCAGAGATTTGTATCCTTTGAACGCCTATAACAGTTTTCTGGACCTCTTTTATGTAGCTGGACATTTTCTGCTTTGGACAATATGTATCAATGTACATATTACTTCACTAGACTGTGAGTTCCTTGAGGCTGGAGTACTTTTCTGATTTTCTTATAGAACTCAATATAACCAGCACCTTTGCCTACAGTAAGAAAGCCTACTTGGTAGTTTTCATGAATACAACCTTTTTCACAGAAGTTCTTATATTTATCAAAGGATTGTTAAAAAGAAAAAGAAAGTCAAGCATGGTGGCTCACACCTGTAATCCCAGCACTTTGAGAGGCCAAGGCAGGAGGATCACTTGAGCCCAGGAGTTCAAGACCAGCTGGGGCAATATAGCAAGACCCCATCTCTAAAAAAAAAAAAATTTTAAATTAGCTGGCTGTGGTTGTACACACCTGTGGTCCTACCTACCAGGGAGGCTGAGGCGGAAGGATGGCTTGAGCCCAGGAGTTTGAGGTTACAGTGAGCTATGATGGTAACCAGCCTGGGAGACAGAGTGAGACTCTGTTTCTTTAAAAAAAAAAAAAAAAAAAAACAGATTCAATTCTTAATTTGAGGGACCTGACTTATTGTCAAATCATGCCATTAAGTTTTGTTCATGTGAAGAAAACATGTCTCACTGCTTGCAGCCTTTTACCATATATCAAAGAATAAAATTTAACCCAATGTAGTTAAGAAAATTAAGGAAACAATTATTTCACAAGGGTTACAGGAAGGCATCTCAAAACATGCTTTGGAAACACTTTCAATTGACAGTTACAAACAACTCTTTTCTAGAAATGAGTCTCTTTTTTTGATTGCAGAAATAATGTATTTATTATTATAGGAGATTAACTACTTTCATGGATCCTGTCATTATAAAAGTTTAACTTACTGAGGGCCTTGGTTAATTATAAAAATGAGGAGGCAGTGCTATTTATGGCACTGAGGTGAAGTTGCCAGTGGAAAAAATAGGTGTTTTCCAATTTTCAACATAAAACATACCTTAGGTAGATGAGGGGATTTTTGTTCTTGTAACATTTCTACCTAGCTGGAAATAAGTAGGTTTAATGGTTTTTAAGGGGACCAGTGAGGAATATTAATATCAATTAGAGGTGAAGGCATTCAGGTAATTTTATACTTGTTTATAATTAACTATTTCATGATTAAATTTTTCAATGTTGTGTGTGTTAACTTTGTGTTACGTTCCATCAGGAAAGAAAACCAACAGTTAAAACCAAAAACAAAAACAATAGCATTGCATTAATTGCTGAGATTTTCCTCAAACAAAACAATCTGAAGAATATATAATTACTACTACTTCATATCTCCAAGCATTATGAATTTTGAAGAGATTCACAAAACTCCTTTTTAAAAATATAGCTATATAAACATACATGTTATAAGCAACAGACAGCTCTCTCTGATATCTTAAAATTCTTCCTCTTGCTATCACCTGGGTTTTAGTAATAGACACTGTATTGAGCACTCATCGTGTGCCAAGTAGTTACATTCATTATTTCTAATCATGTATTTATTCAACACATATTAATTCAGTACCTACTGCTTGCTGGCATGTGTGTCAACTACTGGGCTACAACTACCAGATGTTAGTTCTGCCTTCCAGGAGGTTCCAGAATTGTAGGAGAGGCTACAACTCTGCAAGATGGGTAATTTGATCTCCATTTTGCAGAAAGCAGGATGGAGGATTAATCAAGACTGGCTGCTAGCATGCTTTCCGCCAAGCAAAGCTGCTTTCTCCACTCTGCCTACCTAGTTTCACTCATCTTTGCAGAACGGTTTTTATCAAATAGTTGTAAAAAAGGATAAAAACTCCCTGTGTGGAAAGGTAAAAAATCCTGCTGTTTAAAATTCACCACTCTCAATCTTTTAGTAATATAAAAAACAACTATTAAATACCAGCTATATTTCAGATTGGGCATTGGCTTAAGAGAAAAAAAAAAGAAAGGATACAAGCCTAAACAAGGCCTAAAAACCCACATTTCTAACAGATGTGGAAAAACAGAAACTTAATTGCAAGGTGAAGGGTTTATGGGCCTATGTTATTCCTAAGATATGCAGAGCTTGGAGTTACTGGTATTGGTTGGTTTTTCTCTACTTTTTCCTGATTGTGTGTAGTCATGACAAGGCTGGAGACAGATGGCAGGGGAGCCATGTGGGTATGGTCTGAGAAGTAGGCCAAGAAAAATCCTATGGACCAGAGTTATACTAGGCCTTGCCTCAGTAAGCATTTTGCTTTCTTTGGCTACAGCTAGATGAGATTGTTGCAGTTAATTATCAAGTGACTGTTCCAACTAAAAGATGGTTGTTGTGCTAAAGCCTTTATTTTGCTTCTTTCTTTTCTGCCATCTCCCCCATCTGATATAATTTAATTTAACCAGACCCTCAGAACCATAGTAGGAATGTTCAGCTAGAAGGTACAAAGCTCTAGGAAGAAACTAAGGGCATCAGAAGACTTTGCCAGGCCACTTCCCTGTTTGCTCGGTAAATATGGTTCTGCAAGATGCAGTCTTGGTTTCTTAGTCACTTCCTAATTGGCCTTCTTACCTACAGCCCCTCATCCCAATCACCAACTTTCACAGCCTCCAGAACACTGGTCATGCCACTTCCTTCGTGAAGGCCTCTGCTATCTGCCTGAAGTTTACAGAAGAAAGCCCAAATGCCTAAGAGTGACGCAGGATGCCCTTCATAGCCTGGGCCTAATCCCCACCTTCCATTTCAGCTGTATCTCTCCCTTATCTTTCCACACCAGAGGCGCACACAGAATCACTCTGTGTTCCCTGACCACATTGTGATCTTTCAGGCCTCCACACCTTTGGACAAACTAGTGCAGCTACTAGCAATAGCCCTTTCCTCGCTAGCTAGGAAAATGAAACTCATTTCTTAAGGCCCAAATACAATGATCTCTCCTCAGTAAAAACTTCACTGGTCTTGCAGGTAGCTTGGGTCACTCTCTTTGCTTTTTCAACATTTTGCCTATAATTTTATTACAGCACTAATATCATTGAACTGTAATATTCAAATTTTGCAAGTCGAATCTCTAATCATTTTCCCCTAACAGCAACCCCGGCTGTTCTTAAATAATCTGTTATTCTGACTTTGGACCTAGTATACAGCAAAGCATCAGTAAAATATGTTAATAACGTCTAAGCTAAAAGAAACAAAAGCACACATTAAGAAATGATGCAATTATTCCATACCAGTTTATTGTAGGCATTGTTTCAAAAAATTTATAGCATAAATAACCTTTCATGTCATAAAATAACTTAGTACAATTTATAATAAAACTTTTGAGAATTAACATCTCATCAAAGTACAATAAAATATGGTTTTAAAATATGATTAACCCATTCGGCTTTTCTTTTACTTGAGGGCATATAAACCAAAAATACCCAAACTATGGCTGCACATTTAAACTTTAACAAAGCATATTTGGTTTATTTTAATGTAACTCAACCATCCTAAATTAATACATAGTTTTCCTTCCTGCGTGGTGCTCTGTAATTTTTGTTCCTTTTGACTTGTATTTCTGTTTCAACACAGCTTCCTTCTTCATTTTCACCTCTATCCATCTGCAAAGTCATCTATCTCCGGGCCCCCAGAACATGTAGTTGAACTCACTCAGCCCCTTGACATCAGTTTCTGTAATCCTTGCATCAGTGTAGGGAGTAACTGCTTGAGTAACTACAAAGGTATTTCAAAAACTTCAGTGCAATTTGGTTCAGTTATTTTCATTCAGATGCCATCACCGTTCAGGGAGGTTAATCACTGGAACCCACTGATCCATGTAGCGGCTTTCCCGGCAAAAACAAATAAGTTGACTTAAGGCAGGATCCTTCCATTGCGACGAATGTGGGTTCTGGGAACAAATTTAGAAAAATAAACTTACTATTTAAAAAAAATAAAAATTTGCTAATAATTACACTACTTTTGAGGGGAAGACACTTGAACATTCTATATTTTGGCTATGTGACAGGGAGACAAGTTACAAGCACAAAAAATAAAGTTTCTTCTAGGTAGCTGAGTTTCCTGCAAAATTGTTAAGGGTAATTTATCTATTAAACTACACTGGGCAAAGACTGAACACTCGCCATCCGCGATGAGCTGCATACATGTTTGCGTGATATCCTTTCAGTTTTGCATGAGAGTATCTTGTGTACCCTGGCAGAGAGCCCTGAGTGGCAGAGAGCCCTGAGTGAAAGTTTTGGGAAAGATCTCCGCGCTGCATGTACAATGAGATGAGATGTCCACAGCAGTTAATTGGAACTGCCACCAGTTGTCTTCCCAAAAGATAGAGCAGTACTTTTCAGGACTAGCAAAATAATTAGGCTGCCATTTCACCAATCAAAAAGGAGTAAAATTTAGAAGACAAAGGCAGCACACTTACCTATGAAAACACAATTTATCTTCCTACCAAAGGTTTTTATCAGGAAAAAAAAGGTCCATTTAAAAAAATGCAAGATTTCAAAGAAAAAAAAATTCCACTCTGTCCTCGTAATGTATTTCTAGAGAAAAAGTTCTGTCTCCTACACCATTTCTATTTTTAGCTTTGACTGGCAGAGAATGAAACTGACTCCTTAATGAGGGGTGAGCCAGGAATTTATTTGGCTTTATCTAATCTGCCCTGTTAAAGGAATTAGTCACGGGAGGTAGTACAGATGTAGGTAGGGAGTAGCTGGGCTGACTGCTGACTCACAGGGATCTAGGGATCTCTTCCGCTGCTGGCAGCCTCCAACATGCTTAGACATGTTCTGTACCAGAGAAAATACTGATGATGAAACTAGTACATCTCGGCTGAAAGTCCAGCCGCTCTTCAGTGGGGCAAAGGCAACCACCCACCTGATCCCCACCCATTCCAGATCTGCAGTCAGGAGACGTCCTGGCTCCCTTCCTTCCCGGGTTCTAGCCCGCACTCTCTTACCGTCACCAGCACGCAGTGCAGGTCCGGGGGCTGCGCGGCGCCCTCGCTCGCCGCCGGGCTCGTGTCGGTCTCCAGGAGCAGGAGCTCGGCCAGCCGGCCCGGGTTGCTGACGCGCAGGATGTTGATGTCGTTCTCGCAGCAGAATGCCTGGATCAGGGTGAAGTGGATCTGCAGAGCCACATCCCTGTCGTCGTCCTCGTCCGCCGCCAGCAGGCACAGCACCACGTTATCGGGGTCGCTGGGGGCAGCGGGCGGGGCCAGTGACCACAGGGCCACGATCCGCCCGCGTGGGCGCCCGCAGCCCCGCCCGGGTCCCCGGGGGTCGCCACCCGGCTCGCTCGCTCGCTCCCTTGGGGCAGGCAGCCACCCGGGCAGATGGAAAGCACCGGAGGCGACGCTGCAGGGGGTGGGGAGAGGGTGCCGCGAGGGGACACGCAAGGGCCCCACTTACACATTGAGCAGCTTGGCCGCCTCGTACACCCCGACGGTGATAGTGCGCTGACTCAGGGCTTTGCTGAGCACTTCCTCCAGGGCATCCCCCACCTTATCCATCCTACACGCGGGCAAAGGTGAGGGGGTCCCGTCAGCCCGGGTGCCCTTGGGGCGGTAGCCACCCCCAACCCTGCATCACCACCGACCCTCCCCGAGTGCAAGCGCCACCGTGCACCCGGGCTTTCCGCAAGCCCAGGGTTCCCCCAGCCCCGTCACCCCCCATGACCCCTCGCAGCCCCTGTGAGGAGCCCCAAGAGTGCCCCCCGCCACCCTCCCCGGATGACACTGCCACAGGCTGCCAGCCGCGGGAGCCGCAGGGGCAGCGACGGCCACTTCTGCCCTTTGTAAAGGACCCCGGCGGGGCTCGGCCGGATTAGGGGGCAAGTTCTTTCCACCCACGGGCGCCCCTGGGAGGTGCCCTCTGCAAACTTTCACGCTCGCTCTCCTGCAAACCATCCACAGCCCTACTGCACTGGGGTGCACCGGGAGCAAAAGAGGAGTTAGGTCCGGAAAAGTCCACAGACCGACTTACCTTTCGGTCTTCTGCTCTCCAGCCGAGAATTCTTCCAAAGTCATATTGCAACTGCAGGTCGCCCACAGAGAGAGCGCGGCGTGCGGGCTGCTCCTGCCACCGTGCGCGCGCGGGCGCCTGCTCTCTGCACTGGCTCACTGGCGCCGCGCGGCAAGCTCCGGCCCCGGCACTCTTCGGCCTTCCTTCGCCCGCCCGGGCTCCTCCTCTAGCGCCCGCCGCCGCCGCCGCGCAGTCCTCCCTTCCCGCCCCGCTCGCTCGTTCGCTGGCTCTAGGGCCCTCGTCTCGCCACCGGCTGCGACACCAACCCGGCAGCTGCCTCCCAGCCACTGGAGGACAAAGGACCCCGCTCGCCGGAGTTATCCTGCCAACCTTCAGCCAACCACTTCCAGCCTCATTTGCATACAGCGCGACCATTGGGCTATGCAAATCAGCCTGCTCTGGCAATTTGGCCCCAGCTCCTGGAACTAGGCTAAGAGGAGCAGAAGGGGGAGGAGCCACGCGGGAGGTGACCCGAGGGGAGGGGGCGGTGCTGGTGCCGAGAGAGGGAGGAAGGCGGGGTGCCCGGCGGGCGCTCCTGCCCGGTTGGTGGGGGCCCTTTGGAGTGGAGGGCTTCGCAGTGGCAGGAGGTGTCTTTGACTTGGGCCCACGCAGGCTGCCAAGTGTTTTTCTAGTTGGTGCACTTTTTAAAAAAAATTATCGTTTCATGTCGTTTGTTTTAAGGGGTGGCTATTAAAATCTATTTCCAGGGTTAATGCACCCAAGTCTAGTAATTATTAGTAAGCTAGATTACATAAAGAAAAGTGTCTCCAGACCTCTGGGGCAAAGTTTACCTCAGAAGTGTTGTTTGTATAAGTCTAGGCAAAGCTGCTTATTAGTAGTAGTATTATTTCGGTGCCCTGATGGCTGGTTTGATTTATTTTTGGAAGGTTGCAAGGGTTGGAAGCTCAAAAAAGAAAAACCAACACATTTGTGTTTAGTGATGGCAGGGAACCAAACTGCAATCTTTTCCACTAAAAGCAGAAAGGCATCCCACCTGCCCAGTGTAATTCTGGAAAACTGTGCTCTGGGATAGGTGGAGAGCTGGAATAGGTGGGGAGCTGGTGACCACATGTGTGAATCCCAGCCTGACAACCCAAATTCACCTTTCTGAAGGAGCCTTTCCCAAAGAAGGATCTTTCTGCACTCCTACCAACTGAGAGACAAATATCTGACACCCACACAAGCCACAAGTCTTAATTCAAAATGCTCTCGATATGCCCTAAGCTTCCTTTCATAAGGCATGTATGTCACTACCTTCCACAGAGAGCCTATGATCTCACTATGAATTATTGATGTTGCTGCTGAATCATGAAGCTGTAGCTATAGGAAGTTTTAGTCATATGCTAAAATTTCACCTTTGAGATAATGGCAACTTGTAGGTGGAAAGCAGACCTTTATAACTGTAAGCAGTAGTTATACATTTTTGAAAAACAAACTATATAGACTCTCACTGAATAGTTTGAAAGCCCCTTCCTTTGTTTTACGAGTTTATGCAATAAATGCAAAAACATTTCTTAAGCCTACTGAAGTCACCAAAAGTGGTGAAAATGCCTCCCACATGCTTGCATTCAAAACAGTACTTGCATTATTAAAGTCATTGTACAGCCAAAGGTCACAGAAGTAATTTTTTGCAAAGGTACATGGGAGTTTTGCACCCTTATGTTTTTATCATTCTAGTTCTCTCGATCTTAATTTAGTGAAAATGAAAAGTGATAGGTCGGTTTTCTTGTTCATTTATTTGAGCTGCCATTTTGCACTCAATTTCTAACTGCGTTGTTAGAACATTTGAGTAAAGAAATGATTGTGGTCAGTGCATAATTCACTCAAAGGTAATTGTGTACCTCACATCTATACCTTAAATCCTAACATGTGAGATATTTGTTAAAGAATTCCTCAACATTGAAATTTAGGTAGGTACTGAAGCATTTTCAGTTTTGCAGACAAAACCTGAGTTATACAATCTGGCCTGAGTCATCATTTGGAGAGTGTTGAACTGTTCCAAGGGACTCCAAGGTTGTATCCACTAGGCATTGCTTAGAAATTCTTTGGAAGGAAATGTGATCATAGCAAGCTGACAAAGAATTAGGGATCATGTGAGTTTCTTGACAGCAGGGACTGTGACTTATCAACTTGGTGTCCTCAGCACCTAGCACAATTCCTGCATTTAATTGAAGCAGTCAGTGTTTATTGAGTCGAGTAGAATCTGAGAGTTAAAAAACATCTCAGAAGCCTGCAGTCCTGTGCACTGCATGAATTCTAAGATATTCCACATTTAACTTTAGTTCAAAAACACTTTTTCATGTCCTGCTATATACCAAGACCTGTACAATTCCTCGTCCTTTGCCTTTAAACAGCTTACTATCTAACTGGTATGTCCAGGCTTGAACTGGATTTTGGGACAAAATAGTATGCACTGTCATCAGCTAGCTATGCTGAAAGTCCCATGACTTTAGTCATCTGAATGGAAGCTGTAGGACAGTAGAACCCATGTATTGTTTACACCAATTCAAATGAACCAGAGTCCTAATAGTGCCCCGCCCAAGTCAACTATATGCAGTAAAAATGTGGTTTAAAATGGTTGCTTCTTAACATAGGCTTAGTCCCTCACTCAAAACTATACTGCATGCTATTTCATGGGAAAGTTATTTGTTCAAGTGTTGTCGAGGTTTTCTCTGTGAGATAAGCTCAGGCTTCCAGTATTCAAAAATATTCATTTGTCATACTTTCTGACTCAGATATGTTACATCATTTTACTCATTGCTGAGTCTACCTAGAATGTTTCATCAGTGATTATCTTCAAAGTTGGGCCTTGTGGCTGGAAGTAGAAATTGCATTTAGCTACACAGTTAGATTGCATTACATATTAGAATGGTCATAAATGATTTATTTAATGCACATTAGTCCTGGGGGGAGTTGGTATCAAATTGTAAATCAGAGAAATTTTCCTAGATCATTATAACTGATATATACATACTTTTTTATAATCAGTGTAATAACTCCAATATGTGAAGCCATTTTTAAAACTACTACAGGTAATCCTGAGTACTACAAGTACTCCAAGTAAACAGGACTAGAATGACCTTGTAATAATGTTTGTAAGGATGCCAAACGGTTATATTTGGAAATCATATGGAAATATGTACTCAAGAATTGCTCAATTATTTTAGCACTGCTCCCTGCTTTGCATATTAAAGATCTTTTTGATATTTTCTTCACTCTTATCATACATACATTCCTACTACTGGTTCTATAATACAGAATTATTATATTTCTTTCTTTCAAAAAATTGTCAGTGCTTTAACAACTGAAAAAGATATAATGCTTATTATTTCAGTATTAGACAGATCATTGTTTACATTAAAGGAGAAGAACAGACTATGACAGATATATTTATCACTTACCTAGAATTGTATTATATTTTTTGTTAAAAATCATAAAGTTCCTGGCTAGGCACAGTGGTTCATACCTCTAATCTTAGCACTTTGGGAGGCCAAGGCAGGAGGATTTCTTGGGCCCAGGAGTTTGAGACTAGTGTGGCTGGGTAACATGGTGAGACTGTCTCTCTACAAAAAATTTAAAAATTAGCTGGGTATAGTGGCATGCACTAATAGTCCCAGCTACTCAGGAGGCTGAGGCAGGAGCATCACTTGAGTGAGGAGTTTGAGGTTGCAGTAAGTTGTGATCTTGCCACTGTACTCTATCTAGACCGGGTGACAGAGTGAGCCCCTGTTTCTTAAAAAAACAACTACAAAACGTAAGTTTCCTGACTTTTTGGTTTTTTGTGGTTTTTTTGGCATAAATCTGGTGAAGTTATTTGCTCAAGGCAGGCCTGTGAATTTCCCTCATTTTTTTTTTCCCCAGAGAAGATCATTCAGACAAGATATACTGTCACCTAAAAATATATCTTTCTTAGGATCAGTACTTCTATTTGAATTTATCAAGGTTTAGTCTCTTGGACAATCACTGTGGTGGGCCCAATTCTAAGATGGCCTCAATATCTCTAACCCTTGGTGTTATGCTCTGTATATCCCCTCCCCCTGATTTTGGGCAAAACCCATGACTTTCTAACCAATAGAATATGGCAATAGTGTTGGGCTATCACGCCCAAGATTTTATTACGTTCTACTGCAAAGGTGAAAGGATTTTGCAGATATAATTAAGGTCCTTAATTCACTGACTTCCAGTTAATCAAAAGAAAGATTATCCCAGGCAGGCCTGGCTTAATCAGGTGAGTCCTGCAGAGAAGGGCCCAGGACTTCTCCCAAGAGAGCCTGGAAGTGTGAGATTCTCTCTCCATTGCTGGCTTGGAAGAAGCAAACTGTAACTGAAAGGAAATGAATTTTACCAACATATCCTTCCCTAGTCTAGCCTCTAGATGAGAATGCAGTGTGGCCAATACTGATTTTAGCCTTCTGAGACCCTGAGCAGGGAATCCAGCTAAGCCATGTGAGGACTTCTGAGGTACAGAAACTATAAGGTAATAAATGGGTGTTGTTTTAAGCCCCTAAGTGGTGTTTGTTTTTTGTTTTCTTTTTTTTTTTTTTAGACAGAGTCTTACTCTGTTGCCCAGGCTAGAGTGCCGTGGCAGCATCATAGCTCACAGCAACCTCAAACTCCTGGGCTTAAGCGATCCTCCTGTCTCAGCCTCCCGAGTAGCTGGGACTACAGGGACTTGCTACCATACCCAGCTAATTTTTTCCATTTTTAGTAGAGACAGGATCTCGCTCTTGCTCAGGCTGGTCTTGAACTCCTGAGCTCAAGTGATTCTACCGCCTAGGCCTCTGAGAGTGCTAGGATTACAGGAGTGAGCCACCATGCCCGGCCAAACCCTGAAGTTTGTGGTAATTTGTTACTTACCATCAAAAATTAATATAATACCCTTAATGCCATCTTTTTGTGTGTGTGTTTAATAAATCCCTACCCTATGGAAATTCTCTTCAGCTGTTAAGAATTATGGTAGTGAAGTCATGGTGTTGATTTGAGCTTTGGGCTAACTACCAGCTGTTCGTGCTGCCACCAGCTGTTCACGTTTCACCAGCCAAGCAGGGCCCAGTCAGTTGAGGTGTCAGATGAAGAGACTCACTAGGACATTCAAGATTTCCCCCACCAACCAACTTCCCCACATCCCTGTTGGGAAGTGTGTATCAGAAAGCTTCCACCACAGGAGGAATGTTCTGAGAGGCTCTGCTTGGCAGGCTAATCACTGGTAAGGAAGGTAGGTGGTCTGAGTTGGTAATTGGCCATTGGTAGTTTGTTTTTGCACCTTGAACATATTTCTGAGTTTTCTTTGTCTGAAATAGAAGGCAATTCTATTCGCCTATCAACTTCCTTGCAAAGTTTTCTTCTTCCAAACCTCTTAACAGCTCTGTCCTTGGACCTCTTCTCTTCTCTGTCTATACTTACTCTCCTGGTGATCTCATCTGGTCTCATGGCTATATGCTGATGACTCCCAAATGTATTTCCAACCTGGTCAGTCATCTGTTCTCAACCTCAGAGCTTACTCATCATTTCTGTGTCAATATCCAATAAGCATCTCAGATTTAAAGTGACAAAACTTGCTCTTCTGATTGTCCTCCCGATCCTGTCTCTACTCAGTGGCAACTCCATTCTTCTCATTGTTCAGCTCCCAAACCTTGGTGTCATCCTTGACTACTTTCACAACCCACACCCAGCCCATCAGCAAATCCTACCCGCTATACTTCAAAATGTGACATACTTCAACGACTTCTCATCACCAACGCCATCACCTCCCACCTGGTCTCTCTTTGCTTTGCCCCTCCTCCCTTCATCTCCAGCAGCCAAAGTGATCCTATAACTAGCAAATCAGATCACGATCAATTCTCTGACCCAAACTTACCAATGGTTTCTTTTCACTCAGAGTAAAAGCCAAAGTCCTTACTGTGGCTTAAAATACCCTACAGAATCTGTTTCCCACGATGAAGATGTTCTAATGTTGATAGCAGTGATAATTGCACAACTCTGTGGATAGAGTAAAAACCATTGAATAGTACATTTAGGGTGAATTCAATAGGGTGTAAATTGTAAGGTTTTTTGGAGTGGTCGGGCGCCAGAGAAAGAAAGACGAGTAGAGTTGAAAGGGATAAGTAAAGAGACTTTATTGGGGCGCTCCCGGGTGGGGGTAACGAGTCCCTAGAGAGAGGGAGAGGGACCCGGGCGAGCCTCACAGTCCCACGCGTGGAACTTGAGAAGCCGCCCCGCCCAGAAGTTTGAGTGGGTTTATATATGTTTTTAGGGTTGGGGGATGGGAGCTTTTTCAGCCAGGAGATGTCCCCTGGAGGAGTAAGGAATTTCTTTGTTTCAGTTTTGGGGCGGGTATTGAGGAACAGGAGGGGCTTCTTGTTTTTTTTATTAGGGAAGGGAGGGGTGCCTGCCACCAGCCTTACATAAATTATATCTCAATAAAGCTGTTGTAAAAACAATCTGATCCCTGCTCCAATGTCATCTTCTATTCCCCCCATGCTCATTCTTCCCTAGCCACTCTAGCCTTCCTTCTGCCACAGGGCCTTTGTACTGACTGCACGCCTAAAACAGTCTTTCTCCTCATGTCCACACAGCTCATTCCCTTCACGTCCTCTTCTGAGCCAGGCCCACCCATGCCCACTCTATGTGAGCTGCAATACCTTTATGCCTTGACACTACTGATCCCTTAAACCCTGTTCTTTCTCTTTTTGAAATAGTACCATTGATCACCTTCTAACATATCTTTTACTTATATATATTGTTTGTTATCTGAATCCCCTGTCCTGCCCACCCCACTCCCCAAGAATAGGTTCAATGGGGTTGAATTTTGTTTTGTTCACTGATTGATCTCTAAGTGACTACAACAGTGTCTTGCACAAAGTGGACTCAATAAATATTTGTTAAATCAGGTGTTGTTGAGTGAAGATGGTGTACAGATTTAAAGATGTAATTAATGAACTAGAACATAGAGCTATAAACCTTCTGGTCTCTTTTCATATATTAGTAAGAAGTCTCGATCAAATATTAATGCTATTTTGCTGCTTGGAATTTTTTAATTACAGAGGGTTGTGCACCCTTTTCTGCATTTTATATTCCTCTTCATACTCCCTCCACCCCCACCCAAATGTTTTTCTTACATATGTTATTTTCAGGAGCTACAAACTGGCCCATTTTGTAAATGAAGGATCTGTGACCTCTACCAGTCTGTATTGTATACATATAAAGCCCAGTAGATTAAAAGGTGCTTAATTGCCAAGCTTCAAGTCTCATTCTTTCAATGTAGCATAAAGAGATTATAATGATGAGGAAAACAACCTTGAGAGGTTTTATGAAGGTGAGTTTTGAAGTGGAAGATTCAAAACAGCAAAGATGGGTTGTTTTGTTATAGAAGCAGCATGCAAAAAGTGCAAATGGAGATGAAATTAAGGAACTCAAGTAATATTTAGGAGACTGAGAACAAAAGAAAAAGGAGTAAAGGAAAATAAGAGTATTCTTTACTGCTCTTTGAACTTTTACCTCTCTCTCTGGCTTTAGTGCTTGTAAGCGTTTAATCTTTATTAACTGGAAATTTCTGCCAGTAAAGCTTACACTTTGAAATTGTTCATACAATTTGTTGTTGTCGTTGTTCTGTGAATAACATGTATTCTTATATTATTTCTCTCTGGTCCTCCTTTGCTTTGGCAATGAAATGTCAGTCTCAAGATCTATAAGATATTAAATATTAAAACAGGTTAATTTAAGATCAAGTGCTGTAAGACTGTGATCTTTTGAAGAGAGTCTAGGAGGACATGGTCTTTTGGCACTCTCATTTCTGGATGGCGGGTCTCAGAGGCTGGCCATGTCTATCTGACATGCTTTTCTGGCTACCGTATGACTTTATATTGTAAAGGTCCAAAGTAGCTTCATTTTTAGTAACCAAAGAATGCAGCGAACAGACTGTTATCTGGCTGTCCATTATGAACACTTTACTCCTGTGCTTCGTGGACCATATCAGTTTGTGGCAAAGTGATGGATTGTGTTTAACATTCTGTTGTTGACCTATAAGGATTTCTGCCATATGTTCCTGCTCATTCTCTTAAGATACAGGGGGGAAAGGCTTATTAGTATCACTGGCCACTAAGCAGAAATGTGTCAGGGATTTTGCTTTCTCAGCTGGAGCCTCCCCTTTGGCAAGACATCCTCCCTATTTTAGGAAAGCATCACCATCAAATACAAGAAGGCCTGTTTATAGGTTTATTTGTTTATATTTTATATCTGGTCTGTATTTAAGGAAGTTCTGAAATGATGCTGTAAAATTAAGACCTATGTGGTTACTTTGCATACACAGCCAACTATGATAAATCTAATGTGATGTCCCTTCAAGAATGTGGCTTGAATAATGTGTGATCTCAGGCAGGCTGTTTACCCTGTCCCTTCCTCAGTTTCCTCATTCGTGAAATACTTGTGAACTTTTTTTTTATTAGGAGAACTTCCTTTCCCCAAAAGATACAGTAGGCATAATCCCCACATACAGATAGAAAAAGGCAGCTACTTCAGCCGGGAGTGGGGGAGAGGAGCAGAGGTCTGCAGGTTCAGCCATTCTCTCACTCCCCTCCCCCAACTCACCCATAGCCCTTGAGACACTACCCGTCACGATTGGAAGCGGAGAAGTTGTTCTCCAAGATCCTTCCAGCTCTAACATTTTTTTACTTAATAATTTTGTTATTCCATAATTACTCTATAATTTTCTGCAGTCACTGAGAAACCTCAAATACCTTACCACAAAAACATATTTTTCTGGGCCTTAAAAAGTCAATCCCCAGATAATGTGTCTAAAGAATTAAAAGCACATTCATATTCCTCTGCTTTAATATCAATTTTCAAAAATTTCAATCCATTTCTGTAGGTTAGTTGAGGTTACATTACAACTTTTGCCTTGTTAACCTTAATTTATTGTCTGGTTACCAAATGCTACGGACTGTGATTTGGCACTGTGTCTTAGTAAACAGGTCGCACCTGGGAGCTAGTGAGAACTCTCCCATCTGAGAAGAAATAGCTACAACAGATGGTAAAACGACAGAAAACCAGGTGGGGTCATTGTTTAATGACCATCTGAATTAAGTTTGGTTAATTTGGCGTGTCTCTAATTATCCCTAGCAACTGGACCCTCTACTCCATTTTGTAAGTTTGGATTTATATCCTTTACGTAAACTAACAAAACAAGTCCATCTGTGACCCTGAAGCTATATTGCCTTAAATCTAACCACAATGTAAATCCTAATTTCTTTGGTTCTAGCCGTCAGGAGCCCTTAAGCACTGGGCTTTTATAATGCTCTGCATTTTACTTTTTCTCAGCTTACTTATCCTCCATGACATGGCTATTTCCTGTCATTCTTTTCTGTTTGTATTAATAAAAATAACTTCCTTTTAACCTAAGATACTTATTAGCATAGTTTCAAAAAATCAGAGATTGCAACTTGAACCTATGTGCACCCCTTTAGAAGATTTTCTTATAAAATCTATGTGCAACTGTGAGTTGGTATCCAGAGATGTTTCAGAGGATTCAGAAATTGTGCTGTCCTCCACACTACAACAGATTCAAAGCCTACCGGCTTCTTCTTCCTTTTTTTTTTTTGTTGAGACAGAGTCTTGCTCTGTTGCCCTAGGTAGAGTTTGGTGGCAGAATCATAGCTCTCTGCAACCTCCAACTCCTTGGGCTCAAGTGATCCTCCTGCCTTAGCCTCCCGAATAGCTGGGACTACAGGCACGTGCCACAACACCTGGCTAATTTTTCTGTTGTTAGTAGAGATGTGGTCTCCCTCTGGCTTAGGCTGGTCTTGAACTCCTGACCTCAAGCAATCCTCCTGCCTCAGCCTCCCAGGTGCTAGGGTTACAGGCGTGAGCTACCCACTGTGCCTAGCCCCTGCTGGCTTCTTTAAAGGCACTTTTTTTTCCCCCGACTAGACCTATTTATTAATAAAAAAACTAATTGGTTAATATTTGTCACATACTTGGCACTATTATAAAATTTTTATTTACATGACATCACTAGACCCTCACAATAATCTATGAGGTGGATACTATTATCTTCATTTTATTGCTGAGTAAACTACAACCTATTGGCTAGGTTAAGCTAGTTACTAGCTCAACGGACCAAAGCTAAGTGGCTGAGCCAAGATGCAAATACGCATCTGTGGGACTCCAAATCTCACATTCTTAACCACATGCTATCCTCCTCTAGAACAGCTGCAGTTCACGTGGCCTCAGAGTGTAGTGTTCAGAATGCAGACTCTAGAGTCAGGCTTGGGCAAGTCACCTAACCTCTTTTGTCTCTTTCCTGCCAAAAGCTATCTAATAAGTTTATTGTGAAGATTAAATGAGATAATATATGTACGGCACTTACAGAGCATGGCCCATAATAGAACACCGTGAATGTGAATTACATGGCACCCATTTTCCAATTTCTATTCTAATTTTCTTTGTGCTTAATTCCTTCAACTAAGTAAAATATTGTATTTATTTCCATTTTCTCAAACATTTGGGGCATCATTGCTGATGGCAAAAGTACTGGACTTATAAGTCCTCACCTCCTGCTGTGAAAAATTCCCTTGAATTTTAATACAGCTACAGATAAATCCAGTATATGTGCTCCCTCTCTGATTGCAGATGAACCGAGGTTCGCCGTTTGTGCACTTTAGATCTTTAGGCAGTTTTGATAACATGAATGATGTATTTCTGTGCGTGCTAAGGAACAGGGCTTGATGTTATTCCAACCGTTCTCGTGTGGGGGTGTGTGTGTGTGTTTAATACAGAACAATGGATTTCTCAAATTCACTGTAGAACACCCATACATTTTCTTTTATCCTCTGAGAGCTTCCTGTATTTGTGAACTGCTTTCAAATCAGCAACTGCAGCCTCAACATCTGGATCCTCCCCACTGTAGGGAACATAAATTAACTGGTAGCGTCCTGCAAATGTTATGGGCAGGAGCTCCGGAGTGCACAGAGGCCGGCCAGGGTGCTCTCAGTGCGTAGCAGCTGGTCCCAGTGCCTCAGAACTGGTTTTAGCTGACGTCAGATAACGCTGATGTGCACCAGATTGGCTTGTAGTACCAGTAAAGCTGACCCCTCCCACTTCCCTTACTGCCCCCATGCTTGCCAGAATGCTGGAGACCATTATGAACTCACAGTTGTCATTTGATCTCCATCTGGCTGCTGTCACTAAAGCTGCCTTTTATCATTTGCCAAAAGTGTAACGCTAAAGACATTTCTCTTTCTCACAGATCTTTGCTTCTAGTCCTTGCTTTTCTAATTTTCTGGGTGGTTCCAAAGAACTCTCCTTCTGTCTGAGTCTGTGTAGCACCATCAGGAAACTAACAAAGGACTCACTGGGATATTTACTTATGTGTCTGCTTCTTGGCAAACTGGATTTAGCAACAGATTTTTAAGGAAGTATTAGAGGTGGGCTGTGGCTTTGCTGACTTCAAATATTATGTCTTAAGTTTGATGTGGTTTGAATTTCTGATATAAATGTGAGATTTGCGTGTATGAGCTCATGCTGTGGTAAATTTTATGAGGATGTAGATCACAACAGTCTAGCCATACAATTATGTGGGTCCCTGTATTGAATTAGAATCCACCCAAATTAAACAATGAATATAATCGTAATATGCCATAAATTGGATCTTATAACAGCTTAATAATCTGAAGGGGACAAGAAGAATGAATTCTGAGGTGATGCTTAGTGTACTTAGTCACTGGAATGTTCTTAGTTAAAGCTGATTGTAAATCTGGTACCAGCTTAAAGATTTACTGTTAGTGATCGTCTAGTAGTTAAGATTTAGCAATCTTAGCACCCTAACGATCATCCTTGGTCAAGAAAACTCTTTAGGGATGACATTTCACATTCAATAAGTGTTGATGGTGATGATGATGGAATATCATATGGTCCAAAAGTTTTGGAAACGAATTTGGGATCCTGATTTTTATGCAGTTTAGCATATTAATCCTTTAAGAGGTAATTATAAAGAACCTTTTATGTATGTTCTCAGTACATTGTTATAAAAAAATAAAAGGTACTACATTCTGTATGAATCCATACTCTGTGTGTACGTAGTGTAAGGAAAAAAATCGGAAGGACGTACCTCAAAATGTAAGCAGATGACCAATGAGTGAGTTGTCAAAAAAAAAAAAAATGTAGGCAGTGCTCCTCTTTGAGTGATAGAATTACTAGTCATTTTGATTTTCTTATTTTTGCTTACTTTTATTTGGTGATATTTTATATAATAAACATGTATTGCTTTAAAAGTATTTTTAATTGAGGTAACATTTCTCTTCAGTAAACACACAGATCATAAATGTACAGTCTAATGAGTTTTGACAAATCTATTTTTTTTTTTTTTTTTTGAGGCAGAGTCTCACTCTGACTCCCAGGCTAGAGTGCCATGGCATCATCATAGCTCATTACAACCTCCAACTCCTGGGCTCAAGTGATTCTCCTGCCTCAGCCTCCTGAGTAGCTGGGACTACTGGCATGTGCCACCACTCCTGGCTAATTTTTCTATTTTTGGTAGACACGGGGTCTCACTCCTGCTCAGGCTGGTCTCAAACTCCTGGCCTCAAGCGGTCCTCCCTCCTCAGCCTCCCAGAGTGCTGGGATTACAGGTGTGAGCCACCAAGCCCAGCCCACAAATGTATATTCTTGTGTAACCCAATCAAGATTTAAAGTCTAATCAGGATATAACCCCAATAATGATATATCCCCAATCAAGATTGTAACATTTCCATCACTCCAGAAAGCTCCGTTCTTCCTCCTTCCAGTCAATCGCCACATCCCATAAGCAACCACCTGTTCTGATTTCCATCAGCATAGATTAGTATGTATCACTTTATGATGAAAAAACATAACACAGTTTCTTAAAAGAAGCTTTTGTGTAGTACACACAAATTGAAACACTTCCCTGCCTTCAGGGATTTTACCTTGTTGGTGAGGAGATGAGAAAAATAATCTAGCGCTCAGGAGGGAGTATTTAAGGGTTAAACCATGTAACCTCAAGAGAACTCGGAGAAGAGCCAGATAATCAGATACAATTTTATTAGAGCTTAGATCCGATATTTCATTCCAGTAGAAAAGAATGAAAAGGTTTACTAGACCATAAGCTCCAAGAGGTCAGGGACTGTGTTTATCTTGTTCACTGTATCTTCAGTGCCTTACACATTGCCTAGCAGGGGGTACTGATTCATTCAATATTTGTGGACTGAATAAGTGGATACCATTTATCCAGTTACTTAGTCAACAAATATTTATTTACTCTTCCAACAAATATTTGTTTACTCTTCCAACAAATACTTATGGAGCTCTTACTATGTGCCATGGATTGTGCTAAGCCCTGGAGATATAACAGTACAATGATAGACACGGTCCCTAACCTTATGGAGCTCACAGTGGTATCTAGTGGGGAGGACTGCACCTGTATTCCCAGTGTGTTAGAGACCGATAGACAAGCACTATGCAGGAGTAAAGAGGAAGGAGCTTGGTGAGCATGAGGCACATTCAGAGGGAGAACTGAGCCTTGGCAAATGATTGGCTGTGATGAATAAAAGAAAAAAAAGTGACTTCAGGTCCTGGCATGTGCAACTTGGTTGATGGTAGAATTGCTTAATTTTTTTCTTGTGGATCATTATGCAAGAGGCCAAGCTCACAGATTGACTGGAGTGAGAGTCAGACATCTGTTAGTCACAGTTCAAACCATGGATCTGTGTGTCCCTTGCAGACCTTAGGGGCAAAGGTGATGATTTACAATGGCTGGGACAGGGCAAAATGGTGACTTGAAAGGATTTTTATTTGGTGTTCACCACTTACTTGTTCTGTTAAGTACCTCTTCCTTTTGCCCGTTCTTCTACCAACCCTACATCCTTTTCAGGTATGTGATAACTCATTCCTACTAAGCCTTAGTAGTAACTAAAGTGATTATTGATAACTGTGACTCTGAGATAGAGATGCCTTTTTTCTACCTCCTAAACCCTTACATACCTGAAGTGTTTGCTTTTTAAGAAGAATGAGGTGATACGGGGGGGGATAAGGACAGGTCACAGAGCCAGTTGTTCCAATTGTAATTTCTCAGAGAAAGGAGGCTGCCCTTAGGCCTGTGCAGACTAGGTCCATCCTATCGTTCTCTATTTGCCTATATTTTCTTCCTTGCCTTTTTTCAGTATTTTCTTTGTACTCTCTGCCTATCAGTTGCCTTTATTTTGGGTCCTAGTTTTGTGACCTTGGAAAGTTTACTTATTAGCATGTCTGAACTTCTGTGTCTTCAACTACAATTGGGGACAGTATCAGTGGCAGTGGATTCAGTGTCTTCCACACAGTAGTTTCTCAGTAGTAATTGCTTTTCTCCACCACCCACTTGTTGGCTGGGAGTCCTAGACTCACAAAGTCACTCTCAGGCATACTCAGCTTTTATAGGCAAACGTAGTGGTACCACCCCACTGGATTTGGGAGGTGTTTCTCTCATCTCCGTTCCCTTCCTCACTTGCCCAGTCCATGAGGTCATGGCATTTTTGAGAGATGGTCATTTGTTTCAACAGGTTGTAAGTGTATACCTTTGGACACAATCATATTATTAAGGTAGAGAATGTGGCTAGATCTGCACAAATCCATCCCACCATGATAAAAGCAATTCAGTAAGTGTGCTATACTGATTACCAATTACAAATTTCCTTGTGTGTTAAGACTAGTTCTTAGTTTGAAGAGTACACATGTGAATCAAGCAAAGTAACCCAAATCACTTATATCTATGAATAATATATGTGTTTATCCAAATAAGTTAACAAGGGCCCACCATCCATTCATTCACTTACTCATACATAGTTGTTAAGCACCTACTATGTACAAGGGAGTGCACTAGGTACTAGGTCTATAGAACAAGACAGATTTCCAGGAGAGTTAACATTGAGATGCACTTGAAACAACTAATTACAGGCCTGGGCAGCGGCTCACGCCTGTAATCCTAGCGATCTGGGAGGCCGGGCAGGAGGATTGCTTGAGGCCAGGAGTTCAAGACTCAGCCTAAGCAAGAGTGAGACCCCCATCTCTATCAAAAATGGAAAAATTAGCTGGGTGTGGTGGTAGTCCCAGCTGTAGTCCCAGCTACTCAGGAGGCTGAGGCAGGAGGATTGCTTGACCCCAGCAGTTTGAGGGTACAGTGAGCTATAATGACACCACTGCACTCTAGCCCAGGTGATGGAACGAGACCCTGTCCCCTCCTCCAAAAAAAGGAACAACTAATTACAGAATTAATTGTCCAATTATAATCATGGTAAGTTCTACAAAGAAACAATTACAGGTTGCTATGAGAATTTATAGCAGGGGATCTGATCAAGTGGGGAGGTTGGGGGAGACTTTTGAGGAAATTACTGAAGCACTGAATATAAAGGCTGAAAACAATTTGTGGGAAGAAGAAATGAGAAGAGCTCCCCAGTTGTTTGTAAGATGAAGACTCTCAGTTTCACAGAGCTGGTGGTATTGTCTCAGGATCCAACACCAGGAGAGCTGATTTCAGGCCTTACTCTCTTGTTGATGTTCTGAAGCTGAGATCATGAAGGATCTTCCCACTTGGTTACACCCAAAGGGAAGAAACCCACTCACCTTGGGAAGCTAACCAACCACTTAAAATTGAGGAGAAAGTTATAAAAGCATTAAGTATCATCTCATTTCCCTTGCCAAAAACCCACACAGGCTACCCAGAAACCTGACTTTACTGGGGCAACTGTTTTACACATCCATGAGCTCACTCAGTCTTCCTTTAACCTTATAATACAGACACAAACCTCAGTTTATACCCAGGGTAACTGAAGGTGAGAGAGGTTCAATAACTTGTCCAACAGCACACCTGTACCAACCTTCATCCCTCCGATTTGGAAACCCATGATCTTTCAGCTCTACACCAAGCTGCCCAGCTGTTGGCATATCGTCACATGACTGCTGTCCTTTTTAGCGCCACTTAGAACAGTAACATTTAAAAAGTGACAGTTACCAGCCTGAGCAAGAGCGAGACCCCGTCTCTACTAAAAATAGAAAGAAATTATCTGGCCAACTAAAAACATATATATAGAAAAAATTAGCCAGGCATGGTGGCACATGCCTATAGTCCCAGCTACTCGGGAGGCTGAGGCAGCAGGATCGCTTAAGCCCAGGAGTTTGAGGTTGCTGTGAACTAGGCTGATGCCACAGCACTCACTCTAGCCCAGGCAACAAAGCGAGACTCTGTCTCAAAAAAAAAAAAAAAAAAAGTGACAGTTATCTCTGGAACTGGAAAAATAAACCCTAGTACAATCTGCCATGTTCCCCTTTTTAAAAATTGTTATTTAGCAAAGATGATTATGAATTGTGAGCAGATCCATACTTTGACTGTTTAAATTTGTGTACGTTGACATTTTAGTTCCCTAAGTTTTATCAGCAAACAGGTGAAAGGGAAGTTAGTGTGATTAGGAGAGTTTCCACACATGAGCTGCACCTTAAAAAACTGAAAAGAAGGTATTATTAGAGGGTTAAGAAGAGGTAATTTAGTTGTGTAAACTGTTGTCAGCCTCCCAGGATCTAGGTGTTTACTGTCTTCATATAAATGGAGCTGATATTGCTGTATCTACATTGAACTTCCAAAGCTGTTTACTTTTATCCTTATTATATTGTATATCACAGTCAGATAATGCTAATAAACCAAAGAGAACTCAGGAAGCTTCCTGGGAATAGTTTGGTAATTGAGAAATCTCATCAGAAGGGTGTAAGGATCATTTCTTTCTATTTCATGGGAAAAACTCAAGTGACCCAAAAAGCCATGGGCCTTTGGAAGGAGATCAAAAAACAAATAAATAGACTCCTCATGTGCCTCTTTGCTTGTGGGAGTTACGGAAATGGAAATCTGCACAACGACTTTATTTCTTGCAGTTTGTGCATTAGCCTTCTCCAGGTTGGGGATGTTCCTGATATAAATCATGCTAAATAATTACATCAAGCACTGCTATAAATTGGTCTGGTAGGCTGAAACAAAATGGTGAAGTTTTCTCTTGAACCCCACACCCTTGCTTGAGCCTTTAATTCCTTCCTCTTTCCTCATGAGCTCCTGTGCTCCTTGCGTGTCAACTCCTGCAAGCTGTACCTCCTATTCATTTCTCAGGTCTGCCTTTCTTGGACCTCCCCACTGAAAAGGCCAAGTTCAAGGCTCAAGCCTCTCTGGCCCATACAATGGCCACTGCCACTGTGCTGGTCCTCTGTTTTCCTTTCGTACCCTCCAATCTACTTTCAGAGGCGCCGCCCAAAGTATCTTTCTGCAAACTAATCCAGGTTGCATCACTGCTGAGATCCCTTCCATGGCTTCTTGTTAACTATGGGACAAAGTTCAGGCTACTTAACACGGCATACGATCTGGCCTCTGCGGACCTCACCAGTGTCATTTCCTGCCTCATAAAGTACTTATTCTCCAGGTACTTCTTGTTCTAGCAATGTTGAAGCATTTATGGTGCCCAGTATATCTGGCTTTATGGGTTTGCAACCTGTGCTGTTGCACAGGGCTCCGAGCTTAGAAAGGCTCTGTTTGTTTTCATGCTCTGCTCTGTTTTGAAATTCTTTTTCTTTCTTCTTTTTTTTTTTTTTTTTTTTTTGAGACAGACTCTTGCTCTGTCACCTGGGCTCGAGTGCAGAGGCATCATCATAGCTCACTGCAACCTCAAACTCCTGGGCTCAAGCGATCCTCCTTCCTCAGCCCCCCAAATAGCTGGGACTAACAGGTGTGCCACCACACCCAGCTAATTTTTCTATTTTTGGTAGAGATGGGGTCTCACTCTTGCTCGGGAAAGTCTTGAACTCCTGGCTTCAGGCAATCCTCTTGCCTCAGTCTCCCAGAGCGCTAAGATTACTGTTTTGAAATTCTTAATAATTTATGCACAAGAGGCTCCACATCTTCATTTTGCA
The DNA here is from genome assembly GCA_028533085.1 of Varecia variegata. Taxonomy (NCBI): domain Eukaryota; kingdom Metazoa; phylum Chordata; class Mammalia; order Primates; family Lemuridae; genus Varecia; species Varecia variegata. The sequence continues at coordinate 61,563,225 of CM052444.1, forward strand.
TTGGATCCTGCAAATTATGTAGCCAGCCCTTTTGCCCAAACATCATGTTGCTTCACTCCTCTGTATATTGCTTCTGCTCTTCTCTCTGCCTAGCCTCTTTCCCTTCACTCCATTTCTGTGTGCTATTCTTTGGCTTTCAAGCTTAATCTGAATACCACTTCTTTAGTGAAAGCCTCCCTGAACACTGGCCCTTCCACCCCTACCATGTTAATCACTCCCTCTGTGCTAGCTCTTTATGTTGCACATACATCTACCATAGTCCTTGCATGCGATATGGTGATTAACCACATACCTGCCCGTCTTCCTCTACCGACTTCAAACTCCTTGCAGACAGGGTCCACGCAGAGTCCAAGCAGTGGAGCATAATGGTTAGGAAATCCGGACCAAGATTACCTGGCTGGTTGTGACTCTGGAGAAGTCACTTGGCCTCTCTGTGTCTTAGTTTCCTTACTTAACAAAAGGCAGATAATCACAGAATCTACCCCGAAAGGTTGGCGCTATGAGCTTAGAATAAGAGAATCCAAGTCAAATGCTTGGAACAGTGCCTGGCACATAGTAAGTGCTGAATAAATGTTACCTGTTCATATATATTACTCTCTTTTGTGTTCCTGAAACCTAGTACAGTGGTTAGAACGTTTATTCTTGGACATTTATGAAATACGTACTGTGTGCCAGGCTCTGTGCTGGCTTCCTGAGATACAAAGGAAAATAAGGCGTAGCCTCTGCTCTCAAAGAATTTAACTTTAGTCAGGGAGAAAGATGAGCCATTATGGTCCAGTAAAAAAAGATGCTAAGTGCCAGTGAAAAAAAATGCTTTCAGAGCACAGAAGACAGGCATCGGAATTAGACTGGGAAATCAAAGTTTGATGTGAATTATGCAGGATGAGTAGGAGTTAGCTAAATATGTAAAAGGAGGAAGATTGTTCCAGGGGAGGGAACATATGCAAAGGCACACAGGTGTGTGAAAAAGTCTTACATGTTTAGGGAACTACATGTCATTCTATGTGATGTAGCAAATGGTGTTCGGGGAAGTTCTAGAATGCTAAAGAGATAGTCAGGAAGGACTAGCAAATAGATTTCACTCTGGTCTATTGGTAATGGCTGCCTGGAACATTGTGTTGTGAAGGATTCTGAAGCCATGTCCATGCTCAGCAAGAAAGAGTGTTGGGCTACATTAGTTCCATTTGTTGTGGGAGCAGAAGAGGGGAGTGGAAGCCTGTATGTCACATATGTGCCATTATTGATGGATTCTGTGGGACCTCATATTCTGTATTAAGAAGATTGAATTTTATCCTGAAAGCCATAGGGAATTATTGAAAGATTTCAAGTGTGGGAGTGACATGATCATGTTACATAGTAGGTGCTCCATAAATGCTTGTTGGATTGAACTGATTATGAACCCCACTTCACCTATTAATGATTTAGTGTATCAAATAGCACTTAAATGATCTGAGCCCAGCAAATAAAACATGTATAACTGAGCCTATTGTGCTCAGAGGCACCGCGCTAAGTGCTGAAAGAATTAGAACAGTGTCTAAAGGTGCTTAACATGCTCCCATGGTGTGGCTTACATAGGAAAACAGTCTCCTTCACACTGCAGTTTCAAACGGAGGATTAAAGTGGTGTTAATAATTTATGCAGATATATTGTTTCATGCAATGAGCTGGATGTACCCCAAAAGGAAGACTTCCAGGGGGCTTTTTGAACCTTTAACCATCCTGTTCATTACAAACAGTAAGAAAATGATTAGAAGAAACAGACTGCAATGTTTTTAGATATAAATATATTAGTATGTATTTTTATCAATATTACTAATAGGTCCTTTATTTGTAACTTGGTGGAAAGTGCTCTAAAATTTGGGTTATTATTACAAATAAATACCCAGACATTATCCTTATTAAGAAAATAAATTAAAACCTTATAAAATTGACATTTGTTATTGCCATCATTAACTTTTAACTGTCAGTGGTTAAAGAATCTTGTGAGAATCTGTGCTTCTGAAAGAATACACAAAGTGAGGTGGTTGTTTCCTCAACACAATTAATTAGTGTAATAGCCAAAGACCTATGTTTCTATTTATTTTTCCTTGATTACAAAGGGGTAGCATGAAACAATGTAGCAAGGAAAAATTAATTTAAAACAATTATGAAAGATGGCACCGAGGGACTTTGAATGGAAGAAAATCCAATGGGGTCCATGCATGAGATTAGTATACAACATGTAAGAAAATTTATATATCTCAAGACACTCAAACTAAGAAATACTTAAATTCTTATTGTATACCAAAAAGAAAACTTAAGTAATTGAAATTTCTGATTAAATTTTTATAAGTGAGAAGACTGAAAACAGATTTAAAAATATATACATTTGTTATTTTTTTAATAGAGACAGGGTCTTGCTCTTGCTTAGGTTGGTCTTGAACTCCTGAGCTCAAGCAGTCCTCCTGCCTCAGTGTCCCAGAGTGCTAGGATTACAGGCATGAGCCACTGTGCCTGGCCTGAAAGCCAATTTTTTAGATACTTCCTAGAAATGATTAAAAGAATCAATGAAGATATTGAAATTAAAATTAAAATTTGAACTGCAGTGATTAATTACTCCCCTCTTGTTTATGAGTCTGTTTTGTCTTTGTTGCCTTCTGGCATATCCCCTTCTTTGAATTCCTATTATTATAAAGGCTGACAATGGTCATAGATCAGTATGAAAAAGTTTTGTCTTTGTGTAAATGTTCTTCTTTGCAGTCACATTTGTGGGGTTGGCAGTAAGAGGAAAGGATTTGGAAAGCAAACAACTTGAACTAACAGTCATATCTAGCACAGTTCCTAATAGATACTTGATCCTTAATAGCTGTGAGCTGAAAGAGGAAATGAAACTTCACGGAACCTATTAATCCTTACAAAAATGCCTAACCACTAAAGATTGATGCCAATGGGATATCTTTTATCATTGCTTCCAATGCTCAATTCTTAATTTGTATGGTCATGTTACCTGAACATTTTGTTCTAAAAGCATCTAGACTACATGCAGCCCTAAGAAGAAGATAGGTTAGGAAGACAAGAAATAGAAATCAAAGAAAAATCAAAGAGGGCACTCAGTAATTCCTCTTCCTTTGCTGCTCCATTATTTATTGTTTCCTTAATTTGTGCTTTTGTAAAAACAGGAAGACCTCTAAGGCCTCAAACAAGACTCTCCCACTCATCCAGCTGCCCCTTATTCTCAAAAAGGATTTTGTAGCTCCCTTTCACTGAGTCTCTAGAATACTCAAGAAATTTGGGAAGGAAAGGGGAGCTCACTGTTTTTATTGTTGTTGTTTTTTTGTTTGTTTGTTTGTTTTTGGTATCTACTTTGTGCTGGGTGCTCTGTTAGGCAATTTAGCAGCAATTATATTATTTAGTCCTCATAGAAATCTTGATAGGCCAGTATGTTCCCACTTTATAAATGAAGAAACTACAGCTCACAAAGATACCTAGCTTCAAGGATTCCAAGCAATGTCAGGGAGCTAGGATTCAGCCACAGGTCTATCCAACTTCCTTCCCCTCTACTGTGCAAGAGAGTACTTCTCCTGCTCTCAAACCTTTTTCTGAGTCCTTTTTGTTTTAATTGTTGATCAAGACCTTCCATAATCCATAATCCTGAGGACTCAGTATTCCTCTGCTGGAATGGGCATTAATATTGTTGTTTATATTGCCAGTGCATCTGTCATTAACTGTTACCATAACAGATCAATCCAGTTGGCCAAGTACTTTACAATGATCTATTGTTTGAGTAGAAAAAGGAGGCCATTGCAAGTATATAGAGAAAATACTTTCTGTACTGTCACAGACATGATAGATCTCTAGTTCCATGAGAAGATCATTAGAGTGTGCTACTCAAATTACCAATATGATGATGATAATGATGATGAAAATGATGACGACAGTAACACTCTCATTTACCGAGCACTTGACACGTGTCAAGGACTGTTTAAACCTTCCTATTGTCTCATCTGACCTTCCTAGTAAATGTATGAAGTAGGTATTATTTTCCTTACTTTACGGATGAGAAAACTAAAGCTCAGAGTTGTGACTTGCCACAACTAAATGACAGAGTTAGGTTTGAACCGAGGTTTGATGCTCCTGATCCTATTTTTAGCCATGATGCCACACAGCCTTCTACAATAACAACTAATGTAATGTTGCTATCCCTTAGATCTCAGTTGTGCTTTCAAGTCTCTTCTACAATTGCATTTGCTGGAATTCTTTTTGATGTGTGTGTTTGTGTGTGTGTGTGTATGTAGTATGTGGTTGTAGTTATTTCTACTATATAGGAGAGTTCTGCCAATAATTCCATGATTTTAATATTCCTCATGCCTGTAATATGCTGGTTTGTTGTATAACTTAATTTTCCTATAACTTATAATGCTTATTTTCTGAAATAGGCTTCAGAATATGCAATTATATCATTTTACTTCATGTATATGTATATATTCGTACATTATATGGAAAACATGTACATATAATCTCATTGGCAGTATTTTACCTTTAAGGTGAAATGGTGACCTAACTCCTGCTGCTTTTCACTCATTTGATAGGTATCGAGCTCCCACTGTCAGTTAGATATTGAGCTAGACATCCTAGGCACCAAGATGTGAGGACATTGTTCCTATACTAGAGAAATTCATAATCCCTCATTCTAGTTTATGTTTAAAGCACAGATGAGGTTAACCTTAAAGCTGTGGTATAGTCCAAGTTTAATTGATAAAACATATCCAAGTATTCCCCTTCCCAATCCTGCATAGAAACCCTTCTGTGATTTGACACAATCTATAAAATACCCATGTTTAGCATACTAAAATAAGAGATGCCCAACAGTTTATGGATGAATTTTAGTTAGTTTCTGCTCAAGAAGTTCCCCAAAGTTCCATCAAACTAGATATTGAAGGGGTTACAGGAACTAACAAAGAGATCACCTTTATAACTGCTGGCAAATTCTGTTATCTTAACTGTGTTAGCCAAAGCCTTCAAAAACACACCCTATATTCAAATCCTGGTTTCTTCAGCTACTATTTGTATCGTGTTGCTATGTTATACAATCATTCTCAAACCCCAATATCTTTATTTGAGGATTATGTCCTTAATAATGTCTGTTATTAATTTGCTTATTTATTCATTCATCCAGAAACATTTTTTTAAATGCCCACTGCATCCCAGGCATTGAGCTAAGCACTAGATAAATAATGTTCCACAAGGTAGACACTGTCCCTACACTCACGAGCCTTACAGCCTGGTGAGGAAGAGAGGCCATAGATGAACTTAGATGAACTGGGCACTTTGAGGATGAATAAGGTGGGGGGCAACCTGCTTTCAAGTGGTGGTCAGAGAGTGCTTCTCTGTGGAGGTGATATTCGGCTGGCATCTAAAGAATGCAAAGCACAAGCTTTGTCAATGGCAAGTGAGGAACGTGTTTCAGGTGAGGGAAATGGTTTGTACAAAGGCCCTGATCTGGTAAAGAAGGCGGTGAGAACCTGAAAGTAGCCTAGTAGATTGAGAAAGGAAAAGGAGGGCATTATCCTAAGGAGTGGATATTTTGTCTACCTGAAAACCCGGTCATTTCACTGATGGTACATAACCTAAAGAAATTCTTGCATATCTCTACTAGGAGACATGTATAAGAATACTGTTAGTAGCACTAACCTTTGGTCATGATAACACAAAACTAAAACAATCCAAACATTGACAAAAGAAAGGATAAGTCTTGGTATATTCACACAATGGAAGGTTATACAGCAGAGGAAATGAATGAATTGTAGTTATCCAGACCAACAAAGATGAATCTTATAAACAGTACTTTGAGTGGAGGAACAAAATTACTAAAAAAAATCTTACAGTATCATTTACTGTGCACTTAAAATCTTAAAATACCCCAAGTTTAGCAATATTTTTGCAGATACATATTATATTATAAAAGTATTTTTAAAAAGCAAAAGAATTGAACCTTCTGCTTCTGGCTAAGATGTTGGAACAGAGAGTAAATTTACCCTTCTGCCTTAAAGAACTAGAAAAATATATGAAACAGTGGTTTTCAGAAATTGGACAATAGGCAGAGCAGGATTGTAATGCTCAAGTGAAGGAAAGCAAACAAGGTGAGCTCTGTAGTTGCCCCTGGAAGCAATTCCCAGGTGGTAGCACAGAAGGCGGGACCCCAGACAGAGTCCAGTGACCTTGCTGAATGTAGGAAGCAGATTGGCATTGGGGGAAACAAGGCAGCCGCAATTTACAGGGCAGAATCCCATAGAGGAGAGAGCTATACAGGAGAGCTCCGGGCATCTGCAGAGGGGTCCATTTAATGTCTTTGGCTGAGTACTTACCTACGCCTGAGTGAGGCGGAATTAGCTGAGGTCAGGGAAAGACCTACCAGAAAGGAGAAGGCAGAACAATTCCCGGACCTCACATAGGACTGGGAAATGTTCTTGTTCCCGTAAGTCAGAGTAGAAAGATCTCATAACGTATGGAGCATCAGGTAGGAACCTCAGAAGTAAAACACCTTAGTTGTGGCCTAAAACCTTACTAGAGGCTGCTGTGGATCCAAAATAACAAAGCTTAAAAGCAAGCTTGAAAGGATCCAACTGTGATCTAAATAACTATGTGCCAGAAAAAAGTATATTATTAAAACAATACAAGAAAATCCAGCCACCAGCAACATAAATTTACAATGCCCTGTATTTGAGGAAAAAAATAAATAACTGAGACATGACAAGAAGCAGGAAAATGACCCAGAATATAGACAAAAACCAATTGATGAAAATTGACACAGAATGGTATCAATGATGAAACCAGTGGATAAAAATATTAAAACAGCTGTTATAAATATGTTCTGGATGTTCAAAAGGTAGAAGAAAATGTAGCCATAAAGAGGAGAGAATTTGAAAATGTGAAAAAGACCCAAATGGAACTCCTAGAGGTTATCCAAAGTGAAAAATTCACTGGGTGGGGTGAGATTTGTGTCTTTGAATTTGAAGTGCAGCTCTGATATAAAACATATATTAAATCTTCCTTTTTAATACAGTCTGACAATGTCTGGCTTTTCCCCCCCCACCCCCCAGAGATAAGGTCTCTCTTGGCTGGGCGTGGTGGCTTACACCTGTAATCCTAGCACTCTGGGAGGCTGAGCTGGGAGGATTGCTTGAGCTCAGGAGTTCAAGACCAGCCTCAGCAAGAGCGAGACCTTGTCTCTACTAAAAATAGAAAGAAATTAGCTAGGCATAGTGGCACAGGCCTGTAGTCCCAGCTACTATGGAGGCTGAGACAGGAGGATCACTTGAGCCCAGGAGTTTGAGGTTGCTATGAGTTAGGCTAATGCCATGGCACTGTAGCCCGGGCAACAGAGCAAGACTCTGTCTCAAAAAAAAAAAAAAAATAGAGATAGAGTTTCTCTCCTCTCTGTTGCCCAGGCTACAGTGCAGTGGTGTCATCATAGCTCACTGCAACCTCAAATGTCTGGGCCCAAGTGATCCTCCTGCCTCAGCCTCTCTAGTAGTCGGGAGTACAGGCGAGCACCACCACACCTGGCTAATTTTTAAATTTTTTGTAGAGAAAGGGTCTCACTATGTTGGCCAGGCTGATCTCTGACTTTTGATTGGAATGTTTAGTCCATTCACATTAACTATAACTATCAATGGTTGGATAAGATAGGCCATTTTGCTATTTGTTTCTATTAATCTCATCTTTTTTGTTCCTATTGCTCCCATATTCCTCCTTCACTATTTTTTGCTCAAAAAATGTATTTTTATATTCCATGTTAATTCCTTTTTTGACTTGATAGCTATATTTCTTTGCCTTATTTTTTAGTAGTTCCTCTAAAGATAAAATATGCATCTTTACTGTATCCCAGTCTAACTCAAGTAAATACCAGTGTACTTCTGATAACATAGGAACATATCACCAGTATAGTAGCATTTCCCTCGCTCTTGTGTTATTATTGTCATATATATTGTCATCTATATGTCATAAACTCCACAATAAGTGTTATAGGATTTGCTTTGAAGAGTCATGTCTTTTAAAGAAATTGAGAGAATATAAGAGAAAATAAGTATAACCTTTGATATTTGTGCATACATTTATAAATTCCAGTGCTTTTCATTCTTTCTTACAGATCTGAGTTACTATGTGGTGTCATTTCTCTTTAGCCTGATGGATTTCCTTAAGCATTTCTTATGGTGCAGAAATGCTAGCAACAAATTTCCTCAATTTTCACTTATTTAGAATTGTCTTTATTTTGGCTTCATTTCTCAAGAATAGTCTGGCTATAGAATTCTTGGTTGAAAGGCTTTTCTTTTAGCACGTGAATGTGCCATTCCAATGTTTTCTGTCCTCTATTGTTTCTGACAAATAGTCAGTCATTAATTGTATTGTTTTCAGCCTTTATGCATTCAAATATATTTTTTGCTGCTTTAGCTTTCCGCTCCTCAGGTTTCAATTACATGTAGGATAAACTATTTCATATGATCCCACACAGGTCTCTGAGATTCTGTTCATTTTTCTTCAATCTTTTTTCTCTCTGTTCTTCAGATTTGTAATTTCTGTTGATCTATCCTTAAGGTCACTGACTTTCATCTGAGAGGTCAAATCTTCAGTTGAGCTCATCTAATAAATTTTTCATTTCAGTAAAGTACTTTTGTGCTCCAGAATTTCCATTAGAATCTTTTTTATAAGGTCTGTTTTTCTCATGAGATTTCATATTTGTTCACCCATTATTAGCATATTTTCCCTTAATTATTTGAACATGTACATTTTCAAATTCCTAAGACATTTCATAATTTGAAATCTTTTTTTTCTAAATCCAACATCTGGGGCTATTTGGAATCAGTTTTTATTGACTGGTTTTTATTTCCTGGGTATAGGTCATACTTTTCTGTTTCTTTGCATATCTAATAATTTTTTTGGTTAAAAAGTGAAAATACAAGTAATACGTTTAGTGATTTGGGATTCTGTTTTATTCTTCTTATAATTGTTGTTTTTTGTTTCAGCAGGTAACTAACTTGTCTACACTCAAAACTGCAAATTATGCCTCTTCTAGAGTGTGCAGCCATTGACGACTCTGGTCAATTTTTTATTTTTTGTTTTTTCCCCTGAAGGAGAAGTTGTTGGCTTCCTAAGGTCTCCCCTGCACCTACATAGTTTATTGGTAAGCCAGTGATTTGGCAGAGGTTATGCTGGGATACCTCAAGCCAGTAAGGCTTTCACTCTGTACTGTCCAAGTTATGTATCGGTTGAGGAGCACATTTAAAGATACAGCAGTCACAAGTCTCTGTAGATGTTTCATTTTCACAGGGCTCTTCGAAATGCACACACAGGTTAAAATTCATCCAGATCTATGTGGAGATTTTATTATATAAGCCATTCTGTGAATCTCTCACTTTTAAAATTTCCCCATACTAGCTGTTCTGCCACCCTCCCCAAACCAAAACAACTACCTCCAGCTGACATAACTGTAGGGTTTTGCAACTCAATACAGGTAGGTGCATAGGACTGCCTCCTACCTGTTCAGTACAATGAAGGCCACAAACTCACTCTTATTTGGACTGGGTAGAGTTTTCATGAGTAGAACTTCTTAAGTGGTTGCATGACTTTGGTCATTTCCCAGTGCTCCAAAATGGTTGTTGTTAATAATTTGTCCAATTTTATGCTTGTTTGCTGTGGAGGGGAACTTTTCTAACTCTTCTTCATGCTACCCATATAGAAAGTAGAGACCCTGACAGGAGCAACTGGAACTCTCATACATTGCTGGTGAGGATGAAAAAATGGTACACTCACTTTGGAAAAAGCTCAGATCTAGTTTCTTATAAAGTTAAACATACACTCTCCAAACAATCCAACAATCGCATCCCTGAGTATTTACCCAAGAGAAATGAAAACGTATGTTCATGTAAAGACCTGTACCTGAATGTTAAAAGCAGCATTAGTAGTCCTAAAATAGCCTAAAACTAGAAACAACCCAAATGTCCCTCAACTGATGAGTGGCTAAACACATTGTGGTATACCCACACAAAGCAATACTATGCAGCATGAGGAATGAACTATTAATACATAGAACAACATGGATGAATCTCAAAAGTATTATGCTAACTGAAAGAGATCAAACACAAAAGACTACATATTATGTAATTCCATTTATATAAAATTCTAGAAAAGACAAGACTATAGTTACAGAAATCAGTGGTTGCTACTGGCTAAGGGTGGGGACGGAGACTGACTACAAAGGGGCAAGAGAACTTTTTGCGGTGAAAGAGTGTTCTAGATTATGATTGTGGTGGTGGTTACTTTATGGCATATGTCCAGCAAAATTTATTGCATTGTACTTTTAAATTACATTAATTATTGCATGTAAATTATTTGATAGCAAATCTGATTAAGAAAAAAGCAAGGGAATGAAAACAAAATTTAGGATAGTGGTTGCCTGGGACGGAATGCAAGGAGATAGAATCTGAGGAGTACACATAAGAACCTTGAATATTGGTGCTGCTTTATGTAGTTTTTCTGTATATTAAATTAAAATTTAAAATAATAGAGGAGAGAGCACAGTGGATCATGGCTGTAGTCCCAACACTTTGGGAAGCTGAGGTGGGAGGATCACTTGAGGCCAGGAGTTTGAGACCAGCCTGGACAACATAGCAAGATCCCATCTCTAAAAAAAAAAATAGCTGGGTGTGGGGGCACACGCCTATAGTCCTAGCTACCTAGGAGGCTGAGCCCAGGGGTTTGAGGCTGCAGTGAGCTATAATCATGCCACTGCACTCCAACCTGGGTGACAGAGCGAGACCCTGTCTCAAAATAAAATAGGGGGGAAATGAGCAAATAGGGGAGAGGAAATATGGACATACACAGACAACCTTAGAAAATTAAGGTAGCACCTAGGAAAGAGTGTCATGTCAAGACTTTTGTTTGTATTTAAATTAGGAGATGCTAGAACATGTTGTGCCAATGAGAATGGCTTGCTAGAGAGAGAGAGAATAATGATGGAAGAAGTAGGGAACCAAGAAGGAGCAAAGTCTCTGGGAGGTCAAGAGGGGACAGCTTCTGGAGCCAACTGGAGGGACTGGCCTTTGGTCGTGGGAAAGTCCTTTCCTGCATGATAACAAGAGGGAATAAGGAAAAAATAGGTACAAATTCAATTACGCTTAGTAATTTAGTGGTGGGAAGATGAAGCAATTTCCTTCTGAAAATTTCTACTTTCTCAGTAAAGTACAATAAGGCCATCGGTGAAAGTGGGGAGGGGTGGGAGGCTTGAGGAGGGTGTTTGACAAGGCCATCTGCAGAGTGTTGCGAGGACCTCCTCAAGGAATGTGTGCTCAGTGCCAGGTATGCAACACCCCTTCCTGCTACCTGGTACCCACTTCGGCTAAACTCGAGGCATCTGTTGGGTGAGGGTTATTTACTCCTGTGGTCTGGAGGGGAGAATGCTCAGTCAGTAGGTAATGAGTAAGAGTCAGCAGAGGAGGCAGCTGTCTTCCTGGCACTCTCCTTGCCCTGGATCTGTCATCGAAAACATTGCTAGAGATCTGTTTACAGCATTTTGCAATCCAAGAAGGGTGAGGGAGGCCTCTTCTACAAGTTTTGCTTCTAGGTTGGCAATTGCTAAACAGACTGTTCTCTTGGGTTGTTTTTGTTTGGGGCATTTGTACATGGTACTGTTGGATCCGTACTGAATTGGTCAGTCGATTGCTCTTTTTGTTGTGCTCCGATTTTCCATGCTATCCTATACTGCGTTATAGGTTATACTATAGATGTGTGGGTGTGTTTAGGTACACGGGATTACATACTATGACAGTATTTCTGACTATAAGTTGTGCTTTGTTTTGCTCTCTGCCATTGTAGACAATAAATGTGGACTGAACTAATCAATCAATCAAAATGTATTTATGGAATACTTACTGTGGTGTTTGAAATACAGGCTTTAGCAAGAAGTACAGACACTGCCACCTACAACCTGACTGCTAAGACCAACACATAGTAAAGAGATGGTGTGGTGTAGTGTAAACATTCAAAATTCGGAATTGAATTTGAAGTTTGTAGAAACTAACTGAATTTGTGACCTTGAGCAAGTTGCTTTACTTTCTGGGTCTTGGTTTCCTTGTTTGTAAAAAATGGGGACTTGGATCATTGTAAGAAATAAATAACACCATCTAGGTGAAGCGACTAGCATAGTACCTGAGCATAGTTAGAGCCCAGTAAGACTAACCTTGTCACATGGAAACATCTGGTTAATTAAGGGCTACATTTGAAGTGCAGACTGTCACTTTCTCATCTGTCCCCTGGAGACCAGAGCAGCACATACCTTTTCAGGGTCATTGTGGGGACTGTGCTGTAACAAGACCAGGTGGGTTGTCTGCATTATCTCATTTGTTCTCCATCATACCCCTCTGAGGGAGGACTCTAACGCCTATTTCACAGGTGAGGAAACCACCCAAATGTAGAGAGATGAATTGATTTTCCCAAGGTCAGACAACTAGTAAATGGGAGAATCAAGGGATATAAACCTAGGGAGTCTTTCTTTCTTTCTTTGAGACAGAGTCTCATCCTGTTGCGAGGGCTAGAGTGAGTGCTGTGACGTCAGCCTAGCTCGCAGCAACCTCCAACTCCTGGGCTCAAGGGCATCCTGCTTCAGCCTCCTGGGTAGCTGGGACTATAGGCGTATACCACGATGCCCAGCTAATTTTTCTATTTTTAGTAGAGAGGGGGTCACTCTTGCTCAGGCTGGTCTCAAACTCCTGAGCCTTGGCCTCCCAGAGTGCTAGGATTACAGGTGTGAGCCACTGTGCCTGGCCCTAGGCAGTCTTTTAACTAGATGCACGTAATCGTAGTGGTATTAGTGGTATTAGCAGTTCCACTAGTCACTGTTGTAGAAGTAAGAGTAAAGAGAGATCACTTTGGTGGGGATGCGATCTGAGTTTGGCTTATAAATATGGCAAGATTTCTGTAGGCAGAGATGAAGCCTTCCCGAAGCAGAGGGCAATTGTGAGGAAAAGCTCAGAGCCTGGGCAGGTGCAGGCTGGCTTGCAGAACTAGGACTTTTTGATCACTGCAGAGGGTCTGCCTTATAGGGAAACAGAGTAAGACAGGGCCTGAAAAGATAGGTGGGGGCCTGATGCGGAGGGAACTAAACCCTGGAATAAGACATTTGCTTACGGGTTTGTTGTCTTTGATGTGGTGTGCCAGCCTGAAACTCAGGACTAGGCCAGGGTAGAACTGAAGATTTGGGATCTGTGTGCACAGAGGTGGTAACAGTATCCTGTCTAATAGAGCTTTAGCATTTGCCTAGTGCTTTCCCAAAGTTTTTGCTGATCCTCACGATAACCTTGTCATCGGGGTGGGCAGGTGATTCCTATTAAGTGAGTTACCCATGTGGAATGCCTGCTTAGAGTGGGTACTTAATTAAGGTCATGTTCTTTTTCACAGACAAGGCAATGAGGGTGAAAAATGTTAAGTAACATGCCCAAGTTCACAGAGCTTGTAAGTGTCGGAGCTAGGACTTGAACGCAACTCCCTGCTCCCGGCTTATTTAGTTTTCCATGCTTTCCAGTGTCAGCCCAATAATGACTGCTATCTACAGAAATTCATTCAACAAACAACTGAGCACCTACTGTATGTCCCACATAGTATCAGGCTATAGCAGTGCAAAGATAAATATGTTTACATATTTTACAAATATGCTCACAAACCATTGGGGAAAGTAGGCTTTTACAGTTTTTTGTTTTTTGTTTTTAAAAAAAACAACAGATTTGGCAAGTGCAGAGGCGATAGTAGGTGCACAAGTGTTATGGGATGAGGGTGGGTGAGGGGAGAACGGCTTCACAAAGAAGGCAAAGGTTGAACTGAGCCGCATGTACAAAGTGTGCTCTTACTGATTATGGCCTGAGTCTCACACTAACTCTCCCAGGATATCGGGTGTTAGTGGACACGCTGGAGCTAATGAGCTAGAGTCAGGGTGAGTGAGCGGATGTGGGAGCCCTGGGCATGCACCTGTAGAGCTCCTTTGAGAGGATTGAGGACCGGATGGGAAGAGTGTTGTAGCTGACAGTTGGTAGCTGCTGTTTGTCTGAGGTCCACTGCAGCACTTCTATGGAGGTGACACTCTTCCTGGGCCTGGCTAACGTCATGCCTGGCTAACGTCAGAGCATGGTAACAAGCGCTGTTTGCTCAAGAGCTCATCAGAGGTACAGGGCAGCCTGGGGCTCTTCCTACCTGTCCTTCCTTCCCTGTCCTTTCCCAGGTGTCATAGCCTGCGAGGCTCTCTCTACTGACTCCCTCCGCCTCCTGTCCTGTAACTGACAGGACAGCGACAGCGACAGCGTCAGAGAGGGAGAGAAACCAAGGGCAAACTCCTGGGAAATGCTTTTGTTTCCTAAGTGCAGAGAGGAGGAGAATGAAGAACACCGTGGAGATAGGGGCAAGCCAGCAGAAAGCCCTGTGACCAAGACTAAGAGAGCAGATTTCAGGAGGACAATCCTCAGTGGGATTCTGAAGAGAAAATAAGGGTAATGACAACACTCACAGCTACATGCCAGGCATATGATCAATGCTTAAAAAAAAAAAAAAAAGGTGATTGAATGAAGGAACAGAAATGAAGAATTATTAGAGTATTTAAAGCCAGCAGCTGCGACAGAAAAACCCCAAATTCTCAGGTGGCTTAACCCAATAAAAGTTTATTTTTCTCCCACAGCAAGCCCAGTCCTGGTCAAGAGACCCTCCTCTAGCTCGTGGCTTGTCCATATAATGCAGGAGTTTCCACCGATGACAAAGAAGGGGAGGAGAGAATGGGGAGGGACGTGGGGGGGTGTTTAAGGGTCTGGCCTAGGGGTGGCCTGCACCCCTTCTCCTCACACCTCATTTGCCAGAACCTTGGCACATGGTCCCAACCTAAGAAGGATGGAGGAGAAAAGATCTATTCCCGAGTGCCCGGGAAGAGGAAAATGAAACAAGAGGTGTTATTTCTGCCACATGGAACGTGCCACAGAGTTTTGCAATTAGGAGCACACTATAAACCTTACAAAAGATGAATGTATACCTGGGGTGGGAAGGCATGGGGCATTTAAACCCGACAAATGTTTTAGTAGAGCGAACAGGTAGAGTGAGCAGGCAGGCAAATGGCAAGGCGTGCGGGAAAGCGGGAGTGGGTTGTAAGGCATGGGGTAACGCCACACTGCCTCCAGGAATCCTTCCCTGCTGCCCCCCTCCCACCCTCCAACCCCAGGGTTGAGAGCTGCCCTCTCATCTCCCACGCACTCTTCGCTTTTGCCCCTCTGTATGCAAAGCCCCAGCTCTCTTCCCTAGACCGGGAGCGCTTTAAACAGGGATGCTGTGTGCTTCGTGCCTGTATCCCCAGCCCCCAGCATAGCACCTGGAAGAGTCACTGTCTGCTGGATAAACAAAAACCATTCACCACTCTGGAGATTATGATTTAGAGGATCTGGGGTGGGGAAAGGGTATCCACATTTTTGAAAAAAGTTATTTATGTATTTAAAATTGTGGTAGGGCCGGGTGCTGTGGCTCATGCCTATAATCCCAGCACATTGAGAGACCAAGACAGGAGGATTGATTGAGCGCAGGAGTTCAAGACCAGCCTGGACAACATATCGAGACCCCATCTCTACAAAAAATAGAAAAATTAACCGGACATGGTGGTGCATGCCTATCATCCCAGCTACTTGGGAATCTGAGGCAGGAGGATCACTTAAGCCCAGGCATTTGAGGTTGCTGTGAGCTATGATGCCACTGCACTACAGCCTGGGCAACAGAGTGAGACCCTTTCTCAAATAAATAAATAAATAAATTGTGATAAAATATATGTAACATCAAATTTAACCATTTTCTTTTTTGAGACAGAGTCTCACTCTGTTGGCCAGGCTAGAGTGCCGTGGCATCAGCCTAGCTCACAGCAACCTCAAACTCCTGGGCTCAAGTGATCCTACTGCCTCAGCCTCCCGAGTAGCTGGGACTACAGGCATGCGCCACCATGCCCGGCTTATTTTTTCTATATATTTTTAGTTGTCCAGCTAATTTCTTTCTATTTTTTAGTAGAGATGAGGTCTCGCTCTTGCTCAGGCTGGTCTCGAACTCCTGAGCTCAAACAATCCGGCCGCCTCGGCCTTCCAGAGTGCTAGGATTACAGGCGTGAGCCACCTCGCCTGGCCAACCATTTTTAAATATGCAGTTCAGTGGCATTGTGTCCACTTATATTGTGCAAACATCACCATCCATCCACAGAACATTTTTCACATTGCAAATCTGAAACACATTAAGCAATAACTCCCCAATCTCCCCTTCCCCAGCCTGTGGCAACCACCATTCTATTTTCTATCTCTGTGACTTTGACTACTCTAGGTGCTTAACGTAACTAGAATCACATAGTATTTGTACTTTTGTGACTGGCTTATTTTACTTGGCATAAGGTCTTTAAGGTTAATCCAGTTTGTAGCATGTGTCAGAATTCCCTTCCTTTTTAAGGCTGAATCATATTCACTGAAGGTTATACCACATTTTATTTATCCATTCATCCATCATTGGACACTCGAGTTACCTCCACCTTTTGGCTATTGTGAATAATGCTGCTATAAATACAGATGTATAAATATTTCTCTGAGATCCTGTTTTTATTCTTTTGGGTGTATCTGTACCTTTTAAAGGTTCTTTAGGTGATTTGAAGCCCAGCTAAAGCTGAAAACCTCCTTTTCATGCATAGAAGAAGAAGGGAGTCAAAGGAATGATGTAGAGATTTGGGGGATATGCAACTGTGTGGAGCTTGGTAGGAGGCAGGCATGGGGCAGAGGAGGAAAAACATAGGACTATGACAAGGAGAGAGTGGTGGATGACCCCATTCTCCATGGGGAGGTGATGTCACCTGCTGACCAGAGCAACGAGGGGGGAAGAAGATTCATGGCAGTTGTTGAGAGGGATACAATTGGGAGATGAGCAAAGATTAAAGACAAGGAAAACACCCAGCGGCATGTGTGTGTTGGAGGAGAGGGGTGGAAATAGCAGGAACTCCTTTGCATTAAACTCAAGCTCACTGGAGGGCAAGGAGCCAAGAAAGTGGCAAGTGTGCTCAGAAATGGATAAGAAATCATCAGAAGGCTCCAGGATGTGTCTGCGAGGGCCAAGGCAGAGTGGACATGCGGCAGGCTCGGGGGTTCCATGGCAAGGTGGAAAAAATGGATCATGGAAATGATCCAGGTTTGGAAATAGGCCAGAGGATGTGGCAGAAGGTCAAGGGAGGAGAGGGAGGCGGAGTGCCAGCGAAGTGCTGAGTCGTGCATACCTAGACAAGCCCAGGCCTCTCGGGGGCTCCTGGTGAAAATAAGGAGAGTCACTGTCCACAGAGGCACCGTTAGCTACTCCATCAAGTCAGTCACAGTGCTTCTCTGAGACTCCCTTGCCGTGAGCCCTCTCTGTCCCCAGGCTGACTGTCTTCCTTGTAGATCAAGGTCTTCCTTGCTGCATTCAGATGCCAGAATGCCCCCTTGTGCCTGCCTCATTGTCCCCTCACTGCAGCCAGCAGCCCAGCCCAGGGCCCACAGTAACAGATGTCTAACATCTCAGGGAGTCCCCTCAATGAGTCAATGGGTGACTTTGCACTTCTAGAAGTCCTTGCCCTCCCTACTGAACTCCAGCAGCTGTGGGCCGAAGTGACAGTCCCCAGGGATCTCATTTTGAGCTCATCTTTGTTTTTTTTTTTTAAATAAATATAAGGTATTTTAAACAATTGTCCTGAAAAATCCATTCTCATCCTCCTCCTTCCCTCCTAGATGACCCAATATGTCTCATTGACCTGAAACTTTATTTTGCACCTAATGGCTGATATGAAGCTTTGTTCCTATGTCCCTGTGATGCCCCATTTACCCCCAGTCTTTGTTGGCATTGTTCCACCTCCTTGCACGGCTTTGTGGGGCTCAGCTTTATCCCTGTATAATTGCTCAGACTACCTCCTGCCTGCTCGGAGAAATCTGTCAGTTGCTGCCTGCTGCTTGCTGTCTGTTATCTTTTACTTGCTTCGCTGGGCTTTTGGCCGCCCTCTGGACATTGCTGCTATTCTAGGACTAGATATAGATCTGTTTGTTTTTCTAAGTAGCCTATTACACTAGCATTTTGCTGTCCACATTTTATTGCCTTTCTTTCTCTCTTTTTTCCTCCCCGTCGCAGGCATGTCAGAGGCTTTGCAGCAGGCAGTCTAGGGAAACTACCATCCCACTGGCGTCCTTGAAGTGTCCAGACAGTGTCCTTCAGCTGCAAATGTGTAGGCAGCCCTGCAAGGGGCCAGCTGACTCTGGGCAGCCCAATCCTTAGGGGATATGGAAGGAATCAACTTTATTTAATTAGCAAAATGGCCAAAGTTAATGATAAAAGATGTGGGGCTGGGGAAAGAAAAAGATGTACAAGGAGATATTCTCTTGTTCTTCCTTTTGTGTGTGCAGGGGCAACATTTGCACGCACCATGTGGCTTGATTGATAGTGAGAAGGGAGGCCCCTCCAAGGTTCTTCTTGGAAGAGCCTGCCCTCTTTGCTTCATTCCCAGTCAGCTTCCGCTTTGTTCTGGCTTCTGCAGAGCAGCTGACCTTTGATTCCTTCTCTTTGCCTCTAGAAACAGGTGTAGGCCCTTGGCTTCCTGTGTGTGTGTACATCAGCACACCCTGGGGACTTAGGCTGCTTCAATTCTCGGCCTCCCCAGGCAAAACGCCCCATGCTAAATTTGGTCCCATCTTGCACTAACCGACCAGAGGCACTGTGGTCAGGCCTTCCCTCTCTGTCAGGGCCTTCAGAGGCCATCACGTTTGGAAGGTGGAGGGGGAAGTTGAACAGAGTCCAAGGAATATCTGAAGTATGTTGTCCCTACGTGGCAGAAATGTGAGAAGAGAGAATTTTCAAGGAAGGAGTAAAAAGAGATTTAAAATAAATTCTTTGTAATACGAGTAAAAGAAATAAAGGGGAGAAAAGCTAGAGCATCCATCAAGTGCTTAAGAATACCATGAATCCAAAATTGGTAAAGGTCTTAAGAATGGGGATAAATATTACATCAAATATTTAAGTAGAACATAAGCATCTGTGTGGTGTAATAACAGTAATCTAGACCAGTGGTCCCTAGCGTTTTTGGCACCAGGGACCAGTTTCGTGGAAGACAATTTTGGACCTGGGTAGGGGATGGTTTTGGGATGATTCAAGCGTGTTGCGTGTATTGTGAAGTCAAACCTCTCTGCTAATGACAACCTGTATTTGCAGCTGCTCCCCAGTGCTAGCATCACCACCTCTGCTCCACCTCAAATCATCAGGCATTAGATTCTCATAGGGAGAGCACAACCTAGATCCCTCACATATACAGTTTATACTAGGGTTCTCGCTCCTATGAGAATCTAATGCCACCCTGATCTGACAGGAGGCGGAGCTTATGTGGTGATGCAAGCAATGGGGAGCAGCTGTAAATACAGATGAAGCTTTACTCACTTCCCCGCTGCTCACCTCCTGCTGTGTGACTCGGTTCCTAATAGGCCACAGACTGGTACCAGTCTGCAGCCCAGGGGTTGGGAACTGCAGATCTAAACCATCAATTCCCGACTGGCTTAAATGCTAAATACCACTCCACGATCAAGAGGGTGAGGGTGCCTGGCTTTTCTCTTTCATTCTTTCACTGAGCTATTTTACCAATATTTTTGAACACTAGCCCAGCACTGGTGCTAGATGCTGTGGAAGATACAAAGAGGTATAACACATAGGAGCTGTCCTCCAGACAGCTAGACACATATTAATAAAAAGTTAAGTTAGAATAAAGACACAAAAGCGTCTGCAAGAGAATATATGATTAAGTATTGATTCAGAAAGTACCAGGGGTCCTCATGAGGGAGTATTCCTGCAGGCTGGAGTGATCACAAAGGGTTTATGGAAAAGATAGGCCTCAAAAGGACCTTGATAAGTAGGCAAGATTGTAAAGGAAAAGACAAATTCTCATGCTTAGTGATGACTTACAGAGTTCTCATTTTGGATGACAGACTGTAGAACAGCGATAGCTGTCTCGGGTGAAAATCGACAAGGGGCATGTTTGTCAACTTCCAAAACCTCCCTGAGAGGAGGACAAGAAGACTCGGTGACAAACATCCAGTTGTTGGGGTTGCTAGGCAGGGCGTGTTTCGGATGCATCCTTATTGTGGTACAGACCTGGAAGTTGTGTTCTGCACCCTGAAGAGCAAAGGGATAGGTTTAGATGCATTTAGCTTCCAGTAATGGGATGCTTCTCTGCTAGAAAAGGGAGCCCCCTCTGATGGAGAGGAGTAAGTGATTTAGGATGCCAAATCTCAGATGACCCTTTCATTTCCTATTTTTCTTGGTGCCTTTTCTGAGCTCTCCAGTCAGCTCATTGAATGTTCTCGTTCTGAAAGTTCTCCTTTCATCCAAAGGGTGGTTTTACACTTCCAGGCAGATCTCTCGCTATCCCCAGGGCTCTAGTGACACAAAGCAGACAAGAGCAACGTGGGCTGTCTGAGCACCGCTGGAGGAAAGCCCAGAAGAGGCGGCCACCCACGGTGCTCGCACTCCCCTGGCTCAGAGAGCAGTTGCTTTGTTAGACCCTGTACCAAAAGATTTGCTCCAACCCGGCTGAGGCCGTTCCCCTAGATTGCAATAATTACAGAACAGCGCTTCTCACTGCCCTTCATAAAGCATGCGTGAAACCAGCCGGGCCTGTGAATCATCCACTGCAGTGAAAGCTCTGTAATTTCACATTTGCAATTTGAGGTCCTCATGTTCAAGCTGAAAGTACCTTTATTTTTGAAGGATTTCGTTCAATAGACATTGGTTCACCAAATATTTATTAATACCTGCTGTGTGTCAGGCAATATGAGGTGCCAAGAAAAACGATACACGCTGATTTATTGGTCTGAACAACATATAAATTACTTATTCAGCTGACCTGGAAATAAGTTATATATTTATTTATCTGAACTATCAGAGGTGAAGAGAAGCATAGATAATTTTTAAAAGCATAAACCAAGGAAGCGTCTTTACATAAAATAGTATACTTGCCATCCTGGTTCAGAACCAAGTTCTCTCTGGACCAACATTTTGTCTACGACGGTGGCAGTAAACACATTTGGTGTAATTCTAAGAATCCATTCTAGGGAAATAATCAAAGATGTGATCAAAGGTTTATCTATATTGGGAGCCATTGCAATGTTATTTAAAAGAGAAAAAAAAGGAAAGGCTTTTAACTGCTGAATAAAAGCAGTTTGGCGAAATAAACTGGGGCCTATCCATACAATGGCAAATCATTACAAATCGAGTTTTAAAGAATAATTAATGATGTGAGAAAATGTTTCCCATATATATTAAGATTTAAAAACCAGGATATAAAAGTATACAGTGTATCTGTTTTCAATGTGGAGGAAATATCTATTTACATATGCAGAGAAAAAAGACTGAAATGTTAGCAATGTATGTCTGGGGGCAAGATTATGCATGACTTTATTTTCTTTACATCCCACAGTTTTAAAATGTTGAACTGGCTGGGTGTGGTGGCTCATGTCTGTAATCCTAGCACTCTGGGAGGCCCAGACAGGAGGATCACTTGAGGTCAGGAGTTTGAGACCAGCCTCAGCAAAAGTGAAACCCTGTCTCCACTAAAAATAGAAAAAATGAGCCAGATGACTAAAAAAAAAAAAAAAAAAATTTAGCTGGGCATGGTGGTGCATGCCACAGCACTCTAGCCCAGGCAACAGAGCAAGAATCTGTCTCAAAAAAAAAAAAAAAAAAAAAAAAAAAGGGTTTAATTATTTACTATTTCTGTAATAAGAAAAAAACAAATTTTTAAACAATATTGGTGCAGGGGACTTATTTTCCTGTATGGAATTAATTTTTAAATATTATTAAAAAACCCTCAGTCTTCCCTACCCCTCATTCCTATATTTCCTTAAATACTCTTTCTGGATTTGTCACACTTGACTTCATCTAAAACTTTTGAAGCAATCTGTGACTGTCCGTGACGTACTCCGAAGGCAATGAAATCCATGAGCTGACTTGCTGGCATTGCTTGGGGCAGCACTACGTACCGTCCGGGTCACTAGGCAGGCTGGGAGGGACAGAGCCAGTTCCGAGCCTGGCCCGTGACACGCCCTCACCACTGCTCCACGCCCGGCTTTATTTATTCCTGTTGCAACTCTCTGCCTTGTACAGTGTCATTTTTTAAAAAATTAAGAATTCATAAAAAAATTTCATTTCTTTTTATTGTGGTAAAATAGACATAACATATGTTTAAGCATACAGTTAAATGGCATTAAGTACATTCACATTGTTGCGGAACCAGCAGCACCATCCATCTCTGGATCTCTGTCATCTGGCCCAGCTGAAACTCTGTTCCCTTTAAACAATAACTCCCCGTCCCCCTGCCCCAGCCCCTGGCAACCACCATCCTACTCTCTGTCTCTGTGAATTTGACTATTCTAGGTACCTCATGTAAGTGGAATCATACAATATTTGTCCTTTTGTGACTGGTTTATTTCCCTTGGGATCATGTTCACCCATATGGTACCACATGTCAGTATTCTCTTCCTTTTAAAGAGTGACTCGTGTGCCGCTGCATGTATATGCCACGTTTGGCGCATCCACTCACCTGTCTGTGGATATCTGGGTTGCTTGCACCTAGTGGGCTTATTGTGAATAATGCTGCTATGAACAAGGATGTACGAATATCTGTTTGAGCAATTCTTTTGCTCAAAGTAGCATTGCTGGGTCAGGTGATAATTCTATTTTTAATTTTTTGAGGAGCTGCTAAACTGATTTTCATAGTGGCTGCACCATTCTACATTGTATGGTGTTATTTTTATTCACTTTTCTCCTCCCTAATTAGATTGCTATTTTTCTTGAGATCAAGTACCCTGTTGCATTCACCTCTGAATTCCTCAGAGCACCTAGAAAACTGTCTCAAGCATTTTAGGTGCTCAATAAGTATGTGATTAAAAGCTTTTTTTCCCCTAACTCTTAGAAGTTCATCTCCACTCTTGGTGTGCTCCTCCTTCTTCTCTTCCTCGTTCTTCTTTCAGCTCTCATAGTTTGTGATTTAGTGGACATCTGCTAATAAATCTCTATCTTAATGATTTATAATCTTTGGCCATGTAGCTGAGAGCCTGGGCAATACAGTCAGAACGACCTGGCCTCAAGTCCTGGCTCTTGAAATTGTATGGCCACTTACAAATTGTATGACACTGGGCAAGCTTCTAAACTTTTGTTTCAGATATTTATTTATTTACTTATTTTTATGTTTTTAAATTTTTTTAAGCCAGTCAAATTTAGCAGTAGGGGTCAGGTATTTGTTGCTGCATAACGAAATAATCGAAAACCCAGTGGCCTGAAACAATGACTATTTTATTATTTATTAGAATTCTGTGGGTCTGCTGGGTCATTCTTGTACTCCACGTGATGTCGGCTGGGGTCACTCACATGGCAGCATTCATCAGCAAGCTTGGCTAGGGTTGGAATGACCTAGAAGGCCCCACTCACATATCTGGCATCTCATGTCTGGGGGAGCTGGAATTGCTGGGGCCTGGCTGGGTCTTTCCCTCTCTCTTCTAAGTTTCCCATAAAAACTGGGCCTCTTTCTCCATGTGACCTTTCTCTCTCAATAGGTTAGTCAACTTCTTTACATGGCAACTGGGTTTCAAGGCAGCAGAAATGGAAATTGCCAGTGTTCTTAAGGTGTAGGTAAGACAGAATGGGCACAGCATCACTTCCAATCTATTCTTTTGTTGAAAGCAGCCACAGGCCAGCTGAGGCTCAGCAGGAAGGGAAATAGACTCCAATACCTGGTGGGAGGAAGGGCATTTGCATACTGGGCTGAGAGGAATTGGTGGCCTTGTTTGCCGACAACCCATCTCTAAGCCTCAGTTTCCCCATCTGTGAAATGGGAGATAATAGTAGTAACTGTCTTTCCAAGATTATAGTGAAGATGAAATGTGATAATGCATGAAAGATATGCACTAATCATGATTCCAATCATTATTATTATTATATTCTTATTGCTGTTTTATTCCAATCAGGATGGATGTTGTTCGTGTTCATTTTGAAATTCTCTTTCTTTATTCAATAAGATCAATACAGTGCTAATCACCACAAAGAGTACTGAAATCAACACAAGAATTCCTACCCTCCCTGGCACAGGCCAGGCTGGCCTCTCAGGAATCCTCAGGGTTTTCAGTCTTTGCACCTGTGTCCTACTTCCTCCTTGAGGGGCATTCTTTTCTTTTCTTATTTATTTATTTTCTTTTAGAGACAGGGTCTTGCTCTGTTGCCCAGGCTGGAGTGCAGTGGCCCAATCGTAGGTCACTGTAACCTCAAATTCCTGGTCTCAAAATGATCCTCTTGCCTCAGCCTCCCAAGTAGCTGGGACTATAGGCGTGTGCCACCATGGCAGGCTAGTTTTATTTTTATTTGTAGAGATGGAGTCTTGCTATATTGCTTAGGCTGGTCTTGAACTCCTGGCCTCAAGCGATTCTCCTACTTCGGTCTCTCAAAATGCCAGGATTACAGGCATGAGCCACCACACCCAGCTGAGGTGTGGTTCTTGGACTGAAAGGGCATCACCGTCTTTGGGGGTCCACTTTTGAAATCCAAGAGCTTTCTGCAATTCGTTTTTATGAAATTAGCATGTTGCATCTTGGGAAATCTTAATGTCTTCTTTCTGAAGTTTGAGATTTTATTATGTACTTTCATGAAGGAGAAATAAAAAACAGAGGGTAATAGGGTGACAAAATGCACTCACTCCATAATTCAGATGTTCAAACAAAAACATCATTTCTATAATGATCTAGTCTTCCTTCCCAAATCGTATCCACTGGGGAGTGGGAGGAAAATTCTGCTCACAAGTCCATCTGATGTAGAGTAGTCCAACCTGATCCTTTAAACAGTTCTTTTTAGATGATGTCCCATGTCTTGGATAAGATGCTGTGTCTGTCAGACAGTCTTTCCCTCTCCCGGTTTCCTCCCTGTGATGACATCTGGGTGTAAGGGAGACGTTACAGCTGTTGCTGCTTCTTGGGCAAATGGAAGAACCAGAGTCCCTGGGTGCCATGTCACGTCCCTCCTCTGGTTTCCAGGGTGATGTCCCTTGTCCATCAGCTTGCTGCTTGTCTTACAGGCGTTTCATCTCTCTGGGTGCTGCCCTTGCCTAATCCAACCTTGGCTCAGTGCCTGTGGGTGCCATGGCCACTCTGGGGCCTAAACATGGCTTCCCGGCGATCCCAACCCAGGCAGTTAGCCTGGCCTTCTTTGGGGCAGCCTCACCCGGGTACAGCAACCCCTCTGGCATTCTCCAGAGCCCAGCTCTCAGGCCCTGGGGGTCAGCCTCCCTCTGGCTGCCCATACTGCCAGGGCTGGCCCTTCCTCCTCTCAGAGTTTTTTGCTTTCATAAATAGTGTCTTGGTGAATGTATTGTATGTCCTGGTGTTTTCCAGGAATAGATACAGAGGAATGGAATTGTGGGGTTTTTAAGTTATACACATTTTTATATTTTAAGATGGTCCCATATTTACCACCAAAGTCACTGTTACTAATTTACACTCTATTATTCTGCATCCTTGCTAATTGTAGAGATATCCAAATTGATAAAGTTTGTCAATCTGATGGTTGTTAAAACAATTTCAGTATTGCTAAGCATTTTTTCTTACGTTTATTGCCCATTTCTATTCTGTGAATATCCTGTTCATATCTTTGACTCCTTTTTTAAATCAGTTTTTTGTCTTTTTTTTATGGGTTGATAAATCTGGGTGTCTTAGTCATCTTAGGCTGCCATAACAAGATACCATAGACTGGGTGGGCTTAAACAACAGAAATTAATTAATGAATTCATTAATTTATCACCGTTCTAGAGGCTGGAAATGTGAGGTCAAAGTGCCAGTGGTGTGAGCTTATCACTCAGGTTGCAGATAATGCCTTCTCACCGTGTCCTTACAAGGCCTTTCCTCAGTGAGAGAGATCTTTTCCTCTTCTTATAAGGCCACCAATCCTATTGGATTAGGACCCCACCCTTATGACCTCATTTACCCTTAATTATCTCCTAAAAGCCCCATCTCCCAGTACAACCACATTGGGGGTTTAGGGTTTAACAAATGAATGTGGGGAGAACACAGTTCAGTCAATAGCACCAGCATACTATTCTTTTGCCTGTTATATGTGTTTGTATATGTATGTGTGTATGCATGTATGCAAATGGGAAAATGCAAATATTTTCTCACCTAGACCATAACTTTTCATTTTGTTAATGATATCTTTTGTCATAGATAAGTTTTTAGTTTTGATGTGTCAAATTTGTTTACCTTTTCTTTGTTTTAATGATTTAAACAGGCCTTCTGTACCCCTAAGGTCATGAACATACTATTTGTTCTTCTATATTTTAGGAGAACTTGCCTATTGCCGATTGCCTTTTGAACCTGATGCTCTTTGCACGAGCTGGAAGGAGGTACATTTTTAACTAATGGTTCAATTTCTTTAATGGTTATTAGTTTATTAATGTTTCCTACTTCTTCTTGGACAAATTTTGGTTATTTATATTTTCTTAGAAAATCATCTTTTTCATCTGGGTCTCAAATTCATTGGTATAAAGTTGTACATAATGTTCCTTTTAAAAGTTGTCCTTTATATTTGTACATATCCCTTTTCATACCTGATAGTGCTATTAAGCATTTTCTCTTTTTTATTAATCATTCTAGCCAAATAATTTTTTATCTTAAAAAAGCAAATCTGTGGTTTTATTGATCAATGTTGCTGAGTTTCCCCCTATTTCACTAATTTCTGCTTCTATATTAATCCAGTTCTTACCACTGACTTGGCTTTATTTTGTTTTTCTTTTCAATATTTTTTATAGTCTAATAAATAAATGTAAGGCTACAGTTTTTTTTTCTGAAAGTTATTTTGGCCATATCCCATTGGTTTTGATGTGTGCTACTTTCATTGTGGTTCAGTTCCAAGTAGTTTACTTCCTCTTTAAAGCAAGAGATCTTTAGAAGTATGTTTTTATATTTCAGGAGTATGGGTTCTTTTGGCTCCTTATTTGTTCATTTCTAAATTTACTGCATTATGGTTAATGAATGTGGCCTGTATAATAACAGTTTTTTAAAAAATGCGTTGTTATTTCCTTTAGGCATAGAACAGAGTCAAATTCGGTGAACTTTGCATGTGTGTTTTTGACTTAAAAAAACAGTATAATATTGCATTATTTTTACCTTCCAGTGTTGGCATAGCTTCTGAGATGGGCAATAATTTAGTTGCATTTACTAGCAAAATCATCATTGACTTATTTATTCAACAGATATTTATTGAGTGCCTGCACATTCTAGGAACCGTAGACTTGGGGGGACACAAAGGTGAACAACAACCAACAGTCTGCGTGGAGAAGCTGACACAAACCACACAGTCCTGTTAGTGAAATACAGGGCTGAAGAAAACGCATTTGATTCTGTGAGCGCGTATCACAAAGATCCTGTTCTAGGGAAAGCCATCCTAATACTTCAGCAGAGCCAGAGGGTGAGTGGAGGTTAACTAGGAAAAGGGCTGGAGAAGGGAAGAGGAGAGTGTTCCAGGAGAACAGCAGGGCGTGGAGCCCCCCCATAGAGCGCAAACCAGGTGTGCTGGGGGCCTGAGGCAGGCCAGTGTGGCTGCAGCTCCCAAAGCAGGTGTTCCTGGTGCTGGAGGCAGCTGGGAAGGGTGGGGAGGAGGAGGGTGCAGACCACTCAAGGCCTTAGGAAGAATTTTTGTCTTTTTATTTAAGAAAAATGAGAAATCCTCAAAAGAATTTAGATAGTCTTACAGGATCACATTTGTAGTTTTAAAAGATAACGTTAAGAGGAACTTTTCGTGTTTGCTCTGGGAAATTATTTTATTCCTTAATGTTGTCTATAGAGAGGTTCTACTTTTTACCTTGCTCCCTCCCTTTAGTGATGTTGAACTAAATGTATTAAGAAAATCCTCACCCAGTGCATCTTCTATTAGCGGCCTACAAATTACCCTGTGCCTTTGGAACCAAAGTCTGCACTCGTGGTAGATTATAATAGTGATAACAACACTCTCATTATAAGAAGAGGAGTGACGGCTACCATGGTCTGAACACTTACGATGTGTCCTAGCTCTGTGCTAGGTCCTCTGCAAGTTTTATCTCATTGAATCTTCACAATCACCTTAGGAGACTTTAAATTTTTTTTTTTGCTACCACACAGGCCAACCACCATGCCTGGCATCATTTCTAAAGGGGAACGCTCCCACCTACCACCTCAGCAGAGTGCGGGGTGCCCTGGCTGGACTGGGGGGGCCTGGACCCAACAGCAACCAACCCATTGGCCGGCCAGCAGCATATAGGGTATCAGAAGACAAAAAGCTTCATCCAAATTGATTGTTGCTTTTAGAAATTTTAAGTTGGGATACGTAGAGGACATCAGTTCACTGCAAAGACTGAAGTTGAGAGATGAGAAGGCAGAGAGCCATGGTGAGCCCGGCTGAGGCCAGGGCGTGGGAAGCAGCCACTGCGAGGTGCAGGAAAGGTATGTGGGGAGGCTGTGAGGTACAGGGGAAAGGGAACACTTGGAGAGTAGCCAACTCGCCTAGACGGTGAGCAGTAGAGAACAGAGCCACACATTCCTGCCCTGGGATCCATACCCGCCCCTCGCCCCTCGGAATGTTCCTCCTCTGGGCGTTGCGTGAGATGCCTGCCACTCGCCTCAGATCCCATCACCAGAGTGCACCTGAAAGAATGCCTGCTCCACGCAACCCCAGGGACTCAGCACTCCCAGGCGCAGATGAAGAAACAGGCTCAGAGAGGTAAAGTAACCTGCACAAATTGCCACAGCTAATTGGCAGAGCAGAAATTCGAACTCCAATGTATGTGATTCTAAAGCCCCTGTTCTTAAGCATAATACTGTTTATTACAGCAGCAGGAATCATCTGCTCAAAAACATTTGCTCAGACTGCTAGCTTTTCCTTACCGTGAACACAAACACAACCGGCACACAACTTTAAAATAGTAAATCCAGTTACCTGCACTATTGGCCTGTTGTTAAATATCGTGGCCTAACAATCCTCGACATAAGAGGACTGTTGCCTTTGTGCTCACTGCTCAAAAACAGTTTTCTCACCTAGTCAACTCCTGAAGGGGAGGAGCAGAGAAGGCAGCGGGGACACTTCAGGAGACAGGTTTACAATT
>CM052444.1:61598551-61609396 GCA_028533085.1 Varecia variegata
ATGTTTTAAATTAGCTGGGCATGGTGACACATGCCTGTAATTCCATCCACTTGTGAGGCTGAGGTGGGAGGATTGCTTGAGGCCAGGAGTTGGAGGTTGCAGTGAGCTATGATGATGCCACTGCACTCTAGCCTAGGTGACAGAATGAAACCCTATCTTTAAAAAAAGGAAAGAAAGAAAGAGAGAGAGGAAAGAAGGAAGGAAGGAGGGAAGGAAGGAAGGAAAGGTGCCAGAGATGAGTACATGTCCATTAATATCTGTTCTTCAATTATAGATTTTTTGGGTTTTGGCAGGCACATAGGTACTCCACTGCCCCTTGCAACTTGAGGCTACCAATTTGGGGCTAATGAGATGTTTCTCCCTTCCCCTTGACTGGGATACGGAGATTTGGGTGGGACCCTGAGAAGAAATAGATGCAATGAGGCTAGCAGAACCACCCGTCAGACTACCTACCTCTGGATAGGCACATGAAGCAGAACTGAACATCTATCTTATAAAAGCCACTGTTCTTTAGAGTCTGGTTGTTAGATCAGCACAGAATATAACTGCCTGAGGTGGAGTTTAAAAAGCAAGCAAGAAAGAAGGCCTCCACCAGCCCTCCCCCTACTTCATAATTAGCTCATGCTTTAAACACACCATAGGAGCTCTGCAAATATTTGTTAGCGTGGATTGTGCCTGTAAGCCCATTGGGCCGTGTTGGTGGACGAGGAGCATGTAAGTCATCGTTCCCTTCAGTCAGGCAAGTGCAGGCTTCCTCAGTCCACTGTCGTAAAATTCAGAGGCTCCGAGGCTCCTCAGAGAAGCAGCCCACAGCAGCACAGAGTGGTCTAAACTTTCAAAGGAAGAGAGCACCAAGCCACCAAGAAGAGGCGTACATCAGAATGATTCCTCTCAAGAAAAACCTGTCCAGGTTGTGGTTCCCTCAGAGGAGTTTGATTTGTTTTCCCCAAAAGGAGAAGAGTTCTCAGCACAGCCTCACCAAAGGGCCGGGCTAGCAGCTCCTCCAAACCCCTGCAGCTATCAAGGGCCAGTGTCCCCTGGGCAGCAGCAGCCACAGTGTCCCTGCTCCCACTCCTCTGCTCTCAGGGAGGTGGCCAGCGCTTCGATCCCGGGGGAGCAAGGCTTCTGCCTTAATCTGGAACTGGAGAGGATCCATGGCCCAGCACTGGATGTTTTTGTTGTGCTTGTGGTTTTTTTTACACTATACGGATAGAAGACGCCAACCAACACCATCTTCAAATGCCAAAATAAAATGCTCACCCAGCCAAATCATCTGTGCTGAGGCAAGCTCAAGGAGCTGACAAAACCTTGTTAAAATACAGGAAGGGGATAGGAAGGAAGTGGAATAAGGTTTTATTGCTTGGACTGAAAAATCTGTTAATAGGACAGATACACGCCAAGAATAGCACTTGCAGATATTTCTTTTTCACGGGAAGGCAAATTGAGAAACCAGAGGAGAAAGGAGGGGTGTGGAACTCCAGGTTGACATCTACAGATTCAGTTGTCTTAGAATGTGGGAAAGTTTTAAAGCAGCTGCTGTTCCCGGGCCGTCTAGAAGCACCCAAGGCACTAAAGAAGTCAGCCATGTCCATCCCCAACGACGACTCTGAGTGTGAAAACACTTCAGTGTTTTAATGCTGCTGATGTTCGAGGAGGGAGACAGTCAATCCGACTTGAGGGAGGATTAAGATGTCACAGGTGGTCACCGGCAGACAGTGGAGAGAATTTCAGGCAGGGACGGCATGAGCCACGCTCTGGAGGTCTGAGAGTGCAAGGTGCGTTTCTGGAATTCCCAGGGACCCAGCGAGGAAGAATCCTAGGGTACTTGAGTCAGGTCTTTGCTAAGAGTGCAGATGACTTCAATTAAAAATATGAAGAAAGTAGTGCAAAGGAGACGGGAGAAACTAAAGAAGGGTTAATAGAGGAGACAGAGAGGAGAGATGCATTCCACTCTGCAGCACCCAGCTGCACCAGCAGTGCGGGAGTTAACACCACGGCTGCACAACTGGGTGGTTTGAGTCACACCCTCTGGATCCAGCCACTGTATTAGTGTCCTAGGCTGCTGTAACAAAGTACCGCAAATTGGGTGGCTTAAACATCAGAAATTTATTGTCTCACAGTTCCAGAGAAGTCTGAGGTCAAAGTGTTGGCAGGGTTGGTTCTTGCTGAGGGCGAATCCGTCCCGTGCCTCTCTGCTAGCTTCTGGGGCTTTGCCGGCAGTCTTTGGAGTTCTTGGCTTGTCGATGCAGTACCCTGATCTCTGCTTTCATCTTCATACGGCGTTCCCCTTGTGTGTGTCTGTCTCTATGTCAAATTTCCCCTTTTTATAAGGACACAGTCATAATGCATCAGGCCCACCCTAACAACCTCATCTTAACTTTATCATCTACAAAGACCCTTTTTCCAAGAAGGTCATATTCACAGGTACTGGGGTTAGGACTTTAATATCTTTTGGGAGGACACAATTCAACCCATAGCAGCCATGTAGGTTTGAATCCCAGCTCCACTTATTGGCTGTGTGGTTTGGGGAAAATGATTGGCTGTGTGCCCTTGCAAAACCTGCTTATGTCTCTTAGCCCCAGGAACCTGTCTAAAATGGGACAAAGACTACCCTTGGTGTAAGGATTAGCACAAAGGGCCTAAGAAACACCAGTAGTTACTACTGTGCACACAAAGGGGAGTCTCTAGAAAGCCAAGCCCTGGCATCGCTTATTCAGGAATGTGACAGAGAGATCACTGATGGGTCCCCATTTTACCCATTGCTCCCCCCAACCTCCAGCCCCAGTGCCTCGCCTAGTGCCTAGACTCTTAGGGGCTCAGTAAATATTTTCTGTAGTTTATGACTCTGTAACTTAATTTTTACTGTGAGCCACTATGCCCCCAGGGAGACAGAGGCTGAAATGCTGTCAATTTGGGGTTTCCCTCACCCTTTTCCTAGGATTGTAGCTAAGTTTCCATGAATCATGCCATGCCAGGGCTTGGAGCAGAGGCATGGGGGCTGGTTTGTATTTCACTGATCCACCCAGGCTTCTGATGAGACCCACAGTGTCCTGGTTGCTCCTATGGCAGCAGCCCCCAGAAGCCTTGTTTGCGTTCCAACCCCCACCCCCAAGGTCCGGTGGGGCTCTCTGCCACCTCCATGCCTGGCCAGGGCACAGGATCCTTCTGCTGCCTCTGCGCCAGCCTGGAGCAGGGGAGTCTGGGTCTGTCTAAAGCTTCGTCTCTGCAGCCACTGCCTCATGGGGTCTCCCAGGCTCTGCCCGGGAAGGAGATAGAGCACCCCCCTGCCCCTGGGCTTCCCAAGGCGTTCTGGGCACCTGCGCACCTGGGGGCCCCTCGTGCTGACACTGGCCCACCTTGCAGTCGGTAACTTCTCTCTCTACCTCCCCAAGGCCAGCTTCGCTGTATTTTCCCCCAGGCATCTTGGGGACACCCTAATCCTCTTTGTCCTTTGAGGACTCAAAGTTTTGGAAAGCAAAACCAGGAAGACAGTAGCGGACTTTTTGTGCCTTCTTCCCTGATACCTCCCTCCCCTGAGGTATGGAACTCAGCCCAGCATATTGCATCAAGGGGAAAATACCAAGGGAAAAAAGGTTAATATTTAAAAAATATTAGCCCAGCTTGCTTTGGTAAATAAATAAATAAATGATGCTGGCCCAAGGCCCTTGGGTGGGGTGGGGGGGGTAGATCCTGAGCCACTTCATGGAAAACCTCTCTTCTGAGGTCCCATTAACACCTGTGTTCCCAGTGAGAAGGCCTTGAGCCCCCAAACCTTTGGCAGCCAGAAGACAGAGTTCAGGCTGCAGCTTCTAAGGTGTCCAGGTGCTCCCAGACCACCTGCCACAGGTGGAATCACCGGTTTCTTCCCCTTCGCTCCCAAGCACAGCTGCAGTTCTAATGAGCACTCATGTGTGCCACCTGGGGTTATTACAGTTAATATTCTACATCTGACCTCCTTACTGCCTGGAACCAGTTCTTACACAAGCTATGCAGCAAAGTGAAAGCTTTGTCACTCACTACCCATGTGACCTTGGATGACATTGGCTTTCCCCTCATTTTCCTCATAGGTAAAATGGGGATAAGGACACCCACTTGCTGGGTTTCTTTGAGGATTAAGTAACACAGCCTAAATAAAGCCCCAAACCCGTGGCCTGACAGGTGGTGGCTGGCTTGACCAAGCTCTCCTTTGCCTTACGTAGGCAGAGCAGGAAGTGGGATCCGCCAACAAAGTTCCTACAGCAGAAGGGACCCAACCTGTGGACTTTCATCCAATAGAAAGGTGATCACTAAAACCTACTTAGGCCTTAAACCATCCCAGGTTAAGATCAACGTGGACCCCTTCAATAACTAGGCACTCATAGAATATCAGCTGTGATCACTGGGCATTTTCATACACCTGAAAAAGGGCTCCACAGATTGGTGGGTGAGGCAGACGTGGACAGAGTAACAGAAGAACAATGAAAAGGCTGAAAACAACTGGGTTCAAGGTGTTATGGGACCATGGAGGAACAATGTTCACTTGAGGTCATTCATTTATTCAAACCACCTTCATAGCCACCTGTGTTTCCAGAAAGGATACAAAGAAGCCTGGCAGAAATAAGGGCTTCTACCCAACAGGCCATCTATGAGATGGGCCCTGGAGGAGGAGCACAGCAGGACAACAGAGTGTCCAGGCTTGGGGGACAGCACGCTCAAGGGCATGGCTGTGTGGACACACCAGGCCTGGGATGCTGCTTTTCCCAGGAAGGAAGCAGAGTGTTTGTCCCCAGACGCTACCATACCTTGCTCCCTCACCTCTTCAAGGTTTCTGTTCAAATGTCACTTTCTCAACAAGGCCTTCCCATCAGTGGTGTGCCTGAGCCAGCTAGTGCCAGCTCATGAGAGCTGCCTACTAAATTTTCAGGAAATTTGGGATCCTATTAGTAAACACAGACATTAATGGAAACTAAGTTATGTAAACTTATAATTAAATAAATTTTATTAGAAGCCAAGATTTAAAAAAAAAGCCTCAGATCTCATCATTTCCTAATTATTTTACATTTTACTATAACATTATCTATGTTTAAGGTTATTTACATCTATTGTGTCTGTATGGTGGCAATACTATATAATGCTGTGCTACCGTGCACTTCTTCCAGATTTCACCTTTATCCATGTCAACTTCATAGCTTGCAAGCCGTCACGGTGAGAACATTTACACCATGGAAATCGGCCATGGCTACAAATCAGGGCTTCCCCCCCGCCAGAAAGCCATTTGTTAAACTTACCAGCACACCACTGTCAGCCTCCTTATTTAAAATTGTAACCTCCTTCCCACCTTCAGTCCCACTTACTCCGATTTATTTTTCTCCAGAGAACATCCTGCTTTCTAACACGTTACACAATTTACTTAGCATCCCGTCTCACCACATCAGAATGTAAGCTCCATGAGGTCAAGGAGGATTTTCGTTCTGCTATGACCTCCATGTATTTCCAGTACCCAGAGGGATGCCTGGCCCCCAGCTGGTGCTCAGCAAGTCTTTACTGAGTGAATATTGGCGAACGCTGGGCCTCTGTGGATAGGACGGGCGGGGTAGGGGCTGGGGCTCCTCATCCCACCTTGCCCTGGCCCAGTGGAGTCTGTCCTGACTCCACGCTGACCCCACTTGAAGTGGCTCTCTGTTTCTCTCCCTCGCGCCATCCCTGCTGTCTCCTCGGTGCCTGCCTGCAGACTGAGGGAGGTCTTGTGTAAATGTGTTTCTCATGAGCTGAAGTCTATGGGATTTCTCCCGACTCTGCCAGCTCTAGCCTCAGGCCCGAAAGTACTCAGCACATGTCTCTTCCTGTTACTGAGACCAGAGCTCTGTTGGCCTTTACGGCAGTGGTTCCCAAGTGGCCCCTGACCAGCAGCCCCAGCAGCACCGGGGCACTCGTTAGAAACACAAGTTCCTGGGCCCCACCCCAGACACACTGAACCAGAAATTCTGGGGACGGGGCCCAGCAATCTGTGTTTCTGAGATTCTGATACATACCCATTTGAGAACCACTGACTTAAGCCTTAGAGTCCACAGGGGACATTTGGCAGTGTCTGGAGACACTTCTGGTTGTCATAGCGGGGGGCGGGGGGGAGGCAGGTGGAGGCCACGAATACTGCAGACCCTCCTAGAATGCACAGGCAGCCCCTACAACAGACTATCTGGCCCAAATGTCCACAGTGCTGAGGTTGAGAAACCCCGCTTTGAAGTATCCTCACTTTCCTACGTTCATCCTGCCCTCCCTTCCTTCTTTCCTGTAATATTTTCTGGGCAGCCGGCAGCTGACAATAACCAATATGCCACCTCTGACAGTCAGCTGTGAGGAAGACACATGAGAATGGGGACCTGCTTCATGGATGTTTTCATGCCCTAAGCAATAGGGACACTTAAGCTGATCCTTACAATCCAGTGTGTTGAGTGTTAGGATTTGGGAAATATTGAGGCGATGCCCCCAACCCAAGCTTGAAACACCTGGGAGGGCTTCCTGGAGAAAGTGGCCTTTGTGCTGAACCTTCAAGGCAGAGTTAGAATTACTCAGGGGATAGGATAGATTTCGTCATGGACACTAATTACATTTCAGTCACTGTGCTGAGTGTTGTACCAACCTATCTCACCTAATCCCCGCAACACCTTCCGAGATTGACACTACTGTTAGCTCCATTTTACAGATGGGAACACTAAAGCCCAGAGACTCTAAATGACTAAAGCCAGACAGCTAGAAAATGTTGAAGCAGGAATTTGAATCCGGTCTATAGACTCCAAAGCCTGAAAGGAGGTAGTTGCAGTCTACAGACGACAAAGGAGTAGACTGAGAAATTTTTTTTAAAAAAACAGTTAACCTGTGTGTTGTGGGCCAAATTGTGTCCCCTCTAAATTCACATGTTGAAGTCCCAACCTCCAGGACCTTAGAATGTGACCACATTTGAAGAAAAGATCTTTAAAGAGGTGATTTAGTTAAATGAGGGCTTCAGAGTGACCTTTAATCCAATATGACTGGTGTCCTTATCAGAAGAGACACCAGGGATGCGTGTGCACGATGAAAAGGCCACGTGAGGACACAGGAAGAAGGCGCCATCTGCATGCCAAGGAGGGAGGCCTCAGGAGACACCACACCTGTTGACACCTTACCTTGGACTCCAAGCCTCCAGCCCTGTGAGAAAATGAATTTCTGTTGTTTCTCCGGTACTTTGTTATGGCAGCCCTAGGAAACTAACATACCTTAATTCCTGTCTTGGGACATGGCTTTGACGGGGACCTTAAGGAAAACTGACAAACTGACGGGATGTTAGTTGTGTTATGTTTTCTCTGTGGTAGAATAAAAAGCACCAGCAGATTCTGGGTTTTTGTCTTCCTCTCCCTATACTGACACACACACATCTCAAGAGAATCGCTGGGCCCCTCTGTTTCCTCTGCCTCAGGGGCGTCTGCGGAACCAGGGTTGCTGAGAGACAATTTCTCTTTCTGGCTTTTGGAAGAGCCAAAATTCATCACTCCCTCCGCCATTGTGCAATGTGGCCTGGAGGGAAGGAAGGAGCCTGAAGTTGTAGAGACAGATTCCCTGAGGCGAAGAGGTAGTAGAGATCTGAGGGTGCCAGGAGCGGGGCGTAGGGAGACACCCAAGTCCCATTTCCCTGCAGCACCACAGAGAGTGGCCATTCTGTTCCACGCCTGGCATGGCCAACTAGGCCTAAATTCTCAGGCAGTGGAGCCCCGGACCTCAAAACATAGATTACGGGCAGCTCAGCAATGCCAGTATGGATCCACCACCACGGGGACCACTAAGACGTTTTTCTCTGCTTCGGGCCCTAGAACTGATCCAGCTTCTAGGGTGTAAGGCGCGGTTAGCACCAGTAAAAGCTGAGACTGAATCTCCCATCAGTCCTGGGAGATGGAGGGCCCACATTACACTGAGCTGAACTTAAAGCTAAAAAGAAAGCAACATGTTTTTGCACACTCCAATTTGTGCATTAAGATTCAAACCAACTAGGCTTTACTTTCAGAACTGGGATACCAAAAAGCAGGGCAGAAGCCAGTTCAAGGCAGAGCTGAAAACACTTCTTTCAGCAAGAGAGACAGTGGGCCAGGAGAGAGGAGGAATAAGCTACCCAGTGTTTTTCCTCTGGCTCTGCCGCTGTCTCCTGGCTCTGTTTTGTCTCTTGACTAGGACTAATTAAGCTTGTCATCTGCATCAGAGGGATGGGGCTAAGATTAACAAGTTAAGTGGGGAAAAGCTCTTGAAGCTCAGTAGATGAAAGGGGATCTAATTGGCAAGGCCAGCAATGACCGCAGGCAGGCAGGCAGGCGCGGACTCTACCCCTTGTATTAATACTTAGCAAAGAGCTAGTTATAGCTCCTGGGAGGGCCTTCTGCAAACTCCACCCAAGCCTTCAGCACCAAGAGAAGAATCTTCCACATTTTCCTCCAGCTCTACTCTTCTGTGATTCTTCATAAGCTGGCAGGCGGGGCAGGGGGAAACTGTGCACTTCTCTAAACCGACTGAGAGAAAGAAAAGATGTAAGGCTCATTCCTTTTCCCTCGGCACAGGCTGATCTGCGTGAATAGGGGTTAGTGATACACAGGGAGGCAAGCAGGGCATAGAAGTCAAGCAACTCAGGTGATGGCATGAGAGAGACGTCGGTTCAAATCCTGACTCTGCCACTTTCTGAATACAAGAACTTAGGCAAAACACTTAGTACCCTTGAGACTCAGGTTCTCCATTTGCCCAAACGGGGATAATGCTTCCTGCCTCATGGCCTTGTAAGGGTGAGATTTGGGCACATGGTACCCAAATAAATTGCTGCTTTTATTTATGAATGTTAATCAATACTAGTACTGCCTGGCACATAATGAGTGCTTGAAATACCGGTCGTATTGAACCCCTTCATTCAACAGATACTTACTGCGTTATTTATGATGGGTCAGGGAATGTGAGCATTGTATACCCTGGGTGTGCGACAATTCATGGTCGGCCTGCCCGCTCAGACCTGATGTGTATCTCAGAGGATCTCCACAAACTCTCAAATCCTGCCTCGATGCCTTGCTTCTACTCTTAAAAGGCATTACCTGAGTATTTTTTTTTTAAATAAAAAAATCCTAAAAGCAGCTCACAGGTATGTTTGCCTTGAAAGAAAAAGACAGTTGATTCTACCCTAAGAATTAAAGGAGATCATTAGTTTAGAACACCAAAAATTAGCCAAGAAGGAGCTGAGAATTTTAAAGTGCAGGTGCCAGATCGAGTCTGTTAACCTTGCCCCTTCAGTTCCAGGACGGGGGGACCCAGAGTTGCTGTCTTACCTGTTATGTAAATAGACGCCTGGCGGGAATGAGCGCTGGGCAGAACCTGCCGGTTCAGCCACCGTGAGAAAGACTGGCTCCCACGGGGTCCTTCTCAGCACTTCTTCCCACTGCCACGGAGCACAAGCTCGTGTAAATATTTAAGTAACATCTGCCTCCCCCACTGGGCCTGGAGCTGCAGGAGGGCAGGGCACAGGAACCCTGACACTGGGCTCCTGATTGAATCTCTTGGGCCTTGTGTCCCTTTCTATGCTGGGCTCACAGCAGGCAGCATTTCTGGAAGCTCTGGGTGTGCAGGGACTGCTCTGAGGCCTCTCTTTACAGTCTCATCTAATCCTCGAGCCGCCCCAGGAGGTGGGTGCTCTTATCAAGCACTTTTTTGCAAACAAGGAATATGAAGCATATAAGGGTTTTCTGTGACTTGACAACTTGATTCTGCAGAGTGCAGAACCACACTTCCTCAGAGCACACAGGGGGGCTCCAGGGTCTGGCACTGGCCCGGTCCTTCCTGTCCATGCGGCCTCAACACACGTTCGTAGGACGGGATAGGTGGGGTGGGCTGGATGGAGACATGGGTGAGAGGTTGCTTGGGTGCAGCAGGGGCCACATTCCAGGCCTGTGGGCTTCAGCTGCTCACTCCAGAACTGCCCCAGCGAACAGAGCAGAGTGCAGGCTGCTCTCTGCCAATGAGCTGGGTGATTTGGGGCAAGTTACCTCATATGTATGTCTCAGACTCCTCTTTTGCAAAATGGTGATTAAAAGTGAATAAATGATAAAGTCAAAACCACCATAAAATACCATCTCACATGCATTAGTATGGCTACTATTTAAAAAACAAAACAAAACAGAAAATAATGAGTGTTTGTGAGGATGCAGAGAAATTGAAACCCCTGTACCTTCTTGGTGCAAATGTAAAATGGTGCAGCTACTATGGAAAACAGTATGGCGGTTCTTCAAAAAATTTTAAAAAGAATTACCATATGATCCAGCAGGGCCACTTGTGGGTACATACCGAAGGAACTGGAAGCAGGGTCTGGGAGATATTGTAGACCATGTTCATTGCAGCATTATTTATAATAGCCAAAAGGTGGAAGCAACCCAGGTACCCATCAGTGGATGGATGGAGAAACAAAATGTGGCATCTATATACAATGGAATCATATTCAGCCTTAAACAGGAAGGAAATTCTGACACATGCTACAACACAGATAAATCTTGAAGACATTCAATCAGTCACAAAAGTACAAATACTGCAGGATTCCACTTATGTGAGGTGCACAGAGTAGTCAAATTCATAGAGACGAAGTAGAATGGCGGTTGCTAGAGGCTGGAGGATGTGGGGGGGATGGCGAGTTATTGTTTAAAGGGTACAGACTTTCAGTTTGGGCGGACGAAAGAGTTCTAGAGATGGATGGATGGATGGTGGTGACAGCAGATGCGCTTATATTCACCATCAGTTCCGTTCACAATGAACCATACAGTTAAAAATGGTTAAGGTTGTAAATGTTATATGTGTCTTACCCCAGTTAAAAAAAAA
>CM052444.1:61609896-61630883 GCA_028533085.1 Varecia variegata
GCTGGATGAAGAAGGTAGAGGCCTCTTGGAAGAAGTAGGATTTCACCCTGGGACCATTAGGGTGGAGAAATAATTAGGACAGTGGCTTTCCATTGTTTGTGTGGAGGGTGGCTGGGAAACATCACCCCCCAACTCCACAGACCCCCATCCACATTACAGATTGGAGTGGGGCAATCTGGTTTGGAATCCTGGCTCCATCACCTATCAGCTGGGTGACCTTCGGACAGTCACTGGCTATTTCTGAGCCCCAGGGTCCTAATCTATAAAATTGTGGTAAAAATACCTTGTTTGCTGAGCTGTTGTGAGACCAAAGGAGCAAGCACATGAGAGACGCCAAGAGATCAATTAAGATCAATCTCTTCTGTTTTTGGCCCTCTTCTCTGGCCCACCAGATTAAGGAGTCCAGTAATACCTGTATAATGAGGGATGAGTTGCAAACTGGAGACAGAGAACAAACCTAATTAAATTACTGGAAGAGCTTAAATTATCTTCCCCTGACACCAGGCTTTTTTTCGGTGGGGTGGGGAGTGAGAAGGGTTGTTGAGAATGGAGGAAGCCCTTGGAAAAGGGTGTGTGTGGTGAGGACTACAGGGGAAGGGCCTAGAAAGGGAGAGGTGGGCACTGAGGACATTAGGTATAGCCAGCACCCAATAGGGGGTCAGATTTCCTTTGGAGGAAAGGGAGGGTACCAACATTTGTTGAGCATGACTAAGTGCCAGGCACTGTGCTAGATGCCAGGGATACATCCTTGAATTATACATGACCTTTGCCCTAAGAAGCTCCAGTTTTGGGGCAGACATTTGCAGGAAAATAAACCATTATAATCCATATAATTATAATAAGAACAAGATAGCACAGACGACAACATGATTAATATTATGAGGCTGTCATATGGAAGGTGGGTCTTGAAGGGTGAACAGGAGTTCATTAGGAAGCCAATCTAAGGAAAGGAAAATGACATAAAGTTCAGCACTGCTGGCATAAAAATGGTTTGAGGGATGAGGCCGGAGAGGGAGGGATAGTCTAGATGATGATGGGCCATGTTAGCCTTTATCCTGGAGTGATGATGGTGGCCAGTGAAAGATTTTGAATGAATGGAGGCCTATGCCAATTTTCACGTTAGAAAGACCTCTCTGGCAGCAGAATGCAGGGTGCATTGGAGGGGGGCAAGCCCGGAGACACAATGCCAGCCAAGGTGCAGCGTACTATGGTCCAGGAGAGTGGAAGAGGGTCTGAACCAGGAAGCTACAAGGCCATCTTCTCCCGAGTTGCTCAACCACGTGCAATCTTGTCCTCTTCTAACCCATAGCATGTGGCTTCCCTCACTCATGGCCCAGTGACCCTGGGCCGTGTGTTGTGATTATCTGTGTATTTGCTCTCCCTCCACTGCCAGCTTGGGAGCACTTTTTCCTGTCTGCATCTCTGGGCCTAGGAGCTGGTTCACAGCTGGCACCAACGTGTTCTGAGGGTCACGGTGTTCAGGAAGAGGAGCGTGGGGTGCACACAGCCTGTGACAGTGCATGACCTCCAGGCCCTCTGCTCGTTCATTTCCCCTTCTCTATTTGTCCTTAATCAAACTATGAAAAGAAATGTCTTAACTGCCTTCTGTATTGTTTTGTGAATCAACAGAAGAGTCCAAACCGTTTCTCTTGCATGTTTACCCACCAGAGCTTTAAGGAACTAACACATAATCAGTGGAGGAAAGACCAGCTGGTGGTAGTTGGATGTCGTCTGCATGGCTGTTTGTTTCCCCTGCAGGAGAAAAGCTGATGGTGGTTGGTAGTCCAGGGCGTTTTTCCAGGTGAATTTGCCAGTCCACAGAGACACTTGCACGCAGGCACTTTCTTTCTCACTCTTCCATGACTCTCCCTTTGCTGCTTTCTGTTGCATCTGCGTGGGCACAGACAGGGCGGTTGCAGGTTAACTGGGGCCGAAAAGTTGTTATCACCTGACATCTGTGCCAACAGCTTATGTAAAACGAGCTGATTCCAGCAAGCACATGTCCCAGGCGGGAGCGCCCCCCCCCCCCCACCGCCTCCCGCGGCATGGGCCAGGCGCCTGGGAGCCGAGTGTTGCCGAGGGCCAGAAGGAAGCAGTGCCCGGGCTGGGGCGACGACGGAAGGAGCAGCCTGTGAGAAGGGCCGGGCCATGTGGGCAGAGAAGTCAGGCAAGGGAGGACTGTGAGTCCCGGGCAGCACCTGTTCCCAGGGAGTAAATAATACTTTACCCTTGTGTCATACGCCTGCCTGTCGCCGAGCAGGCATCCAGTTCATCCCTCGTTGTGGGCTGCCGTCCTCGCACCAGCGTGCTGCAGGTTTAGAGTGTGCTTTGGAAAAGAAATCAAAGGTCCTGAGGGCTTCTGCTCCCAGCTCAGCTCAGCGTCCCTCCCAGACTCCCGTTTCACAGCTGCTGCTCAACTGCAGGGCTCGTGGGGAGGGCCTGCCGAATGTTTGGATCTGGTGCCCCCAGCTCCGGATGGGAGCGGCGATGGGGGCAGAGAGCCTGAGACCGC
Source organism: Varecia variegata (assembly GCA_028533085.1). NCBI lineage: Eukaryota > Metazoa > Chordata > Mammalia > Primates > Lemuridae > Varecia > Varecia variegata. Next base: position 61,612,409 of record CM052444.1, read on the forward strand.
CCTCGGCTGTGGTCCTGGGAGGACAGGTGCTGGCAGCTGCAGCCTCGTCCCGGTCCCCCTCCCCCCCTCCCCGCGGCTCTCCTCTCTGTTTACAGTCTACTCGCTTGACAATATTTGAAGTATTCTAAATATGGGCGTCATAGCCCAAGACAGAACGCCAGGCCCATTGTGCAGAAGGGGAATTAGCGAGTTTAAAGACAGGGAAGATTAATTGGTCTGTTTGGGAATGATTCAGTTTGGCGATTACTCTGTTTTGAAAGAACATCATTTATAGGTTTAAGTAATAGTGCCGTGGTTAAAAACTTGGGTGCTGAGGGCAAACAGGCCTGAGTTCAAATTCCAGCTTGGCCACTGGCCTTGAGTAAATTCCTGTGTCCCCATTTGTTGGGGACAATTGCATTGGGTTTGCCCAGAATTGTCTGAGTGCTGGGGACCCCCTCAGTCCTGGACACACCTAGAAAGGGATAATGATCCTGCTTAGCTGCTCTGACCAGCTAAACCTCACGGTGCTGATCACGGTGTCCGGCACAGTGAGTGCTCCACTCAGTAAGCGAGTATCCCCTGCCCTCCTGAGTACCTGAAAGTCTTGGCTGCCCCAGGGACCCTGCTGTGGGGTGCAAGAGGCAAAGCCACAGACATACCTGTCTCTGTGCAAACTCATTTTGGAGCTCACCCTGGTAAGTAGCTGGTGGTATCTCTATTTTCCTGATGAGGAAATTAAGTCTCCAAGGGGTAGTAAGATTTGCCAAAGGTTAATAACTGGAAAGGGAAGGACAGCCCTCTTGAATGCAGGTCTTCTCCAACAAGCCCTGAGTCCTGCCATCCTAGGCCATTCCACCTCCAGTTCATACCCTGGACCGAGTGCACGAGCCTCTGCTCAGACTGTCCCCTCTGACTACCCTTCCTCCCAGCCCTGCCGCTTTTGGCTGGCAAATTCCCATTCCCCTGTGGTCCCAGCTCAGGCATCCTCTTCTCCAGGCAGCTATACTGACCCTTCACTCTCTGCTCCCTCCATACCCTTCATACGTCTCTGTGGCTGCGTATCCCTCACAGTAATAATTTGCTAATGGCCTGTGTCTGGCGAGCTCCTTGAAGGCAGGGATTGCGTCTGTCTTTCCACCTCCCCCAGAGCCAAGCACAGTTCGTAACACCCACCAGGTGCCCCACAAATGTTGCAGAACTGAATTGAGTTCATTAAGGTGTGACATTGTTGTTTTATGCTTAATAGCTACTATTACTTGAGTGCTTATGATGTGTCACATACTATGCTGAGCATATATACTTTCTCATTTAATCCTGGGCACAAACCCGTGAGGTTTGATAAATGACAAATAGGAAAGTAAGACTCAGAGAGGTTATATAACCTGCCCAAGGTCACACAGCCAGTGAGCAGCAGATACAAACTTTGAGTCTGGATGTGCCTAAGACATCCTTAACCACTGGGCTCTTGCAATACCATCAGTGCCTAACTACTGAGTGCCTTGCACACATTAGGCATTCGGGACTAGTCAAGTTGAATGGATGGCATGGGGCAGGGGCTGGCAAGTTCTCCACGGAGGTGCAGCCCTGGGCACGTGGTCATTGTCCCTGGGCTCTCACAGGCCAGCTGCTGTCAGTGGTGTGTTTTCAGAAACTGGCACGAAAAGCTCTTCCTAATTCCAGAGCTCATTTTCACCCTCATGCCTTTCCGGCCTTTCTCATCCTCCCGGGGCAAGGTGAGGTCTGAGAAAGCTGAGGAATGTGGCTGAATTGTCTTCAACAAATTCTTTGCTGATAAAACCTGGGGGAGTTTCCAGACGTTTTCCTATGACTGTTCCAGCTAAGAACATTGGGCTGAGCTACAATGACTCAGCCCTGGAAAACCAGGGCTGCCGAAGGTTCCCAGGAAGTCAAGTTGCTGGAAATCACAGGCAGCCCCAGTATCTTCGGGACCTCCTTGTGGGGGAAACAGGCAGAAGGAGCACCCTCCCAGGAGTAGGAGAGGCTGGAGAGGTCTGGAAGCATTGGTGTCTCCCTCTCCCATAACTTCTGATCTATAACAAACCTCAGAAATGGACTCGGAGTGCAGGCCATAGATTAGGCTCCTGACCTTGCACTTACTACCCATGTGACCACAGCCAGTGACACAACCTTCCTGAGCTTCAGGGCCCTCTCTGCAGAGGGCTGGTATGAGATTAAAAGAACGAAGTCTACCCAGGGCAGAGCGCCGAGTAGGGACTTGACAGTGGCAGCTATTATTGTGGGAGGGGATTGGGTAAACTGTGAGCGGAGCTTGCAGCATCTGGGGTGGCCACGAGTCCGCCAAGACTTCCCTGCTCAGCTGCTGTGGCATCGCTGACCGCTCCCACGCTGAGCGGCACGTACTGCGTTCCCCGAGCTGGTGGCTCCAAACTGTGTTTTCTGCAGGCTGGTATCTGCAGGAAGGAATGGTTTACCCCCGGCCCATTGTGTTTGTAGTACGTGTGTTTTGCCTTGGCGAGCTGCAAGTGCATGACCCTGGGACATTGTCTCAAGGGGACTTTTCCTCCAGAGGTCAGACTGCGTCTGCTTTCTTGCCTGAAATGAGGGCTCAGGAGCTTCACGGTTTGGCTGTTTCCCCTCCCCCTCCCCGCTCCCCTTTCTATGGCAGAGCCAGAGGCAAAGTAGAAAATTTGTGCTCAGGTGAAGAAAGATGTGTAATGTCAGATAATATCTTCTTATTTCTGACTTTGAAGCGTGTCAGAAAAAAGCCAAATGGCCTAAAATTGACAATACTTAGCCTTTTAAGTGTGGTCGTGACTTCTTGTCAAGTCAACAAGTATCTATTAAGCTGTAAGTGTTCGAAGACGGGAGCCGTGAAGCCTTTATGGACAGAAAGGCTGTGGCACTGATGTGGCAGGGAAGAGATTAAAGCCGGAGAGGAGGAATGACATTCCAAAGGTCACCAGGCAGCTGGGGGGAGGCAGGATTTAAACACAAGACTGCTGTTTGGCTTCATTCTCTCTCCTTCTCCTCCTCTTTCTAATGGCCACACCGCGGTGTCACTGGTGTGTACAGGATGATAAAAGGACACCAAGAATTAAGGGGAACACCTGCCTTTGAGGAGCTTTCAATTTAGGGTACAAACAGGTTCAATGACGAGCACGTGATCCCCAATAGCGTGGTGCTGGGGAAAAGGTGAAGGTTTTCATGCACGGCTGACCACATCCTAGGTCTGATCCCGGATGCGCCCGCCATTCACCACTGTGGGACCTGGGACAAGTTACCTAGCTCCCTGACACCCCAATTTCCTCATTTATAAGGCGACCTCTTAGGGTCGTTATGAAAGCATTTATTATAGAGCCTAGCGCATGCTAGGTGTACAATAAATGGTGGCCAAAATAAACCAAGTCCTATAAAAATGCTGCCTCTTTTCATTATGCTTCCCTGTGGGTAGCTTGTCATTTGCAAGGTGGATTTATGCCTGGTTTCTTCCTTCAGTCCTCATAAGAGCCTTCAAAGATAACCAGGAAAGATTATGAATAAATATTTGCTGAATAAATGGCTAAATGGATGCATGAATAATGAAACTAACATATGCAAAGCACTTGCCATGTGGAACTGTACTGAGCACTTTACCTGTTCCGTGTATCTTATGTAATACATGCATTACAGCTGCACAACAACTCTATGAGCTGGGCACCATTAGCGTCCCCATTTTACAGATAAGGAAACTGAGGTTCAGAAGATATTAAATAACTTGCCTAAGGTTATACAGGTAGTATGTGACTTAGCTGAGAATGGGTCCAGGTAAGCTGGCTCCAGAGTTTGGACCCCTAACCAGAAAACTGTAGTGAATGAATGCATATTGAATGAAGGAATATGGAGGCCAGGTAACCACCTATTTTACAGATATTGAAACTGAGGCTGACAGAGCATAACCAACCTACCCAAGGTTGGATAGTTGGTTTAGTGAAAAAATGACAATCACATGGCAGGATTCTACTTCCCTGCCCCCTTTTAAGTTAGGTGTGGCCATGTGACTTGCTTTATCCAATAAAATGTGAATGAAAGTTACATACAGTACTTCTAGATGGAAGAGTTGAGAATTTGCCACATTTCTGAGAAGGCTGTGTTGAAATGAAGCCTCTATCTGCCTTGGTCCCAGAGTGATGAGAAGGAGCAGTCCATCTGCCTACCAATGATAGTAGTAAGTGAGAAATAAATGTTTTCTGCATGAAGCACTGAGCTCTGGGGGAGCCAGTTTGTTATCACAGCAGACCCTGGCTTCTCCTGAATGATACGGGTGGAGCTAAGAATGAGAGCTTCAGTAATCAAACACCTCATGCAACTCCTGTTCCGTTCCCTCACCGCAGCCATCCCTGCACACACAGGTGCTTTACTTACCAGTGACTGCTCCTCCAGCTGGATTAATCTGATTGAATGAGCTGGATCATTTATGGCATGAAGGGAAGACAGCTGTTGAATTCCAGCGCCTGATAGAAGGCTCTAGACAGACATTGACAGCTTGGCTCTGCTAGTTGGATACAGCAGACACCCTCTCCCAAACGTGCTGCCTTGTGTTAGTTTTTAACAAATAAAATATTGCATAGAGAGTGAGCTTTTCATCAAGCAAGATGTAAGTGTTTAGATTATCAACAGCACTTAAAGCCTAAAGATGTAAAGTCAAGTTTAATTAACCAGTTTTGTATGTGACTGATTTTTTAAAAAGTCTGTAAAGAGTTTTAAAAATAATTAGATACATAATTTAATAGGCTTTTCACTTTCTGTTTGGCAGACATAATAGCAATTAAACAATGGCTATGGATATCAAAATACTCAACTAATTTTAAAAAAATATTTTGACTGGTTAACTGAATCCAACTAGAATTTTTAAAATCCAGTCCTATATGGAGAAAGTATCCCTGACATTTAATGAGAGAAGATCATGCAAAAGGAAAGTGTCAGGATTTTAAATACTGATTTCCATATATTGATTTTGTTTAATTAAAAATTTATAGTAATACCAAGAAGTCAACAGGGTCTAGGTCTAGCTGAACTGTATATTCATCTTTATATATTTTGCAACCTCCAGTTTTTCATAGACTTTACATTCTTCTTTATATTTTTCAATGTTTTTTGAACTTTTACATATACTATTCTTATAATAAATAGAAAAAAATCAAGTTTTTAAAAATTAAGTTATGATAAGTGATGCTTTCTTTCCAGAGATTGTCTATCTTTAGGGCCACTGCAGGTCCAAAGTTGAAGGTATATCTGATAATCTGCGCCCAGCAGTGTTGTCCCAGAACCTCACCATGTAAGGGCTGGATAAGACCCCAGAGCACACTGGGAACAACGTCTCCATCTTAAAGATAAGGGGCCCAGAGAAGGGATGTGCTGGTGAGTGGTAAAGTAGAGCCATAGAGCCAGTACTAGAACCCAGGTTTGTATCATGGCAAAGTTTATGCACTTTCCACTTCCCCCTCCAATTTACAGGAACCTGTAAGCTCCACGGTTCTCATTACTGCACTAGATGCTCTTCTGAAACTTACGTAGATACAACTTTATCCCCGATGGTCGGATACTGTCTTCCATTTGCATAGCACTTTACAGTTAAAGCACTTTGAAATGCATTTCTCATTTAAACCCATAACAGCCCTGTGGGTTGCAAAGGACATTTAGCACTGAAACTCAGTCCTCCTGTTTTCTTGGCAACCTCTTTCCACAGCTGCATGCTCGCTGACCTTTATATATTTATTCAGGGTGGAAGTCCATGTGACATCAGCCATATCCTGGTGCCTCTATTCCTTAACCATGTAGTTTAGGGCAAGTGACTCAACCTATTTATACAATGGACATATTAATGTAGGCTGTTAAGATAATCCAAAGACATAACATGGGTAGGGTGCCCGGTCCACATTCATTTCCATGTCGAAGCTTACCAGGCCCTCTTACACATTCATGTGACCAATAACTTCATGGCATGCCCCTTCTGCTGCCTTCTATAAGGTCTTCTCCATGTCACAGGCTGGTGCCCCCTGCCTCACCAAACCCTGCCCTCCAAGGCAGTATAACCTCCTCTAAGAAGCCTGCCCTGACTCCTTCAGCCAATAGATTAATATATATATACGCATATATATAATGCGTATGTGTGTATATGTACACACACATAATATATGTGATTTTTAAAAAGACTTCATCCCTTGTTTTTGCTCCATTAGAAGAGCAGATGAAGATCTGGAAGGTCTATGCTTTTCTTCACAAGCTTTGAAAAACAAAGGTAAAGAAATGCGAAAGTTAAAACCAGGTAGAGGTTAATGGGGGGAAGGGAAGGAGGAAAGCCTGAGAATGAAGGAAGGAGAAGAGATAGTATCTCATTTAATCCTCGGAGCAATCCTGTTATGACTTCCCCTTTACAGCTGAGGAAAGTTAGGTGCCCCATCCAAGGTTGCAGATTAGAAACTCTCTTTGCCTAATTCTGAAGTTGGTGCTTTTCCTGCAAAACCAGGCTGTGTTCCCCTTACCAGGTGGAGTGGGGTGGTGTTTAGGCACACACACTCTGAGCCAGACTACCTGTGTTGACTCCCAGTCCTGCCACTTAACAGCTGTGTGAAACCTTGGATGAGTTATTTAACTCTAGGCCTCAGTTTCACCACCAATAAAATGGGAATAATAAAAAGAGAATGATCACTTCATCTGGCTGTCATGGACATGAAATGATCTCTAGCAAGTAAAGCACTTAGCAAAGTTCCTGGAGCAGAGTTAGTCCTGCGTAAGCATTAGCAATGATCACCTGGCAGACCTCCCACACCGAAAGGCAGCTCTGGCCCTGGCAGAATTCTGTGGGTCCAGGAGGAGCCTACTTCCTCATTACCCCAGACCCAACTTCTCCTTTTCCCTCCTTTCCCAAGCGCATGACCCAGCCAGGATCCCAGCCGCTCGCGTCAGGACAGCATAGGTTCCCGTCCTTTTCGTCCTAGGGTACGGGTGGAGTTTGGATGACAGGAAATACATCTTGTAGAGAGCAAACCAATGAAAACAAAACTCTGCTATATGACACATTTAACCAATTTCTTCTTTTGAGTTTCTGCAGTTGGGTTTCTATGTCACACACCAGCAATGTCAGTTTCCGCTTTATTTTTATATCCCCCATAGTTTCCGACGTAGTTAGAGAATGGCCCAGGGATCACAGAGCTACTGAATGGAGGAACTGGGATTCGAACCTAGATCATCTGATTCCACACCCCACAGGGCCTCACCCTCCCTTATGGAACATGCCTTGAGGACAGGCGTCACCTCCTAGCCTTCTTCTGGCCATGGCCAGCACCTAGCAGCCTGCCCATAATGGTCGGTACCCACCAATAGCCTTGTTGCCTGACAATATCAAATGTTTTCACTTAATCTCATCTCTGCAGAGTTGATTAACTAAGGATTAAATTGAGTTCATTTGTTCATTCATTCACTCATTCATCAACTATGTGCTGAATGTCTCGCCTGTGCCAGGCACTAGGCCAGGTGCTAGGGGTTGAAAATGAACAAGACAAGCTGTCTGTACTCAAGGTGCTTAGAGTCCAGGTCAGGACTCCAGTGCAGGGTTTCTCCATCCTGGGCGAACATTTCAATCTCCTGGAGAGCTCTTTTAGAAATGCTGCTGATGCCTGGATCTCACCTCCAGTGATTCTGATTTAACCGTTACGAGGTGGGGCCCTAAGCTTTTTTATGTTTGTTTTTTAAGAATAAACTTTCTACTTTAGAACACTTTTAGACTCACAGAATTATTACAGAGTATAGTTCCTGTATACTCCACATTCAGCTTCCTCTGCTATTAACATCCTACATCAGTGTGGCACCTTTTTCACAATGAGTGGACTAATATCGATTCATTATCATTAACTAAAGCCCACACTTTATTGGGATTTCCTCAGTTTTTCTCTAAAGTCCTCTTTCTGTCCCAGGATCTCAACCACAGTACCACATTACATTTAGTCCTCCTGTCTCCCTAGGCCTCTCTTGGCTGTGACAATTTCTCGGCTTGGGTTTTGTTTGTTTGTTTAAGTTCTTCAGATCCTAATGTGCAGCCATAGTTGAGAATTTCTGGTCTAGGGTCAAAAGCGTGGGGACTCTAGAGGCAGGCTTTCTGGGTTCCAATTCTGGCTCTACTACTTAGTAGCCACACTGCTTGACTGTCCTTGGTCCCGTCAAGCAATCCCTTGGAGGCTCCATTTTCTCATGTGTGAAATGGGGATATTAGTATAATATACTAGTAACGACCCCCTACGCTGCTGTGAAAATTCAATGAAGGCAGCATTTCCCAACTTTTTCACGTTGTACATACTCATGGCATTTGTATTAAGTATTGGAATAACACACAGTACAAATTATAATGGTATAAACAGGTGAATCTACTCATAGCCAGGGATAAGAGGATCAAAGACTGAGGCTCGTCCAGCTCTGGTGTGCCATGTAGAAAGTTCTGGGCTGACACATCTAAAAGTACTTAGATTGTGCCCAGGCCAGCGTAAGCCCCCGTAATGTTGGCTACAAAGAGGGGGAGACAAATCCATGAACAGCAAGGAGCACCACAGACCGGGTCAGTGACAGTGGCGAGAGCCAGGTACTTCAGCGGCCCTTTGTAATGACCTGTGTGTCTTTCCAAAGGGGAACTGCTCTCACTTCCTGATGGATTTTGGGTGACCAGCTAGGGACACACCTCAGGACAGCTCATCACACTGTGAGGAGCAAGAGCGGCCAGGCCACTGACACCTGAGGAACGCAGAGCACCCAGGAAATGAAACGCTGGAAACTGAAGACGGAGCCTCCCGCTCTGCGCCGCGCTCCCGCGGCCGCCCGCCTCTCTGGCGCCACCGTCTGGTGTCGGCTGGGTGGTTTACAACTGCCAGTACCTGCCACGACCCTGTTTTTTTGTTTTTTTTTTTTAATGGAGATTTTTGCTCCTGCATGGAGAAACTTAAGACGTGGGCACACCAAATAAAACCAATTTCTTGGGATAAAAATATTAAAATCTACAATGGAAAAAAAACAGTTAACACCATCTGGGCCCACAGCAGATCCCAGAGAATATGTTCATATAATTTAAAAATTCTCCCTTTTCCTACTTGACCTTTTGATACAAAATGACCTCTTATAGTTGCAAGCTGTGGTTTTTGGTGCTGAGGTCCATAGGACAAGCTAGGAAGCTTTCCAACCTTGAGCTGAATTCCGTGAGGGGTCATTTGGCTTTTGGATGAGTTTTTCCTCGTCTAAGAGGTAGCAGCAACAACAGCGCCCGCCTTCTGGACAGCTGCTTTCTTGGCGTGAGGGGCCTGTAGAACCACCACGGCTTCATCCAGTTTGGAGCAGAGACACTTGGAGGCCCCCAGCACGTGCAGCAGCTCGGAGCTGTGGGTCTCCTGCAGCATCTTACCATCTTCCCGGCCAGGTCCGAGTGCATTGCTCCAACGAGCGGGAACAAACATGCTCCCAGCATCTGCTTCTGTTCCTGGGCAGGGGTCTGTGCCAGCCTGGAGGCCGTCAGGGGCTCCTGCCCTGCACAGGGACTGCAGGCTGTGGTGCCTGTCGAGGCCATTCTGCAGGAGGAGGGCTGTGGACAGGGGAGGCAATGCCACTGGTCATTTTGCCCCCAGCCAGGCTTTGTGACCTCAAAGTTGAGCTCCATATCAAGTTCCTGGTTCAACTGCTCCAGTCAACCTTATGTAACAGAAACTTTTATTTTCTTCCCATTTGCTAGGTGTGTATTTCCAGAGGCTGAGAAATTAGAAATGGGAAGTACTGTTAACTTGAGATGGTTCGCTTGGCAAATTGCCCACAGATGTGCCAACACCATCCCTGTCTGACAGTTCTTGTGCCTTTGAGACCCAGAGAGACTTATGGATGATTTCAAAATACTAATAAATGCTGATGTGCAGAAAAGACTTCTCACCATTATTCTACACTGTTCTTTCTGTATTCCTCATCTTATAGTGAAGTGCATAAATGACAAGAGTTTTATAGTTGACAGAACAGGGTTCAACTTTTAGCCCTGCCGTGTGACCTTGGGTACGTGACTTAACCTCCCTGAGCCTCCACTTCCTTATCTGTAAAGTTGGGATGAACACGCCATCTTCAAAGGGTGCGTTGGGAGGAGTGAGAAGCACAAAGCGTGCAGCAGAATGCTGGCATGGGAAGAGCGCAGTCTACAGTAGCTAGGACTGCGGTGTCCCCCGCAGCTTTGTGAGGCAGGGCAGGTATTGTCCCACTTCATAGATGAGGAAATTGCAGCTCAGAGACGCAGAGTGACTGATCCATGTGAATGGCAGAGCTAGCTGGGCTCAGACTCAGGTTTGCCAGATGCTGAGTCCACGGCTCTTTCCTCACACTATGTACAAACTACCTCCCCTTCTCCCTGCCTCAGGGTGGCAGACCCTCAGCGGAGGCTGAGACCATGTGGCTGGAGAAGCGTCCACGGTAACAGGGAGCCACCAGATGGGCATGACCTGGGCACCCGGGCTGGGAATGAGGAGGACCCAGACACACAGCTGGGGAAATTCAACCCCTTGTGCTGGGCAGGGAGGGCCCAGGGGCATGTGACGCTGAGGCTCTCAGCATCAAAGGACAAATGGCCAAAGTAGTGGTGAAGGCTGACACAGTGACACAAGAGGCCAGACAAGGAGGCATATGAAGTCACTCAGACACAGGCAGAAATGGAGGGAGGAAAATTCAACTGAAGAGACTCCAAGATAGCCTTAATTGAGCCTAACTTGCCTCTTGTGGGTGTGGCAGGTGAGAACTCCCTTGCCTGTGGTAGAATCAGTTAAAACATTCCTTTAGGTGGTGCGTAGTGGCTCACACCTGTAATCCCAGCACTGTGGGAGGCTGAGGCAGAAGGAGCATTTGAGACCAGCTGGGGCAACAAAGCAAGACCCTATCTCTACAAAAAAGCAAAACAAAACCAAAACACATTCCTTTCACATGGCTTCTAATAACCAAAAGAGTGTCTTTCCTTTCTTTCTTTAGCAAACTCCTTACTCACTCCTCTCATCTGTCCTCAAGTTTAGAATCAAATGAAGTGAACGAGGAGAAATGAGATTTGACCTGGGAGGCTCTGGCTGTCCATGTGATGTCCACGTGCCAGTCCAGTAAAAGTGACCAGAATTTCTGGAATGGGAGTCATGGGATCTTAGACTGAAAGGTCATCCAGCTCAAGTTTCCCTGCAGTGCATGAAACTTCCCTTCCAAAGTGGTCTGCCAGGCTTTGCTTGGACACCTCTGGTGATGGGGAGCTCACTACCTCCCTGGGCAACCCCTTACCTATATGGACAGCTCTGAATTTTAGAAAATATTTTCATATTATGTTTGTCAGGATTTCTTCAGTTGTCGGTGACAAAAAGTTCATTTGTCTTTAGCAAAAGATAAATTAACAAATAAGGAATAAATTGTGTAGTGGACCCTAATGTGCCACCTGATGTCTCTCCAATAAAGAACTGTTACCACCAGCTGCTGGAGAGCTGCCAGCAGACAACCTTTAACTGTCAGCCCCTTCTGGACTTGCTCTGCTGTGGCTGCCCTTCCAGGGGCAAGCCACAGTCAGTGAATGATCAACACTGGAGCATAAACACCTGGCCATCTCCACCCAACTCCGACAACTCTGGAAGGCTGTTCTAGCTCCAGAGCTCCTCTGGCCTTGGCTGAGGCTGTCTTCAGGGCTGCATTTGGCCAAGTCCTCCCTCTGCATCTTCTACTCCCTGCCCCTCCCTTCCTCAAGTGTTGATCCCGAGGGCATTCCCTAATAAATATCCTACACCCTGAACTCCATCTCAGAGACCCTACACCCTCTGGGCTCCCCTAACAGAAAGATGCAGGTGCTATCAGCACAGCTGTTCCAGGGGCTCAGGATGAGAGCCCGGGCTCAGTGTCACCCCTTCCTAGATTCTTCTCACCTCTGTGTTGACTCTCTCACATGGTCCCCAGCGACCACACGTGTCCATGCAGCCCTAAATCCAGTGGGGCAGGGGGCTTTTTACCATTTTGTAAAAGTTTAAAACTTACTTTTTATTGAGTCAATTTGGGTCACACGCTGATTCTTGGACTAATGATTGTGGCCAGAGAGGATGAGATATGCTGATTAGCTTAGGTCAGGGTCTTAAGACCACCAAAGTGGACCATGGGGGCCAGGACCCGGGGGTGCTGCTCCCTGAGCACACGTGGGTTCTGAGACCAGAAGGAAAGAGCAGGCAAAGCCCACAGGGGTCTACCACAATGAGGCCACGAGGAAATCACTCTCTTTGCTGTCTCCACCCTGGGGCCACACGAAACAAAGCTGGCGCCCTCTTTCATAAGACAGCCCTTCAAGTATTGGAGGACGTCCCTCCGACCCCCACCTTCAGGCTGCACTCTCCAGCCCTGCTCTTCCGTCGCTTGCTGTATAGCACAGCCCTGAGCCCTCTCGCCTCTCGGGGCATTTTTTTCTAAACACAACCTATTTATTGCCTTTAGCGTTCAAGTGTGCTGCTCAGAATGAAATATAGCATTCTTAAAAGAGTATGAGGTCATCACTTCCCTCCTTCTAGGTATTCTACTTCTAGTGATGGAGTCCAAAATCAGGATAATGAGTTTTGGTGGACACAAACGTTGACTATAACACACCTACTATTTGCTGAACTCCGTAAGTAGCTTTCCCACGTTGCAGTGCTGTCATATAGCGCCTTGTTCCATGGTTGCACGGTGTATTTTGACACAATATTGTATCTAATAAGTCACAGTTCTATATGTATATTGATTAGATGTTAGAGTTCATCATATTTTGACTCTGTGTGCAGGTATATAAAATCACGTGTGTGAGAAAGAGTACTAGATCAGAGTCCCTGGATTCAGGTCCTAAGCTCTGACATTTACGAGTTGTGTGTTGTAACCTTTGACAGGTCTCTCAGTCGCTCACTTTCCACGTCATCATATCTAAAATGAGTAAATATTATGTACCTCACATGAGTTGTACACATCAAAATAAAATAACATATATGAAAATGCTTTTGAAACTAAGTGTGTGCATGCACCTAATGTATACCATGTTACTGTATAAAATGATTTTCTTACTATAGGTCACAGCTCAAAAATTTGAAGAAAAACACTGCCCAGCACCATCTTCACTGTTGCACACACACACATACACACAACAGAAGCAAAAGTTTCATGAGACAATAATGTTCTTCTTATATATGATCAAGTGAAAACATAACAAAGTTAAATAGCAAACGTGATTTTATTAATATTCAAATATAACATAGAAAAAGATCCCAAAATAAATAATATAAAACTGAAAATGTTGGTCATGACTTTCGATTTCACAGCCCATCAATGGGTTGCAAGTCAGTCTTGAAAAACACGGGTCTGGGAGAAGAGAGACGAGCAAGGTGCATCTCCTGGGCGCCCAGGGAGACCAGGCAGCCCGCACAGAGCTGCCGAGGCCGAGGCCGGGGTGAGAGGAGCCGGAAAGGCCGGGAGAGCCACCCGCAGAGCCACCCGCAGAGGGTGGGCCTGGGCGCTGTGAGCAAACGCCTGGCCCCTTGCCCCTGCCGCAGAGGGAAGACGATATTTTGCTGCCTACAGTATCATGCTGAGAGAAGGTCATGGAACTAAATACTTACAAGATAAAACCTGAAGACATCCTTGCAATAAGAACATATGTGTATACAAATAAACTATATACATATATACATTTCAAAACTCTTAAGAAAGACACAAAGAAGGCAATCGTGGCCGTGATATGTGATGGGTGGGATGAAGTTCAGGGTTTTCTCTCATACTTCTTTAGGGAGTCATACATTAGGCACAATTTATTTAATTGCTCACACTTACTTCTAATCTCTGTGGAAATGAAACTGCTTAAACTGCAAAGGTGATAAAGCTTTGAAAGATGTAGACAGGTGTGGTTCCTGGCTCCAGAAAGCTCCCCTGCTCCGGTGTGCCGCCCTCCCCTCCCTGCCCACACCGCCCACCCCTGCGCCCGCCACGCTCAGCTCAGCGTCACTCACGGCTGCAGACGGGCCCTGCGCCCCGGGCTGCAGCCCCAGGTGCAGACGGGGCAGGACTATAAAAGCTCCTAGCCGCAGCTCAGCCGTCTCCCAGCTGACGCTGCCGCGCACTGCACTTTCTGGCACAACAGTAATTGGGCCTCCGACCCGACTTGTTTCCTGGTTCCGGCCCCCCTCCCTATGCCAGCGCCTGGCTCCTGCACCTCACCCCCCTTGGCGTGGCCTTTCAGCAAAGGCTTTCCTTTCTCTGCCTGGCTGGGCCTTGGCCGCTGTTTCCTCTCTGCATAATCCTGCCACACACCTGCAACCCAGTTGTTGTGGCAAAGATCCTTGGAAACTAGATGATCTGAAGGGAGATGCACCGCCATTCATTTTTGGGATTCATTAAGGAAGTCTGAGGAGGATCCAAAAAGGGGGCACAGAATAGACTCGCTTTGGAGGGAAAAGGAGGGCCAGGGGTGGATATGAGGCAGGCAGCAGGTCTGAGCAGGGAGAGCGAGAGAGAGGGCCTGTGTGCTCTGGGCATCCGATAGGCAGCAGGAACATAGAGGACTCAGAGTGATGGGTTCAAACAAAGAAAGGAGCCCACAAAGCAAAGCTCTTCCCCACCTCAAAATTGTGCTGCATTAAAGCTCCAGCCGCTCCGGCCTTTCCTTTGCTCCAATACATCAAACTCCTTCTAATCATGTGTGGTCCCCTCTGCCTGGGCGGGCTGTACCCCCGTCTGGCTCCTTCTTACTTACTCTTAAAGTCAACTGACAGGTTGCCTGCTCAGGGAGGCCTTCCTGGACCCTGAGGCCAAGTTAAATCCCCCAGGTGTAAACTCTCATCCTTTTTCTTAGCATCCCCTGTGTGACCGTGATTGCTGCACTGCATCTGCATTTGTTTGTTTAAGGTGTCTCTTCTCCACTGGACTGTAAGGCTGTGAGGGCGGGGATCATCTCCAGCTTGACTTTCTACCCAGCTGTGCCTGGTAGCCCCTCACCCCTTCAGTGAGGTGAGCCAATATGCTGCTGATTCATCCCCCAGAAAGTGGACTCAGACAGAGAAGAGGGCACAGGGTATTTATTAGGGACCAACACTCAAGGAAGGGAAAGGAAGGGAAGCAGAGATGCAGAGGGAGGACCCAAGCCAAATGCAGGCCTGAAGACAGCCAAGTCCACAGAAGCTCTGCAGCTAGAACGGCCTTCCGGTGTTATCGGAACTGGGTGGAGATGACCAGGCACTTATATTCCAGCACTGTCATTCATTGACTGTGGGTCAACCCAGGAAAGGGTGTGATCTGGGCGAGGTGACTTGGCCACAGAGCAATACCTGAAGGGGTCGACAGCCAAAGGCTGTCTGTGTGCTGTCTGTGGTGGAATTGAGTTACAAATGAAAAGGCTTTCTGTGGCCATTTTATTGTTGGCCATGGTTACTGTAGTGGCAGTAGCAGCCCTTAAATGAAGGGTTTGTTCATTTTTCCATCCGTCTGAGCATTTATCTCACAAATATTTATTGGGTGCCTTCTAGGTGCCAGTGCCACTCCACAGCACAGGAAGAGCCTACTCGTCACATCACAAGTATGTAGGGGTGTGGGTGGGGGTGGTGAGGGGACAGAGCAGTAAAGAAAGGAAATAAAAGGCCGGGCATGGTGGCTTGCACCTATAATCCCAGCACTCTAGGAGGCTGAGGCAGGATAATGGCTTGAGGCCAGGAGTTCAAGACAAGCCTGGGCAACATAGCAAGACCCTGTCTCTACACAAAAAATTTTTAAAACTTAGCTGGGCATGGTGGCACATGCCTTTAGTCCCAGCTATTCAGGAGGCTGAGGCAGGAGGATCATTTGAGGCCAGGAGTTGGAGGTTGCAGTGAGCTACGATGACACCACTGCACTCTACCCAGGGTGACAGAGCGAGACGCTGTCTCCAAAAAAAAAAGAAAAGAAAGGAAAGGGAATAAAAGGGATCCCCAAAGCAAAACCCATACCTATGAGGAAAGGAACAAACAACTAATGCATATCAACTATAGGGAGGCACTTGCTGTACAGTATTTCATCTCCCCAATGAGCCACAGATACACTGCCTCATTTTGCTAAAGAGGAAGACGAGCCTCAGAAAGCTGACATAACCTGCTCAGAGTCACATAGCTCCACGTGGTGCCAGATGCAAGCCCAGCTCTCCCTGCACACAGGGCTTGTTGCTCAATCTTTTGCCTGAAGACCTTGGCTCAGCCTTGCTGGCAAGCCATACGCCTGGACACAGAAGGTGTCAGCTGCAAGTGGGATCTGCGGTGGCCAGGGAGAGAGCACGGGGACAGCCAGGTGTTTGACACCCTGGTGCTCTGTGTCTGCGTCCCCGCTGGGTGACCCCCGGCCTGCTTGCCTGGCCTGGCGTGACTCCTGATTGCTTTCTGTGCTAGGTGAGTCAGCTCAGCCCTCCTGACCCCGGCTGCACTCTCCCTGTAATTAACCTGGCCACAGCCACAGCGGCTCCGCCAGGAGGGCCCATAACCCTTGCTCTGACGCCCTGCATTCTCTGCAATCAATGATCCCATTGAGCATAATAGGTGTAAGTGTTGTCACTTCTAGGAATATCCCCAATCTTCCCATCATCTGTGTCCTTCTGTGAAAATATAAACTTGAGCTGTACCCTGCTGATGGGTAAACTCCTCTGGGCAGGATCAAAATCTAATTCAATTTTGATTCCCCGGGGGAGGCTGATTTGTAACATTTGCTGTTTTCTGTAGTGTGAAGCCCCCTACGTGGCTGATTTTAAGCTATCAGTGTGAAGTCACTGAACTCTCGAGCTGGGAAGAGATGTATGGTAGCACACCACCATGTAGTATTTACACTGTAGAGATACAGTATGGTAAATAACCTCGTCTTAGTTCAAGCTGCTATAACAAAGTACAAAGACTAGGAGGCTTAGAAACAACAGAAAATTTTTTCCCACAGTTCTGGTGGCTTGAAGTCCAAGATCAGGGCGACAGCATGGTCAGGTTCTGGTGAGGGCCTTCTTCCAGGCTGCAGACGGCTGATTTCTCCTCGTGTCCCCACACAGTGGAAGGAGAGCTAGCAGGCACTCTGGTTTCTTTCTACAAGGGCACCAGTCCCATCCGTAAGGGCTCCATCTTCATGACCTAATGACTTCCCAAAGGCCCCACTTGCAAATATTATCACATTGGGGATTAGATTTCAACACGAATTTTTGGGAAGACACAAACATTCAGTCTGTATAAACACCATAAGCATAGATAACAGAAAAATATAACAAAACAATTAGAAAGTGAACAAAAAGTTTTTTTGATTCCCAGTACCTAGTGCATTGCCTGGCTAGAGCAAATGCTCTTGGTGAATTCTATGAAAAAGTAACCGATCAATGGACAAGCAACAAGCAAGGCTAGTCATTCAAAACTAGCATGACGCCAACAAAAATTACTAATTTGTTCTACTATATCAGAAAGATCTATATTTAGAACATATTTTATCCATTTAACAAATACTTGTTGGACACTTGCTAAATGCCAGGCATTGCACTAGGTGCTGGAAAGACATCACTAAAGGAGAAAATGCCGTTCCTAACTTCGTGGAGCTTACATGCTAGTAGAGAAAATGTCGAGCGAATCGTGCATCAAACGACAGCCGCTGTGATCAGCAGTGCAGAGAAGCATGGCGCTGTGCAGTGCAGAGTTGGTGCTGATCTGGTCTCAGGGGCTACGGAAGGTTTTCCTGTGGGAGGGACATTGGAGCTGAAACCTAAAACATGAATGGGGATTAGCCAGACAAACAGAAAACAACCCCTGCGATAACAGGAAGGAGCTCCATCGTCCATGAGTCTAAGGAACCAGAGAAGTCCTGTGTGGCAAGAGCACAGGAGGACAGAGAAAGCGGGCAGCATGATGCTGGGTGACACTGGGTGATGCTGAGTGACATCGGGTGACACTGGGTGATGCTGGGTGACACTGGGTGGTGCTGGGTGACATTGGGTGATGCTGGGTGATGCTGGGTGACATTGGGTGATGCTGGGTGATGCCAGGTGATGGTGGGTGACATTGGATGATGCTGCATGACATCAGGTGGCACCAGGTGATGCCAGGTGACACCTGGTGACACTGGGTGATGCCAGGTGATATTGAGTGAAGCTGCTGAGGAGTGTGTGCCTAGGTCATGCAAGGCACTGTGAACTGTGACAAAGGATTTGAATTTTTTAATACAAGAAATGGGAAACCATTGATAGTGTCTAAGCAGAAGAGTGACATAATCACATCTGAGTTTTTAAAAATCCTCTTTGGCTGCTGTGGGTAAAACAGATTAGAGAACAGCAAGACTAGATGTGAAGGGGACATGGGTGTACACATGTGCCCAAACTCATCAATTGTATAATTTAAATATGTGCAACTTTTTGGATATCAATTATACCTCAATATAGCTGTGAGGAGAAGGAGAAGGAAGGGGAGGAGGAGGAGAGGAAAAAGAAGAGGAAGAAGAAAAAGAATAAAAGGAAGGG
>CM052444.1:61631383-61658832 GCA_028533085.1 Varecia variegata
TACTAAGAACTCAAATGTTTGTTGTTGGCATTTATTGAAAACATCCTTTATTCTACTTCCAGTAAGAGCTTCTGGTTTTCATTTGGTGATCTGTACTCTCCCCCGATTCCCCATCCAGGAATATCACATGACCCAGGTTTGGCAGTGAGAACATTGCATTCTTTTGGTGACAATGTTTGGTTCAGGGACCAAATCAGACAGTCTGAGAATGGAGTTAGTACATACAGAGTAAGCAGAGTTGAGATGAAAGACAAACCAGCTCCTTCTGGAACATTTGACTTTCTGCATCATGCTGCACTTGAAATCAACTCTACACCTAGACTTTTCAGTTAATTCCTCTTTAGGTCATGTTGTTTTTGGATTGGATTTTCTGACATGTGTCACCAAAAGAGTCCTAACTGATTTTATTACTACAATCACCATTATTACAACTTTTTACCTTAGATTCCAAATGATGGCATAGACTTTGTGGAGTTTAAAGCCAATATCCCCTGGGAAGCCTATCTCAAGGCATGGTCCCTTGGAGATGAGGTCCTGTTCCTGAACAACTTTAAGATGGGAGAGTGGACAGGACATGTATTCACAAAAAGCCCCAAGGTTCCCTGTGAAGGTATCCCAAGGCAGAAACCCTCCCTGTCACAACTCAGTAGCACCCACACACCTTAAAATTCACAATCCCAATTTGAGGGTGAGGCAACAGGCAGTGGGGTGCTACCTTCTGTAACTTCTGGGGTTCTTGTCTGGTTGCCAGAGGAGAATCTCAAGTTGGACACCAGCTGAGGAAGTAAAAAATGGGTGAGATCTGCAGGCTAGAGAGAATCCCGGATATATGGACAGAAGACCTTCACCTTCACCTTGATCATTCAGGGATATGGTGCCTGGGTCTGAGCCAAATCTGCTGTTGCATCCTAGGGGGGTGTGAGGAGGGTGTTGGACAAACAGGGCTCTGGCTGACACTTGGGAGATACGGATTTTAGCCTTGTCTCCAAAACACAGTGTGGAGCTATCTCATCTGGGATGCAATACTTGCCTCTCTGATCCTTATTTTCCTCATCAGTACAGCAAAAATGGTAATAAGTATGCTGGGAGAATTGAATGAAATAATATAGCTAAAGCACTTAGCACAGTGTTTGAAATATAGGATACATGTTCTTCTCTGCTTCCCAAGTTATTCATCTGCAGAGTGAAGAAGATGAGGCTAGAATCTAATTACTGGATAATCCATGAGATTTCTTCAACCTTGCAAATATTCTAAAACATTCTAGATTTCTTGAGCTTAAAGTGGTAAAAACCATACTGCAGGTTTATCATGGTACTACAGAAACACAACTCTTTATCCAAAACCCTAGACACCAGATGGAATTCACAGCTCTCTAGTAATCTTCATTGAGTTCTTCAGTAGGGTAATACTGCTCCATATATTATATAACAGAATACCCCCAGTGAGGTATGGGTAGCACCCCTGTGGTGCTTTTAAAATATGTCCACAAATTCTTTGGTATTCCTTTCTTCAAGAAGTGGAGCCTAATTTTCCTCTTCTTAAGTGTAGACTGAACTTGGCTACTGTCTTCTAAGAAACAGGATAAAGCAGAAATGACAATGTGAAGCTTTGAAGACTAGGTCATGGCCGGGCGCGGTGGCTCACGCCTGTAATCCTAGCACTCTGGGAGGCCGAGGCGGGCGGATTGTTTGAGCTCAGGAGTTCCAGACCAGCCTGAGCAAGAGCGAGAGCCTGTCTCTACTAAAAATAGAAAGAAATTATATGGACAGCTAAAAATATATATAGAAAAAATTAGCTGGGCATGGTGGCACATGTCTGTAGTCCCAGCTACTCTGGAGGTTGAGGCAGGAGGATTGCTTGAACCCAGGAGTTTGAGGTTGCTGTGAGCTAGGCTGATGCCACGGCACTCACTCTAGCCCAGGCAACAAAGCGAGACTCTGTCTCAAAAAAATAAAAAAAAGACTAGGTCATAAAAGGCATCGAGTTTCCTCCTGCCAACAGCCACGTGAACGAGCCAACTTGCAAAGGGATCCCTCAGCCCGCCCCGGCCTTCAGCGGCCTGGAGCCCCAGCACCTGCAGGGGAGGCCCTGCGCCAAACCCCCAGCTAAGCCGCTTCTCAAGTCCTGACCCTCGGAAACTGTGAGATAATGTTTGTTGTTTTACGTCACTAAGTTTTGGAATGATTTCTTACGTAACAATGAGTAACTAATACAACCTCTTCATCACGAACATTGATTGCAGTGAAATGCATAAATATTCACAGCAAGTGACTTAAATAACATCTGTAGATAAACTTACTTCGGTCAAGTCAGGTTTAACTGCCACATGAGTTGTCCCAAACTTAAGAAAAGAATTTTGGTTCTCAGAGCATTTTCATTTTAGTTTATTTTGGAATTATAGATGAGAAATTGTGAACTGGGATTATGTAATACCAAACCCTTAGGGGACAGTTTTCAGCCCAAATGTGCTCATTGGAGAATGACCATATCAGAGAACCAAGGATGTGAACTGAGTTAATTCACATATAAAAAACATGTTTTTCCATGTGTATTAACTGCCTTCCTCACTAAACCGTATACCATATATGGACTTTCTCATCATCACAGACTTTGCAGCCAGAGAGTGCCTCAGAGATCACCTAGGCCAGAGCTTTCCAAGGTATAGCAAAGGGGTCACCCTCATCACAGTTGGGGAGCAGGGAACAGGGGGAACTGTAATACAGATTTCTGGGCCTTGCCTAGACCTACTGAGTCAGAACCCTGGGGGGGGGTGGCTAGGAATAGTAGTAGCTTCATGGTGTTGGGTAAGTCAGTCAGTCTCTTTAAACTTGACTTTCTGCATCTATAAAATGGGAATTATAATACTTGCTTCTTAAGGTTGCTGGGAGGATCAAAGGAAATAATGTAAGTAAGGTGTCTAGCACAGTGCCTGGCATAAAAGAGGTTTCAGAATTGAATGATATAATCAAGGCTGCACCTTGACTCCGGGGAATGCAGAGCACCCCGCCTGGGGAATGCAGAGCACCACCTTCCCTGCTACCTGAGGCGTCAGTGGAGGACAGCGGCTTACATGTGATGATAACAACAGCACCACGGATTACATGCCAGGACTGCTCTCAGCACTTAACTAACACTAACTCATTAAATTCTTGGAACAATCCTGTGAGACAGATACTTTTTTAAAAGGCATCTTTTACAGATGAAAAAACTGAGGCATGGAGCAGTTAAATAGCATGCCCAAAGGTATAGCTTCCAAGTGGCAGAGCCAGGATTTGAACCCAGCAGCCTGGCTCCAGAGAGCCTAAGGAATGTGTAACAGTAAGCTTTTATCAAGGCCTGCTTGCCCTAGAATGAGAGAGGCGGGACCCCAAGTCCCAAAGTGTCCTCCTTTCTTGATGAACGTCTGCTACTCTGTCTCAGAGATATGACCGAAGGATGAGACCCTATTAGTTCTCAGCCTCCCAGCAGGAACTGGTCTGGATGAAGCAAACTGAGGGAAGCACAGGAATGCACTGGGCCTGGGGCAGGAGGATACTTTCTGGGAACGCAGTCCAGGCAAGGGGCCAGAAGCCCCCAAAAGCAGTTGAGTTTATTTCGGTTTGCCTGGGCTGACTTCTGCTTTAGAGCCTTCACACGATCCTTTCCCTCTGCCTGGAATTCTCCCTCGGAGTCTTTATCCCTCACATCCTCAGAGAGCCCTTCTCAGATGATGCCATTCAGAGTAAACGTCCTGTCCACCCCCACTCTCAAGCATTCTCTGTAATAGCCGATTCTGTATTCTGTATCTATCAGCACCCACCATATTTGTAATCATCTTCTGTCTCTGTTACTTGTTTTTCAGTCTTTCCCACTGCTCCCGTAGGGCAGGAGCCATGTCTGCCTTCTTTGCTGTTATAAACTCCGACACCTGACTGTGACCAAGGCCTGGCAGGGAATTGGTTCAGGCAGCACTTGCCGAATGCATCGTGGGTGAGTATGTTGAGAGACATGATCGGATACACTGGCCTGTCCCTCTGCCACCTCAGGGACATGTCCTCCTCGGCACTGCACCCTGCACCTTTCCCTTTGAAGGGGATTGCCGAGCTAGGACAAGGGACACACCTGCTTTCAGTGCCTATCCCCGTCCTCAGCAGGGACTCCCACCCCTCAGTCCCAGTCTTTACCACTAAGCACTCACATCTCTGGGGAGGAAGGCTGAACCCAGCACAGTAAACGAGAGGCTCAGAACACCCACTTATGTGTTTTTAAAACACACTAGCTTTGGAGCTCTGACGTCTTCATTCCTAGAAAGGAAAATAGAACGGAATTAGGTGATTCATACTACAGGGGACAATGTTTTTTTTCAGGCCAGCACCAGCATTGTGAACCACCGTACACAGAACTTCTTTAAACCAATCCACTGAATGACACCCAAGGTTCAAACAAATTAATCCACAGCTGAGATCACAGCTGGAGACAGAGACGACAGAAAGAAGGTACCAGAGCCCCATCCCACCATCCCAGCTGCAGTCAATCCATACCCCTATTGACCCTGGCAAGAAAAATACTGAAACACAGTTGGGGACAGGGGAAAACCTTGCTGTTGAATGTGTTCTTCTTCCCGTAGAGCCCTGGGACGGTAAAACTGACAACTCAGGACGACTTCAAAGTGGCAAATGGTGCAATTCAATTTACGTGATCATTAAAACAGCAGCAATCCCAGGAGGCAATCCCTGGAAATGAAGAGCCAAGCACGGCCCGAGTCATCAGAAAGCCTCTGGAGCAGGAATTTCCAGCTTGACAGAAACTGTCCGCTTGTTCCAACAGAAAAGAAGAGCATAATTCCAATTTCTTGGATTCATGTTGTTTCTGAGACTTGGAATTAATTAAGTCAACTAAGCGGTTACTCTAAAATTCATTCGACACTTTTTGGCTCTATGACTAGGGCAAGTCACTTGACCTCTGGGTCTCTATATTCTTCTTTAGAATGGAAATAATTGTAGTACCTGCCTTACGGGGCTATATAAATATTAAGTAAATTACATGTAAGTTCTTAGTACTATGTCTGACACATAGTTAATGCTATGAAACTGTTGAAAACCAATTTTTTTGCAGATGTTTCTATGATTACATGCTCATAATGAGGTTTGTATATACATCTATCACATTGTATATTATTAATAAGACCAGTTTGCTTTTCATTTCCACCCTCCTAGAGCAACCTGAGGGCAAGGACCCATTCTTTTTCCCTGCATACCCCAGTGTCAGCAAATTGTCTGGCAAATAATAAATATTCAATAAGTATTTGTGGGCTGGGCACAGTGGCTCACATCTGTAATCCTAGCACTTTGGGAGGCTGAGGCAGGAGGATCACTTGAGGCCAGGAGTTTGAGACCAGACTGAGCTATAGTGAGACTTTGTCTCTACAAAAAATTTAAAATTAGCTGGGCATGGTAGCATGCACCTATAGTCCCAGCTATTCGGGAGGCTGAGGCAGGAGGATCACTTGAGCCCAGGAGTTTGAGGTTGCAGTGAGCTATGGTGATACTGATGCACTCCAGCCTGGGCAACAGAGCAAGACCCTTTCTCAAAAAAAAGAAAAAAGAAAAAAAAGGATTTGTAATCAATAATAAATGTATACTACTCTGAGGTTATAAAATGAATAACACATGGTTCTTGCCTTAAAGAGCTCATAGTCCAGTGGGAGAGAAAGACACTCAACAAAATCCCATAATGTGATTGGTTAGAGTTGTACAAGAGGTACGAAAAAAATTGATTTAGATGTACAAACCAAGCTTCAAGGAGGGGAGGAAGGTGGGCTTGAAGGGGCTGACATCTGAATTGATTTTTGAAGGATGAGGAGGAGTTAGGCAGATGAAGAAGAGAGAGAGGGCACTGCTGGCAGATGAAGTTGCACGTTGCATTTCATGCTTTTGTGTGGGGCGGGTGTGTGTATCTGCATGTGCGTGAGAGAGACATTCCCCCATTAGACTGTAAATCCCTATAGGACAGAGGTCAGCAAGCTTTTCCTGGAAAGGGCTAGATAGTAAATATTTTTAACTTCGTGAGCTCTCCAGTCTCTGTCCCAACTACTCAACTCTGTCACTGTAGTGGGAAATCAACCATAGACAATATGCAAACAAAGGATATGGCCAGATGTGGCCCAGGGAAGGCCATATTTGGCCTGTGGGTCCTACTTTGCCAATAGGACAAGGGAACTGCCCTCCTGGCTTCCCAAGGATATAGCGTCCAAGGGTATCCGTGCTAGGGAGCCCTTCACATAATCAGACTTGCTCTTTGCATTGGTTATCAATTGCTGGTTACAAATTAACTCAAAATTTAGCAGCTTAAATCAACAGTATCTATCACAGTGTCTGTAAGTCAGGAAGAACTTGACTGGGAAGTTCAGGATCTCTTGTGAGGTTGTAGTCAAGATATCAACCAGAGCTGCAGTCATTTGAAGGCTTGACTGGGGCTAGAAAATCTACTCTCAAGGTGGTTCACTTGCTTGGCTGACAAGCTGGTGCTGGCTGTTGGCAGGAGGCCCCAGTTCCTCCCAACATGGGCCTCTCCACAGAGCACCTTGGGTGTCCATCACAACAGCGTGGCTGGCTTCCCCCAGAGCAAACCACCCAAGAGATCAAGGTGGAAGCTGTGATCTAGCCTAGCAAGTTACACTGTCACTTTTGCCATATTTTATTGGTCATGCAGACAAACGTGGACTCATTGAGGACAGACACTGTGCAAGGCAAGGATTACGGAAGGCTATTTTGAGGCTGGCTCCCTCACCCTTTCTTTATAGCCACAGTGAGATGTGCCCCACTCTTGTCCCTGTCTCTCCTCTATTTCAGTCAAATGTGACCAGAGAGCCACCAGAGAATCAGACTGTCCCATACCCCTCACATCATCACAAAAGACAATAAGAAGATCTGTGGTTAATAGGGAGACATTAAAAAGTTAAATGAATCCTCACTACCTTTGCTCTCCTGAATAGCATGAGAGACTAGGGTGCAAACACAGTCTCACAGTCCAAAGCTCGTCTCTGGAATTCTCCCTCAAGGACACGGCTCATCGGATAGAGCCATTAGTTGCTCCCCTATTACTTTACTCTTTACCTTTTATAAAAGAAGTAGACTCCAGAAATTGCTAAACAAAAATTTACCATTCCCTAAACAAATCCATTGGAAGCTATTTAAGCAAATAGCTACTGAACCAGCTCCATTCCTACCAAACTGTTGGGGACACAAGATTCTACCATTTTAGAATCGAAGACCCCTTACCATCCTTTCCAGCTTCCAACCTGGTGTAGCAGCCATTTCCCCAGCATCCCTGCCCCACCGTCTTCCTGCATCTGCTTCCGAGAATCACAGGCTCTTCGTGGCTGGGCAGGGGCTGGGGAGAAGCTGGGCAGCCTTTCTTCAGAGTGTCTCTTTGCCTGGAACATGGAAGCACTGGGTTTTGTGGCTTGGGGGAAAGAGAGTTGTTTTTGTTTTCATTTTTTAAGTTATTTTGGTTGTCCGGCAACAGGCAACTATTGAGAGAGAAATAAAAGTGACAGGGAGTGATGGTAGGTCATATAACCCAACTCAGCTGTGGGACTGTCTTTGAAACTCTATAACTAGGGAGAGGAGGGCTGGTAGTTGAGAGAGACATCTTGTTGTCGGAAGATGGTGGACTGTGGCCCAAAAGTGTTGTTTTTGGGAGACTCAGATGACAAACGGTGGCACAGAAGTGGACCACTCTCCACAGCTCTGCTCAGAACCCAGCAACACACGGGCACCCTGAGGCTCGGGGACCAGGTGCACGTTGCAAGGAAACCCCCTAGCACAGACGTCGGGGTCCTCACAGTGATTATAGCTGGCAGAGGCAGGAAGAAAGCTGCTTGGACATTGTTGACAGCAGAGACATGGTGAGAAGGCAGCGTCGGTGTGTGACAGGGCCTGGGCCTAATGCACTAGGTTGTAGGCATCGGTAGAGTCTCCACAGGGACTCCTGGAAATTACTGGGGAATCTCTGGGACGGAGGGACAAAGCCCTGTAATTGGACATGGAGGGGCCTACAATCACATCTTGGGGTATTATAATAATATAAAGGTGACATCACTACAGTAGTTAAGAGCATGGATTTTGAAGCCAGACTACTTGGGTTTGAATCACAGAGTGGCCCAGGGCCAGTTACTGAACCTCTCTGAGCCTAATTTTTCCTCGTCTGTTAAATTGGAGATAATAATACTCTTATTTCATAATACACTTAATTCAGAAGTTTGTGAGTATTCCAGGAATTAGGAGTATATATAACATACTTAGAACAATGCTTGGCACATAATAAGAACCACATAATTGTTGAAAATTTTTTGCACTCTCAGATTAATGATGCCTGACACAAACGTCTCACACAGACGTCCTGGGACGGAACTCACCTCCTCAACTACGAAGACTGTGGCATGTTGGAAAATTCTAGCTCTTAAAATTTCTTTCTGATGTTAAGGCAATTTGCTTCCTTGCAACTTCTCCAAAGTGGTTCCAATTTTTCTCTGAGACATTCCAAAATACATCTTTCCCATGTTAATAGCTCATTGAGACAACTCTCGGGCTCTCCCCGAGTTTTCTCTTCTCCAAGCTCTGCAGCTCCAGGTCCGCCAACCATTCCCCGGGGAACTGGCCTCAGACTCCTCTCCATCCTGGGTGCGCCTCTGAGTGTGCTTCAGAGCGTCAGGGTTGGGGAGGGATGTGGGCTCCCTCGGGCAGCCTCAAGGCCGTCTCTAGGCCAACCTCCAACCCCACCCACCCTGCCCCTCAAATGAACACATGCTCCTTAGAGGGAAAATGTCAGATTAATCCAACCGTCTCAGATTAATTTTGTTTGGGAGAGCAAGGGAAAGGGGATTTCCAAATGGGGACAAGGACTTTGTAAAAGCTGTCCCTCTAAGATAGAGACGGACAACTGGCTGGCCTAGGGACAGGCCAGCTGGGAAGTGTAATGCTGTCCCAGGACCTGAGCCCAGCCCTGGCTCCTCTTCTTGGGAGGTAAGAAGGAAAAGCCAGTTTTCTCAGTATAGATAAGTATACGTTGTGTAGTCAAGGAAAAAAATAAAGCTCCTCCTTGTAGCTGGCAGGGGCCATGCCTCCCAGCCCCAGCGGGGATGCAAGCCTCCTTCAGGCCACTTTCACTGCGGGAATCCTGCGCCCCTCACCCTCAGGCTATGGGGCCCCCAGATGTAGGCACTGCACATTTCCCAGTTTGACTCGCTCAGGACTTTCTGAATCATTTTTCTTTTATGGGTCTGAGGGGTGGAGGAGCAGGAGGCAGAAGGTAGTGTGGATAACATCATTTTTTGGTCTCAATCAGACTTTGTTTTCTGCAGGATGACAGTTGCAACTCTCCTCAATTGCTTTCTGTTTGGCCATAGTTAATAAGGATTACACCCAAGGACTTCTTTGGAAATAAGGCCTCCTCATTTCTTTAATTAAAAAAAAATTCCCCCTTTATAAAAGTAAGACCTGCTCATCGAAGGGGAAAATCATCAACCATATAGTCCATCTCCCAAAACCAACCTCATTAACACTTTAGTGGGATTCTTGTTGGAATTTATGTCAGAGCTCTTTATCTCTTTGCCAAATAAATATAATCACAATTTACAGTACACAATTCCAAATCATTCATACATATTGTGAACATATCTTCCATTAGTACATACTTCACACCAATGTATTTTATCATTTTGGGGATATAATTCCCACACCATACAATTCACTTACTTAAAGTATATAATGTAATGATTTTTAGTATATACATGGAGTTGTGTAACCATCAATATGATCAATTTTAGGACATTTATACTACCCTACAAGGAAACCCCATACTCATTAGCACCCATTTCCCCCCAGCCCACCCCCATCCTTAGGCAGCTGCTAATCAATCTACTTTCGATCTCACAGATCTGCCTATTTTGGACATTTCATATAAATTGAATTATAGTCATGTACCACTTAACGATGTTTTGGTCACTAACAGACCACATATAGATAGATGGTTGTCCCGAAAGATTATAACGAAGCTAAAAAATTGCAATCACCAAGTGACATCGTAGCCATCATAATGTCATAATGCACCACATTACTCACGTGTGGGGTGATGCTGGTGTAAACTAACCTACTGCATTGCCACTCGTATAAAAGTATAGCACATGCAATTATGCACGTTGCATAATACTTGATAATAATAAATGACTATGTTACTGTTTTATATATTTACTATTCTACACTTTTTATTGTTAGTTTAGAGTGTATGCTTTCTACTTACAAAAAAAATAACTGTAAAAAGCTTCAGGCAGGTCCTTCAGGAGGTATTCAGAAGATTTTGTTATCATAGC
Source organism: Varecia variegata (assembly GCA_028533085.1). Classification (NCBI taxonomy): domain Eukaryota; kingdom Metazoa; phylum Chordata; class Mammalia; order Primates; family Lemuridae; genus Varecia; species Varecia variegata. The sequence goes on from CM052444.1 coordinate 61,641,736, forward strand.
AGGCGAATGTTATTGCCCCTGGGGACCTTCCAGTGGGACAAGATGTGGAGGTGGAAGACAGTGATATTAATGATTCTCACCTTGTCTAGGCCTAGGCTAATGTGTGTGTGTCTTAGCTGTTAACCTAAAAGTTTACAAAGTAAAAAAAATAAAAATTTTTAAAGTAGAAAAGAGCTTATAGAATAAGGATATAAAGAAAGAAAATACTTTTGTACATCTGTACAATGTGTTTGTGATTTAAGGTGTTATTACAAAAGAGTGAAAAACTTAAAAAATTTAAAAGTTTATAAAAACAAAAAAGTTACAGTAAGCTAGGGTTAATCTATTATTGGAAAATGTTTTTTAAAAAAATAAATTTAGTGTGGCCTAAGTATAGAGTGTTATACTATGAATAATCCCATTGCAAACATTTGTGAATAGGTATATGTTTTCATTTCTCTTGGGTATATCCCGAGGAGTGAAATCCCCAAGTCATATGGTAAAACTATTTTTAGCCTTTTGTGGAACTGCCAAACTGTTTTCCAAAGTGGCCGAACCATTTTATATTCTCATTAGCAACATATGAAAGTACTAATTTCTCCACATCCTTGTCAGCATTTGTTATTATTTGTCTTTTTGAGTATAGCTATGCTAGTGGATATGAAATGGTACCTCAGTGTGGTTTTTCTTTTTTTTTTTTTTTTTTTTTGAGGCAGAGTCTCTGTTGCCCAGACTAGAGTACCATGGCATCAGCCTAGCTCACAGCAACCTCAGACTCCTGGGCTCAAGCAATCCTCCTGCCTCAGCCTCCCCAGTAGCTGTGACTACATGCATGCGCCACCATGCCCGGCTAATTTTTCCTATATAATTTTAGTTGCCCAGCTAATTTCTATTTTTTTAGTAGAGATGGGGTCTCGCTCTTGCTCAGGCTGGTCTCGAACTCCTGAGCTCAAACAATCCACCCACCTCGGCCTCCCAGAGTGCTAGGATTACAGGCGTGAGCCACTGCACCTGGGCTCATAGTGGTTTTGATCTGCGTTTTCCTAATGGCTAATGACGTTGAGCATGTTTTCATACGCTTATTGACCACTACTATACCTACTTTGGTAAAATATCTATTCAGAACCTTTGCCCATGTTTTAACCAGACTCTTTGCCTTTTTATTTTTGAGTTACAAGAGTATATATAAACATACGTGTGTGTGTGTGTCTGTGTGTGTGTGTGTATGTGTGTGTGTGTACACATATATATTTTTTCTGGCTACAAGGCTCTTATCAGATAAGTGATTCACAAATATTTTCTCCCATTCAGTAGGTTGTCTTTTCACTGTTTTGATGGTGCCCTTTGAAGCACAAAAGGTTTTAATTTTGATAGAGTACAATCAGTCTACTTTTTCTTTTCTTGCTTATGTTTTGGGTGTCATATCTAAGAAGGCTTTGCCGCCTTTTTTATACCCTTCCTTTTGCTCTCTCTTTGCTGTGACAGTGGGTCCAGTCGTCATCTGTGGCATATGTACCATGTTCTGTGAACCCATATCTTGCTCTTGCTCTATAATCCTATCTTTCTCCCCTCAATGAGCCTCATTTTCGTGCTTGCCTTAAAAATAAATAAATAAAACAAGAAGGCTTTGCCTGTGCTAAGGTCACAGGCATTTACTCCTATATTTTCTTTTAAGAGGTTTATAGTTTTAGCTCTTACATTTAGGCCTATAATTGATTTCAAGTTTATTTTTGTTTATGGCACGAGAAAGGGGTCCGATGTCATTCTTTCGTATGTAAATATAAATGTCTTTTTTAATGGCTGCAAAATACACCATTGATTTGAAGATATTTTAATATTTTCAGTTTAGGGCTGCTCTAATAAAATCCATGAAGACTCTACGTCTAGCATCAATTTTTTCAAATAAATCAATAAAACCTAGTAAAATGTATAAGTGGGGATATAATAATCTAGAAATGAAACTATCTAGTCAAGGGAATAAGCACTTTAATGGTACTTAATCCATGCCAGCACATGGCTTTCTCAAATGGCTTTATTGATTTACACTGCCTCTAGCAGTATATGAGTGAGCTCTTTTTTTTTTTTTTTTTGGCCATAAGTACAAGGAAATTTGTATTATTTTTAAATCCTTGCTAACTAAATTAGCAAACGTTTCCTCACTAGTTTGCTTTCCAGTTGTATTTCTTACTCTATGCATTTTCTGCTTCTGCCCTTTCCCATGCTGATCTGTTCTTCTTGCCCCTTCGTTTGAGCTCCTCACACGGCCTGTCCCATCGCTTGGCCCCTGTCATCCTCACCCTCCGGCACACAGACCAAGAGCTCTCGCTGGATCACTTGACTCTTCTGCTTCCACCATGAGGACTTGGAAGAACTTAAGTTAGATTTCTTTCAAAACATGTTCCAGCATCTTTTTACCAACTGTTCCACTCCTGGAAGTGCTCATTTCGCAATATTTCTTGTGGCTGGTTCCATCTTGTCATTTAGGCACAGCTTAAATAACACCCCCTCAGACCACCCGCACTAAAGGAGGAGCCCCCTCCCCCAGTTCCTTCTGGTTGCACGGCTTGACTTTATGATCTTCTCAGCACTTCTCCCTACCTGAACTTCTCTTGCTTCCTTATTAGTTCACTTGGGTTTTGTCTGTCTCTCCCCCAGAATAGAAGTTCCATAAGGGTAAGGACATTATTTGTTATGTTCACTTCTATGTCCCCAGGGTCTGACACATAGGAAGGGCTCAATACATGTTTTTGCTAAATGATGAAATGAAGAAATGACTAAATGACAAATGAAATATAATCATAGATGTTTGTTCCTCATTTTATGTTATATATATGCTTTTAGAAAGATTAGTTTAAGTGGAATTTTAAAAAAATTAAACTGTAAAAGAAAAACTAAATCACATTAAACCAAATTAAACCATATTAAACAAGTTAAACTTAGAGCATCTTAATGCTCTAGGGTACATTGTCCAATATGGTAGCCACTAGCCACCTGTGGCTGTTGAACATTTGAAACGCAGCCAGTCCAAATTGTCATGTTCTGTAAGCATAAAATAAACTCTAGACTTTGAAGCTTTGGTATGCAAAAAGAATGTAAAATATCTCAATTGTTTATGTAGAAATGATATTTTGCATATATTGGGTTAAAATATATTATTAAAATTAATTTTACCTGTTTCTTTTTCCTTTTTTAATTGTGGCTACTAGAAGATTTTAAATTACATTTGTGGCTCCCATTATATTTCTAATGGATGGCCCTGCTCTAGAAAAAATGACCGTTTAAAAGAAATTCTATTGTAACTCTTTTTGACAAATCTCTACCTATTAATTTACCTTTTAGGCAGAGGCAGAAAAGGAGGGTACAATTAACACTGGTTTGGGAAATAAAGGCATGCTGGTTTTGGCTGCTGTTGTCATTAACTGTCAGTGTGACCATGAGCAAGTCTTTTAACTTTTCTGGGGGCCAGCACGGTGGCTCATGCCTATAATCCTAGCTCTCTGGGAGGCCAAGGTGGGAAGATCACTGGAGATCAGGAGTTTCAGACCAGCTTGAGCAAAAGCCAGACCCTGTCTATACTAAAAACAGAAAAAATTAGCTGGGCATGGTGGCACATGCCTGTAGTCCCAGCTCCTTGGGAGGCTGAGGCGGGAGGATCGCTTGAGCCCAGGAGTTGGTGGTTGCAGTGAGCTATGATGTCGCCATTGCACTGTAGCCCCAGCAATAGACCAAGACCAAAAAGTCTGCTACAGGGTGGAGGAGCAATTTTGGGGTTAGATTCCATTGTTTTCCCTTCCTCAAAGCATACTGCTTTGCTCTATATTGTATCTGGGCTAAATATGTACAGAACTGCCACACAGTAAGTGCTCAAAACATGTGGGTTTTCTCTCCCTGTTTCCTTGCCCACAAACAGATGCTGCTCTACCATGATCAGTGCAGAACCTTGCTGACGGTGTATCAGCTCCACTAACAGCATAACAGTAACAGCTACCTCTGGAGCGCAGTCCCCTGCCAGGCACCGGGCAAGCACTTCCTGTGCACTGCCTCATCCACTCAGGCCAGTCTCATCACGTGCCTGAGAAGTCAATCCTTAAACACACAGTCCAGTCACATGTTAACACAACCTAGAAAGCAGATCCTTTCCCACACACATCACATCATTACTCTTCTGCTTTAAACCCTCCAGTGGCTTCCCAGTCATTTAGAATAAAATCTAAAGCCTTTACAGGGACCAAAATGTTCCAGCCACCTCGGGCTTCTCACTCCTCCTCAAACATTCACTCCAAGCAAACCCACCGCCTCAGTCCTTGTACCTACTGTGCCCCTTGCCTGGACCCTTCTTCCCTACACTTAGTTCCCCATCTCTCTTCAAATGTCACCTCCTCAGGGGGGGACCTTCCTGGACTGACCCTTCTCAATAGCTTTCTTCCATCTGTCATGTTCTTTACCCCACTTTGCTCATTGCACTTGTCATCTAACATCTACATTGATCTATTTGTTGTCTGTTCCACTCAACTGGTTTGTTAGGTACATAAGAAGAGAACTTTGGCTGTCTTTGTTCACTGCTGCATTGATTTCCAAAGCCTTGAGCTGCACATCACAGGTGTTTAAAAGTATTTGTTGAAAGAAAGAAAGACTGCAAAGGAAGAAGGAGGAGAGAAACAGAGGGAGGAGGAGGGAAAGAACTATTATATCTTCATTTCATAGATTAGGAATCAGAGGGGTTAAGTAACTTGCTCGAGTTTGCACAGCTAATTAAGTGGCAGAGCAGAGATCCAAGACGACTTCTATTAACCACTACATGACTCTGTCCCTAAATATCACCTCACACATGCTTGAGCACTGGAGAGTTTATTTGCGAAGTTAAATGACTTTTAAAATAATAGAGGCCTAAGTAAATGTTATTTATAGATTTCCTGCTTTAATTTAAAAAAAAAGAATAAAAAAAAAAAAACACAAGAAGAGCCAAAAAACAATACACACGTTCTGGGTGAAAGTACAAATAAAATTAGAACTGCTTGAATACCATGGTGGGTTTTGATTTAGTACCTTATTTTCATTTCTTCTCATAAATGCACTCAAAAGCCATGGAATAATCCTTTTTTTTTGTGAGATGGGGTAATTGTTGGAAATACCCGGGCAGGGGGCTTGTCTAGAAGGCCACAATCAGGTGTCTTCTCAGAATGCTGTTATAGCCTTTTTATTTAGTCCAAGGTAATGTAATCCTTTAGATATCCAATTTGTAGGTCAGCTGTGTTATGGTTGGGAAATTGGAGGCTGGATATTATCTTCTTTTACTCTTTTCAGTTTGTAGTAAACAAAAAGTGGAATACAATGCCCAGAATACTGAAACCAGAGAACACAAGTGCTAGAAAGCCCTTTAGGGAGCATCTGGTCTACCCCCTCATTTTCCAGATAAGGAATATAAGTCCCTCGGAGGTAAATTTCTACATATATAATAATCGTGTTTGACATTTGCTTTTAAATTTAGCATGAAGATATGCCAAATGAACCAAAAAGCTGAGAATACATGGCCAAAAATTTCCATGTGTTTCCTCAGGAACTGCACTGAATCATAACATCAGTTTTCTTCTCAAGTCTCTAAAATTTGAGTTCCACTAAAAATGATCTCACACCTCGGAAGGGAATAAACTCGTGGGACTCAACCTCATGTTATGCAAATTGGCCAAATATTGGCACTTCTAATGCATCCCGGACCACTTGGTTCAGCCCACCAATCATTACAAGCTCCATCTCAGATATAGAGACTTGCCCTGCAGCCAAGTAAGAATTCGAGTCTGGGATGGTCTATGTGGCTGCAGCGAGATCCCCTGCATAGGTGACTTATTGGCTTAGATGGCCAGCGACGAGTCTACACAATTTCTTTTCTTTTCCTTTGTTTTCCTCCTATTCCGTTGTTCTTTTAGTGTCCACTTTTCCTCTTTTACCCTTCCTTTCTTCCTTTATGATAGTAAAATAAATGCATATTTGATATAAAAAAATCTGGAAAGAACAGTTAAGTATTGACATTACATTTATGATTCCAAACATTAACACTTTCACTTGTGGCACTTAAAAGTCCATTAAATTGGCCAGGGACAGTGGCTCACACCTCTAATCCCAGCACTTTGGGAAGCTAAGGTGGGAGGATTGTTTGAAGCCAGGAGTTTGAGACTAGCCTGGGTAAGATAGCAAGACCTCATCTCTACAAAAAATAGAAAAATTAGCCAGGTGTGGTGGCTCACACCTGTAGTTCCAGCTATGGTGGAGGATTGCTTGAGCCCAGGAATTTGAGGTTGCAGTGAGCTATCGCAACGCCACTGCACTCTAGCCCGGATGACAGAGCAAGACTCTGTCTCAAGGGGGAAAAAAAATGGCCAAAAAGGCCAGTAATTGAGAAAATAAGGTTGTTTGGGAAAAATCTTGGACCTTGGATTTGGTGTCATCTATCAGAACCTCCTCCACATATCCCCAGATCTGATACAAAGAAAGAATCTGAGAGTGGATAGTTGAGTCCATGGTGGGAAATTGTTTGTAATTGTGATCCTGAAAATAAACTATATCAGGTTATCCTGAGATTACACTCATGGTTGGGGAGAGATGAAGGTTTAAGGCCATGGTGGGCAAGTTGTGGTTAAACGCCTTGAGGCTTCAGACGCTGACTACCTGGGTTAGACTCTCATCTCCATCGCTTTAGGCAGGTGGGTTACTAAACCTTGCAGAGCCTCCTCTGTAAAAATGAAGACAACGATCCTTCTCGGTAGGAAGATTGTAAGGCACATAGTGTGTCCTCTCTCAGCGTGAACCACTCTTGTGCGATGGCCTTCAGTGCAGTGTCATGGCAACCAGAACTAAAGGAAGAGTCAGGAAAAACTGGCTCCCTGCTCTGAATCATCCACATTTTCTGCTGGCAACTTTATGGTGGGTTATTTTTGGAACCCAGGCTGGAACCAGGCACAGCCTACCCACCCACTGCCCCAGGCTTGGGAAGCCAGGACAGTGGCTGCCCAGGGTGCAAAGACACCTCCCTGGGCTGCTCTAGCCCAGTTACCCTGCTTCACCCCTGAATATCATCCAGATGAAATCTGGTGAAAATGAGGAGTCTGGACACCAAAGGAGCAGGAGAGACAGAGGCCGCAGAGGGACAATCTGCAGCCTGGGAAGAGGGTGGTGTAGAACCAGGGAAGTGACTCCCACCTCCACTGCCCGAGTGGTGGGGCAGGAAAGAAAACAAACTCAGTCAGCTGGTTCCTATGCCAGGAAAGGGCACTCCCCAAGCCACAGCCCTCAGGAAACCAGCTTAGAAAATGAGGCAGGGATTAATTTGTTAAACTGCTGGAAGGATAAAGATACTGGGCAAGGGGCTCCAGTTACCTTGGGAGAGGGGGCAGGGAGAAGCACATCCTCTGCAGGGAGAGATTCACATAAATACTTCTCTTCTGCTGCTGTGTTTTTCAGTGGCAAGGAAACACACACACACCCTCTCCTCCATAATAAGAGGTTTGGTCTGCACCTCTCCTTGACTTCCCCACAAACAACCACAAGAAGCAGACAGACTCCTTAGATTACTCTTGACCTTGGGAGTTGACCTTTGGAAATGCATTCTACTTCAAGATCTGAGAAAACAAAACAAAATAAAACATAACCTAACAACTGCTTGTGAAATAAACAATGGTTTATTTCTTCTGCTGGGGGCCCTGTTTCCCCTCTCTAATTCATTGTCACTCCCCAGTTAAGATAACTTTCATAAACAAATACACACACACACACACACACTCACATCCAGATCATCTCTACTCTCATTAAAACTCTTCACAGCTTCCCATTGTCCCTAGATTAAAATCCACACAACAAACCATGACAATAAGGTCACAGTTATCAAATGATCCAGGCCTTGGCCACTTCTCAGACCTCCTTCCACACCCCTCTCTCGCTGTTCATGATATTGGAGCTACCCTGGCCAGGGTCTCCTTCCCACCAGGCTTGTTCCTACACAGGGCATTTGCACCAGCTGTCCTCTGTGTTTGAAATGCTCTTACCCCTGATTTTTGCATGGCTCACTCCTTCTTGCCTTTTATATCTCACTTAAATGTCACCTTCTCGAGGACGTAATGGAAGAAATAGCTTGAAAAAATGACAAAAATATTTTATGTCTCTCTAAAACATCCCCCACTCCTTTTGAAGAACTAGGTCCTGCATCCTTGCCTCACCTCAGGCCAGTGGTGGGGAGGGGCAGGGGAGTGTCCTTCGTTCTTTGTGCCACAGGAGATGGGATTAATCTGGGCAGAGGTCATGAGATTGTTTTAGCTGAAGATGGGACTGATCAGAACCTTGAAAATCTTTGTACCTCTGCTCAGAAGGAGGACGTTGGTACTTTGAGACAGGAATCTGCCAACGTCCTCATTTTGCTGGCAAATTAATAAACTTTTCTTTCCTTCTCCTCAAACCATTTGTCCTCCTTGTTCTGATGTGGCCTCAAGAACAAATGGCAAACTTTTGGTAATAAGCAGGCCTTCCTGAATATCCAATCCAAAGTCCCCACTGCACCATTCATCAGCACTTATCACTTTCTGGCATTTTTTGTGTGTGCTTTTTTATTGCTGGTTGTTTGTTGCTCCTACAGGACATGAGCTCCGTGATTACGGGGCTGTATTTGTCCTGTCCACCACTGTATCCACAGAGTCTAGAGTATTTCCTAACACATAGCAGAGCTCAACACCAACAGGAAGAATGAAATGCATGTTCCTACTCCCCGCACCATCTTCAATGACTTTCTCATCCACTTTAATGACACCTGATTCCTTTCCAACTCCCTTCTGCACCAGGTACAGCATAGCTATATTCTAGCCTTCATTGTCATACTCTGGGGCTCCCACTCAACCAGCTCCAGCTTAGAATCACTCTGTTCTCTTCAAAACCTCCATACCTTCAAGACTCCTTTATCCCACCTCCACTTAAGCCGACAATGCGATTGCTCAATTCTTCCCAAATCCCTAAGTTTCTCTCAACTTGATTCCATGCACAGATTTTTGGCATCATGGTTAAGAACATAGGGTTACATTCACACCAGTGACCAAAGTTTGAGGATTTTTTTGTGAGGTTTAAATGAGTTCAACACAATGTCTGGCATATCGTAAGTGCTCGATGAATATTAGCCAGTCTTACCACTATCACTGTTATAATTGAAGTTTGTTTTTTGCCTCTGCCCCCTGCCCTTTCTTCTCCCCCTCCCCTTCTACTCCCATGTGGTTGATTTTACTGTCCTTGGTTTGCTTATATGAGGTGTGGTCGGGATCTCACCAGGTCTTCTTGCTGGTGGTATGGAGTTCTGACAGGTAGAACCAGCTCTAGGCAGGTTGGTGAAGAGTGAGAGAAACTTTCACACTAACCAGCCTATGGTCCTAGGACTCTGGCTGTCTGGTGTCCACAGGTACACCTCTAAAGCTGCTAGGGAGACAGAGGCTCCCTGAGCAGGGTGGGTTGGGGTGATGTTCACCTGTATTTTCACTTATTGGATGATTAAGAAGCCAGTTTCTGCATGTTTGGGTCCTCAACTCAGGGTTTACTATAATCTCTTATATTTGTTAGTCTTTCTTGTTCCAGGTCTCAAGCATCTGGAGGGGCAATCCTTGGAAGTGATCGTAGTTCCTGGCCTGGTTCCCTGTAAGGAAGAGGGAAAGGGTGGGCACAAACAGAGGAAGCTGCCTAGGTCTCCTGGCCACTGTTCTGTGACCCAAGCAAACTGAAATTGTGAGACTTGTTTTTGCTTCTCCTCAGATATGTCTCTGGCCCCAACCATGGGGAATTTTTCACTTGAGAAAGTATAATTTTATGTCAGGATGAATAGTACCTATCACAAACCAGATTCTCAAATTTTGTTAGAAGAATTTATAAATGAATGAATGAAGGAACTCAGAAGTGGATAGACTAGAAACCCTGCTACTACAAAGGATTGGCAAATCTAGGGGAACCGGGGTGACTCTATAAAGATGCTGGGGACACAGAGGGCAGGAAGGCAGGCCCAGCCCTGCTCTCATAGAGCTTCTAGTGTAGCAGAGTGCATGGGCAAGGATGGTACAGGGTGACAGGTGCCTTGCCAGAAGGCAAAGCGCAGAGTGATCTCTCTGCAAGCACATGGGAGAGGACACAACCCAGCCCTGGAGCACCAGGCTGGAGGAGGGCTTTTTGGAGGACAACATGATGCCTCAGTTGAGTTTTGATGGATAAATGAGTCAGCCAGATGGAAGGAGGGGAAGTGGGGTTAAAGGAAAATGCTTCAGGCACAGCCAAGAGCGTGTGCAAAGGGTAAAAGATGAGAGAGTGAACGGTGTTCTGCAGGAACGGAGGAGCAGCCTGGTATGGCCCCACTGCCAGAGGTTCCAATTTCGTTGGTCTTGGACGGAGCCCAGCCATGGGTATGCTTTGAAAGCTTCCCAAGTGACTTTAATGTGCAGCCAAAGTGAGAGCCACCAGGCCAGATCACAGATGAAAGGGAGGGAAGCTTAAGGCTGGTAAGGCTGGAGAAGTATGCTCCACACACCATGCTGAGCCTGGAAGACCATGTCAAGGAGCTTGAGTTTTCTTCTCTGAGCACTGGAAGCTAATCAAACATTTGAGCAAGGAAAAAAGGGGCATGATCAGACTTGCCAACTTTAGAACATCCCCCGTTGTGGAGCATGGATTGGGGTGGGGAGGGGCAGGGATAGAAGTAAGAAAACCAGTCAGGAGGCTCTTGCAATAATTCAGGTGGAAGATAATCACAGCCTGAATTTGGCTAATGGCAGCAGGGATGGAGAGAAGTAGATGAATTCCAGAGATATTTAGGAAGTAGAACTGCTTGGGCTTGATGAAAGATTGGCTGTGAGAGGGAGATGTCAAGGGCTGTCCCTTTGTTTAGACAGTTGGGTGGATGGAGTGTCATTCACTAAGATAAGGATCACTGGAGAGAAAGCACTGGAGGTGTGGGTGAGGACATCCACCTGGGACTTGCTGAGGTGCAGGTGCCAGAGGGACAACCTAGGGAGACAAGCAGTCAATAGATGGTAGATCAGAACTCAGGTGAAACATCTAGGTTGAGGACAGAGATTTAGAAGTCATCAGAAAAGGTTGGGAATGAATGAGATCCCTCAGGGGAAAGAGTGTGGAGTGCGAAGAGAAAAATATGTTCATAGAATCTCGCAAGTTGTTCTCTTCCTCCAGGTAGACAGCCCTGAACCCATTAAGGGTAATTATGCTAAGCAGCGAAGTGACTTGTCCTAGCTAGTCCTCTTCAAGTATGTGAGCTGGCTTACCCCAGCCAATGAACGCCTGCTGCTGGCCTATATTCGGCTTGTCACTGTCAGTGCCCTTGGATCAGCTGACTTGCAACAAGAGGTGGCTGGCAGTTGTGTCTTGTACCTGTGGGGCTCGGCTGTGGGAAGCAGTTCCAAATTCCATGGCTCTGCTGAGCAGTCTTGAATACATGGTAGTTATGTGTTAGACATCTGAGGCATTTTAAAGAAAGCAAGTCTGAATCATTTGAGAATGGTTCAACAACTAGCTCAACACAAAGGTCCTGGGAAGAATTTGCTGTGGAGAAGGAAAGGATGGGTAGGCAGCTAGTAATGTTTTTATTCTAGTCTCTATGCAGTTGTGATTCTATTTTTGTTTTTTAGTCTGCATGGATCTACATGCCCTGTTATGCCCTCAGATTCCAGAATCAACCTCTGTTGGATAGTAAATAATGATGACAAAGCACTTCTACATTAAGCAGCTTCATTTACTCCTAACCACAAGGCTATAAAGTAAGTAAGGCAGGTGTTAACCCCATTTTAAAGATGAAGAAACTGAGACTCTGGTTAATTAGCTTGCCCAAAGTTGCAAAAAATATAAATGGGGCTGAGGGTCTAATCCAGTTTCTCAATCCAAACCCACTTCAACTTCCCAATTCTGGCTTCCACCTCTTTTAAAAAGGACCCTTTTTAACCCACTCTGGAGAAGAGCTACAAGAGGGGATGGGAAGAGGATTTGGAGAGAAGCTTAGCAGGTATCTCCTCTGATTTCTGTGTTTGTGACTTTTGCTTTTGCTTTTAGTCTCATTCTAGCATAAATCACACATGCCCAATGTCAAAAAGGTTGAAGAAAGTTATCTGGAGTGGTCAGGGGAAGAACCCAATTCCAAAAGAATTATAGACCCTTAGGACTCGAAAAGACCAGTGGGTCATCTACTTTAACCCTGTATTTACAGATGGGAGCAGGTGATGGCCTGAGAAGAATGTAACTCACAAGTGCTCACATAGCCAACCATGGAAAACGGAAACCAGAACGTGTGTCCTCTCAACAGTGTGAAAATAACCTCAGACTCAGAGCACTGAAACAAACTAAATGAAAAAACATGAAGGAATAAAGAGCTGACCTAAAAGAAACAGTAAACAGTCTGCTACGCACTTCTTTTGTCTTTTGGATACATCTTCATAGGGCTCTGATTAAGAAAGTTAATTAGGAAAATTATAATGTACTCTCTTTCTCTTGACTTTTACTAAAGTCATAGGAGGAGAAAGGTGGAAATGCCTAGAAGGTAGAGTGGGTGGAATTGGGAAATTGCTCTGTAAGATTTAGGTTGGTGACAATGGGATTGTTGGTTCCACCAGTTTATTATTTGCTAGTCACTAGAATTACCCATAATAATAGCTTGCATTTGTATAGTATATTCTAATTTATAAAAGGCTTTTATAGCATTATCTAATTTGCTCCCACTGACAACCTTGTAAGGTAGACAAGGTAGGTATAATTATCTCATTTTATGAATGAGAAAACTGAGACTTAGAGAAATCAAACGACTTGCACACTCAGTTATTAAACTACAGTCTGGACTGGAAACCAGATGTTCTAATTTAGAAAGTTTAAACTTTACCAACGTCATACAGCAAGCAGGATTCGAATCCCAGTGAGGCTGCCCCCACAGCCCATGCTTTCAGCCACCAGGCTCTTCTAGTTTTCTCAGTTCCTTGCTCATTATAAATATAAGCCAGGTGTTCTCGCTGAGGAAGGTACTCATTAATAAAGGCATGCTTGGTAAAGGTTTCCAGTACCTTCTCCCGTACCTCAGCAACTCATCTGACCACAAAAGCAAACAGAGCTGTGGCCTAATCTCAGAGTCCCCGTAAGCACTAATCGCAGGGAAGATGAACCAAGAGGAGACAGACTCACAGCCCAAAGACTACAGGCTCTGGGCTCCTGAGAAGCTGCTGTGGCCATGCCCAGCCTGGATCCATGGGGCAGCACGGAGGCCGCAGGAAAACTCCTTTCCCAGGAGTCTCTGTGTTGTCCTCCCCCCTGCTTTGCAAGCATTTGTTCTTAAAAAGTAGTAGCAGCTGCTGGCTGGTCTTGAAAACTGTCCAGCCTTAGTAAAGCTGTCACAAAGCACACTGGGACAGACGGCTCACCCGGGCAACTCCATAAATAGCACCTGAGATACGTGACAGGGGAGGTGGGTCAGGAAGCCCTGCTGGCTGCCCTCGGCGATTGTAAACCAATGAGTCTAAACACCGGGGCTTGGAAAAAAGGCAGTTCCTATGACATTGGTCTAACACTGAAGAGTCCTTAAAAAACCATCCATGTTAGGAGTGGTGCAGGACTTTTTCCTCTTTCCCTCATTCCTTCACTCCTCTTTCTTTCCCTCAGTCCTCTACTAGCAAGCCTTGTCCACCGTGTCTGTCAGATGATATTGTCTAAGAATTCAGACTGAGTTTTTCTTTTTATAGAAGACAGTTGTGCCGTGTTAGCCAGCACGGGAACTAAAGTTTGGTTCTGGGACACACGACGTGAAAAACTTGCAGCAAGGTGTTTGTTCTCCAACGTACCTATCTCACCCCTGTCCCATCCCATCAAAGAGGCCTCTTGGAATAACATGTCCCTCTACCTCATCCTTTTGTAATTAAAAACTGTTTTCTGATTACAAAAGCAAGTTCGTGCTAGTTAAAAGTTTCAAAGACTGTATAAATGTATAGCTAAAAATGTAAAAGTGGCTCTTAATCTCTTGCTCAGAGATAACGACTGTTAACAGTTGATGTCTTTTTAGTTTGGAGGCTCTCGAATTGACTCATGGGAAAAGTGAAGGGTATAGATATTAGGTACAGAGAGGAAGGAGCAGATACAAAAAGTGTTTCTAAATGAAATCAATAGAATGTTAGAAGAGGATGGAGAAGAAAATTAGCCCCGGTCTTTTAGCCTGGGTAACTGGGAAGAAGGTGTCTCACGGAATAACCCAGAGGACACATGCCAAGGGACAGCCCAGAAAAGATGTTTAGTCTGTTAGGCTGAGTGGTCATCTTGTGTCAATTATCATCATCATTCTCGGAGCCACGGTTACAAATGCTTAAAAGCCTACAGTTAGCCTCACAGATGTGCTGTTTCATATTCCAAACTCAGACTTCAGCGATTCAACAGGATTTAGAAGTGGAGAGGCAGGGAGAAAATTCAAATGTAGAAGAGACTGACTCACCTATTTGAGGAAACTAAAGTTTTTGATCATCACCTCCAAGCAACTGCTTGGAACATTTTAGCTCTGGAATCCACATTTTCTATAAACTTACCCATCACTGTCATGGGTTTAAACACTCTTTAACAAATGCAAAATTAGCTTCAACAAAATATTTGGAGCTGTAACTTGAGCCAAACGTACACCTTAAGGCCAAGGTAAGAGGTAGACTTGTTTCTAAGTTAGAAATGTGACTTTGCTGGCCAACTTGGGTCCTACATCATCCAATAATTAGAGCAGACTGAGAGTCAAACTTTGATCCTGCCACTCTTGCCACTATTTGATGTTGCTGACACTCGTTGTTATGTGTACAACCAGGAAAATTCTAGTTTTAGGACCTGATAAACAGGTCTCACTGGTCTTTCCCTTTCTTAATGCAGAATCTCTACAGGTAGCAAGCGCTGTTAGGCAGACTGCAGTAATGCTGGCTCCTGTGCACCTTGAATGAGTCCGGCTAGGGGACGTCAGCCATTGGTCCAGCTCCCTGGGGATCTGACTCCCTGGGATTGTCCCTCCAGTGAGGTTTTTTGATGGGGGGTGATCATTGCTATATCTGTACTTTTCTTGGTTTTTAATTATCACAAAAGAAAAATTAAAGTGCAGGGATATTGTTGCTGCTCCATACCGACTTTATTTCCTTTCAGTTTGCCATTTTAGGTTTTTACTATTGGTTTAACTAAACCAAAGCTTAAATTTTCCCAGGAAAATTTTCCCAGCCATTTTCCATGGCTCCAAGGAGTAAAATGAGGATCAATGATAAGGGAAGGAAAAGGAGGCAAGTTTTAGTACTTCTAAAGGCACCAACCAAAGACTGAAAGAGCAACCTCATGAATACTGAGTTCTCTCTCTGTAACAGGCGGGAAGTGTAGGCAGTGTGTGTGACCTACTGTTAGGATGCATTCATCCGAATGGACAGGCCTGGGATTGACATGTGTTACTTGGGCAAGGCAAGCTGGCTGACCATGCAGAGAGTTTATCAGAGGGTGGCATCCCTTGTATGTAGTCACCAGATTTCCAGGAAGGGTTATCCCCTTTAAAGGCTCATAAACTGAATTACAGGTATGCCAAGAGATTAGAAGATGCTAACAGACTAATTTACCAAACTCGAGAGAAACATATGTATAAAAACTAGAGAGCCATTTATTCACTCTCATTGAGAAATGTAACTACTCAGCATATTGGATATGTCAGCCAATTGCCTGCATTATCAATTACGAAGGAAAAGAACAAGATTTAAACACATTTACAGAATCCTGGAAATATGTTGTCAGGACCATGTATATAGTTAAGGATTTATCATGCTTTAGGAATAAAACCAGCCTCATAACACATACGGCTATTGACAGACTTTAGCACACTCACCTTTTGGAACATGTTTCCAACTTTTGACTGTAGCTGTTTTCAAGAATATGCCTGCCTTTATGTGTTTGGTAGAAACATTTGTTTTAGGGGGTTCACCGACTCTCTCTTAGTTCATTTCCTCGGTTACTGAATGTATGTCTTACATTTTTAATTCATACTAATGCTCGTCTCAGAGGATTTTGAGTTGAGTCAGTTCTGAGAAACACTTGCAGCTCCAACCCCATACTGACTATAGAATAGTCAGTTCTTAAGTGGGAAGCTGTCCTAGATGACCTTTATGTTCCTTCTGAATTGAGATTTGAGGGTTCTATGACTAGAGTGCAGGGAGGAGGCAGGCATGGGGAAAGTTGAGGCAGGGGAATAGGAGAGGGCCAGATCTGATTTAATTAACTGAAGAAATCATCTTTACTGAGGACAGAGATATGGAATTGTGTATGTTGAATTTTCTCTACTTTCGTCGTTCATTGGCAATTGCTATTTTGGGCAGCTACAGATCCAAGGAGGCTCCTGTAAGACAAACTGGGAAGTTGCTCAGAACTGTGCCTGTGCAGTGGTGCCACGGTTACAGCCCAAGCACCCTGCACTGAATCACCGCAGACACTCTCCAACTCCATGCAGGCATTGGTTTGATTTCAGTTCCATTCCGCTAAATAGCTTATTCTGTTCAATCATCCATTTATTCAAGTAACTTTTACTGAGCACTGAGCCAGATGCCAGCATAGAAAAATAAGTACGATATTGTCCACTCACAATCTAAGGAAAAAGAAAGATGTAGAAAGAATGGTTTTTAAAGCAGAAAGTTTAGGCTGAGCGCAGTGGCTCATTCCCATAGTCCTAGCACTTTGAGAAGGTCACTTGAGGCCAGGAGTTTAAGAACAGCCTGGACAACATGGTGAGACCCCACTTTTACAAAAAATTTAAAAATTAGCTATACATGGTGGTACGCGCCTGTAGTCCCAGCTACTTGGGAGGCTGAGCTAGGAGGATTACATTGCTTGAGCTCAGGAGTTTGAGGTTGCAGTGAGCTGTGACTAGGCCACTTCACTCCAGCCTGGGTGATAGAGCAAGACCCTGTCTCTAAAACAAAAAAATGAAAATAAAGAAAAGAGGCCAGGCGAGGTGGCTCACGCCTGTAATCCTAGCACTCTGGGAGGCCGAGGCAGGTGGATCGCTCAAGGTCAGGAGTTCGAGACCAGCCTGAGCAAGAGCGAGACCCCGTCTCTACTAAAAAAATAGAAAGA
>CM052444.1:61659332-61694479 GCA_028533085.1 Varecia variegata
GCCACCATGCCCGGCTAATTTTTTCTATATATATTTTAGTTGGCCAGCTAATTTCTTTCTATTTTTTAGTAGAGACGGGGTCTCGCTCATTGCTCAGGCTGGTCTCGAACTCCTGAACTTGAGCGATCCACCCGCCTCGGCCTCCCAGAGTGCTAGGATTACAGGCGTGAGCCACCGCGCCCGGCCTGGATACATCTTAAAAACAAATGATCCAGTGGTGGCTCACGCCTGTAATCCTAGCATTTGGGGAGGCTGAGGCAGAAGGATCACTTGAGATCACGAGTTTGAGACCTGCCTGAGCAAGAGGGATACCCCATCTTTACTGAAAATAGAAAAATTAGCCAGGCATGGTGGCACATGCCTGTAGTCTCAGCTACTTGGGAGGCTGAGGCAGGAAGATCACTTGAGTAGAAGAGTTTGAGGTTGCAGTGAGCTATGATGATGCCACTGCACTCTACCCGGGGTGACAGAGGGAGACTCTGTCTCAAAAAAAAAAAAGATCCAATTTCAGGTTTTAAAAAATACATCAACTACTACACTGGTGTTTTAATATTTAAAAATAATGTGTTATTCTTGTGTATGTAAAACTAGTTTTGTAATTACCTGTTACCTTTCTTTTTTCACATCTGAAGGACTTTTCTTATCCTGGGACACAAACAAACATAAATGATCAGTGGGGCTGTCTGTAAACCCAGCATTTTGAGAGGCCAAGTTGGGAGGATCCCTTGAGGCCAGGAGTTCAAGACCAGCCCGGGCAAAATAGTGAGACCCCATCTCTATCAAAAATAAAAAATTAGCCAGGTGTGGTGGCACACACCTATAGTCTCAGCTACTTGGGAGGCTGAGGCAGGAGGATGACTTGAGCCCAGGAGGTTGAGGTTGCAGTGAGCTATGATGACGCCACTGCACTGTAGCCCAAGCAACCGAGTGAGACCCCATTTTAAAATAATAATAATAAAAAGATCAATGAAGAAGAAGCAAAGGGCATGGCACATTAACATGAACAATTTGCAATTTGTCTATATTAATTGAAACATACAGGTTGAGTGTCCCTTACCTGAAGTGCTTGGGATCAGAAATGTTTCAGATTTTGGAATATTTGTATATACATAATGAGATACCTTGGGGAAGGGATCCAAGTCTAAACATGAAATTTATTTATGTTTCATATATATCTTATACATATAGCCTGAGGGTAATTTTATACAATATTTTAAATAATTTTCTGAATGAAACAAAGTTTGTGTACGTTGAACCATCAGAAAGCAAAGACGTCACTATTTCAGCCACCCATGTGATGTCATGTCAAGGCTCGCAAAAGGTTCAAATTTGGAGACATTTCAGATTTTGGATTTTCAGGTTAGGAATGATCAACCTGTATTTAGATATGCATAAATATCATTTAATAGAAGACATACCTTTAGAGTCATACTGGGGTTAACTGCATAGCTCAGAAATCTTTGAAAAGTTCTAAAAACTGAAAGTTAGTGTTTTTTTGTTTTGTTTTGTAACCCATTCTGTGGCAAGACTTAATCTGACCTGAATTCATTTAGTAGCAAAATCTGAACTGAGCTTACATTATGTGGCTATATATAGTCTTTATTTCCCACTTATTAGAAATATTCTATGTTTCACTGCAGAAATTATGTTTGATTATGATTACAAGTCTACATTATACTCTACTGGAGTATTATATAATATACCTTATATGCATATATTATCTTTCTTAAATCTGAAAAATTCTGAATTGTGAAAACCTCTGGCCCCAAAGGTTTTCGATAAAGAATTGAGGACTACCTTTCTCTCATCTCAGGTAGTAATAGCTGCACAAAAATATTAAAGTTGGGCCTAGCTTGGTGGCTCAAGCCTGTAAAGAGCACTTTGGGAGGCCAAGATGGGAGGATAGTTTTAGGTCAGGGGTTCAGGACCACCCTGGACAACACAGCAAGACCCCATCTCTACAAAAAATTTAAAAATTAGCCAGGCATGGCTGTACTCCCACCTACTTGGGAGACTGAGGCAGGAGGATTGCTTAAGCCCAGGAGTTCAAGGTTGCAGTGAGTGAGTGGCCTATGATTAGGCCAGTGCACTCCAGCCTGGGCAATATAGTGAGACCCTGTCTCAAAAACAAACACAAAAATGTTAAAGATAGAAAATATCTTAGAGATCTTTAAGACCAATATCTTCCCCCTTTTAAAGGGCAAAAACTAATGTCCACTGAGGAAGAGCCTGGACAGATGTGGTGGCTCACACCTGTAATCCTAGCACTTTGGGAGACTGAGGCAGGAGGATCACTTGAGTCTAGGAGTTTAAGACCAGCCTAAGCAACATAGCAAGGCCCCATCTCTACCAAAAATATTAATAGAAAAATTAGCTGAGCATGGTGTGAGCACCTGTAGTCCCAGCTACTCAGGAGGCTGAGGCAGGAGGATCACTTGAGCCCAGGAGGTTGAAGTTGTAGTGAGCTATGGTGATGCCACTGTACTGTAGCCCTTGCAACAAAGTGCAAGATTCTGTCTAAAAACAAACAAACAAACACCCCAACAACATAGAGTAAAAGCCTCCAAACATGCAAATGGTTACTCATAAAGCTGGGGCCGGCATCCCCATGTCATCTCTCTCTGATTCTGGAGAATTCAACTAGTGAGTGGCACCTATGGTGTCTTGGCCTGAATCATCCATTTTCGCTGTCCTGATTCCGAGCCTGGCTTTCATCTACATTGTCTCAGAGGCTGAGAGAAGCCCAGCCCGTGCATGGATTTTGAGAATCTTGGTGTATTTTTTAAAAATGCTAAAATAGAGTTACAAAAAATTGTGATAATGCTTACATTAAGCAGTTTTTAATAACAGTTTTGTTAACATATAATAAGTGCAAAATATTTGTGCTATGCACAAAATAAATATAAAATTATTTTATTAAATGTATTGATATTAAAAATATTAATGGATAGCACATTACAGGTGGTGTGATTCAGTATTGGAACACAAGTTTAAAACTGCATAATGAACACGACCTTCTTCTCGAACTCCTGGCCTCAAGCAATCCTCCCACCTCGGCCTCCCAGAGTGCTAGGATTACAGGCGTGAGCCACCGCGCCCGGCCATGACCTTCTTTTAATTCTGTAAATAGGTCTCTAGGAAAAATATATAACCTCATTTGGGAATAATATCCAAAGTCTACACAGGAGGGTTTTGAATGGGAGACCCAGGCCACAGGGCTCTCTTGATGGCCCTGGGTCAGGCCTCCAGGTTGTCCCTGGATTGCTTGCTTTCCTGTTTTAATGCTGAGCTGTCAACTACATAGAACTCTCACTCTCTGTAGCTGCCCCAGGTTGGTCCTTCAAACATGGGCTTTCTCTGCATTACATATGTCTGTTGCTGAATTTATATTATTCTTATGTTTTGCTTCTGGACCTAATAGTAATAGATCAGACCCACATATATCAGGAGCTATGACTCTCCCTCCAATCAAAATCCCTCCAAAGGCTCTAGAAGTCAGTGACTCTTCTCCAATCTGTGGTGGAAGAACAAACTGTTAGGACCTTTGTGACTAAAGTCTGTTGAAAAAAAGACTATCTCCTGGGCCAAGTACTGCCCGGAAGACTCTCTTCTTATTCAAAACCTTTTCCTCTTTGGTTGTTTCCTGCCTCTCACTGTAATTGTCTCCCTGGCAGAGGAACCACCTGCCGTAATTCTCTGGGGGCTGCACATAGCCAAATGACCTGAGGTTTTCCATTTAACTCCTTCATGCCTATCCCATATGGGTCATGGTAGAGAGAGGTTATGTAACTTATCCAAGGTCTTAACCCTAGCAAATGGCAGAGCAATGACATCAAAATCCATACTTTATTCCACTGTGCTATAATAGATAGGCCAGGTGGTCTGTTCCTTCCAACCTTTATAAAACATTTGCAATGGATTGAATTGTTAGGTAGATATTGAAGGATTCTGGGTCTCCTAAGGACTCCTGGGTGTCCTACGTGTCTTGCCTTGGTGCTGCCTCAAACTATTGCTCCACCTGGTAAGAAGGACAAGGACAGACCCCAGGCCCCCATCTTGGTGCTATTCCACCTTAATCCTGTCCCCAGCGACTGCCATACCTGGGCAAGGAGGGAACACCATACCAACCTACCAGTCAGAACTTAGCAGACTAACTGCAAAAGAATGCAGAGGACTCTAGCCCCCGGGCCAAGTGGCATAGGTACAATAGGGTCTGGAAGGTGACTTAGGACAACCTAAGGCTAATTATCATGTCATTTGCTTAAATCTACCTTGTGGTTCACTCCCAAATGGGCTTGCAGAGAGGCTCATGGGAGATCTGCATGCAAAGTAAGACTTAGGTCATATAACTCCCAACTGTCCATCAAAGTGGTTCCATGGTGACATCTGAACCATGGGAAGGTCCCTATCCGGCCATTATAAAACAAGATCTAGACCATAGCCAAGGTATCTTTTGCTATGACAAGGGGTCTAGTCGTCATCTGTAGTGTATGTACTTGCTCTGTAAACGTATATCTTGCTCTTACTCTATAATCCTATCTTGCCCCCCCTCAATAAATTTCACCTCGTGCTTGCCTTATTTTGGTGTGTCTGGTCATTCTTCCACCAAAAGCACACCAAGAACCAAGAACAGAGAACGAGACTGCCAAACCCGGCAGAATCAGTTACAAATCACTTAACTCCACAATCCTGTGACCCACATATCTTTCTCCTTTCCTCAAGGAATTCATGAAATGCTTTGCTAAATGCCTTGAATTCCTTATGAAATGTGTGGTAACCCCATCAATAAAAGAAATATGATGAATTCATGAAGCAAGTATTACTTGAATTCTTACTTTGTCTACCATGATTTATTCTTGATGAATTCATATGGGATCCTAGTGACCAATTCTTCCTCTTTTAGTAATTCACAAACTATTCCTTCAACATGATGTTCCAGAATCTAGCCCAGGATGCATATTGAAGTAACTAAGCTGTAGTTTGTAGAATCCAATTTTTTTCACCTTTTGGAGAATCAAGTGATTCATACATTCCCAGGAAACTTTCTGGTCCTCTCTGATCCCTCAAAGAGATAACCAAAGTGGTTCACTCTCTCTTTTTTTTTTTTTTAAGAGACAGGGTCTCACTATATTGCCCAGGCTGGGGTGCAGAGGCTATTCACAGGCATGATCATGGAGCACTACCGCCTTGAACTTCTGCACTCAAGCAATTTTCTCGCCTCAGCCTCCTGAGCAGCTGAGACTTGACAGGCGCGTGCCACTGTGCCCGGCTGTTTGTTCTCTCATTTTTAACTTCCTTCCATTGTGCCAATAAATCTAATGCAGAGTACAACTGTATTCATACTTTGACTTTTGTTTTTAATGGTAACGGCTCTTCCTTTAGCTGTTTCTGAGGAGGGTATTTGTCCTGCCGAAATAAGAATCTGATTCCTGTGGAAGCCTTACTTCTGGATCTGGGATCTATGTGTTTCATTGTGTAAAATCAAAAATCAATCTCCTTGGATGTATTTGAGCAGAGGGTCCTTTCAAAGACTTGCTGCTGTTAGCATTTTTCTGGTAAGCCTACCTGCAACTGTTTTGTGGGAATGTTCTGATTTATCTATGACTGCATAACAAGCCACTTCCAAACTTAGCGAATTAAAATAACAATTGATCATTGTGTCTTATGGTTCTATGGGGTGGCTGGGTGCAGTTGGGAAGTTCTCACTTGGGGTCTTTTGACTTGTTGCAGCATAAACTAAAAATAAAATCCTAAGCCTCCCACCACCACCTGCCAACTGTGCTGAACTGACACATCCCCCCCTTGGCCAAGGGGACTCCTGGGAAACCTAAAACTGTAGAGAAGGGAGGATCGGACACACCTCCTTATACCCTATCCCTTTTAGAGTATAGACACAACAACTGACCAGGATTAATGTTAAAATAGAGATCATGAGATTGACAACACAGACTCTTTGTGGCAATAAGATACTAAATTGTAAGCAGGACCTGAGACCACGCAAGGCAAAGGTTAAGTCACGCCTGCAGGCCGTCAATTTGCTGAACAGATCTCTTTGAGTTTGTGTGTTATGACTTGCTCTCTGATTAGCAGTGTTCCTTATCTCAACTTAAAACACTCCTTTCCACTTATTCTGAGCCTTTAGACAAAGCTTTATTTCCTTAACCAATTACAAATCAAAGAATCTCTGAATCCACCTATAACTCGTAAACCCTGCTTAAAGATGTCTCGACTTTTCTGGCCAAACCAATGTATACCTTCCACATACTGATTTATGTATAATTTTACCTGCAATTCCTATTACCCTAAGAATGTATAAAACCAAACTGTATTCTTTCAGGTTTTCAGAAAGGAAAAAATAAAAAAATAAAAAAAATAATAAAAAATAAAACCAAACTGTAACATGACTGCCTCAGGACCACATACTCAACGCTTTCTTGGGTTTATGGATCTCTAGGCCATGATCTAACAGAATAAACCTTTTTAAATTATTTTATGGAGATTTTTTCCATTAACAGCAGTCAGAGTCTCCTACAGCAGGGCTGGCTTCATGACATGTGACCTGTGCAGTCACGCAGGGCCTCATGCTTAGAAGGACCTCACGCTTGGTTCAACGCTCTACTGTTGCTGTCTTGAATCTCTTAATACTTTTTGAACATAGAACCCAAATTTTCATTTTGCACTTGGCCCTGCAAATTATGGAGCTGGTCCTTGCTGAGGCTGCTGTCATCTGAAGGCTTGTCCAGGTTGGACGTCTAAGATGTCTCATTCACAAGGCTGGCAGCTGATGTCGGCTGTTGACAAAGAGCTACACAGGAGTCTCCACACATGACTTCTCTGTGTGGCCTGGGCTTCTCAGACAGAGTATCTCAAAAGCAAATGTTTCAAGAGATCTAAGCAGAGGCTGACAAGCTTCCTATCACCCTACATCAGAAGACCCAGAACGTTACTTGCAACACATTTCCTTGGTTAAGCAAGTCATTAAGACCAGCTCAGATTCGAGGGTAAGGGAATTTGACTCCACTTTTTTTTTTTCAAATATTATGGGGGGGTGGTTTACAAATGTTTTTGGTTATATGTATCAATTTTGTAATAATTGAGTCAAGGTTATAAGTGTGCCCATCACCCAGATAGTGTTCATTGTACCCATTGGGTAGGTTTTTACCCATCCTTTCTTCCTCCCTCCCCCCTGCTTGATTTCCACTGAGTTTTACTTCCCTCTTCGCACATGTGTGCTCATCGGTTAATTTTAGTTTAATAGTGAGTACATGTGCTGTTTGTTTTTCCATTCTTTAGATGCTTCACTTAGGATAATGATCTCCAGTTCCATCCAAATTGTTGCAAAAGGCCTTAATTCATCCTTCTTCGTGGCTGAGTAGTAGTATTCCATAGAATACATAGACCATATTTTGTTAATCCACTCATGAATTGATGGGCATCCACTTCTCTTTTTTTTGGAGACAGAGTCTTGCTCTGTCACCCTGAGTAGAGTGCAGTGGTGTCATCATAGCTCACAGCAACCTCAAACTCCTGGGCTCAAGGGATCCTCTTGCCTCAGCCTCCCAAGTAGCTGGGACTACAGGTTCGTACCATGATGCCTGGATAATTTTTCTATTTTTAGTAGAGACGGGGTCTTGCTTTTGCTCAGGCTGGTCTCAAACTCCTGAGCTCAAGCAATCCTTTCGCCTCAGCCTCCCAGAGTGCTAGGATTACAAGCGTGAGCCACCGCGCCCGGCCCCCTACTTCTTTTTTTAATTGACAAAATTGTGTATATTTATAGTGTACAACATGTTTTGAAATATGTATATACTGCGGAATGGTTAAATGAAGCTAATTAACATATGCATTGCCTCACATACTTACAGACTCCACCTCCTGATGGCAGAGTTGCAAGATCACATTGCAGAACAGCACGTGGGATGAAACATATCTGTGTTCATCTTTGGAAAATACGTCCTGACACAGAAGTATTTGGGACACACCATTGCTTTGATTGGGAGCTCTTCCTCTCTCAGGCATTCCTGCAAGCTCTGCCCTGTTGGTAGGCATTCATTACCACGTGTGGATAGACAAGACAGCTTCGAGATATCAGCCCTGTCTTTTTTGGCTTCTTTCTAACATGATTAAAGATAGGTCTTGCTCAGAATCACTTGAAACCAAACATGTGCCTGTGCAAAGTGTGCTTAAGGAGGACTCTGATCTTAAAGTGGGGTCAAGGGATATTGAAAAGAATTACTTTGAGCTCTTTTCACGAGTTCACGTTGAGTAAAAATACTGAGCTTTTCTAGATTCAGTGCTAAATCTTGAAAGTTTCATCTCTAAGACCTTTTAATGCAGATGAGAGAGAAGAAGGTTTGGAGTTTGATAATCCTAGGAATAAATCTCAGCTCTACACTTAAACAGGTTGGTAAGCCTTTGAGAGCCTCAGTTTCTTTATTTATAAAGTGGGACTAATGGTACTCCCTTAAGGGCCATTGTGATGATTAAGTAGAATAAAGTATTAGGTGCTCAAAAGATCATAGGTACTATTATTAATAAGTACATCAGCTGGGCACAGTGGCTAATGCTTATAATCCTAGCACTTTGGGAGGCCAAGGCAGGAGGATCACTTGAGCCCAGGAGTTGGAGGTTGCAGTGAGCTATGATGACACTACTGCACTGTAGGCCAGGTCACAGAGCGAGTCTCTATCTCAAAAAAAAAAAAAAGAAAAAAATGTGTATCACTTGCCCTTGATTCAAGTTACTTACTTTTAGGTTTCTTTTGCCCTGGAAATTCGTAGATGAGTTATCAAACCTAGCCAGGCTCTCTGGGGTGACATATTGGCAGAAACATAACGAAAATAAGCTCAGAGTGTCACGGTCCAGAAGCCTCTGTACCGGAAGCTATAGTATGAGGTGTTGGTTTCCATCTATAAATGTTGAGGGCTGGCAAGACAGATGGTAGTAGTGACTAACATTTACTTAGTAAGGTACTTAAATGTGTTAGGAACTGTTGATTTGATTCTCACCTCAACCCTGTGAGGTGGGTACTGTGTTATTTCTAATTTTAAACGTGAAAAAATGGTAGTTTTGTAACAATAAGCAATTTGTGCAAAATCACCAAAGTGGTAGGTAGTGGACCAGGATCCAAGCTGAGGACTCTCTGGCCCCAGGGACTGTCCCCATTCTGACATATGAACTTCCAAATAGATCAAAGTGTTCACTTTTTGAATCCTTTGCATATAACCTCAGATCTCTGCCTCTTATTTAGTGACTGATTTGGGCACTTAAGGCCCTATATTTTACCATCAAGTCTGGTTGTAGGACCTGGTTGGGGAGGAGTTCCTAAAGCCATCCAACTTTCAGGCTGTTGGCGTAAATTCCCCTGGAAAGCTAACTGGTGGTGAGCCCGTCCCTCCAGCATGTGGCTGGGTAGCTTTCAGCAAGGGCTCTGACATTTGGCATTTTTCCTGGCAGGCAGCCAAGGGGACTGAGTATTTCTCTGTTTTCTTTTACTTTCATTCTTAACTGTTTCCTCTCAAAATAAACAAAAAGGAACTCGGGGATTTGACTAGAGCATTTAATAAAGTTGTTTGTGAGGGAAAGTTTATAGCTGGAGGGGAAAGGAGGAGAAAAGATGATTGAGGGAGAAAGGAGGAAACAGGCCCTTAAAATGGTTCACAGAATTCAGAATGCCCTTGAGCTAGAAAGGTTCTAATTTTAAAAAGGTGCTTAAATTCCTCAAAAGAGAGGTATTTTCTAAGTATAAATATGTGGTCAGACACTCTTAAGGAGTTGCGGAGAATCCCTAAAGTTACTGTTTATTTGTGTTGTGGCCCCAACTTTTCCTTTCAGCAAACATTTGCAAGGGCCTTCTCTTTCCTCATGTTGAATTCCCACTGCAGAAAAGTAGCAGGATTGGCTTCAGTTTGGATCCTTTTTCTTCCCTCTTCTACTCATTTGGAAAAAGTGCTGGCAGCTATTCACAAACCACTGGTATGATTGTTTGGCCCTGGTGCCCCTCTCCAAGGGGAAAAACTTTTTCCTTCTTTTTTTTTTTTTTTTTTTTTTAATTTAAAAAGCTTTTTATTTCTCTACTTTTGAAGGATTTATTTATTTATTTATTTTGAGACAGATTCTCACTCACTCTGTCACCCAGGCTGGAGTGCAGTGGCGTGATTATAGCTCACTGCAGCCTACAACTCCCGGGCTCAAGAGGTCCTCCTGCCTCAGCCTCCTGAGTAGCTGGGACTACAGGCACACACACTACTGTGCCCAGCTCTCCTTATTTTTTGAGCACTTAATTACATGCCCTGCTCTGTTTTAAGTGTTGCACATGTGTTAACTCATCCAATCGTCACAGTGCTAAGAGATCTCTAATAATCATATCCCTATTTAACAGTTAAGGAAACTGAGGCTTATAGAGGTCAAGAAATGTACCCTAGGTCACATGGCTATGAAGTCGGGTGGTTTGATGGGAGTGGGGTGGTTTATTCCATAGCAGCATGGTAGAGCCAAGTTCACATAGCTCCAAGATCAAAACCAGGCTCTGCCACCTTCCAGAATGACCACCCAACTCACAATTTCAACCATTCCCAATGAAACCTATGACATTATTCCTATGAGAAATGAAGTGTTATTACAGTTCCTAATGTATCTTTTATCCTCCTTCCTTAAACAGCTTCAGGGCTTCTACTTCTGTCAAAGTTGGAAAAGATTCTATTTAGTCACTTCCTCATTTAACAAACACTTATGGCCAGGCGAGGTGGCTCACGCCTGTAATCCTAGCACTCTGGGAGGCCAAGGTGGGTGGATCGCTTGAGCTCAGGAGTTCGAGACCAGCCTGAGCAAGAGCGAGACCCCATCTCTACTAAAAATAGAAAGAAATTATCTGGCCAACTAAAAATATATATAGAAAAAATTAGCTGGGCATGGTGGTGCATGCCTGTAGTCCTAGCTACTCGGGAGGCTGAGGCAGTAGGATCGCTTAAGTCCAGGAGTTTGAGGTTGCTGTGAGCTAGGCTGACGCCACGGCACTCACTCTAGCCTGAGCAGCAGAACAAGACTCTGTCTCAAAAAAAAAAAAAAAAAAAACCAAACAAACAAACACTTATGATACACAGGCAATTGGCATAGTGTTAGGAGAGCAGACCCTGCAGCCAAACTGCTTTGTTTGAACTGTGGCTTTGCCAGTTACCTGCTCAAGGTCATACAGTTTGTCGGTTAACCTTTCCGTGCCTCAGATCCCATATGTAAGATGGGTTAATGATGACACTGACCTCACATAGTTATTAATGAATTTTAAATGAGTTAATCCATATGGAACACTTAAAACACTGTCTAGTATGTAGTAAATACTCAATAAACATGAGGTAGCATCAAACAGATATTTAGGAAATAGAAGTGTACTAGGCACTGGAAACAAAAGGACAGGTAATCTAGTGGAAGTACGGGGCACATTCATTCCTTCGATAGGTACTTTTATGTGCTAAGCACTAGGTGCTGTGGGTGTAACAGCTAAATGAAATACCCCCACTGCAAATATTTACACACTACTAAAAGAGGTAAATAAAAAAACAAACCAACTGGGACAGGAGTGAGTAATATTAGAGCAGGATGTCTGGGGATTGTAACAGAGAAAATGGCCTGCAAAAGGGTAAAAATGTTTTCTGTCTTTTCAAAACCCCCTCATCCTTTTTGAGAACTAAAACCTACATCCCTGCCTCAGGCCAGTGGTCAGGAAGAGCGGAAGAGTGTCCTTTGTTCTTTGTGTCACAAGAGATGGCTCAGGGGAATTGCCCAGGCAGAGGTCACGAGATTGTCTTAGCCAAAGATGGGATAAATCAGAACCTTTAAAAGCTCTGTACTTGTGCTCAGAAGCAGGACATTGGCACTTTGAGACAGGGGTCTGCCAACCTCCTCATTTGCCAGCAAATGAATAAACTCCTCTTTCCTTCTCCTCAAACCTCTTGTCCTTGTTCTCATGCGGCCTAAAGGAAAAGTGTCGAACTTTCGGTAACAGGATCAGAGGAGGCTTCTCACAGGAGGGGAGCCAAGGTGAGACCCAGTGGATGAGAAGCAATTTGCCACATGAATGACTAGAATGAATGTGAACTTTAAGGTATATAAAGGATCCTGGGGCAAACTGCCTATGCACTGGCACAAGGAGAAGCAGGAAGGACAGAGCAAGTGGACCTGTATGGCTTGAGGGTTAGGGTTCTTGGGCAGGGGTAGGCAGAGGATGAGGAGGCTGGAAAGAAATGGCACCAGCTTATCAAAGGCCTTCAGTGCTTTGCAGAGGATTTGGGAATTGTTCCTTCTACATAATGGGAGCTATGGAAAGCTTTACCTCTAGGAACCATATCATCAGATAATCCAGATCAGATGAGAGCTGCAGTTAGGGCTCTAGTTATAGTAATGCTCCTGGTGAGAAATAAAGGCCTCCATTGGAGTGCTGGCCATGGGGATGGAGAAGAGAAGTTTTGGAGGTAATAGGAAGAAGAGTTATTAGAACATAATGATTGAGTAGAGCACAATGGAAGGGCAGCAATATCCTACATTGACTTTATATGTTGTATCCTTGTAGCCATTATTACGGATACTGGTACGATAATGGAAAGAACATAGTTTTTGGAGCTCCTTGCTATTGAATTCAAATCCAGTCTCTACTGTTTGTTGGTTTCATGGTTAGTGTGGAAAATAATCCTCTGTCATAGTTTGTTAGGATTAGTAACATAATACATGTAAAGTGCCTCGTACAGTGCCTAGCACAGGGGTGGGGAACCTTTTCATGTTGGAAGGCCACATTAATTTAGCTGTAATCAAATAAGACTGCATTCAAGAAACTTCAATTAGATATACTTAAAATGTACATTACTTTGTGTAAAAATTTAGCTACTATGTACTTAATAATTTCAAAAAATGAAAATTATTTTTTAATTTTAAAGTTAACATTTTAATGAGTTTGTTGTGTTTGCTTTTTGTTGGAAAATAGTTTCTTGGTTTAAATTTTAAACTTCATTACTGTGTTAGTTGAAGGATCCTTCTTTAAAAGGAAAACAAGAAGCAACTTGAAAGCATACACAGACTTAATTACCTATGTATTCACCACAGGATCTGTCTTCCAGCCCACCACCCAATTGCATGCTCCTTTAGCCAAAGAAATGCAGAGATTTTTGTTTTTGTTTTTTGTCTTGGAACCTAGAAGCTACTTCCTACCTCATGCTCTCTTACTCGTTTCTTCAAATCTCTGCAAGGCTGGTTTCCTCCTCACGATTCAGGCCTCACTCAGCTCAGAACGCTTTCTGACCATACAATCCAGAAAAGTTGTTCTCTCCTCACACCACATTCTCACAGTATTTATCACTCTGAAAATGATCTTGTTTACTTGTTTTTATTTTCTTACTCTTTGCTGCTTCTCTCTGCCAGCTTGTAAACTCCATGAACACGGAGGCCTTGCTTGTTTTATACACCACAGAATCCTCAGGGCTCAGGACAGTGCTTGGCACAAAGGTGGATGTTCAATAAATAGTTGTTGAATTAGGTGTTTCTTATCAGAATGGATAAATAGCAGTAAGTGTGAAATATTAATATATTTTTCTATTTTCTAAGGGGTGTATACAGATACATTCAGAATGTCATTGAGTGGGGGCCGGACACAGTGGCTCATGCCTGTAATCCTAGCACTCTAGGAGGCCGAGGTGGGAGGATCACTTGAGCTCAGGAGTTCGAGACCAGCCTAAGCAAGAGTGAAACCCCGTCTCCACTAAAAATACTAAAAATTAGCCGGGCATGGTGGTGCACACCTGTAATCCCCACTACTTGGGAGGCTGAGGCAGGAGGATTGCTTGAGCTTAGGAGTTTAAAGTTGCTGTGAGCTAGGTTGATGCCACAGCACTCTAGCCTGGGCGACAGAGCAAAACTCTTTCTCAAAAAAAAAAAAAAATGTCATTGAATGTATTTAAACTTGATATTTATTATAATGTCCAAAATAAAATGTTTTAAAAAGAAGAATAAGATGAATAAGAATATATATTTTTTTCCTTTTTAAAGTTTTTCTTTTTGGTTTGACATATTCAAAATTAAATTAAAAAGAAGAGGAATACACTAAACACAAAAATTAATTTTACATAGATTAAGGCCTGACTGCAAGATCTAAAACTATAAATCTATAAAACTTTTAGAAGAAAACATAGAAGTAAATCTTTATGACCTTGGATTAGGCAAAGACTTGCTAGATATGACAACAGAAGCACAAGTGACAAAATAAAAATAGATAAATTGCTGTAATCCCAGCACTTTGGGAGGCTGAGAATCACGTGAGGCTAGGAGTTTGAGACCAGCCTGGGCAACACAGTGAGACCCATCTCTACAAAAAAATAGAAAAATTAGCCAAGTGTGGTGGTGTATGCCTACAGTCCCAGCTACTTGGGAGGCTGAGGCAGGAGGATGGCTTGAGCCTAGGAGTTTGAGGTTGCAGTGAGTTATGGTGATGCTACTGTACTCTAGCCTGGGGGACAGAGCAAGACCCTGTCTCAATAAAAATAAAAATAAAATAGATAAATTGAATTTCATCATAAAGATCATATCAAATTAAACACTTTTATGCTCCAAAGGATACCATCAGCTGGGCATGGTGGCTCATGCCTATAATCCTAGCTCTTTGGGAGGCCAAGGCAGGAGGATGGCTGGAGCTCAGGGATTCGACACCAGCCTGAGCAACAGAGAGACCCCATCTCTACCGAATAAAAAACACAAAAAGACAAAAAAAAAAAAAAAAGAGGTACACAAAACAATAAAACCCAGCTGCGCATTGTGGCACGCGCCTGTA
Source organism: Varecia variegata (assembly GCA_028533085.1). Lineage (NCBI taxonomy): Eukaryota > Metazoa > Chordata > Mammalia > Primates > Lemuridae > Varecia > Varecia variegata. The sequence goes on from CM052444.1 coordinate 61,674,139, forward strand.
GCCCCAGCTACCAGAGAGGCTAAGGCAGAAGGATTGCTTACAGCCCAGGAGTTGGAGCTTGCAGTGAGCTACAATCACATCATTGCACTCTACCCATGGATACTGAGTGAGACTCTGCCTCAACAAAAAAAAAAAAAAAAAAAAAGGATACCATCAAGAAAGTGTAAAGTCAACCCATGGAATGGGAGAAAACATTTGCAAATCACATATCTGATAAGGGACTTGTATGTAGAATATATGAAGAATTCTTACAATAAATAAAAAAGATACATATACCAGCTTTCAAAAAGGCAAAGGATCTGAATAGACATTTCTCCAAAGAAGATATAAAAATGGCTAATAGGCATGTGAAAAGATGCTCAATTAGCCATTAGGGGAATGCAACCAAAAACCACAAGGAGAACCACTTCACACCCAGTGGAATTGCTATAATCAAAAAACAGAAAACAAACATTGGTGAGGATGTGGACAAATTGGAACCCTCATAATTGTTGGTGGGATTGTTAAATGGTACAGTCTTTTTGGAAAATAGTTTGGCAGTTCCTCAAAATGTTAAACATAGAGTTACCATATGACCCAGCAATTCTATTCCTAGACTTACATCCAAGAGAAGTGAAAACATATGTCCACACAAATTCTGTAAACAAATATTCATAACAGCATTATTCACGATAGCCAAAAAGTGGAAACACCCAAATTTCCATCAACTGATAAATGGATAAATAAAATTTACTCTATCCAGACAGTGAAATATTATTCAGTCATAAAAAGAAATGAAGTACTAATGCATGCTACCACATGGAGCTCCTTGTGCATGAACCTTGAAAACATTGTAAGTGAAAGAAGCCAGTCACAAATAACCACACATTGTATGATTCCGTTTATATGAAATGTCTAGAATAGGCAAATTAGTGAGAGAGTGGTTGCCTGGGGCTGGGGGTGGGGGGAATAAGGAGTGACTACTAATAGGTATAGGTTTCTTTTGGGGGTGATAAAAATGTTTTAAAATTAGATAGTGGTGATGATTGTACAACTCTGTGACTATATAATACTAAAAATCCTTGACTAGTACCCTTTAGATGGGTGAATTATATGGCACATGAATGTCTCAATAAAGGTGTTTTTCTGTCTATGTTTTTTTTTTTTTTTAGAGCATAATGTAGAAAAAAGTAAGGGAAGTTTAAAATCCAAGAGGCTCAGCCTTCAAAGTAAGTTTGAGGTGGCAAAATAGGGAGTGAAATATTTCTATTTTTAGATTTGATATTCTAACTTTAGCAAGAGCCTAGACTTGCAATATTATACTTAGCGTTCTATTGTCAGACATACCCCTATTGTCATTTTCTTCACAAGAACCACCTTTATTGGTTTTGTTTTAAAAATGTATTATGTATTGAGTACACTAAAAATGAGAGTCTTTTATTTATGTTTACGTGATGGCTATATCCAGTGTCTCCAAAGTGTTAAAATAGTTTTATTTTGTTACATGCAGTGGTAGCAATGTAAGCATAAAGCACTTTTTTCTCCACTGTATTTCTCACAAGTATAACATTTGGGTGCCCAGACTGTGAGATCAGACTGCCAGGACTCTTTCAGTCAATGTGAATTGGGAGAGGCACTAAACCTTCAGGTTTCCTCTCTGTAAAAGGAGGGTAGAGGTAGAAATACTATTCACTTTATAATGTTATTCTGAAAATTAAAGGAAATAATGCATATAAGGTACTTAGCACAGTTGTCCAGCACATAGTCAATGCTCAAACTGTAGTACAGCAGTTATTATTATTTATAGCAATAGTAACAGGGAATTGAGATTATTAAGAAATGGGTGAAAACAAGGTTGTAATGTGGCTAAGAATTGAGTTCTGTACTATTACAGCATTCTAAAAGCAAATTAGGGCTGGAAGGAGATATATTATGTTTCTCAGTTTTGTTAACAGGCAACTATATTGAATATGGAATCATGGCATTTGTATAGTTTTCAGCAATTATTGCTAGAAAACTCTTTAGAGAGGCTTGCTATAGATGAGACTGTGAAGTTGCATGGGTATTTTTCAGAGAATAAGATGTGATTCAAGTACTGCTACAGAGAGCTGATATTTTAGGCCATGTTTCTAATCAGTGGTATCATATGATAGACATGTTGCTTTTACAAATCATGCCTTTAATTTGAACAACAGAGTCTGCCAGGAAATCTCCTTTTCTCCTTCTGTGATGTTTATTCCAGCCAATATTTTCCTATTGAGAGTAGCAGGAACTTTAAAGTATTTTAATGTTTAATATTCAGAAATTAATATTTTAAGTTATTAGGATAAATGAAACATTAGCAAAAATAATGTTATAAAATAACGATTGAGAGATGTAAAAGACTTACCATCTTAAGCTTTATTTGTATACCTTAAAAATGGGCTTAAAACTTTTCTGAATTAACCAAAATTCCATGATAGAAGAAAGAGGGAGAAGGGAATTGAAAGCACTTACAAGATTCTCCCCTTTCCCGCAAATGTTTATTCATAACATTTTTATGGTATCTTTTTTTTTCTTTTGGCTATGTCTGTGGAATTATAGTATCTTAATAGGTAAATTCAGAAAATCATAGCCAGACAATTCCTCTATGTGTAGCTTATTTTTAAATATTCCTATTGTAATGATGCTTGGTGGCTGTGAAGATCTGTTTAGGGAAACCAGAGATCTGCAATGGAGGAGAAAAATGACTAATGACAGACCACAGGCCCACCCTGTTCCCCAGATTGTAGTAGGAGTGGTCAAGATATTTAACCTCTCTTTTTTTTTTTTTTTTTTTTTTGAGACAGGGTCTCACTCTGTTGCCTGGGCTAAAGTGCAGAGGCATCGTGATAGCTCACTGCAACCTCCAACTCCTGGGCTCCAGTGATCCTCTTGCCTCAGCCTCCTGAGTAGCTGGGACTTCAGGTGCACTCCACCAAGTCTGGCTAATTTTTCTATTTTTTGTAGAGATCAGGTCTCGCTCTTGCTCAGGCTGGTCTCGAACTCCTGAGCTAAATTGATCCTCTCACCTTGGCCCAGAGTGCTGGGATTACAGGTGTGAGCCACTACGCCTGGCCTAACCTCTTTATGCTTCATTTTCCTCACCTTAAAGTAGGAACAATAATATCTTTCTTACAGAGTTGATGTGAGGATTAAATGAGATCACACATGTAAACTGCACTAAGTGCACAGTAAAATATCATGTTTTAGCTATTAATATTGTTATTGTTGCAGAGACTTGAAAAAGGTAAGAAGAGGAGCTTTAGCTGATGTTTCAAAGATTCATATATTAACAGCCCTTGGTGAAGAAAAAGGATTGTTAAAGTATGGAGTGCTTCCAAATTGCTCTTGAGTTATTTTCAAAGAGTGGGAAGAGTATGGTCAAAAGCTCCTTGGCTTGATAGGAGGCCCAAGAGCCAGAGCCTGTGGAAGAAAGGCTGAGATAAGGGTGTGCATGGAGGTGGGAGGGAGTGGGACTAGGGCAACAGGGAAATAAATGACTTTGAGGAGTGGGAGAGGATTGAGAAACAAGAAAACCATGAGGCTTGCTGCCACATGCCTGTAATATGACTCTGTCTTCTATTTTCCCTCTTAAAGAAGTATCAGAAATTGATAAGATTACAGTCAGCCATATTACATAACTTGACATGCAACAATGTTTAAATTATATTGGAAATTGAATAACTGACTGGCTTCTATCAGGACAGAGCCTGGATTAATGAGTTGATGTCAAATCTCCTAGAGGAGTTGGAAGAGTGAATTAGTGCCTGGCGCAAGCACTTACAGAGGTGTGACTTGGTAAGTCATTACACCTCTGAAATGGTTTCATCATCTGTGAAAAGAGGGAAACGACTTCCTGATGAGATGTTGTTGAGATTGTCATTCATAGCACTTGCCACATAAGAGGTGCATTTTCTATTATATTTTGTGTTAATGGCAAAGGGTTTAAAAATTATGATATATTTAAACACGGTATTTACTAAATGTGTTTCAATATGGATTGACACTACAGTATCTTAATGAACTATATTATCAACTAATATCAATGCTGTTAGTCATTACTAAGTTAATTCACTGATATGTTTTCCTACCCTCACTGCATCTCCCAGCACATACACACTCAAAATGCTTTAAATTATTTCTTGGGCACATTTTACAAACACCACAGCCACCTAAACCTTGGCTTGCCGTACACTAATGGACAATTAACTGGAATGATTCTAGAAAGTGTTTCTACAAACAGTGATTTTTGGAGGCCTGCCCAGTGTCTAGTGCTGCACTATCAGGAGTTAACAACTCTTAAAGCACCGATCGCAACCCGGCCAGCGAGCCCGGGAAAGGCGCGCAACAGATCCATTTGATCGTTCAATTTGTCTTTTTGGCTAGTTCACGTCCCCCGCCCCCGAGAGGAAGTATATTCCGCGTCACATTAAACAGAAGAGCCTCGATTCATTGTAGAGGGTGAAGGAGGGCGCCTCCAGCCACTGGGCACCTAGGGACTTGGCACAGACCCGGTCCTGCCCACTGGAGGCCAGCGCCGCACCTCAGCAACACCTCCTCCCCCGGAAGTTTGTGTATTTCCAGATGTAAGGTCTGGGAGTCACCTTGACCCTCCCCGAGCGGTGGGGAAAGTTAGCTCTGGGCCGGAGGCGGGGTGAGTGAAACCAAAGTCCGAGCACTTTCGCGAGCAAAATACGCCGTCACGCTTTCCTGGTTTCAGGTTAGCCGAAGACCTAAAGAGTTTGAGGGTGGCAAGAGCAGGTGGCAGGGCTCCGCCCACCACCACGCTTCCCCTCCTTCAGCGTGCAGGCTTCACTCCCTCCGTGAGGTCCCGCCTCTTAGGCGAGCGCGAAGAGTTGCCGCGCGATGTATTCTGGGAATTGTAGTCCCGGCGGAGGGAGTCGCCTCAGGAGAAACTGTTCTGGCCTACATAGCCCAGGGTGCTGTGCGGCGCTGGCCGCTCCCGGATGTGTGCCTGGCGCCGGAAGAGAAGACGGCCCCCCTCTCTCGTCCCGGCCATCTTGTGGGAAGAGCTGAAGCAGGCGCTCTTGGCTCGGCGCGGCCCGCTGCAATCCGTGGAGGAACGCGCCGCCGAGCCACCATCATGCCTGGGCACTTACAGGAAGGCTTCGGCTGCGTGGTCACCAACCGATTCGACCAGTTATTTGACGACGAATCGGACCCCTTCGAGGTGCTGAAGGCAGCGGAGAACAAGAAAAAAGAAGCCGGCGGGGGCGGCGTTGGGGGCCCCGGGGCCAAGAGCGCAGCTCAGGCCGCGGCCCAGACCAACTCCAACGCGGCAGGCAAACAGCTGCGTAAAGAGTCCCAGAAAGACCGCAAGAACCCGCTGCCGCCCAACGTTGGCGTGGTTGACAAGAAAGAGGAGACGCAGCCACCCGTGGCGCTTAAGAAAGAAGGTAAAGCTGGGGTAGAATGTGGGGGAGACCGGCATGGAGGGAAGGAGCGAGGGGACTTGCCGATACCACTTGTTTCTGGCGCTAAGAGGGTCCGCGGGAGACTTTGCCGCCGATTTCCTCACGTTTCTCCTACGCTACAAAAGCCAGGTCTTGCAAAGGTGCTGGGAGAGTGGTAGCCCCAAGTTCAGGCTACCACCTGCAAGGTTCCCGGAGCCACCCCCTTCCCGCCTCAGGTTCTGAGCGGAGAAGCGTGGTCCGGTGATAAGCTGCTCCTCGAGCGTGCTCGCGGTCCTGGGAGGCTGTTGCCTTCCCGCCGGATTCCTTGGCGGGCTAGAGCATGGACTGAGTTGAGGGGAAGCCAGCCACTTACTGAAGCTTTCTGTAGTCACTGAGAAGCTTGGGATGCACAGCTGCTTATTGCGCGGAGCTCTTCCTCGGCGTGCTCCTGTGGGGTGCTGTTGTCTGTTTTAGGTTTCTGTCCTGCCATCTTGTCCCACGATGGCGCGGAGTACCCCCACTGAAAAGCTGGGAGTCGTTCGCGCATATCAGATATTGTGGAGTAAGCTGCAGTTTGGAGTGCCACATGTGCTTGATTTATTGTTCCTCCTCCACCCCTCAACTGTTATAGCCTTATAACTTGCTGGACTGAGTGTAGCCGTTGGGAAGTAGGGGAATTTGGCTACACTCAAGCAGAAGAGGGAATTCCGGATGGAGACTAGTTTATTGCAGAGCATCACTGTCTTTTCTCCCGACCTCAGTATTTCTTATGGTGTGGCCTGACCTGAGCCTCGTGGGTGCAATGAGTGTGGAGGCTGTCACAACGTTAGTCTCAGCTGAGCTCTTTAAAGTCTGTAGCTTTTTTTCCCCACATGTGCGTGAAGCATGCTGGATTTCACTGGCGGTTTATAGTGCTTCGAAGGCATTGTGAATTTCACAGGATTGCCTTGATTTTTTTATTCTCATTACTGGTTTGTTGTGGTTGAAAAGAGCAAAAAACTCTTGGGGGTAAGGAAAAGCATTCATGATCAATAGCAAGAAGGTGAATAGGATCTAAGCTCTAACTCTTAAAGTTGCCGTTAAATGTGTTGAAAGTTGAAATTCGTACTTACTGTCAGGTGCTCCTGAAAGGCGTCCTCATTAGCTTTAGTTGAATTCTGTAGCATTCAACTAATTTTAAAAATCAAAACAACTTAGGTTTTGCTTTAGGAATTTTTTTTTTTTTTTGAGAACTTTTGTGAGGCTTGAAGTGAAGAACCTAGGACCTAAGTGGTAAATAAAACAAAATAATTAATTGTTTTGTTAAAATTATAGGTTGGGGAAAAGCACAACTGAAGTATTAGAAAGCATGTATACATCACTTAGGCCAAGTATCTGTTCAGCCAATTAAGCTTTATGGCAATCTAGCACAATTGAATAAATCGTTTAATTTCTGTGTTAAAGAACACTGGCTTGTATAATTATTTATAAGTACATGAAAAATTTGAGTATGAAGCATAAATCTAAAATGTACCAGGTAGATATGTTCACTTATTTCAAATGTTCAAAGCATGAAACTTGATTTAAATGCCTCAGTTTTGATTATGAAGCCCATCTATGAAATAAACTCTTATCTGGAAACTAGTATTTTAAGTTATAAACGTGGGGAATTATTTCTTAAGTTTATAACCAGGACTAAGTCCGTCATTCTTAGGAAAACTATTCTAACATTTTCCTTAGGTCAGTATTTCAGAGCACTCTCAACTTTAAAACAAGCTTATAAATACGGGGAAAATGTTGAATGAAAAATACTCCTTTCGAGATCCTACCCACCTGTCAAGTCATTTTCTGTGCACTGGAGATAGATCTGTAAACAAAGTTCCTGCTGGTTATAGTAGGAAGGATTGTTAGCCTGACTTTGTGTTCTATGATTTTGTTAATATTCACACAATGCTAGACACACTTCAGATAAGTAATTAATGTTTGTTATATGCATTAATTTTGTAGCTGCTTTTTTGTCCATTTGAAAAACTTGAGAATTGACACAGTAGAATGTCACTGCTTGTTAGACCGGGGTGTGTGTGTGTGTGTGTGTGTTTAATAAGAAAAGCCTCAAATCTAGTGCAGTTAGCTTGCAAGTTATAGATAAGCATATCAAAAGAAGCTTGCAGTTTTTTTTTAATATCAATCAGTTTTTATTAGGTGAATTTATTTAGTAAGTTTTTAGATTCTACAAGCCTAATATTGAAATATTGGGTGGGGAAGCAAACCACTCTACAGTTGGGTGTGTTTGGCTTGGATGTCATTATAAGGACTGGTTCCATAGCTCCACCCCAATATACTATACTTTGATGAAATTTATTTAAATGCATTGGTGTAAGGTCTAGCATTTGGTCTATCCTGAGAGTTTACAGGGAGTGAATCTTAAAATGTTTCTGTTTGGCTCTAGTTACAGGCAGCTGAACAATTGGGTGTGTCCTGATGGTGTTCCACTTTTCTTAGAAAGAACCAGAGTGAAGCAACTTAAGATCTCGTAAAGCCAATTCTTCAGCTGCTGTTTGACTTTGTCAGAAATTGAGAATTACAGCATACCTGCAGTCTTACGGTCATAAATTTAACCATCATTCTGGTTATCCTTAAGGCCACCAATAATTCATATTGGTTGCCTTTGTAGGCTTCAGGCATGACAGGAAAAAAATAAGGGAGGAAATTGCTAAATGCTTCAGCTTTCACTTAGTGCCACAGGTTTCCTATTTCTTATATACTGCATAAAGGGATCCTTTTGTGTGTGTATTTGGCTTTTTAAAGATTCTTTGAAAACAAAGATGCTTGTAAGGGCAAATCTTTAAAATGTCTGTCTCTATCCATAATAAATAACTGAACTATTTCCTAGAGGTTACATACAGTATTTTTCAGTTAGTTGGGGGGGTGGGTAGTATGTGTGCATATAGACCTGTGTGTGCACACATACACTTGTTTCATGTATGTGTATATATATTTAGAATTTTTTAAAATTTTTCTTTATATTTTTTGCATTTCCATTTTGATTTTTTTTCAGGCCGAAGGAACTTAGAAAACACTTGTTATATATTTTTAAATGATGTAGTAGGGGAAGATGATATTTTTCTGGTTAAATAGCTATTTTAAACTGGTGGCATGTTCTCTAGTAATCCTAAATGCCATTTTTTTTCCTTTCAGATTTGTAATTTCATAGAATTATGAGTTAGTTACTGCATTTTTTTCAGATTATATAGAATAAAATAATGTGACGTTCACTTTTTGTTTGAAGGGCCATATCTAGTGAGTGTGTTGATTTGCTTGATTATTTATGAATGGCTGCTGGTATTGTCTTCTTCGGTATTTTTAAAACCAAAATGTGTCACTTGCCTAAAATTTCTTTAGATTGAAATTTTTTTTATTAAGAGGCTAACATCTTGAAAAATGAGTGGAATAATGACTGCCAAAATGACTTCCACGTCAGTTATAGAAAATGCTTTGGGAGGAGAACTTGGCAAACTAAACAGAAGTTTAAAACAAGTTTATTATCTTTAAATGGAAATTTCCCTAAAGTACTTTGTTACATGTTAGGGATGCCCAATATATATGCCTTTTCAACAGCTAGTTACTGGCCTAAAAAAGTAGCAACTTTTTGTTGGCAGTCTAGGGCTAAACTTGTGTTGTAGAAATAATTTGCTTATGCAGATTATTTGTCATTTTAGGAATAAGACGTGTTGGAAGAAGACCTGATCAACAAATTCAGGGTGAAGGAAAAATTATTGATAGAAGACCAGAAAGGCGACCACCTCGCGAACGAAGATTTGAAAAGCCACTTGAAGAAAAGGGTGAAGGAGGCGAATTTTCAGTTGATAGGTAAAGATTTAAAAAAAAAAAACCTCATCATGTTTTGTATCAGTTCATAGAGTCACATCTTAAATTAAAACTATAAATTGGGCATAATTGCCAGAATGGCAGTGTGACTAATTCTATTAGTTTTTCAGAGATAAATGTCTGAATTTGGGCATTATTACACTTTAGATTTTTGGGTAACAGTTCAGACTTAGATTTCCTATAATGAAACACTTCAGTTGATGGATGGCCAGTTTCTTTTCCTTGCTCTCCCCAGATGTTGAGGCAAAAGGAAAATACTATTGGTTAATAGTTTATAGCAAAACATATTACTCCTTAAGCAGGTTAGATGTGTTTGTTTTAATTTTCAAGTGTATTTGTAAATGGTAGGTTTATTGAACTAAAATGTGTGATGAATAGCAGTGGAAAAGTGTATGTACTGGTAATAATGTTTAGGGAATACCAAAATAATTTTCTTATGTTGAGGGGCTTCCTAGTTCTGGTTTCCTTTATGCTTAGAAATAGACTATTTTGATTTTCTAAAGCAGTGTGTTTACTGTTGGGTTATGAGCCAGTAAACATGTTCTGTATTTTTGATCCTTTGAATGGATTTTCCTTACTCCTTTTTTTGGAAACCATGGAAGTAAAATCTTTAAATTTATATCATAGACCGATTATTGACCGACCTATCCGAGGTCGTGGTGGTCTCGGAAGAGGTCGAGGAGGCCGTGGACGTGGAATGGGCCGAGGAGATGGATTCGATTCTCGTGGCAAACGTGAATTTGATAGGCATAGTGGAAGCGATAGATCGTAAGTCTTATATTGGTTTTTATTTCATTTTAATATTTTAATCTATTTATTTAATAAACAAAATTTGAACTTCTAGAACTAGAGTATTATGTTAACTCAGTTTTGTTAGTTCTTTTTCACATTACAGTGGCTTGAAGCATGAGGACAAGCGTGGAGGTAGCGGATCTCACAACTGGGGAACAGTCAAAGATGAATTAACGTTGGTATTCTGATTTTTTTTAATAAGTAATTTTAATAAAATTGATCCTGTATCCTACTAGAGGCTCATCCATACCTCTATTAAATTTTACTTGTCCCTGAGACAACAATGGATGTTCTCAGAGCTGCTGTCTTACAAGATAAATGTCATATGGGATAGGTTTGGGTTACAATGTATCAATTGACCGATTTTTCTGTACTTAAATATATGTGTTTATTAGTTTTTTTCCGTATGGATGTATAGCTTTTCCTGAAATCCTACGTTGAAGTTATTTGTGTGTTCTGATTCTGTGTTTTTAATGGTTCCTAAACTAGCTATTGACTTTCTGGTTGGTAGAAAATTTGATAAGCCAGTAAAGCTTTGTTTTAGCACTGTCTTGTCCTGGTACTTTTTAAGCATGAAGGATGTGAACTAATTTAATCAGTAGTTTGTATTGTTTTCTCTTAGTTTACTGGGGCGTAATTTAGTAAGAAAAGACTTTTCAAAGATGTGAGGGGTTTTAGTATCTTTGTATGAAGAACCCTTTGGTTACATGTAAATGGACCTAGATGCCTTTCTTTTTCTTTCTTTCCTTAGAGAGTCCCCAAAATACATTCAGAAACAAATATCTTATAATTGCAGTGACTTGGATCAATCAAATGTGACTGAGGAAACACCTGAAGGTGAAGAACATCCAGTGGCAGACACTGAAAATAAGTAAGTGGCTCGTGTGTGTGTGATTGTAATGCCCCAGCATTGAAATCACTTTGGGTTTTTACCAGTAAGGTGGCCCATAGACTTCATCCTGTTATTTGATGGGTTTTTGACAAGAGAGACTTTTATTGTACCCTCATCTCTCAAATAGTATTTAGAAGAGTACTTTACATGTATATATTTGGCTCGAATGATTGGAAAAATAGAATATATTAATGTGGTTATTTCTGTTTGGTTAGGTGTTTTACCACTGTTAAAAACTATACAAATTTTCTGAGACCATCAAAAACTAGAAAACATGACCTTTTTAAAATTAGTTTCATTGCTAAATTTTTTTCCATCAACATAGAATTTGGAACATAGCATTACTGGCCTGTTTTTAAATGTATGAGAAAAGCAAAGATCATAATTTAGTTCACTAGCTTTCTTAATGTTCGTGTTGCAAGTTTAGGTAGAAGACTTGGTTTTGAAGTTTTTTTTCAAGAGTGGGAGTTGTTTTAAAGATTCAAGTTAAGCTGGTAAAAGTAATTAAATGCCTTCCTGTGGTTTCTGTCAACCCAAGCAGAAGTTATATGCCAGTTGTTTGTTATAGTATTATGGTTTATAGTATTATGGTTTAAAGTCTTGGATTACAGATTATTTAGGATAGTGATTCTTAACTGGAGCATTTCACATCAATCAGGGAATGCTCTTTCTGAACTTTTCCTTTTCTTTAGGAAGAATTGCTCTTACTGAGAACCACTATTAGAGTGATGGGGAGTATCATATTCCATGGGTTTGTTAGGATAGGGAAAAACGATTTACTGTTGGAGAGAGTGAATAAAAATGCATGATGTTGAGTGTTTTGTACTTGGGGTAATATAAGTTTTATTTATGCAAAACTATATGGAATCATAGTTTTGTGTAGTAAATAATGAAATTTGATTGGTGAGTTAAATGAACTCTGTGTAACATTAATAAAGAGCCCATGGGGGCTGGGTTTGGTGACTTACACCTGTAATCCTAGCACTCTGGGAGGCTGAGGTGGGAGTATTGCTTGAGCTCAGGAGTTTGAGAACAGCCTGAACAAGAGCAAAGAGCGAGAACCCATCTTTACAAAAAATAAAAAATTAGTTGGGTGTGGTGGCATGTGCCTGTAGTCCCAGCTGCCTGGGAGGCTCAGGCAGGAGTGTCACTTGAGCCCAGGAGTTTGAGGTTGCGGTGAGCTGTGATGGCGCCATTGCACTCTTGCCTGGGCGACAGAGCGAGACTGCCTCAAAAAAGAGAGCCCATGTTTGAATCACTTTCAGAGTGATGATAATTTTCCCAGAAGATAATGATGTATTGATAGGGTACTAGAAACAAATCCTTAGTTCAGGACCCAGGAATGAAATTAGGGGTGTTTGTTTTAAAGAAACTAATGATCACATTAGAGCAGAGCAGTCTCACTTTAGGGAAGAATCTGAGCACATAGTATGTACCTTGCATATGGAAGTATAAATTTAAGAAGTACAACTTTGGCTGACTTTACTCCCTTATATAGTTTCCACAGTTTCTATTTGGTTCTCGTTTGCTTCTTACAGCAACCCTTGAAAGGTAGGTGTCATGGCTTCATGATGTGATAAAAACGTATGCTATTATATTCCTGGCTGTGTCATAACATAGGGGTAACTAGGACCTTTTTTTAGATACTTAGTTTTCTCATCTATAAGATGACAAAATTGCACTCTATACCCAAGATCCAGTCAATTTGATGTAAACTTACTCTAGGAAGTTTTAAAATAGGATTTGTCAAACAGTAATGGGCAGCATCATAGGCTAAGATATTTGATCTCTAAGGCTAACTGAATCACCTGCTATCTTTGGAAAGAAGCAGGGCTCCCAAAATAGCAAATAACTTGTTTGGTGACAATTGGAAAATGAAATTAGACTAAAATAATGGATTCCGAGGGCTGTGCTTTGTTTCTGTGAAAAAGGGAAAGGATAATATTCAATAGTTACGGCCTGAGAATTATATTGGGAAATAACTCATTTTGTAGTAACTGTTGAAACCTTTGTGCTTTGTGGACAGTTCCATTACTAGTGACACCTCAGTCTCCAGTCCATGTACAATACACGTTGGTTTAAAAGTTGCAGTGTGTCGATTTTGGGAATTGTGGGAACTTGGGCTCTTACTTTACTTTGCTTTAAGTGCTAGTTACTGAAATCATAAGAGAAATAGTTCTTTTCTATTCCAAAATATGAAACCTGGTTGTTCACAGGCATCCTAGTTAGTTATTTTCATATTTGTTATGAGTTACATATTGTTGAGAAATTCTGAAAATTAAAAATGTATCTTTTAGGAGAAGATAGGCCCAGGATTAGGCATATAAGAGGTTAGTTTTAAAAGTAGTCTGTTTTTAAGAAGTGTATATTTTAGGTCTGGCATGGTGGCTCGCACCTGTAATCCCTGCACTAATCAACAAGCACTGATTCCTAGTCTCTAGAAAGCTGAATGTTAGCTGTTGGGATATACAACAAATTGTGTTATCTCCATACTTAGTCTTTTTTCTCTAAAGGATTACCAACCAGCCAAGATTAACTTCCTTACAATTGTAAGTTTGAGATACTTTTACATAAATTATACCAGCTCTCTACCAGGTATAAAATTTAAACATCTTTTCGAAGGGAGAATGAAGTTGAAGAGGTAAAGGAAGAGGGTCCAAAAGAGATGACTTTGGATGAATGGAAGGCTATTCAAAATAAGGACCGGGCAAAAGTAGAATTTAATATCCGAAAACCAAATGAAGGTGCTGATGGGCAGTGGAAAAAGGGATTTGTTCTTCATAAATCAAAGAGTGAAGAGGTAAGTTTTCTGGTGTTTGAAAGTGTTCAGGTGTGACTTGAATTGTATTTATAATTTTTGTTTAAATTTCACTTGGATAATATTTTGTTTAAAAAAGGTTGGCTCACGCCTGTAATCCTAGCACTCTGGGAGGAACTCTCGAGGTCAGGAGTTCGAGACCAGCCTGAGCAAGAGTGAGATCCCTGTCTCTACTAAAAATAGAAAGAAATGATTTGGACAGCTAAAAATCTATATAGAAAAAATTAGCCGGGCATAGTGGCACATGCCTGTAGTCCCAGCTATTCGGGAGGCTGAGGCAGAAGGATTGCTTGAGCCCAGGAGTTTGAGGTTGCTGTGAGCTGGGCTGACGCCACGGCACTGTAACCTGGGCGACACAGTGCGACAGAGCGGGACTCTGTCTCAAAAAAAAAAAAAAAAAGTTTTACATAGGATCATTTGGGGCAGATAACTTGCAGGAAAAGGAAAGTAAGCTCCATTACCATATAGGAAATTTAGTCCTTCAGTAAGTTCACAATTATATTTGATACAATAGTGTTTTTTCCTCATAAAGCTGTCAATGATATATTGTATAATTATTAGTGTTTTGGAAATATCGTAGTTCTTTTTCAAAGTTGTGGTTATATTTTTTGAAATCTTGCCAAACTGGGAATTATTAAAAGACTGTGGTATTACGTAGAAATCTTGGCATTTTCATATGATTTAACCTAAAATATAAGTGGCTTCATTCAGTACTCAACTTTTGAGACCGTCTGCCTGTACTATGCATATTGGTCAGGACTCTGAGTAAATGGTAGTATCATCCTTGACTGTGGAATGATGCCTTGTAAAGACCAAAGAATTAATTTATGGGTTTCTTTTACTTAGGAAACATGGAAACTAATGAAAATACAGTTGACCCTTGAACAATGGTGGGGGTTAGGGGCGCTGATCTGCCCACCCCCTGAGTTATACTCAAAAATGAGTATAGCTTTTGACTACCCAAAAACTTAACTAATAGCCTGCTGTTGACTGGCAGCCTTACTGATAACATGAAGTCAATTAACACACATTTTTGTATGTTAAATGTATTATATATTGTATTCATACGGTAAAGTAAGCCAGAGAAAGAAAATGTTAAGAAAATCATAAAGAAGAGAAAATGGAAATGGATTGTCCTTGTCTTCACTTTGAGTAGCCTGAGAAAGAAGAGGGATTGGTTTTGCTGACTCGGGTGGTCAGAGGCATTAAGAGAGTTCAAAGCCAAGTTGTTCAAGGGTCACCTGTTATTTGAGAAAGTTGCATTGGTAGCTTTTTATTTGGTAGCTTCTAGTTCAGCCTTGGGGCATGTTCCTAGAGGAATGTCTCATTTCTGCATCCTATTAGGGTTTGTGTAAGTATGAGATTTTAGTCATAGTTTTAGCTTAACAAACTGCATTATTTCTTCTACTAAATAATTTTTTTCCATCAGCTTTCTTTAACTTTTTGACATTTGTGTTTGATTCACATTCATATCATAAATTGGACTGTGCCAGAAATCCAGAGTACAAATTCAATCATCCAAAGGTAAAGTTAAATTAAAATGTTGTGAGGGCAACCTGTAATAAAAAGATTTAATGATATCTTAATATGTTTTATTAATCTTTTAAACCAAAAAAAGGCTGTGAGACAAACTTGGAAACATTTTAGCATAAAATTGAGGTTAAAGAGACTTCCATTTAGAAGAGATGGTTTTAACATTTACTCTACAAACATAGTAAATGAGGACATTGTCTTAAGTGACAAGTCCGTAGCGAGAAAAAGAAATCATTAGAACCCATTGACTGTTTTGTTCTTAAAGATAGTATGTCTGAGTAAGACAGTAAAATTCCTTAAGAACCATGAAAGTTCATCTTGGGGAGATTGTTTATTTGAACTGATTATTATTAAACTGCCTAGGTTAATATGAAAAAGATTTACCTGGCCTCCCTTAAAATTATTTGTAACCTTTTTGGGGTGCCAGCTGGACTTTTACCCAGAACAAAATACATGTACATGTAAAATTCTAGTTGTAATTTTGGGTGATTCATTAATACCCTGAAGTCCCCAGGTTAGATATTCCAATTTTAAATATCCTTTTATATTGAGCTTTTCAGAAATAACTATTATACAAGGTAATGTATATGATTACAGATTTGAATTATCAAATGTTAAATTGGTTATGAATAACTTTGAAACCAGGACTTTTTCATTATAAAGCCACTTGTATATGTTTGGACCCTTTGTGATAGGAATATGTGTTTATATCTGGTCTTACTGGCATACGTGACCTTATTTGAATATTTAGGTCTTTAAGTTTGTTGTATATAACGCTAAGGAATCTTTTAACTTTTACATGTCTTCTTCCTCACAACAAATACAAGGTGTAGTTAGTGGAAAGAAGAAACTTTACTTTCTTCAGAAATGGAGAACTGAGTTGCCATGTTATTGACAGAGCTGACATCAGAGTTTTCTGTTGATGACTTAGGTTTCTCTAGCTGGTTTTTTACAAATTCATACTAGTACAGTCTCTGCAGGGGATTAGTTCCAGGACCCTGCTCAAGTCCCTTATATAAATGGTATAGTATTTGCATGTAACCTATATGTACATTCTCCTGTATACTTTAACCCATCTCTAGATTACTTATTAATACCAAATACAATGTAAATTTTATGTGATTACTTTTTATACTGTTTTGATTTTTGATGTGTTATTTTTTATTATACAGCTATTTCTGAATATTTTTGATCTGCAGTTGGTAATGAATGGGTATCTTTGGTTTGAAAGAGCACTTAAAATTAGACAATATATATAATTGATTTTAATTTGCTGGTGGTTTGTGAATTTACATTTAATTATATTTCTAGGCTCCTTTAAAATTAATATTAGAAGAACCTTCTATTTAAAGTGAGTTGGCATGGCATAAAGGGATGCCATATAATTCGGGTATGAGATGATGTGTAAAGAATGAAAACATGGATAAAAACACAAATTTATTTGTATTTTAAAGCATAGTTATTGACAGCTGTAATATTATAAATTGTTCAGAAAGAACAAAATCTTCATTGTTTCTTCAGAAAAGAGGATTATACGTGTATTTAGGAAAAGAAAAATGTGCTTTTAAGTGGTATAAGTGAAGTTCCCAACTAGAAGATTAAAACCCATTCATACCAAATATACAAGAAATCAGGCATTAAGCAGTTGTCTGGATTTTTGCTTCCTCCCTCCCCCAGACTGGCTCATATATATCTTATACATAAATGCAAAAAGATGATCTGGATTTCACAAACATGATTTTTAAGGTTTCTTTAGTACATTTAAGGTGTGGTGTTATTTGTGCATAGCTTTTCGAGGTCCCCCGTCTTGTGTAAAGGGTGTAGTGTTTGACTTAAATTTCTAGTTCTCCAATTGTGGAAGAGCATAATAGTTGTAGATGAACAGAAAACCCTTCTGAGAAGTCTAGAGATAATGTTTTTTCCCAAGTTGTAGTTGGAAGAATGCAGAGCAGAGGTTTTCTTTCTTTATAACCTGTAGAGATTCAGTATTATCACTAGTAGAAACCTTACGTGCCATCTTTTGAAAGGTCTTCATCAGGGATCCACTCACAGTCTGAAGAAGGGCATATTTAAAATGTGCTTGTCCGATTTCATTCCTTGTCAGATTCAGTAGGTCTGAGATGGACACCAACCACTTGGGTTGATCGTGATCATTTATATGCCTTTAATTGAGGATTGGCAGTATCGCCTGCAATTTAAAGTTAAAGTTTGAGATAGAGGAAAGTGAAGGGAATTCTTCCTTTAAGATCACTATAGCTGAACCCAATGGTTACTTATTACCTGTGGAGGAGTTGACATGTTTGTTCACACAAAGTAAAGTTTGGATTTTTGGTCTTTTTAGGAGAAAGCTCATTATTTAGGAGTCTTACAACATTACTTTCCTCTTAATTACCCAATGGTCTTCATTTAAATTTATAGGCCCATGCTGAAGATTCGGTTATGGACCATCATTTCCGGAAGCCAGCAAATGATATAACATCTCAGCTGGAGATCAATTTTGGAGACCTTGGCCGCCCAGGACGTGGTGGCAGGGGAGGACGAGGTGGGCGTGGACGTGGTGGACGTCCGAACCGTGGCAGCAGGACTGACAAGGTTATTTTAAAGGCTTCTTTTTACCTTTTAAGTAATTTAAAGACTCGTAAATCACTGGCTAGGTCCTTTTGGAGACGTAAGGAAGTAGAAGATGTAGACATACCTTCAAGAAACTACATTTTAGGTTGTATTTTTGTTTAAATCACTTAAATGACTTTTGGAACAGTGTTGTCGGTGGTATTAAATTACCACACTTTATTGAGTTCTTATTAGGTGCTGGTCATGGTGCTGTGCTAGGCATTTTATGTACTTTGTCATTTAATTCTTGCTTTGGTGACATCCCTGTTTTACAGATGAGGAAATTCTGGTACAGGGAATCAAGTGAACTCTTGGCCTTTGCTAAAATTGACCTGAAATACTAATCTTTGATGATTTTTTTACTTTGATAATGCCTAACTGCCTTTTAGGTCTCAGCTTGGTAACCTCTGTGTGTTCATTGTATAATTCCTTGTGTGACACTCACATGATTGTTGGCACCTTTTTTGTTCTTGATTTCTTTTACTAGACTCTACTGTGAGAGTTGGGAGTCATTTTTATCTTACTTTCTATAATCTTTCCAGTGCTTTGCACAACATGTGGCACAAAACAAGTTCCTAATGAAATACTTTGCCCAAGTAATTGATAGACATGAACTTGGGTCTGTCTGATGCCAAAGTCTGCTTTTAATGACTATTACTAAGCTAAAATATTAGCGGTAACCTTTGGGTTATTTCATTTTTTCTTATAGTCCAGCTTGGAAACAGCCATAATGTCCTCCTGGATTCTCAACACCTGATAGACAAATTTGGGGACCCACTTCCTTGAGTGTGATTATAGTGTTAACTTAATATAGATTTTAAGGTCCTCAGTGCCAGTGTAATGATACTTTGTTTCTTCCTCTGACATCCATCTTTTTTTAAGACCAGTGTTTATTTATGGCCTTTTCAATACCTTCTTTTTAGTTTTGTTGTTATTTGTACTTTAGGCTATAAATAACAGTTGGGACCCCTTTCTGTTTGTGGGGGGCACTCCTTGTTTTTTTAACATTAAATGTACTACATAAATGTTAAATTGGTTTCTTAGCATGCCTTCACATTGATGCTACTCTTGTTTAGTGAGTGGAAAAAGTACAAGAATACTGAACAACAAAGAATTCACATACATATCCCATGGTTTTTTTGAAAAATAAAACAGCCCATACTGTTACTAGGGAATGAAAACAGGTCTTGATAGAAATTCAGGACAAGGCTCATTGCAAATGTTTGTAGACCAATTCTGATCCAAAATTTTGCCTTTTATAAGTAAAAGCTTTGATAAATTGTACCTAGTATTTTAACATCAAGATTTTTTTAGAGTTCTGTCTAAATGTATACACTAGCAATGCATTTTTAAGAATTGTGGGTAATTTTGGTTTGTTTCTTTTTCAGTCAAGTGCTTCAGCTCCTGATGTGGATGACCCAGAGGCATTCCCAGCTCTGGCTTAACTGGATGCCACAAGACAACCCTGGTTCCTTTGTGGACCCTTCTGTTCAAAGCTTTTTGCATGCTTAAGGATTCCAAACAACTTAAGAAATTTAAAAAAAAAAAGAAAAAGACTGTCATTCATACCATTCACACCTAAAGACTGAATTTTATCTGTTTTGAAAATGAACTTCTCTCGCTACACAGAAGTAACAAATATGGTAGTCAGTTTTGTATTTAGAAATGTATTGGTAGCAGGGATGTTTTCATAATTTTCAGAGATTATGCATTCTTCATGAATACTTTTGTATTGCTGCTTGCAAATATGCATTTCCAAACTTGAAATATAGGTGTGAACAGTGTGTACCAGTTAAAAGCTTTCACTTCATTTGTGTTTTTTAATTAAGGATTTAGATGTTCCCCCAATTATAAACTGGTTTTAAATATTGGACATACCAGTTTTAATACCTGCTTTGCATTTTCACACATGGTCAACTGGGACATGTAAACTTTGATTTGTCGAATTTTATGCTGTGTGGAATACTAACTACTTTATGTATTTTAACTTAGTTTTAATATTTTCATTTTGGGGAAAAATCTTTTCACTTCTCATGATAGCTGTTATATATATGCTAAATCTTTATATACAGAAATATCAGTACTTGAACACATTCAAAGCACATTGGTTTATTAACTCTTCCTCCTTGCATGGTTCATTAGGTTCAAATTATAACCGATTTATAATTTCAACTATATTTACTTTTCAAATGTGTGCTTTCCCATTTTAAAAGCCAAACTAGACACCTTACTGGTGAAAGTTGTTTAAGCTACTTATTGTTGATAAGACACATCCTGTCAAGTGAAATAGTTTCATGGGTATTAGATTTTTTTTCTCCTCCAACAGGGTGGGTAGAATAAGTTGATTTGGCTAATGCATAATATTTAAACTCTTCTGTAAAATAAGTGTCTGGCCACACGGTGTGATTTGTGTCT
>CM052444.1:61694979-61754873 GCA_028533085.1 Varecia variegata
GCACTATTCTTGTTATTGTAACTTAGCAGTCTCAGAGGAGACTTAAAATATGGGTCTTCCTGGGAAGAAAGTGAACGACCTTTGTCTTGTTTGGCCCACATGGTTTACATGGTGTCTATTTCAGCCTCACAACAGTATATAAGGGAAGTATCGTCAATTCCTGTTTCACAGAGGATGAAACTAGGACTCTGATAGTTGGGCAAGCTGTCCAAGAGTCACACACATACTAAGTGGCAGAGGCAGGGGTGGCCTCCAGGCCTGATTCCAAAGGCAGTAAACGGTAGTGACTTAAATTCCTAAGGCAGACGTGGCTGGGATTGGCTCTTTCCCTGAGCAGAGGCCGGACTGCTGGCTTTAATCCAAGGAAGGGTGTGGATGACAGCACACACTGTGTAGCTGAAGAGAAGCAGCTTGGAGGAGAAGGGATATAAGGCCTGAGAAAGCCCCAGGCGATGGGAGGAATATTGGCATCACTTCCCTCCCCTGTTCTCCCCTTAGATACAGCCTTGCTCCACATTCAGATGCTCCACATTCACCTCCAGACCCTCCACCAGGAGGGCCTGTCCCACCACTGTGAGCTGTTCTCTTTTCCTGGACAGCGGCAGCTCCCTTCACTTCCTCTACTCTCCGCGCTCTCATCTGTCAGCTGAGCAACCTTTCCTTCTTTAAAACCTTTGCTTTGCACAATGGAATGACGTACTGGCTTCCTGCCCAAACCAAGGCAGTGTGGGTTCTATTTATCTCTCCTGTGCTCAGACAGGAAAGTCAAAAGCTTCAATTCTCTTGAATTTTAGATGAGTCAATGCTCAGGCTAGTGCTCAGCAAATGGCAAAAATACTTGCTTTCTTATTCCTTTTGAAGTCAGTCGAGGCGAGGAAGCGAATGGAAGGCATACTGAGGAACAAAAAGCTATGGGCCTTTTAGTCTGTTGGTTACAAGCTTCAGAAGATTCCTGTGCATCCGTTGCTCTTGCATCCAGGAAGAAAGTGAACGTGATGACTCAGTGTAACTCAGCGTGAACGCCTTCCGCTCACCTGCAGGAACTCAGCACCCAGGCTTCCTCGTAACTGCGTTAGAGAACTTAGATGTGACCACTAGAACCCCTTCAGCTGACACAAAGGCGTTATCCCTTACCTCCACAATGGGGTATTTCTTGGCCCAAGTGCTATTTGCTGGGTCTGGAATTTCTCTGCTACACCACTGAGGTCTGAGGGCTAAAAGGAGAACAAACACCCTGTAGATAAAGAAAAGAATGACATTCGGTTAAGCGTGCATACAGTGCATGGCAGCACAGATTCTGGGTGCAGTGATTTCAGTGAGGGGTGGCTTTTGTATGCAAATAAGTAAAATATAAACACTGAAACTAAAATGATGCATCATCCAAGGCTGGAGTAGTTTTCTCTGAAGTTTGGATTGACGATAAAGAGTTAAGATGCAGCCACTTGGGCTTTGCTAAATAAACCATGGGACATCTGCTCAGCATAATGTTTAGCAGTCTGTCATTATCTAGCCATGCATTCATTCAACAAATATTAATTGACCCCCTAATATGTGACCAGCACAATGCTACACGCTGGGGAAAGAACAGCAAACAAGAAGACATGGTCCCTACTCTTACTATTTAGCTAATTAGAATATTTACAAAGAGCTCATAATGACAGGTACATTATTGAGCTAAAAGTAAAAAAAAAAAAAACCAAAAACCCAAAACCAAAGAGAATTCAAAATGGTATAAATAGCCTGAATATAACCATGAAAAAAATGCCAAGAAAAAGTATTAGAGGGAAATATCTGCACTGTTAATGGTGGTTGTATTTGGTGATCAGAGGACATATAGGTCTTTTATGATGTAAAAGAAAAAAAAAATCCCTAAAAATGTTGCTTATAAATGCATGTCACTGAAATATTTTGATTATGTTTTAGAAGTCCAAGACCAATATGAAACATTTTTAATGACTTGGCTTTGATAAGCTTTGATGTTTTATCAGAAAAGTGTGCTTCTACAACTTGTCTAATATTTTAAAGTAAGAGATGCGGCCATGTGACTAGCTCTTCTCCAGGAAAATGTGAGCCAGGTGTCTGTGATTCAGCACAGATCACGTGGACAAGGGCAGTGTCCCAGGGATGGCAGTCTAAGTAGATGGAAGAAAACTGGGTTCCCAAATGACTGTGTGGAGCAGAACCACCCACCAACCTGGAGGCCGCCCTTAGTACTATTACACGGGAGAGAAAGCAACTATTTCATTTAAGCCACTGTATTTTGGGTCCTTTTTTTTTTTAAACAGCAGCTTAGCCCTCACCCTAACTGATCCTCACTATGTCCATGAAGAGGATGCATGTGATTCTAGTTGACTCTTTTTGAATTAAACTTTTTCAAAGTCTTCCTAGACATCGAGCTTTGCTTTGAAGTATCTATCACACATTGGATCTTCAATGAATGTAAAGCCTGCTAGACAAGTTCAGTGGCTAGTAGAATGACTTTGAGCTAATTTTATTTTAATCTTTTCTACTCCTTTGCACAGCATCTGAAGAAAGCTCTGTACTGAATAACTAACTCATTAAAATTTTTTTCTTTACAAAATAATACAAGTTTAGTAAGAAAATTTTAGGAAATAATAGTTTAAAAAAACCTAAAATCACCTATGATTCTATCCGTAGATAGAAACACTATTAATATTGTGGTATATATCCTTGGGGCACAGGAGTAACTGCCATCTAATATCCATTTTCCCCTCTTTCTTAGGAAGAGGACCCTGATTTACTGGGATGACAATGAACTTGGCTAAAAGACCACAATTTTAAGCCTCCCTTACTTCAGCAATTTCTGACCAGTGAGATGTTACCAAAGGTGTCATGTGTGACTTATTGATGGCTCCTTAAAAGGGAAGTGTGGACAACTTTCTTCTTTATTCCCATAGTGGTAGAATCCAGGCATGATGGCAACAGCTCCTGCAGCCATTGAGGTGAGGTGAACTTGAGCATGGAAGCTAATGTTGGGACAGTGGAGCATAAAAATAGACAAAGCCTAGGTCCCTGATAACTGCGGAGCTACTACACCAGCCCTTTGTCTGAGTGAGAAACTGTTAGCTAGTTTAAGTCATTTTGCCTTTTATATTAATATCACCAAATGTAATGCTGATGAAGCTTGCATATGTATGTGTGTATGCATTATTTTTAAGAAATGAAAGTACACATTGTTTTGTAACCTGCTTTTTAAACATAATATAGCAAATATCATTTATATCATTTAATTTTCTACATCATCTTTAATGGATGCATAACACAGTATGAGATATATTTTGATTTAATCAATTCCTTATCATTGGGCATTTAAGCTGTTTCAAATATTTTTCTCTTGTGAACAGTATTTCAGTGAACATATTTTCCACTGAATATGTGCAGACATCTATGACATACTTAGAATAAGTTTCTAGTTAGGAATTTTTAGGTCCAGAGGTATATTTTAAAAAATTTGACACATACTGTCACCCAATAAGGTTGAATACGTTTAGTCTGCCACCAGCAATGTATGAGAGCATGCATTTCCCTGACCCATAGCAGCAACAGCTATTATCATTAAAAAAAAAATACAGTCACCAAATTGAAAGGTGTAACCAACTCACTTTTGCCGGAAGTAACGCATTGAGAAAATGCCCACCGTGATGATAGCAATGCAAATGCTCGGTGCCACAAACACCTTCCAATTGGCTTTACCTGAAAAGTTAGTAAATCTTGTGACTGAGTTATCTTCAGGGAACATTTCAATACACTGACTGTTGGGTGAACGCTCTGGGCCCTACCCACAGCTCCTGGGCAGCTGGGCTCAGGAACAAGGCCAGTGCGTTTTTGTCCATTCAGTGAGGGACCAGGGGCCCTAAGGGAACTGATTCTATGGTTCTAAGAAGAGCGCCAGCTCTGCCTCTCACAGGGGCAGAAGAAAGGAGGTATGGAATACAAAGCACCCTGGTGACTGGGAGCCCTGAGTTCTAGTCCCAGCTATGCCACTAATAGATATGTGATCTGTGGACCTAGTTTCTTGATCTATAAAATGTGAATGATGATGTCTACCTTGCGGGTGGTTACAAAGGTTAGAGATGATGTATTTAAAGCATAGGGCAATGTGTCTGAATATAGCTTCCTGAATATATAGGATTAATTTTACTAAACCATGGGATATGCCCTCTGTCCAGCTAGGGTCTTTGAAATTGTGCCTGTTCCTTCCCATGAAAAGAACTACAGCATTTCACTGCCTGTTGGAATTGTTCATTAATTCGTCCAACATTCACTGAGTACTGACCATGGACCAGGTTCTATTAGGAGCTGGGATACGAAGATGACTAAGACATAGGCTCTGTTGTCTAGAGAAGTCATGAGTGTTGTCCAGGAGACGAATATGGGAATGTGTGAGCAATAAACCGCAATGCCATGGCATGTGTGTGAAAACAGGGGCATGGCCAATACATATACTCAGTGTCGCAGAGAACAGCATGGGAAGCTGCCTCCGGAGTAGCTGAGGAAGGTTTTGCAAAAGGCACGATGTCAAAAGTTTAGAGTTGGAGGATGAATAGGAGTCAGCTAAGTGGACAAGTTAAGGAAGACCAGACCAGACAAAGAGAATGTCGCACAGCCATGGAAAGAAGGAACAGTCAGTACTTTCAGGCAGCTGCAGGTAGTCTGCTGAGATGTGTGGCAAAGCATAAAGCTAGGTGGGTAAAGAGGATCCTACAGTTCGAATTCTAGCTTGAAGGCCCTTAAGAAACTACTGATGAGTTATGGCAAGAGATGGAATGTCAGCATCTGGGAGCTTGCAGAAAGATTCTTCTGACTGAGTGAAGGACGGGCTGGGAGGGACCGTGAGCAGGAGGAATTAGAGGCCAGAGACCTGTTAGGCCCCATGAGGGGTGTGTCAATAGGGCTGAATGGGGGAATTCATGGAGGCAACCTTTTTTCTACCCCACACAATCAGGAGAATCTGACGTTTCTTCAGGATCTGCCTTCCTTCCTGGGCAGATGGGACACGTTTGGAGTAGCACCAGGAGAAAGCTGCTGAGTCCTTAATCCATCTTAATTGCTCACAAGTTAAGTTTCATGGGCGTGCTGGGGAGATGAGAAAAGGGCTTGTCAACTTTCCCAGTGGAGTTTCCCAGTGGCATAGAACAACGAAGTCCTGAATGATCAAATGGATCAGCTCCGTACCACAAAATGAGGACAGCTCGATTTACGCTGAGAGCAGATGCCAATGCACGTTGCCAGAACAGAACAGCGTAACTTAGTTGTCGAAGGGAAGCCCATGTTAGCTGGGTCACTTATTCATAAACTCAAATTGAACTTAATTTGAGAAACCAAATCTGAGTTTGATTTGTAATTCTGTCACTTAACACCTCCATGACCTTGGGTAATCTTTCTGTACCTTAGTTCCTTCACTTCTAAAAAGGCATAAAAATCCCTCACCTTTTATTCATTTCATACTGAGTGCCTAGTAGTATGGGCCATGTAATTTTGGAAGGATAAATTAGCAAAAGTATGTGTTACAGGTTGAATTGTGTGCCCCCCAAATCCATACGTTGAAGTCCTAAACCCAAATACCTCAGAATGTGACCTCATTTGAAAATAGGGTCATTGTGCATATAATTAGTTAAGATGAGGTCACACTGGAGTAGGGTGAGCCCCGATTCCAATGTGACTAGTGTCCTTATAAAAAGGAGAAAATTTGGACACATAGAGAATGTCAGATGGAGGCAGAGATCTAGAAGTCAAGGAACATCAATGATTGCCTGCAAACTTCCAGCAGGTGGAAGAAAGGCCTAGAGTAGATTCTCTCTCATAGCCCCCAGAAGGAACCAGCCCTGCCGGAACCTTTATCTTGGACTTCTAGACCCTAGAACTGTGAGATAATAAATTTCTGTTGGTTAAGACACTCCGTTTGTGGTACTTTGCTACAGCAGTCCCAGCAAAGTGTTTAACAGAATGACTGTTGCATAAAACTACCTGATATGCAATAGCTGCTATTGGTATTGTTGATGTAATTCTCTTCATTCATTGAACAGATATTTAGTGAGCAAGTACTGTGTACTGGGCACCACTCAAGGCCTTCAAGATAGAGATAAACAGTTATCAGTCCCTACCTACCAGATTCAGAGTTTTTTTTGTTTGTTTGTTATTTATTTTATTTTTTTTTTTTTGAGATAGGGTCTCACTCTGTCACTCTGCTGGAGTGCTGTGGCATCATCATAGCTCACAGTAACCTCAAACTCCTGGGCTCAAGCAATTCTCCTGTCTTAGCCTTCCAAGTAGCTGAGACTACAGGCACGTGCCACCATGCCCAGCTAATTTTTCTATTTTTAGTAGAGATGGGATCTTGCTCTTGCTCAGACTGGTCTTGAACTCCTGTCCTCAAGTGATCCTCCCACCTTGGCCTCCCAAAATACTTGGATTACAGGCATAAGCCACCGCACCCAGCCTGGATTCAGAGTTTTGAGTAAGGGTCAAATGCAGTGCATCATGGAAGGAATATGGAGGTGCATTTGGGAAGCCTTCCTGGAAGAGGAAATATTTTTGCTGAATTGTGAAACATGAGTAGACACTGTCTCCAAGCAGACACTGGAGTGGTAGGGTACTCCAGTTAGAGGAATGAGCAAGTGCAAAAGTGTGACAGCAAAAAAGTAATCAGTAAATTAAAGAACCTATGATAATCTCCATGCCAGTGGTAGTGGGAATGCATGCCTGTGTTAAGAATTAAGGGTAGACATGCCATCTTCAAAGTTGTCTCTCACCTGGCAGACAGAATTCCCTCTCATTGCCTTGGGAACTTTCACCAGCAGCTGTCAGAGCTGTCATCCAGAGGACATAGGTCACCCTGGGCTGCAGGCTGTTTATTGGATGTGAATTTTGGGAGACTCTATAGGGAATTTCTGAAAAAAAAAAAAAGATAAAGGAAGAAAGGCATGTATTAAAGGAAATGATTGAATGAGGGCTTTTACTCATTTTTACTTTTTTTTTAATAGCTTCTTATATATGCCTGAATCATTTTTACTCTTTAATGCTTCATCTAATTTGAAAGAAAAAAGCACTTTGCTGTTTGAAAATAGTCCTAATTCTTCAGCACTTAATACTTTAATAGGCCCTAGACACTGTTATTATGGAGGTTTCACTTCATATCATATCAAACAAATTAAATGTTTTTTCTGCGGCAAAATCTTTTGAAGGAATTTTTGTCATCTTGATTTTGAAATTATTTAGCCATAGTAACTCCTTTTATTTCCTATGACTATATTGTTTCCAGTATTTATCAGGTATATTGGGGAATTCTTGAGTAGATAATGAGATGTACAAATTGTTTTCAAGGTAATGGAATTTTTAAGAAAGCTAAGTTTTTTGACTGATGAAATAGACATTCGCTTAAGATTTTTAGAGTTAAGATTCCACACTTTTCTTTTTTTTTTTTTTTTTTTGAGACAGAGTCTCACTTGTTGCCCAGGCTAGAGTGCCGTGGCATCAGCCTAGCTCATAGCAACCTCAAACTCCTGGGCCCAAGCGATCCTTCTGCCTCAGCCTCCCGAGTAGCTGGGACTACAGGCATGTGCCACCATGCCCGGCTAATTTTTTCTATATATTTTTAGTTGTCCAGATAATTTCTTTCTAATTTTTTAGTAGAGACGGGGTCTCGCTCTTGCTCAGGCTGGTTTTGAACTCCTGAGCTCAAATGATCCTCCTGCCTCGGCCTCCTGGAGTGCTAGGATTACAGGCGTGAGCCACAGCGCCCGGCCTCTGCACTTTTCTTTTCATAGGCTCTGGGTCCCAAGCTTATAGGGCTTAATATGATGATCTGCTTCAATTTGACATAAAATCATTAAAAAGTAGAGCAATGGTACTTAGACTTATTTGGCAGGCGTAAGCCTAGATTGTCGGTTCCTTATGCTCTCAACACCCCTGCAGTTTTCTCTGCAGGGAAGATTTTGTTTTTTGAGCAATGCACTGATGCTGTTTTTCTCCTCCGAGAAACAGGAGTGTCGATGGATGTTAGTAAGTAGGCAATCTTCTCCTCCAGTGACCTGCTGGATGTGGGTTTTGGAGTGACCTCTCAAAAGCCAGGGAGGACTGTAAAGTCAAGGTCAGCACCTGCCAGCTCATGGAGTTGACCTCACCTGTGCTGCCGATCAAAGGGGAAACTAGAACTCAGCATGTTGTGTCTCCACATCATATACTGGCTCACCAACTCCAGGGAAAGTCAGATGATGTCCTGCATGCTGAATTCATTTCAAAAGTCACAAATATTTATTGAGTGCCTACATTGGACGAGGCATTGACAATACAAAGGCACAGAATCTGCCTCAAAGAGTTTACTATCTACTGGAGAAAAGAGATCCCTTAACACTATCCCATTCCTGAGTACTATGGGTAATTAGCAAGACGGAGCCCTGTAATACTACCTCCAGTCCACCCAAAGCGGCTGAGGCCTGAGCAGATAATTTAATAGTTGTGATATCAGAGCAATTTCTGTATTTTACATTCTGTTGAGAAAAGTCCTTGTGGAAAATTCCCAAGTCTACTCTAGCCTGGTGAAATTGCTTGCACAGACTTAAGCTATATGATTGAGCTCAAAAAGCCCTTTTCCTTTTCCTAAGGCAGGGGATTAAAAAATTAATTTAGAGAGGCCTTCTGCTCATCTTGCTGCAGCAAAACATCAGCGAGCATCAGGGAGTAACTGTGCAACTGAGTGAGGGCATCCTTCGCTCTGGGAGTGAAATGAGACGTTGGAACAGAGTGAAGGGATCTGTATGGTTTGCTGGGCCGATAAAGTTTATACGCACACACGTATATTTGAAGAGCAAAAATAGAAGCTCTATGGGTGAAGCAGTGAGCAGGATGTTGTCAGCAGTTTGGTTGGCAAAATAGGCTGAGTTGTGTAATAGGAGAAAGAAGTCAAGACGTCTAGCAGGAAATACTGGTCCTGCTGCCTCTGGGCCGTGATCTCTGGCAGAGATAAAGGAGGCCATTCAATCCTTGGCAGTCTGAAACTTTAGACTCAGAGTGGTTAAATGATAAAGACACCACCAGTTTAGGAAAATGTGATTGTTGCCAATCATCTGAGAGGCTGTAGGTAGGAAGGCCAGGTGGCACCAGGCAAAATAGCTGCATTGTTACTGGAAATGAGTTTTTACCTAATGATCTATACTGGGCTTAACAGAGGGTAGGGCAGTATTTACCCATTTGCTTTTATAAGCACCTGCCACATGCTTGGCTGCATTCTAAATGCAGGGGAGACAATGGCGAGCAATTGCCATGGCTTCTGCTCTCATGCTGCTTAGAGTCTGTTGGCAAAGACAACAGGTAGTAACAGAGTATGATGTGTCCTCCAGCAGAGAAGCATGCTAGCCACTGGTCCATCTGTACACACGGCAACATAGCCAAGCTTCCAGAGGGGTGGTCGTGCACCAGAACCACCCATGAAATTCACTATGATGCAGATGCCCAGGCCCCACCCTGGCTCTACACCTCACCTGTCCCGCCAGGGGAGGGCCGAGTGCCCTGCGTGTTTTGCTCCTGCTGCACTCGGCATGTGCCCTTAGTACTGCTGCCTGGTCAGTGGCGCCGAAACACAAATAAGATGGGGCCCCTTTTTCCCTTCCGTGAGGGCTTTCTCTCCTGGTGTCCTCCTCCCTCCTGCTCTACCTGCTACCTCCTACCACGCTCTAGAAACTGCCCTTGTGAAGTCGCCTATGGTTTCTGGCTGCCAGTGTGATGGGCAGCCGTCAGTCTTTGATCGTAGCAGTTACATCACTTCTGTGTACTTTTCTGTCTCCATCCATAGCTGTGAGCTCTCTGAAGACAGGGAACGGGTCTTACTCATCAAGTATTTACCAAATTAAACAAAATTTAATCTAAACTGGCATAAAATAGGACTGTAAATCTGTGCTCTTTCTTGCCTTTTAACTCATTTTAAAAATACCCTCACATGGGCTTTAGAGTCATCAGATTTGTGGCAATGTAAGGTAGGTATTTTCTTCAACACCCACGAGAGAAGCTTCAAAAACCCACTGACCGTGTTGATCTTTCTGGCTGTAAACAGGCATCTCAGTTTAAACGCCACCAAAAGGAGAATCATTTGAGGGGCAAATTTCACATGAAGAGTTTCAAATGGCCCAAGAGGAGGTCATTTGATTCCTCACCTCTTGGGGTGCATTTCAGACTTAACCTGACAGGTGCAGGGGGAAGCAGTTCTGTTCAGTGATACATTCTGTTTATCAAGAGTGGATTAAACAAATGATCATCAGGCCTTATAATAGAATTCTATGGAGCTGATAAAAAAGAATGAGGCAAATTCACATGCACTTATGTGGAAAGCTCTCCAGTAGATGTTGTTGAGAGGTGACAGCAATGTTTAGATCATAGAAAAAGATCCCAAATAGATTCTTGCATATGCATTAAAAAAAATTTTTTTTTCCTGGAAGAACACACAAGGAATTGTTAACAGCCTAAGCGTGAAGGGAGAATTTTCATTTTATATCTTTCTGAGCTATTTGAATGTTTTTACCATGTGCAAGTATTATTTATATAATAAAAAACTAACTAGCTTTTAAAGTCATACTGCAAATCTCCTAAGGTCAAGTGAGATTACCAACTCTAAAGCTTCCTGGGTAAAAATTACCCCTGCAGGCGGCTCTCTGGCAGCTACATCTCAGGGTGGCGTTGTTCTATTATTCTTGGACTTAATAACTCTCGTAAAGGAATGAAAATGTTCCTTATTTATGATAAATGCTCCTGAAAGAAGGCCAGCTGCTTACAAAGTGAAGTTTGAGAAAAACAAAAGCTCTGAATAAATCAAAGATTGGAACACCAAATCTGGCGAGTGACTTGGAGTTGCTGCACAAATGAGAGGCCCATGAAATCATCTGAGAGAATGCTCTAGCCAGAGTTTATTTTAATTGCTTTTGTTTTACAGTTATAGAATGATTACGGGTCATAAAGGGTTACTTAAACTGTATTTTATTTTGTCCATTTTAAGGAGAAGATAATATGCTATGATGGTAATTACCAATGTGGGTATTTAAAAGTTGTCCAAATGCAATCCTTGTGAACCTCTAGGGTTTATACAGTATTGAAGGGCCTTTATTGCTTTCGGAAATGCTGTCTCTCCATAGGAGTAAGCACCTTGACAGCTAGTTCATTTACTTCGTCTCTGTATCCTTAGCAATTTGCTTGACACATAACACATATTCAATACTTCATGTGTGTGTTTAGATGTCTTTTATATTTCTTCATTCAATTACTTTCACAAATATTTATTGAGTACTTACTAAGTGCCAGGCATGGTGCCCCCACGTATGTGTAGATATACACATACACCAGCTTGTGTTTTCCTGACATCCAAACAAGAAGACCCCACTGCATTTGGTTCTCACACGTACCACAGAGCTGAGGTTTGGAATTGGAGTCCCGTTCTTTCCAGTATATCCTGTAACTGCGGATGCAGCCCATCTGCTCCTGGGCTGGAATGCTGTTCCATGAAATTAAAACGCTCCCCTTTTCCTCTGTGATGGCATTAATGTGGGGGCCACGCAGTGGTGCTGTCAAGTAGAACACAGGAGGCTTCTGTCACCCTTCAAATCCACATCATTAAACTAAAGCAAAATTTTGCTAAAGGTCCCAAGACTCACCCTTGTGCTTGGAGTTGCCCAGGATGGAGCTGCATCCTCCTTGATCCCCTGACAGTGCATACACACGGATTTCATAACAGATGTAGGGTTTTATGTTCTCTGCAAGGAAAAAAAGTTCTTACAACAGGCATGCCATCATCAGTGAGTCACTACAGGGAGCCATTTTAATCTCTGATACAGATGTATCCAAGGTCTTTCTTGCCTTTTCTTAGTTGGAAGATGGTTCAAGGTCAGTCTGAACTGAGGGTAAAGGGATGACCTATGTCACAAATTCTCAGCATCCTAGTTGCCATGACATGGCTTCTGGAAGTCACTGTTCACAACTTCCACATATGAGATCAACCAATGAACCAACCTGAGTTTCTTTCCATATAAACAAACAAGGTCATGGTGATTAAGGAGATAAAACCTATTCGAATTCCAAAAAGGATTTAAATATTATGACCACACAAACACATGCACACAGACTGCTTTTGGAAAAAAACAAACAAACAAACTTGCCTTCGGAAAAAAAAAACACTTTGACTTCTACAAATAAATCATTTGCTGTTTACAAGAAAGTGAGGCTGGAATTTTGCAGCAATACTTTTCTGATTCCATGATGCTTATCAGTATCTGATGGGGCAGATGACACACCCGGGCATGACTAACCAGGGCCCTCTGGGCGTAATCTGACTCCTTGTTCCCCTCCTCCCCCTCTAGTGTTCCAGTGAGATCTGAGTTGCTTCATAGCTTGGAAGATTTGGAAGGTACCTGGGAAGGTTAATGTTCCTTTCTAGCTTTTAAAGTGCCATACTTTGCAATTTTCTGTCAGTCATGAAACTTACTGGCAAGTCCTTCTTCCCTGACAAAACTTATTTCTCACAATCTCAGATTTCTACTGCCTGTGAAGAAAAGGACCCTCTCATGGATACTGCTCATGATATATATTTAAATTCCAAATTAAAATTTAAAGGAAAAAGAGAGATAACCCCTATTGGTTAACCATAGTATCAGGTGGGCAAAGTTATGACTCTCTCCAATACTGTTTAATGCCCTGCCGATGGGTAGCCAGGGTCCCCTACACTGACAGTTGATGAGGGTTTAACATTTTCTTTTTTCAGGAAGAAGAATTTTATATCATAGAATAATTTACTAAATTGTGTGTGTTTTATATGAAAATCTACTGCCCCTTAAATATTCCAGCAAGTAGGCAGCGCATAAAACTCTGTTGTGCAACCAGTACTGTCAGAAGAGACCATGACGAGATCAAAACACATGCCATGGGTGAATTCCAATTTGAGTTCATGAACCAAGTGAAACAGAGAAAAGGACACAGCTTAGTCTTGTCATCCAAAGATTCCTCACGGGTGGCATCGAGACCCAGACGCCCAAAGGGCAACATGGAATATGAAATCGTATTTCACTTGGGAGGGGCTTGTGAGTAGCTTTTGGCTCCCACTGCCTGGCTGTTCTGTCCCGAAGCACAGGAGGGGCCAATCACTGTGCCACTGGAGGCATGGGAGTTCGAGATGAGCACATTAGGCAAATAGTTCCATTGCATTCTGCCATGCAAAATGTGAGTTCAGGCAGAGGCCTTGGGAACTGCTACATCAGAAGCTGTGAGTTTCTTCTTGTGAATGGTGGGGGGAAGACAAGGTGGCCCCATAACTCAGCTGACATTTCCCTTTCCACCCCGAGTAAAGCCTTCCTAGCAAGCCTGTTCCCTGGTTCTGACCTGAAGACTCCTGTTTTACTGGCTAATTCTTGTATGAAGGCTCCCTAACCATGTCTGCTCCCCACCTCAAAACCTTCCATGGATGAAGCACACTCCCGAGACTTTCATTTCCTTTTTAGAGTCTGGCCCCAATTTCTAGGCTCATTTCCCACCACTCCTGTAAATACATGCAAACCTGGCACCCTTGGGCACAGTCCCTGTCTCCACGTTTATCAACCATCTCTTAGGTGGTTTTTCTGCAGAAAGCTAATTTCACCTCTCAAGTGTGGGAGAAGGCAAACATTAAGCAATCAGTAATAAGGAGTAATCCCAGAGGCAGTGAGGATAGTAGCATGCAGAAGAGGAGCCCTTGTTAGTCTAGGCATCAGGGAAAGTTTTCTAGACAACACGATGTTACATATTTGTAAAACGAGTAGCTCTATATGGTCAGAAGTGTTTTCACCCAGACAGGACAGAACTGGTCTCAAGTCTGGGCTCCACCAACCTATAAGCCCGGACCCAGGCTGTATTCCGGCCCACTCCAAAACACTCACCTCTGCCCCGGCCAGATGCTGGGGAAAGGCTGGTGAGGATCCAATGACAATGAGTGATTTTACTGATTGGAGAGGGCCATTTTGAATTTATCATAAGTATGAATTACTAAATTTTCAAGTGTGTATATCCAGATTGTAACATCAACATAAACTAATAGCTAACCAAGTGTTTCTAAGCAGAACAACTTTAATTAATAAAGTCATCATTAGTATATTGATTTTATTCAAATGAATATTTCTAAAGTGCCTAAAAACATTTTATTTTACTGACTATGGAAAACATTCTTTCTTGCCATCTATTTTAAGGGATTTGCATAAAATTATAGAATTTCTAGAAGGAAGGAACTGTAGAGACCAGATAGTTCAAACTCTCCCACAGGGGTAAACCCTGATACAGCTTAACAATGCTTACAATTTCATAGCTGCTTAAAGTTTGGTAAATGGTTTTTTTTAATCTACTCTTTCTTCTGATTGGATGGGCACAACAGCCCTGAAGGAAAATTTCATTACAAAAACTCTAGGGATAGGGAAAATGCTGCTTTGAGAGGTAATCAACTGTCCTGTTAGAGATCATCCAAGGTAGGAAAGTTCTTTCTCAAAATTGAGCTGCCAACTGCCTTCTTATAATTTCCATGCTCTCCAGGGCAACAAACGAACCACACCCTTTTCCATGTACACATCAAAACCAAGGGCAGCCATCAAGCCACCCCACCCCCACCCCATCTAGAATGCTCTTCCCTACGCTAAATGGTTTTCAGATTAAAAGTTCCAGACTCAATGACTTGCTCACCTTCCTCTGAATGCTTGTTGGGTTATCTAAGCAGCATTCTCTTTAAGGGTAGTGATTACAACTTAACCTACTAGGAATCTGAGCAGCTAGACTATGAAGGAAGCACACAGTTAAGGACGGACTCACGTATAATCACACAGTGTGTTCTGTTATTTCATTCTGTATAAATCTTGTCAACTTAAGCAGGGTGTGTATATCCGCCTAGACAGTTGTAATGATTGTCATGGTGTATGGAAATATTATAAGATTTAGAGCTTGATTTGTACAGGAAGTAAGAGTGTATAAAAAAAAAAAACAACAACAAAAAATAAAAAATAAAAAAATAAAACAAACAAACAAACAAACAAACAAACAAAAAAAGATTTAGAGCTTGAAAATCTATTAAAATCTTAGCTCTATCACATTTGATAATAATAATGATAGCTAAATTATTGAGCATTTAAAATGTGTACGGCATTATTCAAAACGTTTTCCATATAGTAATTCAGTTAGTCCTCACAATAACCCAATGAGGTAGGTAATATTATCCCCATTTTTCAGATGAGGAAACTGAAGCACAGAGAATTTAAATAATTTTCCCTAGATCACATCAAGACTCAAACCCAGATAGTCTGGTTGCAGAACCAGAACTTTTAACCACTATGCTGAACTCATGCTTTAAAATGACATTAACTTGCTGTGAGCTAGGCTAACGCCACGGCACTCTAGCCCAGGCAGAGAGAGACTCTGTCTCAAAAAAAAAAAAAAAAATGACATTAACTTCCTATTCCAGTAGCTGTAGATAAAAAATAAATAAATAAAAAAGACATTAAGTCCTGTCCAATCATTTTAACATATTTCAGATGTGTTCTCTCACTTGATTCTAACCACTGACAAATGAGGAACCTGAGGACTATAGACACCAATTATCATATAGATAATTTTGGATTTATTATTACCCAAATAATCAGCAGCAGAATTGGGGATAAAGGACATCCTGGTTTCCTCCTCTGTACAAAGGGCGTAAGGACTCTACCAGCACATGATTGTTTTGTGAATTAAGTGAATTCCCAAAGATAAAAGTGCCTATCGCACTGACCAGTTGGTCTACAGCTGCAGCGGTGTATTCTGAGGTGCTGTCTGGGGGGACTCTAGGTCATCGCTGCCCCTTTATCAGGCAGCCACCTGTCATTGAAGGCAGATTCTGGACTCTGGCCTGCGGTTTCCCCAAATACATATGAACTTAGTAACCCTCCAGAAGGAAGATGAATAATTAGGTACCTGAAATCAGAGCAGACACATTGTAGGGGGGACTCCGCAGCCAGTTTAGAGGGGGCTGTGTGTCCCCTCCTGCATGGAGCTCCCTCCATTCCACCACATACTCCTGAACGGCAGAGGGAGCTTTCCTGGGAGGCTGCCAGGTCACCACAATGTTGTCCATGCCCCCTGAGTCTGCAGAAACCTGGCGGGGAG
This sequence comes from Varecia variegata, assembly GCA_028533085.1. Classification (NCBI taxonomy): domain Eukaryota; kingdom Metazoa; phylum Chordata; class Mammalia; order Primates; family Lemuridae; genus Varecia; species Varecia variegata. The sequence goes on from CM052444.1 coordinate 61,711,129, forward strand.
CCAGCAACCCTTCATGGGGGAAAAGAGAACGGACAAAATTAAAAAAGAGGAGGGATAAAGATATTAAAAAACAGCTCATCCCAGCAGTTTTAGGAAGAATTGATTTTTTTTTATGGACTTCAGGATCACAGATTTCAGTTCATCCTACTTCTCAGTCCATGGAGAACTAGAATCATCAGCTTGTGCAAAGATCCTGTGTAGTGTTATTTGTAGGATTATTTTCCCCTTCATCTTCCATTCCCTTTTCCATTCCTATGGCCCCAAAGTTGCCTACTCTAAGGAATATAACATGCATCTTTCTAATCCATCTTCCATATATTTATTTGGACATACATCTATCCTTGAAAATCAGTGTTGCTTTGTGCTTTTGTGTTGAATTTTCATGAAAAGTATTGGGAAACAAATATAATGATTTTTCTAACTTATTTTTCACTTAAAATTATGTTTCTGGGATATATCCATCCTGCCACTAACTGTAAATCCAGTTCATTTCTTCGGACTGCTTGCTGCCTAAATCCTTTCCTTGCTCAGTCTTAAGTCACTGGCAGGAGGTTCCTTTGAACTGTTAGCAAACACAGGATGCAATGAATATTCTCTTGCATGTCCTCTTGTGTGCCTGTGCAGGAGCTTTTCTGGATATATATGCATAGAATTTCTTTTTTTTTTTTTTTTTTAATTTCTTTTTTTTTTTTTTTTTTTGCAACCTGCCTTGCTCAGGAAAGAATTTCTTGATTATAGGGTAAATTTACATACTATTTGACTGAATACTGCCAGATTGATCTCTAAAATGGCCAGTTGACATTCCAACAAGACAAGCATGAGGGTTGTCATCTCTCCACCAACACTTGGTATTTTCTGACTTTCTAATTTTTGTCAATCTGGTATGAGTAAAGTAGTACTTAACTGTGGTTTTATTTTTGTTTTTCTGATTTCTCGTGAGGCTGAATGTCTCTTCATACATTACTAGCTATTTGCCTTTCCCCGTCTGCGAACTGCCTATTCATGTACTTCGCTCATTTTTTCTGTTGAGTTTCCTGTCTTCTCTCTGATTTGCAGAAATAACTTTTATGTTCTAGATATTAGTCACTTATCAGTTTTCAGCACTATCCCACTCCAGTCTGGAAACTCTCTGATAATTTTATGATGCTTGCTGCACACGTACAGCTACTTTAATGTTTTTTTTTTTTCTTGGTTTTTTTTTTTGTTTGTTTCGTTTTTTCCTGTGCTGGTTGTCTGCATGCTACTTTAATGTTGATAAATTTTTATCCACGGTTTGTGCATTTTAAGTCTTGTCTATGAAATCTTTCCTTCGTAGGGTCATGAAGACATCAGGTACATTTTTTCCTATTGGCTTTTAGTTTTACCTTTCACATTTAGGTTTTTAATCCAAATCTAGCTAAAGTTTTTTTTTTTTTTTTAAGGGAATAAACTTTACTATTTTCTCCACACAGTGAGTCAATATTTCCAAATGTCATCACATTTGGCATCCCATCCCTATCAGACACCAAGTTTCACATATTCACAGTCTGTGTCTGAGTTGGCCTTTTCTCCAGAAAACACCGTTCACATTACTAGGCTTCGTAATGCCTGACCATTTGTCAGTAGAGTTCCCTCCTTTTCTCTCTTCTTTTTTCAAAACGGTCTTAGATATTCATGAAACTTTATTCTTCCACATAGCATTTAGAATCAGTTTGTCAGAGTCCCTCAAATTCCAGTTGATATTTTTATTGGAATTGAATTTATAGTCTAATTTAGGGAGAATTAATAGTGTTACAATGTTAAATTGTTCCCATTCATAAATATGCCTGAAATTATTCAGATCTTCTTTTATATATTTTACTGGAGTTTTAAAAATTCCTCCTTAAAATTTCCATGTGTTCTTGGTTAGATTAATTCCTAGACACTTCATTTTTTTTTTTTTTTTTTTTTTTGAGACAGAGTCTCACTCTGTTGCCTGGGCTAGAGTGCCATGGCGTCAGCCTAGCTCACAGCAACCTCAGACTCCTGGGCTCAAGCAATCCTTCTACCTCAGCCTCCCAACTAGTTGGGACTACAGGCATGCACCACCATGCCCAGCTAATTTTTCTATATATATTTTAGCTGTCCATATAATTTCTTTCTATTTTTAGTGGAGACGGGGTCTCGCTCTTGCTCAGGCTGGTCTCGAACTCTCAAGCTCAAACAATCCACCCACTTTGGCCTCCCAGAGTGCTAGGATTACAGGCATGAGCCACCACGCCCAGCCTTTGGCAATTATTAATGTCAATAAAACTGCTGTGAACATTCATGTGCAGGCTTTTGTGTGGACATAAGTTTTGAACTCATTTGGGTAAATACCAAGGAGTGCCATTGCTGGATCATACAGCAGGAGTATGTTTAGTTTTGTAAGAAACTGCCAAACTGTTTTCTAAAGTGGCTGTACCATTTTGCATTCCCATTAGCAATGAATGAGAGGTCCTGTTTCTCCATATCCTTGCCAGCATTTTTCATTGTCAGTGTTTTAGATTTTGCCATTCTAATAGGTGTGTAGTGCTATCTCATTGTTGCTTTAATTTGCAATTATCTAATAATGTATGATATTGAGCATCATTTCATATGCTTATTTGCCATCTTCTCTGGTGAAGTGTCAATTGAATTTTTTGCTTGTTTTCAACTGGTTGTTCATTTTCTTATTGTTAAATTTTAAGTGTTCTTTATATATTTTGGAAAATAGTCCTTTATCAAATACGTCTTTTGCAAATATTTTCTTTATTCTGTGGCTTGTCTTCTCATTCTTTTAACAGTGTCCTTCACAGAGCAGAAGTTTTTGATTTTAATCAAGTTCAGCTTATCAACTGTTTCATGGATTGTGCCTTTGTGTTGTATCTAAAAAGTCATTGCCATACCCAAGGTAATCTACATTTTCTCCTATGTTACCATCTAAAAGTTTTATAGTTTTTTATTTTGTAGTCTGTGATGCACTTTGAGTTAATTTTGTGAAGAGTTAAGGTCTATGTCTAGATTCATTTTTTTGCATACAGATGTCTAGTTGTTCTAGCACCATTTGTTGAAAACAGTATTATTCACTGCCTTTACTCTTTTGTCAAAGACTACTGAAATATATTTATGTGAGCCTATTTCTGGGTTATCTCTTCTATTCCATTGATCTATTTGTCTATTATTTTGCGATACAGTAGTGAAATTGGACATCCTTGCTTTGTTCCTGATCTTAGTGGGAAAACTTCCAGTTTCTCACCATGAAGTGTAATGTTAGCTGTAGGTTTTTTTGTAGATGTTCTTTATCAAGTTGATGACATTTCCCTCTCTTCCTAGTTCACCAAGAGGCCTTTTTAAAAATTATGAATGGTGTTGGATTTTGTCAAATGCCTTTTCTGCCTCCTTCGATATGATCATGTCATTTTCTTCTTTAGCTAGTTGATATGAAGCATTATATTAATTGATTTTTGAATGTTGACCCACCCTTGCATACCTAGGATAAATCCTACTTGGTCATGGTATATAATTATTTTTTAACAGTATTGAATTAGATTTGCTACTATTTTGTTGAAGATTTTTTTATCTATGTTCAAAGATAGTGGTCTATAGTTTTCTTGTCACGTCTTTCTTTGATCTTGGTATTTGGGTAATGCTGGCCTAATAGAATGAGTTAGGAAGTATTTTCTCTGCTTCTATCTCCTTTTTCTTAAAATCTTTTTTAAAAAAAATTTACTAATCAAAAGTCAGCTAGAGTATCTGCTTCTATCTTCTGAAAGAGATTATAGAGAATTAGTATAATTTTTTCCTTAAATGTTTTATAGAATTCACCAGTGAACCCATCTGGGCCTAGCTCTTTCTGTTTTGGAAGGTTATAAACTATGGATTCAATTTCTTTAGTAGATATAGGCCTATGAAAATTGTCTATTTCTTCTTGTGTTAGTTTTGGCAGATTGTATCTTTCAAGGAATCGATCCATTTCATCTAGGTTATCAAATTTGTGGGCATAGAATTATATACAGTATTTACTTATTACTCTTTCGATGTCCATGGGATCAGTAGGTGTAGCCCCTTTTTATTTATGATATTGGCAATTTTCATCTTCTCTCTCTCTCTTTTTTTTAGTGAACCTGACTACAGATTTATCATTTTTTTTGCTCTTTCAAAGAACCAGTTTTTGGTTTCATTGATTTTATCTTTCAGTTTTGAATTTCATTGATTTCTACTCTAGTTTTTATTACTTCATTTTTCTGCTTACTTTGGATTTAATTTGATTTTTTTTTCTTTTTTTAGTTTTCTAAGGTGGACACTTAGATTGTTTTACTTTGTTTATTTATTTTAGAGACAGGTCTTGCTCTGTCACCTAGGCTGAAGTACAGTGGTGCGATTGTAGCTCACTGCAGCTTACAACTCTTGGGCTCAAGTGGTCCTCCTGCCTCAGCCTCTGAGTAGCTCGGATTACAGGCAAGAGCCACTATGCCCAGTTTAAATTATTGATTTTAGATCTTTCTTTTTTGTTGATATATGTGTTCAATGCCATACATTTTCTTCTAAATACTGCTTTTGCTATATTCCATACATTTTGATAAGTTTTATTTTCATTTTCATTTAGTTCACAAATATTTTTAAATTTCTCCTAAGATTTTTCTCTTTGATCCATGTGTTATTTAAGAGTGTGTTGTTCAATCTCTAAGTATTTTGGGATTTTGCAGCTGTCTTTCTGACATTGATTTCTAGTTTAATTCCACTGTGGTCTAAGAGCAGACATTCTATGATTTCTATTCTTTTAAATTTGTTAAAGTGTTTTTATGGCCCAGAATGTGGTCTATCTTGGTGAATGTTCCACATGAGCATGGGAAGAATGTGTATTATGCCGTTGGATGAAGTAGCTTATAGATGTTAATTATATTTAGTTGATTGATGGTGCTGTTGAGTTCAACATGTCCTCAATGATTTCCCGCCTGTGGGATCTGTCCATTTCTAATACAGGGGTCTTGAAGTCTATAACTATGGCAGTGGATTCATCTATTTCTCCTTGCAGTTCTGTCAGTTTTTGACTCAGATTTTTTGATTGTTGTTGTTAGGTCAATACACATTAAGAAGTAATTATGGGCCGGGCGCGGTGGCTCACGCCTGTAATCCTAGCACTTGGGAGGCCGAGGCGGGCAGATTGTTTGAGCTCAGAAGTTCGAGACCTGCCTGAGCAAGAGCGAGACCCCGTCTCTACTAAAAATAGAAAGAAATTATCTGGCCAACTAAAAATATATATAGAAAAAATTAGCCGGGCATGGTGGCGCATGCCTGTAGTCCCAGCTACTCGGGAGGCTGAGGCAGTAGGATCACTTAAGCCCAGGAGTTTGAGGTTGCTGTGAGCTAGGCTGATGCCATGGCACTCACTCTAGCCTGGGCAACAGAGTGAGACTCTGCCTCAAAAAAAAAAAAAAAAAAAAAGAAGTAATTATGCCTTCTTAGAAAACAGACTCCATTATCATTATGTAATGCCTCCCTTTATCACTGAAAACTTTCTCTGCTCTGAAGTCTGCTCTGTCTGAATTAACATAGCCACCCCAGCTTCCTTTTGATTAGTGTTAACATAGTATATCTTTCTCTATCCCTTTACCTTTAATCTACGTGTGTCTGTATATTTAAAGACAACATATATTTGAGTCTTGTTTTCTGATCCATTCTGACAATCTGTCTTTTAATTGGTGTATTTAGGCCATTGATATATCTAGATATAGTTGGATTAATACCTACCATATTTGTTACTGTTTTCTATTTGATGCCTTTGTCCTTTAACCCTTCCTTTTCTCTTCTTTTTCTGCCTTTTGTGGTTTTAATTAATCAGTTTATATGATTTTATTTTCTCTCCTATTTTTAGCATATTAGTTATATTTCTTTTTAAACTTTTTTTTAGTGCTTGCCCTATTGTTTGCAATATAGAAAAAGGTCTGTCTGGCAAGTATCCAGCCATTGTTAATATAACAAGAATGGTTTGCACAACATCGATGTAACCTGGCAGCCAAGGAGAGTGGACTGGGATGTGCGTGCATGAACAATGACAACTTCACTATACTAGGCAGTGGGGGGCTGGACACCACTAAGTGAGCGTGTGTACTGTGTGGCTGTCACATTCAAAATGACTGAGCAGGTACAGCAATGAATCACATCAAATTTTGTGTTAAGCTTGAACACTCCTCTGAGGAAACTATTCAGATGATTCAGAAGGCTTTCAGGAATGATGCAATGAAGGCAGTGCAAATAAAAGCATGGCACAAATGCTTCAAAGATGGACAAGAATCTGTTGAAAGCAAGCCACGTTATGGAAGGCCTGTAGTGTGCAGAACACCTGACAATGTTGAATGTGTACAGGTTAGGTTAAGAGACGCTGGGAGAACTGTGTGAGGTCCCTATGGGACTGAGGCATCATTGTCTTATGTATAACAATTCATGTATCTTTTATGTTCTTTAATAAATGTCTCTATTTTTCATATTACGTGGCTGGATACTTAACAGACAGACCTCATACATTTACAACTAATTCAAATCCACTTTCAAATAACAACATACTGCTTCATTGGTAGTGAAAGCACCTTATAATAACAAATAATCCAAATTCCTCCCTCTCATCCTTTGTTGGGATTCATTACTATCATTCATTTCACTTACATGGAAGCATGTATAAGCATATATGTTATACAAGCATACATAATTAAATACAGTGTTGCTATTATTTTAAAAAAAGTGCTATCTGTTAGATCAATTAAGAATAAGAATAGGGCCGGGCGCGGTGGCTCACGCCTGTAATCCTAGCACTCTGGGAGGCCGAGGCGGGTGGATCGCTAGAGGTCAGGAGTTCGAGACCAGCCTGAGCAAGAGCGAGACCCCGTCTCTACTAAAAATAGAAAGAAATTATCTGGCCAACTAAAATATATATATATACAAAAAATTAGCCGGGCATGGTGGCGCATGCCTGTAGTCCCAGCTACTCGGGAGGCTGAGGCAGAAGGATCACTTGAGCCCAGGAGTTTGAGGCTGCTGTGAGCTAGGCTGACGCCACGGCACTCACTCTAGCCCGGGCAACAAAAGCGAGACTCTGTCTCAAAAAAAAAAAAAAAAAGAATAAGAATAAAGTTTGTTATTTTAGCTTCACTCATTTCTTCTCTGATGTTTTCCTTTTTTTATGTAGAACTGAGTTTCTGACCTATATAATTTTCCTTCTCTCTGAATAACTTCATTTAACATTTCTTGCAAGGCAGGTCTACTGGCAACAAATTCCTTCAATTTTTGTCTGGGAAAGTCTTTATTTCTCCTTCACTTTTGAAGGATAATTTCACAGGGTATAGAATTATAGGTTGGTGGGGATTTTTTTCTTAGTACATTAAATATTTTTACTCTACTTTCTTCTTGTTTGCATAGTTTCCAAGGAGAAGTTGCATGTAATTCTTATCTTTTCTTGTCTATAGGTAAGTTTTCTTTTTTCTTGGGCTTCAAGATTTTTTTCTTGAAATCTTCAGAAATCTTTGATTTTCTGCAGTTTGGATGATATACCTAGGTGTAGTTTTTTGGGGGGAGGTGGGGATTGGCATTTACAGTGCTTGGTGTTCTTTAAGCTTCCTGGATCTGTGGTTTGGTATCTGACATTAATGTGAGAAATTCCCAGTCATTATTGTTTCAAATATTTCTTTTGTTCCTTTCTCTCTTTGTTTTCCCTTCTCATATTTCCATTATGTGTATGTTACACCTTTTGCAGTTGTTCCATACTTTTTGTAATTCTGTTATGCTTTCTGTTTCTCAGTCTTTGTTCTCTTTGAATTTCAGTTTTAGAAGTTTCTATTGACATATTCTCAAGCTCAGAAACTTCTTGCCTAGCTATCTCCAGTCTACTAAGGGCCCACCAAAGACATTCTTCATTTCTGGTACAGTGTTTTTGACCTCCGGCATTTTAAAAAATTCTTTCTTAGAATTTCCACCCCTCTGATTATACTGCCCATCTGTTCTTGCATGTTTTCTACTTTATCCATTAGAGCCCTTAGCATATTGATCGTAGTTGTTTTAAATTCCCAGCCTGTTAATTCCAACATCACTGCCTTATGTGAGTTTGGTTCTGATGTTTGCTCTGTCTCAACAAACTGTGTTTTTGCCTTTTACTACCCCTTGTAATTTTTTTGTTGAAAGGTGGATATGATATACTGAGCAAAAGAAACTGCAGTAAATGGGCTTTTAGTAATATGGTGGGAAAGGGTGGGGAGAAGGGGGGCATCCATTCAATAGCTCTATGATTATATCTCAGTATTTTTGTTCCCCCTACGACTATGCTCCAGTGGAGTTTTTAACTCTGAGATCTGTCCACTCTGAGCCTCCAGCAATTTGGGAGTTGCAGTGCAGGTTTTCACCGGTTCCCACAGAGGCTTCTGCCCCGGGGGTTTCTGTTCTGGCCAGCCGTGATTCTCTGCATTTCCCTGCCTGCCTCTTTCATTTGGGGGCCTGGCTTGCCCGTGACCTCACTTCTCTGATAGGTCAAAGAATTGTTTATTTTTCAGTTTTTTCAGCCTTTTACTTGTTACTAGAACACAGTGCCTTACATGCTAGATTGGAAACGGAAAGTATCTGCACTCATTTTTAATATGTGCGTTGGATCCACGTATATCTTCTGTAACAACTTGAATAACAGTTATCTGTTTTTTCAGAGCTCAGTTGTAAGACAATTTGGGGCTGAGGCTTTGGAGAATATGTTGAGTATGAGTAAGTTTTTGACTCTTACTTCATCTTCTTTAATGATTACTATTTTAGTTAAGTTTTAAAAATATTTCTTCTTATGCCAATTTTAGCATTTTACATTTTTTTAAATCATAGGTTTATCTATTTCATCTAGGTTTTAAAGTTTATTGGAGAAGAATATTCTTTCCCTCTTGTTTTGCTGGCTGTTTTATTCGCATAGTCTCTCTCTCTTATCCCCAGTTTGTCTGAGCAGAGGTTTGCCTATTTTATTAGACTTTTCAACAAATGAGCTTTAGATTTTATCGATCATTTTCACTGGATTTTAAATATTATTGCTATTGCTTTTTTAAAATTGATTTCTATCCTTGCCTTTATTATTCCTTACATCTTGTTTCTCTGAATTTACTCTATTATTTCTCTCTCATTTGAAAATGGTAATTTAGCTGAATAAACATTTCCAGATTCAAAGTTCTTTACCGTCTTCAATTTAAAGATACTACTTTGCTATATTTTCATAGGCTTTGTTGTTGACATATCTAGTGTCCTTCTGGTTCTTGTTCCTTAGCAGATGATTTGCTTTTTCTCCCTAAATAGTGTTACACTTTTTTCTTTGGCTTTACGGTCTTTATATTTTACTATAAAATGAAAAAAAAATTATTATGTTCAGTTTAGCACTCTGAAGCCTTTCCACTGAAAATCTTATGTCTTTCATTCTATTTTTTTTTTTTTTTTTAGACAGGGCCTCGTTCTGTCGCCAGGCTAGAGTGCTGTGGCGTCACCATAGCTCACTCCAACCTCCAACTCCAGGGCTCAAGCGACCCTCCTGCCTCAGCTTCCCGAGTAGCTGGGACTACAGGCGTGTGCCACCACGCCCAGCTAATTTTTCTATTTTTTGTAGAGATGGGATCTCACTCTTGCTCAGGTTGGTTTTGAACTCCTGGGCTCAAGGGATCCCAAAGTGCTAGGATTACAGGCATGAGCCACTGCGTCTGGCTCTGCAATATTCTTGATCACTGGTCTTCAAATATTTTTTCCCTCCCACTTAATGTTTTTTCTCTACTGGGACTCCTTTTAAATGGTTGACATAACTTCTATTTCTGTTTTTTCAGTGTTCTAATTTTTCTCATCTTTCAACTTCTTTACCCATTTTTGATGCCTTTTGGAAGAATTTCTTCCCCAGTCTTCCTCTCACTATAATAATTCAATCTTCAGATCAGTCCTCTTTGCTATTCAACCCAGTTCTTTATTTCAACAATTAAATTTTTCTTGAACCCTTCTAAATATATTGGCATTTGTAAGCTGGAAAAGACAGATGTAATCAACCACCCTCAGACAAAAGTAGGATGACTGTTCTGGCAAAATGTTCAAGCCACATTAAGCCCTGATTTGGGATGATGTTGGAAAGAAAGTGATGCAACTAGGACCAATTTATTTGTGCAGCAACTAAAAACTGAACTCACTAGACATATTTAAGAATGGGAACAATTAAATGTGTTTGTTTTCTAAATAGGCCAAGTATATCAGAAACTTCGAAGTTTTATCTTTTTACTACACTCTATTGCTTGTTGCTGCGAAATATTTAAATCATTTTCTTTAATGGCCCTTTGAGGTCATTCCAATGAAACATGCCATTTTAAAGGGTGAATAAACCATCTGTTTAATTTCACGTTAAAAAAAACCAACTAAACTTTCATTTCGACTCTGGGTCTTCTTCACAACCACATGTTTCTATAATAGTATTCTCTCTTATCTTAGTAAGAATACTTATTATACTTATTCTAAACCTTTGTTCTATCTGTTGCTTTAGTTCTGTTTCCCATGATACAGGTTGGTTGCCTTTCATTCCCAGAACTTGTACTCCTCATATTTCCCCTAATTCTTTCTTTTGGGATCATATTTTATTTTCTTTGATTGGTCAGTAGCCTTGGCCTTTTCATTCCTATGGGGAGAAGAGTGAAAGCTTAGCTGTAGCTCATGGTTCTCCTTGTAAGTTCAGGGTGGGAAGCCCCAGGCCAGAGACCCTGTAGTGATGCCACCTGGGCTCTACCTGTCCCCAGGTGGCCCCTCAGGCATATGTGGGCCTCTGGAACCCACCAGCGCTTCTATGGCAGGTGCGACTTTTCAGGAGGGAGTGGAGCTGTTATTCCCTTTTGTAACTGCCAGGGCCATGGGGTGGGTGGCAGGAGAAAATGCTGAAGGCTCAGGTAGCTCACAGGCACTCCAGCTCCCCTCCCCAGTTAGGTTCCAGGGCTTCCTTGACGTTGCTCTGCCCTGCTCTCTGGACCTTCCTGCCCCATCGTAGAGATGCCCAGGCAATGATCACACCAGGGCAACATGAGCGAGAAAGAAGAGCACAGCTAGAAAGGGCTCCCTTTGTCCTCCCCTCCTCATCACTATCCCCCCATTAGTGGGGGCTCAGCCATCCACGTCCTACCTCTCCTGTAGCATCTTAAGGGACAAGTTTAGTGTCGCGAGTCTATAGACTATGTACTGGCCATCTTGTCAGGAACGTGCATTCCCAGCAGTGGTTCCTTTGTGTTCATTTGCCTTGGTGTTTGATGTCCTGGTTATGCTATGGATTTTTTTAATGAATTTATTCATTCAGTAAATATTTATTGAGCACTACGGTTTGCAAGACACTTTGCCAAGTGTTGGGATAAAATAGCCAAACAGCCTTCCTGACCACTGCTTTCTCTGGCATTAGCTAAGCAAATCAACCTGGCATTGCCTCAGGTTCTTCAACCTCTGAGTCACCGCACTTGCCAGGAACCAGCCTGGCGTTTCCTCCCTGTGATGTTTGCCAGGGCATGTTTTTACCTTCAAAACTCTGCTAACAACTCATCTTCTCCCTGTCACCTTTCAAAATTAATCCTTTGGCCTCAATCATTCAACTTCCCATCTCCATTTTCACTGAGAGCTTCTATATGGAGTTGTGAAGTTCATCAGGCATTTAGAAAAAGTGCCTACCTAAGAGGCAGGTGGCCTGGATTTCTGTCTACCTCTGCCACTAACTGGAGGTATATTCTTGGCTAAGTTACTTCATCTCCTGGAACCTCAGCCTCTGCCACTGTGTGAATCTCTGTTTATAACTGTACTGGGTTCTGACTTTTCCTGTAGTTTCAAGAGTTCTTGAGCAAAGGGTCTAAGTCTTTGAAATATTCAGTGCATTTTGCTTGTTGACTGGTGGTTTTAGCACACATTCAATTTAATCATAAACCAACACAAACATTCTTGTGCCTTTTTTTAGATGGCTTATGGTGTTTTACTATTTCTAACAATTTTTCAGCAAACACCTTTGTATATACATTTTTAAGTACTTATCCTATTATATGCTGAGGATACTTTTTTAAGGGTAAAACTTCTTGGTCAAAAGGTATATTCACATTTAAAATTTGTTACTTATTGCCAAATTGCTCTCCAGAAAGTTGTACCAATTTATACACCCACTAGCAGTGGACAAGCCACATCCTTACCAACTCGGGATATGCTAATTCTACTTACTCTTTTTTGGTATGATTTGGTTTTTCAGGTTTTCTAAAAATTTGCATCCCATTGATTGCTAGTTAGGCTAAGCATATTTTTCTATTTTTATCTCTCCTTTTATGCATCTTTTTTGAGTTGCCTGTTCATATACTTGAAAAAGTTATATGGATAGAGACATAAATATATAGATCTACAGACATCAACCCCCTTTTTTTTTTGAGACAGAGTCTCACTCTGTTGCCCGGGCTAGAGTGAGTGCCGTGGCATCAGCCTAGCTCACAGCAACCTCAAACTCCTGGGCTCAAGCCATCCTGCTGCCTCAGCCTCCCGAGTAGCTGGGACTACAGGCATGTGCCACGGCTAATTTTTCTATATATATTTTAGCTGTCCACATACAATTTCTTTCTATTTTTAGTAGAGACGGGGTCTCGTTCTTGCTCAGGCTGGTCTCGAACTCCTGAGCTCAAACAATCCGCCCACCTTGGCCTCCCAGAGTGCTAGGATTACAGGTGTGAGCCACCGCGCCCGGCCCATCAACCCCCTTTCTGCTAAAAATATATATATTTTCTATATATTTTTCTTAAATTGCTATTTGAATTTTAAAGCTTTATGTATGGTGTCTTTAAAAATTTATTTTACTATGCATAAAGTTGAAGTGTTTTTTTTCTATAGTTAATCTAATTTTTTCTTCAAGGTTCCCGCCTTAGGTGACTTCCCCAAGTGATGACCACTTGCCTACCAAACACCTTGTTCTCATCTTCTTTAGCAAGGGTGCATTGCTGCCTGACATACATATATGAGCCTCCTTTGCAGCTGAGTGTGACCAGGGGACCAGTGGGCCAATGAGTGCAAGCATTGTTGTGTGACCTGGGATAAAGGTCCTCAAGAGAGAGGACAAAACTCTTCTTTCTTCCTTCTTTTTGCTGCCTGGAAGGAAACAGCCAGAGCTCCAGCAGCCTGCTGGGACCATTTCCATCGTGAACATGAGAGCCAGGCTTGGTGGAGGGAACAGAAAGAAGGAGTCCTAATGACGTCATGAAGCTGTTGCACCAGCCCTATGCAGTCTCCCCCTGAACTTCTTTTATGTGAGAGAATAAATGAGCCACTGTAGTTAGGCCTCTGGTTAGAGCAACCCTAACTCCTAAGAGCAATTCCTAACTCAAACACCAATCCAAGGTTATATCAATGTTTACCTGTATTTTCTTCTAAGTGTTTTATCTATTAATTATCTCTATGTTAATGACTAAAAAGATATATAACCAAGATTTAACAGTGTATATAAAATAATAATGTTTTAATAGAGACTTTTTCAAAATGATGACTGCTAGACCCACATGTAGATAAAATTGTTAACACTGAATTTTAAGGAAGGATCTAATTATAGAGTTTTATTCTATTAGGCATTTTTTTTAAAGGTAGGCCAATGATCTTGACATGGAATTCTTTAATAATACAGATCTTGAGAAATAGCATTAATGTCCATTTTCTTGGCTAATTGTGAACTTTTACTTTGAAAAGTTAATTTTCGGGTCGGGTGCGGTGGCTCACGCCTGTAATCCTAGCACTCTGGGAGGCCGAGGAGGGTGGATTGTTTGAGCTCAGGAGTTCGAGACCAGCCTGAGCAAGAGTGAGACCCTGTCTCTACTAAAAATAGAAAGAAATTATATGGACAGCTAAGACTATATATAGAAAAATTAGCCGGGCATGGTGGCGCATGCCTGTAGTCCCAGCTACTCGGGAGGCTGAGGCAGGAGGATTGCTTGAGCCCAGGAGTTTGAGGTTGCTGTGAGCTAGGCTGATGCCACAACACTCTAGCCTGGGCAACAGAGTGAGACTCTGTCTCAAAAAAAAAAAAAAAAAAAAAGGTTAATTTTCAGAGGATATGACTATAAAATGTGAGACTTTACATCTAGATGGGAGTTTTCTGATGAAGGTAATTGGATACATATCTAAATTTGTATAATAAAGAGTTGTAGTGTAGCCATGGTTTAATTACAGTCAGAATTTCAGTTTCATATTATTGGTTTTTAAAATTTATTTATTTAGAGATGAGGTCTCGCTATGTTGCCTAGGCTGGCCTCGAACTCCTGAGCTCAAGTGATCCTCCTGCCTCGCTCAGCTTCTTGAGTAGCTGGGACTATGGGCAAACCACACTATCCTGCTTTGGTTTTAAAATACGTTTTGACTGTAGGTGTAAAAATGTTTTTCTAGAAGTTAACAACACATATTCTTCTTGCTTCTGTAAAAATTAGCCAGATATTAGTGTGCAATTTAATGTAACTAATATTTCCTTACCTGTTATGCATTTAATTTCACAATGACCTGCAAGACAGGTAATATAATTCCTGTTTTAGAAAGGAGGAAATTGAAGCTCAGAGGTGTTAATTCAGTTGTCTAAGGCCATTTGTAGGCTGATTGGAAAAGGCAGCCTCTGAAAGCTGTTGACTGCAAAGTCTAAACTCCTGGCTACTCATTTTGGTCCCTGGGCTGGGCCGGTAGGAGATAAGAGATGGGTAAGACAGTTTCCCACAGGCAACGTTAAAGAAAAGTTGTACTTACCTGCCCCACACAGGTTTGTTATGTTAATACGAGTGGGTGGGGAGCTGCCTTTGGAATTTGCTGCCGACACAGCCACAGCCCAGTTCCCAGTTCTAGGAACGACCCAGGTCCAGGAAGTGTGCCCGGTGATGTTCTGGAATGGGGCTTTCCCCCCTGTCACCTCCTGCAAGGTCACCCGATAGTGGAGGATTTTTCCTCTTGCCTCTGAGACACTCAGATTCTGCAACAGAACACATTCATTTGCTGTTTACTCTTAGACGAGATCACTGGATGCTCTGTGCCTGGACCTCAGTGCCCCTGCTGCAGGTGGCCACATCTGAGTGGCCTTTTTATTTACATCTTCTTCTTCCCACAACACACAACACCCAGTCTACTGCCCCCCCTGCTATTTAGGGGGAAAAAAAAAATCAGTTAACATTTTTAAAAGATATTTCTTAAAAACACACTGATTTCCCTTTTTTGTTTCAAAATGAAACTTACTAAGAGTAGACAACTTGACCACATTCCACGGAACAAGTGTGGAAGATGTGAACTTGAGTTCCAGCTCCACCAATTCTACAGACCCAGAGCAAGGCACTCAGGCCCTCTGAGTGTCCATTTCTAAATTTGTGAAACACACACATACACACATGTAACTTTTTAGATAGAAAATGCAATGCTGCTCATGACATTAAACGGAGGATTTTCAAGAGCTAAACTAGTAAAATCTTCATTTAGTGAACTGAATTAGCCATCTGTGCTAGGAAACTAAGACACTGTTCATAAACGTGTGACTAACAACTTTTGGAACTGCAAAAATTCCAATTGAGATCATTTGGGAGCAATCCCAGAAAGTAAGCAGAGAACTAATTATTTGTATTGTAACCCTGTTTGGACCGGGGCCATGGGAAACAGAGGCATAGAAAATGAAGAGTTGTCAAGCCTAGCATTGGCAGTGCCCATCCATGCCTAGCTCGGGGACAAGACGGCTTGGCTCACCAGATTTAAGCGTCACAGTTTTCTTGGCAGGGCTACCCCTTCCATGGGCAGGGGGCCTCCAGCTGCCTTTGCTGAAAGACACACCTTAGTCAGCAAATGCCCCTTGCCCTGGTTCCCTGCTCACCAAGTAATCTTCTAATATTATAATTTGGTTTCCTATGAAGTGTATCTGTCAGGAAAGGCTGGGGCTGACATGAACATCTGGTTCATTTATAATTTGTATTTTTCACTTTAAGTGAATAAATTGGCTTTCTGATTACAATTTGGCTTCTGAAACAATTAGCATACTGGGAGAGAATGTTCCAATCTGCTGACTCAAGCCTTCTGGTTGGCCCAACAGCTGCATTTCATGCTGTTAATTAATCCACCAGCATCCAGCTTTTTATATTTCAGTTTCTGGAAGCTTGATTAATGCAGGCCCATTCTGGGGACCCTTCTGGACCCACAAGGTCCAAGAGTGGATCTTAAACCATGGTCAGTGCATCAGGGGAATGTCATGCTGCTGGGGGCCCTTGTGGGTGAACATTCAGCCTTTCCCTAAAGTTAGCATTTCAAATGTCCGTCAGAGCTGATCCCATAGGCCTGTTTTTGAATTAGAACAAGTGCTTTTTAAAGTATGATGTCCTAAATTATTATTAATAAACATGCTCTTTGTCAAGAAGAAAAACAGGATAAATTAAAGCAAAAGCTGGCTAGGGAAGACCATGCCCTCAGCCATCTGTCACTCCATCCTCCCCTGTCTCCTTTGTAGGTCCAGAGGCAGGACTGTTACCCCTACTCCCACCCCGTGTTCCCCCACCCTAAGGCACTCCCCAAGAGTTAACTGAGCTCACAAAGCTCTCCATTCTTTCCAGGGGCCCAAGAGGCTTCAGTTCCAGTCTAACAACTAAGGAAACAGAGCCCTAATTGGAAAAAAAAAACAACCAAAACATCTTGTGAACCAGCCTTTATTACTGCCCTCTTACCGTCCTTCATAGACATCCCAGAAATCTCATCAATCTAATAAAGTGCTGAATTAGGAGGGGAGAAATGTCGTCTTGGATCCTATGAACTTGCATAGTGGTTGCTGTGAAAATCTAGCTGACCACAGCAATCTAGTAAATGGAGGTGTGGAGCTGAAGGATTGTGAAGATTCTCAGAGGGGCAGTGAGGGACCTGGACTCCGACCCTTGCACTATCCCCTCCAGATCTCAGATGTTAGAGTTGAAAATGTCAGTGAAAAGCGGGGAGTGGGATGGAATTAGTTGGACAAGTAAATATGGTATCCTGTGGGTTATGCTAACCTAAAACGTCAAGCTCAAGTCTTGGGATAGAGGTTATCCTTTCTTAGGTAATTAGTCTCTTTAATCAAACAGGAAAACGAGCCTATCTGGTCCAACAGGGTCCATGGAACAAAAAATTCGATGAGCCAATAAGTAAACAGGTATTAAGTATTTAGCCAGCTGGGCACTTAGTCTCCTGAAGCAACTGAAACCAGTATAGCTTGGTTTAAAATAAAAAAGCAACATAACGTTTGCAAATAGTGTGTGATCCATCACTCCTGGATTATGCCTAGCCCTGATGAAATGGAGTATTGTTATGGAACCACTGAGCTGGAAGGGACCCTACACATTCACAATTAATTCAATGTTTTATTTTCTAAACAGGAGAACGGGGGCCAGGGACATGAAGTGACTTGCTCAAGGCCACTCAAGGGGTAGATGAAGAAGGTAGGAGTAGAGCCCAGAGCTCTGGACTTCTAGACCAGTGTCCCCTCTGTCATGACGTGCCACTCCTTATATTGGCGAGTCTGAGACAATGAACCGTAGGTGTGGACTGCCCTGCATCATAGCTGGAATCTCCCATCACCCTCTGGCTAAAAGTTGCAAAGCAACTTCTCTAATTGCAAGGTCATTCTGAACATGCAGCATCAACAGCGGGCATGCGTTCACCAGTTTGAGGAGGGCGGGGAGGCAGAATTCTTTTATTTCAGAGCTAGCAGGCTCTGAGTCACAGGAGACAAGCCGTGAACCCAGGGGGACTGCCCACCTGCGAGCCGCTGACTCTCCCCGGATAAACTTATTTATTCTCTAGGCTGCTTGTTGGGGTGAGTGATACAGGAGAAACTGCCATTTATTGGGCCATACCAGGAGCCAGGAGCTTTACATCTATTGTCACATTGAGCCCTTGCAACTCCCCTGTTCCGGTGAGGGTGCTGAAGCCGGGAGAAGTCAGGGCGTCTCAAGCAGGCCTCACGGAGAAGCAACGGGAGATTTTAGAGCGCCCTCTGGTGGATGTGGGAGAGGAACGCGCTATCCGGAAAGGGGTGTCTGGCAGCCCCGGAGCGTGGCCAAGACCTGGAACCCCTTTTCTGGCAGTGCAGAGAATGGGTCTCAGGCCAATGTTCCTACTGTCACTGTCACCCTCTCCTATTGGTGACAGTATGCTAAAAAGTATGCCCTATTTCCTCTCTCCTTCAGCTTTCTCTCTGCTCTGTCTTGTGGGAAATGATTTAAACAGTATGGAAAGCCTGCCTGACTTACGTTTGCCTGAGAAGTGAAGAGTGACCAGTTCCCTCCATAAACCTACTACTGTATGAGCTCTGCTGCCTGGAAAAGCTTTCAGCGTCGAAAATAACTTGGTGGATGTAATTCATGACAGGACAAAATCTGACACATTTCAGAATGCAGTGTACCTGTTTTTATTTTTTAATTAAGGATCTAGTAGAGAAAGGATGTCTCTGTAAATTCATAAATCATTTCTTCTTAAGACTTAAAAAAAACCTACTGTACTTGTCATGAAGTAATGCATTACTTCTGAACTTCCCCTGATGCAAATAATAGAAAAAACTGTTAGAGCTTAGTCTATATCAAAGAAGAGGGTCTATAATCAAGACCTTAGAAAGCTGGGGGGATCTGAACATTTCTTAGCCACAGCTTTTCTTTCTTTTGATTTTGACTTCAGAATACTGCCGACTTTGGTTCTTCTTAATTAAGGCAGATCCTTTGCTGTCTTGCTCTAGCACACAGCAGCTGTGTGACTGTGGGCAAGTTATTTGACCTCTCTGAGCCTTGATTTCCCTGCCAATAAAATGAGGGTGATTCCATGTACAGTGTAGGCTTACTGGAGCAGTCAATGAGTTAAGGGAGGTAAACTGTTTTAAAGTGCACTGGGCAAATGGCAGATGATGTCTCTTAGCGAGTTCCCTGCTCTCAGCTACTCTAAAGTAATACAAAAATCAGCAGGACTGGCACTTTTGCTATCATACTTGCAGGACCCTTCTACTAGCATATGGAGAGCCAGGCCATCTTGACTCTTGCCTTTCACTATAGCTCTATGTGGAAGGCTTACCAACGACATGCAGTGGATTACAAAGTACACGGAATCTGAGTTTAAACTTGGGTACCTTGATTTCAGAACTCATGATTGCCTTCAGCAACCCCAGTCCAAAATGAAGAAGTAACTCCAAAGACAACCCTCACAGGGAATTTTTAAGAATCACTCTATTGACATTATCGATGTAACAGTCTACCTTCCCATCAGCCCATCATCTTTGCACCCTCGGTGGCATGTGCAATATTTGCCTCTTAACGACAACTTATCAAACACTTTTCACAACGATCTCATTAATCTTCACAACAACCTTATGCAGTATATACCATTATTATCTGCACTTTACTCATGAGGAAAGTAAGGCACAGAGAGGTTAAGCACCTTGTGCGAGAACACACAGCCAATAAGTAGTGCAGCTGGAACTTGAACCCAGGTAGCAAAGCTCTATCTAAAGGCTGAACTCTTAGCTGCTGCACCATGCTCATACTTAGGAGATACTCCCCAGGTGTTCTGCTATACTGAACTGATTTAATTGATAGTCAAACCTCATGGTAGTTACTCTGGCATAACGATTTCTATCTTGTTCTGCAGCTAGAAAAACACAAAAATAAGGAAAACTTTTGTGAGAGCAAAATTTGAACTCCTGTCTCATCTCTGATTTCTATCTACCTTCTGTTAATTCTCTGCTATCTCCTCTCTTGTTTTTTGCACTGGCCACATTCTTCTATTTAACACAAATTCCCTACATTTCAGCTGGCATAATGTGTGTCACTAGTAAGCAAGGAAAAGCAGCCTCTTCTTTCCAAAAATATCTCCAGAAATGCTATGCCAGCCTGTGACAGGACAAGGATTGAGAGGGGAAGGAGATAGAGTTGAACATTGCAACAAAACAATCAGAATTGTACCATCTGTCGTGTTTGTATTTAAATATTGATTCTGAGATTGTCTACCTCCTGCAATTCTATAAGGGCCTCAACACCTCCTGGCAGCCGACTCTCCCTAGAGATTTACAGTAGACCTTTGTCCTACATCAACATAAATCAGGTTCCAAATAATACTTTCCACTCTTACCAAGCCTTTTTCAGACGAGGAGGCCAAAGAATTCATCACTTCAGTGCAATGTGATACAGATTGGAATGTTCTTCATACGACAGAGAAATACAAGGAGAAAGCAAGTGTACTGAAGAAGCTGTCCCCATCGCAACAGTCTCTCTGAGGCTGTGCTATCAATGGGTGTACGATGCTTGCTATCTTCTCTTCCTTTGGTTTGAGAGTAGCTGTTTATCAAAATGAATCACCTTGTATAAATGAATAAAACGCACCAAACGCTTTCCCCACTTTTGGAACCAAGAGTTTTCTGAACTCTCTCTGTATTGCTTTCAAAACACTGGAGCTGTGCTGTCCGATACGGGAGAGAGCCCCGAGCTGCAGAAAGCCACGGAGCCCTTGAAATGGGCCAGGCCACCCTGAGAGGTACGGCTGTCTGGAGGGTGAACTCTTTCCCACTGTATGTACTGGCACTTAGCAGACACATCAGTCTTTGAAGACTTAGTAAGTAAAAAAAGGATGTAAAAGATCTCAATAATTTTAAATATTGATTACATGTTGAAATGATAATGTTCAGGATGTACTGAGTTAAAATACATTATTAAAATTAATTCCACCTGTTTCTTCTTATGTTTTAAAATGTGGCTTGCATTTGTGGCTTGCTCTATATTGCTATGGGACAGTGCTCCACTAAAGAGATTCTTTCCACAACAAATCCATGGTCCCCAGAGGGTCTCCTGCCAAACGTTCTCCCCCCTTGTCATGGCTAACCTGCTCTTTTGGGGTCAGCTCTGCCTCTCCGACTGCTCACCGCTCCCCTGCTCTGCTGGGTGAGTCCGACCATCATCCCTCCAGCTGACCCTTGAACTCCTCCTCTACACCTGGAGTGTCCTCGTCATCTGGCTCCTGTTCCTGCCCTCGCACTGGACTGTGAGCTCCAGGACACGAGGACTGGATTTGTCTCATTGACTTCCATATCCTGGCCATGTGGCACAGTGCTAATACTAATACTAAAATACTTTAATGTATTTGTTGTTTCAATCAATGAATGAGTGAATGAGGGACTGAATTCAGCTTCATTTGCATGCAGGTATTTCTCTTCCAGACTCAGGGCCTCAAACAAATTTCAGAAAGTTTTAATTCACTATGATCAAGACAGTCAGAGGACTCTAAAGGAATTAACAGAGAACACTAGAAAGGTTAATGTGGCTTTGACCTGGTTGTCATGTCATTTTCATACATTACTCATATATAGATTCAAGGTGATTTTTCTTCTTAAAAGATACGTGCTGTATTAACTGGAAGAGAAGTGTATTGGAATCATGGACTGAAACGCTTAATCAAAGCAAATAATGCAAAACTTTGCATAGAAGATAAGAGAGGGAATTTGAGGCATTGCTAAAAGTCCCCTGTAAAGGGGTCTAACACGACACTGGGGCTGTTTGTGACCGACCACATTTTCTACTTGTTATTGCGTTTGTTGTTTTAACAGTACTCAGGCATTTTTTTGCTTCATTTCATAGATTAAGTTGTACTTTTTGGCTTCAACGTTGAAAGTATTTTTCCTTTTAAAAATAGCTATGATTAAAAAAAAAAAGTACAGGATATTTTTGAGGAAATGAAGCTTTCAGGAGAAACAAAGGCCTGGGAAAATGAGTAACTGTGGAAACCATAGCAACAAAGCAAAGGTCGCCTTCACTTTCAACACATTTACACACTCACACATGCTCACATTCACATACACACTCACATTCACACCCACACTCTACTCACATATGCCCACACTCACACACCTTCCACACATACATACACACTCACGTACATGCTCACACTCATCCACATCCACACACACACACTCACAATCCCACCCTCACTTCACACACATACTCACATATACACCCACACTCACACTCCTAACACACATGCAAAACTCACCTGCATTCACACACGTATCCACACGTAGCTTTCACACACACACACACACACACGCAACACATGCACACACACATGACTCACATGCAGGCGCGCTCACACACACTGACACGCACGTCCATTCACAGCCACGCGCACACGTAGGGGCTGCACCCAGTCAGCACCGAGTCATTCTCTTCTAACGTAAACATCCTACAAAAGTGAAAGGTCATTTCACATTTCCCCACATTCAGGAGAAACGTGCTGTCACTTTGTTCAGAGGCTGATGGGGTTTTACTTGGGGCTTCCTTTGGTGTCGAGACCTGAAATTCCCCTCTTTGCAGTGCGGGGTGGGGTGTGTCTTGCATTTGGGTTTCCCAGAGTGGCTCAAAGGTAAAAGCCCCACCACATGCAAGTCTTTGCTTCTTGTCCCCAGTGAGGCATGATGGGCCCTCGCAAGGCACTTGATCTGGCTGCAGGGTTTTCTTTCTAGCCTGACACTTTCTAGCCCCGGCACCCACTTCAGGTCCTGAGCCTGCCTGAGAGTGGCACTAGGAATCCCCGTCAGAGGCGGGGATGGGAGAGGGGCCCTATCACCTGAAATCCCTCAGCTGGAAATCACCTCTTGAAACCTCAGTTTCCACGTTTGTAAAACGAGGGGGGTGAGGGGGAGGACTGCACACTAGTTAAATTCTTTTGGCTCTAGAGGTCTGGGATTTTGTGGTTCTGGGTCCAAAGTAGGACTGCTCATCTCAGCAGCTCTGGTCAGTATTTTTAATCCCTACCCGCGGGTGAGTGGCCTGTTTGGGGCCACTGAAGAAGCCCAGGATTTGACAGAAAAGGACTTAATGCTACAATGGCCCTGTGAAACTTAGGACTGCATCCAACTTTCCCTGGAGAGCCCCTTAGGGCTAGAGAAACCCTGAACGCTTTGAGGTAGCCCTGTGATGACCACCATCTGGCATCAAGCTGTAGAAGCTTCTAGTATTTATCTTTTTGGTTTCTTACATAAGCCAGTTCCAGTCCAAAGCATCCTTCTTGGGCCCACAATTCTGGCTACACAAAAGGAAAGATTTTTCTAAGGATAAGAGATGTTCAACCATGGCATGGGCAGACTACCAAGTGGGCTTCTCCCTGTCCTAGAAGATGCTCGCAGAGACATCTGTCTGTCCAGGCAGGAGTAGGAGCCATGCCCACAAGGAGAGGCAAGATGGACTGGAAGAGCACCGAAGTCCCCCCAAATCCCAAGACTTCATCTTAGAATCTAAGCTTTGTGAAGACAGGAGTACAATCAATATGGGCAGCAGAGAAGAATGTGCACATGTACATTTGCTCTGGCGAACAAATAACTTTATTGACTTCACTGTGACACTGGTTTCAAGGGACCATGATGCCGCCTGGTATAAGCTCTCTTTGTTACAGTGAGAAGCACACAGGCATGATACTGGGCATGTTGCTTTCCCCGTTCGGATAAAAATTCATGATGTAGTACCATTTAATTTCACCTCAGAGGTCCTTGTGATCTTTTTATGTTTGTGTCCTGATTTATTGACCCCACCGTGGAGTATATTTACTTTCGTTATACCGAGAGAGACCCTTGAGTGGAAAGGAATGAAGTAGGCTAACACAGCATATCCTTCCAGATCATTGTTGAGGACATTTTTGGAGAAATCTTACTATGCGAGGAGGAATTTTGGTTTTAACTGTGAAAATGAAGTAATTGAGCTGGATCCTTCTGTAACGTTCACAAATTATGGCTGCTCTGCATGTCCTGCTTTGAGAATCGTTTTGCTATTAAAAGTGGTTTTATTTTAAAATAAAATGGGAGCTGCAGTGTTAGTTTCAAAGTGAGCTTGATCATGATTCACCAAGCTATTTATAGTCATCTCCTCTTATACCAGACATTTTGTAACGGAGAAGAGAGTGAAAGAGCCCATTTCTATAAACTTATGAGCACACCAATCAGTAGCTCAACTCAAATGGTACGGAATTTTCTTTAAACAAAGATGTGTCATGATGCAGCAGGAAGCGTCCTGGATGAGGTTCCAGTTCCAGGTCTGCACCTGGTAGCTGGGTGACTTTGGGCAAGAACTTCTCTCTCTGAGAAACTCACGGGGGTTTTGCGAGCATTAAATGAACCGGCAGTGCCAGCTTGCAATACTTTGTGAGACTTTCACATTCTATAATAATGTTAGCACTCATGGTTTTCTGGAAGGGCTGAGGAAGGGCTGCTTTCTGTTTCTATTTGTATCATTTTTTCTACTACTATTAGTATTCCTAAGGTAGGGCAGCTTGCTTTCCACCCTCTCCCTTTTCAATGACTTAAACATGTATACTCTTACATAGCCATATCCACAGCTTCCCCATCTTTTACTTCCCAGAAAGTGAGTATGTCAGGTGGCTTGGTCACCACTGGGCACATTTATGCAGGAGAGAGGGGCGCTGGCTAGAGAGGGGACAAGAGTTGGAAGAGGCAGTGTAGTGGGTCAGAGTGTGGCAGTGCAGGGGGTGGGAAGGGACCCTGACCCGACAGGAAGTGGGAGAAAGAGAGGATGTGATGGTGTAAAGGAAGGAAGTTCGCTGGAGCTCTCGTCCTCACCTGCCAAAGGTAAACGGCACTGCATCCTGGGTCATGAATGTGTCCGAGAATATGAGCTCCGACAAAGTCACTGAAGCCTCATCTCCAAGCCACTAAGCAGACAGGTCTTTTTCTGCCTCAAGACTAATTATTCAAATATTTAATTCCTTGAGTTTTAAGTTGACACTTAAAACTTACCTTCCAGAAAAGAGAAATCTGTTGTCTGTTGTAGTCAATGTGCTGTTTCACGTACCAGACATCTAACATCCCAGTGGGCTCTGTGTTGAAGGGGGGAAAAACCATATTTTCACGTATATTTACACAATGGAAAGTCTTTAAGTCAATTGGTCATTCAGTAAATAAGAGTAGGTTTAGAGGATGATTTCAATTTTTTTGTACCCCAGTATTTTTCTCTTTAACAATCAACATAGTATATCTTTGGCCAAAAAGTCATAAAAAATAAGGCTAACTGAAAAATCAGTTTTTAAAAAATGTTGAGGATTTGGGAGGCTGAGGTAGGAGGATTGCTTGAGGCCAGGAGTTCAAGACCAGCCTAAGCAACATAGTGAGACCCTGTCTCTACAAAAAATAAAAAACTCAGCCAGGCATTGTGGCATACATCTGTAGTCCCAGCTACTTGGGAGGCTGAGGCAGGATCTCTTGAGCCCAGGAGTCTGAGGTTGCAGTGAGCTATGATGATGCCACTGCACTCTAGCCAGGGCAACAAAACAAGACTCTGTCTCAACAAAACAAAACAAAATAAAAAAACCCGAAACCAAACAAATAAACAAAAATGATAGGGAAACTTATTTCTTAACTTACTCTTAAACCCTATAATAATAAAATAACTCAAAGAAAGTATGTGTAGTTATTTCTTTTTTTAATGGGAATGCAGAAAGAATTCTCAATGGAGAAGTAAAGACATAAATCATAAGGAAAAACATTTTTTGGTCATGGAAAAATACACAGATACAAATGTCAAACCTTGTGTTCATCTCCATTCCTAAACTTACCCTGTTATAGTATTATTTGGTTTTTCATCATTAGACAATGATCTACTTGAAAGGGAGGCTTATTTCATTTAGCTTAATATTCCGCATACTTAGTACAGCCCATAAAATGTAAAAGGCTTCTTCTCATAATTGTTAAATGGTGAATGAACAAATGAACAAATCAGGCGATATCTATTTAATGCCAAAACACAGGCTGAACTGATAGAAGCAATAACTGCTAGTCTATAAGCCAATGGTCAAATGTGGCCTAATTTGACCTGAGAAAGTCAACCAAACATCCTTGAAAAGGGACTGAATAATCAACGCCTGTGAGTCTGTGTGAGTGAGAGTGTGTGTGTGAACACGTGTGCGTGAGTGGGGGAAGTAGTGTCACTTCCCCTGTCAAGTCACTTAGATCCGTGTTGACTTACAGCCAGGAGTGGAATCAATAGAAACAGCTTCTGAAAACAGGTGTCAGTAGCATCAGCCTAGCTTCCTTAACAGTGAAACTTAGGGTGGATTTGAGGTAAGGCTGCAACCAAGGTCCCTCCTGAAGCAGAAGGTTCCATTTAACTAGCTAGAAATATCTAGAAAATTAAGTCCCACCACCTGGATAATAGGGGAAGAGCAAAAGGGCAAGGAAGGGAGCACATATACCAGCACATACAGGGTGGGACCCGTGTGGGTCCATTCACGTTGTCCCATGACACAGCTTTGGAGAGCAAAGTGCCAGCCCCAGAGCCAGGCCATCTGTGGGCCAAGCTGGCTCTGTGGTCTTCAACAAACAAACACCCTGCCCTGCAGCCAGCTTCCCCATCTGTCACATGAGGGTAAAGATGCCATACATCACCTGGAGCCATAGTGGGAATTAAGATGGACAGTGCTGACACAGGTAAGTGTTCAGCAAACGTAGCTCTTGCTGTTTTCTTCCATTGAAACCTGAAGCGCTGAGAGGTTAAGGAACTTATTCCAGGTCCCAGAATTAATATTTAGAGAAGCCAGGCCTCGAGCACAGGTCTGCTTTATCCCAGAGCCCATGCTGTGGGCTCTGTCCCCCACGGTGGCCTGGCTCTGAGAAGCCTGGTGATTTCTCCACGTTCCTTCCATCCCCCATGTGCTGGGCCTTTGTGTTCTATCCTCTTCCTCTGTCACTTCCTCTTCCTGTCTCTCTCGCCCTTCTTTTTCTATTTTTTCTAAACACACCCTTCTTTTCGTTCCTAAAGCCTTTTCTTCACCTATCTCTTTCAAGCAGTGGTAGTATTTATCCTTGCAGTAGGGACTTAGAGGTAAGAAAGACTTACATAAAACATCCTGAAAATGTTCTCAGTTCTTCAGGAGCATGAAGAGTGACCCAGGAATCAAGCCTGGGACTTCTGTTTGCTAGCCCAGATGCAAAAAGGAAAAAAGCACAGGCAACAAAGAAAGGGGACGTGACATTCGCTAACCACCTACTAAGCGCCAGGTAATGTCTGGACATTACGTATGCATTATCTCATTTAAACCTCACACGATGCAGAGGTGCACTTGATTAAACCAGCTTTCTAGCTGAGGACAAGGAGGCTGGCAAAGGTTAAATGGTTTACAAAAGACATGCAACTGGTAAAATGACAAGCTGAGAACTGAGCCCAGGTCTTGATGTCTCTGAAGACCCTGCTCTTCCTGTCAAAGCTCACTATATTGAGCAAAAAGCTGAACACTCCACAAACCATAATAGATAATCCAGATAATCCATGCTGTGGGCTCTGTCCTCCACAGTGGCCTGGCTACATAATCAGGATTTGGAAATTTGGGTGTGCTCAATGTCAAAGCCAGTTGCCTTGGTCCATAGCAGTAAATGTCTTCAGTTAATTACATATTGGTGAGAAATCTAAAGGGAACACTCATTGCCTCATCAAAGATCCTCAAATTCTAGAGGATCTAGAGGATCTCATACTCTCTTCACAGGATAAATTGCAAGGGAAACTGAAATTTTAATGGTGCCCACCACTCTATGGGAGAGCAATCATTAGTTGAATCCCTGAGTTCCAAAGTGTAACATTTCATGATCAGAGGTGTCAAATCACTGCTGCTTAAAGCAACATAAAGGCTAATAATAAAGAGAATCTTTGACATTGAACTGTCACAAAATCACTGAAAGTTCTAACCTCAGTGTTATCTAAAAAAGACAGATGAAACTATCATGGGCAGGTGAGGAAAAGAAAGTCGAAGGCCAATGTGTTTAAGTGATTTCAAAACAAATGAGTACAAATGACTAAAAATACAAATATGAGAAATGGAAATCAGCTCTCCTAAGATGAAACTACTTCCTACATAAAGGGAAAAACTGTAGGGTTAAAATAGAGGAAGCCACAAAAGTGAAAAAAAGAGGAGATCCTAAATTAAGCAAGAGATTGGCCTAAATGACCTCAAGGATTCTTTCAACTCTAAGCTATTGAGATTCTTGGATTCTATGAAACAGTATACATGGTAAACAAACCAGAGGCAAGCCATGGGCTGCTTCTGCGTTTACGTCCGTGTCTGCAGCCAAGGCAAGTGCAGGGGCCCGGATGAGAGCAACTAGACTGCAGGGTGGAAAGCAATTGCTCCACAGGGATTTTAGCTGGCAGTGAGAAGTGTGGAGTTCTCTGTGAGCAGTGAGAATGGAGAATTTAACAGAGTGTAGATATGGAAAAGGCATATCTTGAGAGGCTTCAGGTAGTAGACTAAATGACACACACCCTGGTCTCACCCTGATCCAAATCATGCTCGGAGCAGAGCAAGATGAAGGTAAGTCCTTCGCTCACTTGGTTCCTGGATGTCCTGGGCTGTGATACATTTATCTAAAATCTAGTTTCAACTAATTTAATTTAAACAGGTCTTACAAATAGCTACTTGAGTAACCATGTTTTTAGAGGTAGGTTCCTGCCTTCAGACACTGTCACCTGCTATGCCTCCTTGTGGAGCCCTGCACAGAACTCCCCTGTTGCTCCCTCTCTCTGATTGATGACTTTAGCACTGGGTTCACTCTCTCTTTCCACCTCTTTACTGTCACTATTCTTGGTGGCTCACCATTCACATGCGTATTGTTCGTGACAGCTGGCACTATCAGCCCCTCCACTTCCAATGATCTGTTTCTTTCAAAGGATGACTTTGCCTTCGACTTCACTGAGCAAAAGGGAGCAACTGGATAGGAATTCCCTCCTTTTTCCACCATGAAAACTTTCCTCCCCCACCAATTCCCTAACACAGTGCCACCACTGACGTGCCAACAGTGAAGCAATCCTTCCTGCCCTCACTGTCCAGCCCTTAACTACGGTGCTGAAGTATGGTCTGCAAAGCCAAAAAATTTTACTATCTGGACCTTTAGAGAAAATGTTTGCCAACCTCCAAGCTAGACTGTTATGAAATGCTCACTATCCAAAATGATCTCCAGCGTTTGCTTG
Organism: Varecia variegata; assembly: GCA_028533085.1. Lineage (NCBI taxonomy): Eukaryota > Metazoa > Chordata > Mammalia > Primates > Lemuridae > Varecia > Varecia variegata. Next base: position 61,740,105 of record CM052444.1, read on the forward strand.
TTCATACCCACCCTATCATTGCAATTTTTAAAATTATAAATGAGCGCATGCATTTTCTAGCTTCTCAAGGTGGGGAGGGGGCAGCTGCAGCTGGTAACTCTGTACTTTCTACTTTCTTCCCCTTTGGGCATCTCTCCCCCTCACCCCTGCAATCCCCATGATGTTGGGGGGGGGTTCCCCCTTTACTGCTCTGGCCCAAGTATGAACATGCAACGCTTCCTTTATTAACTATCCATAATAGAGTTCAACAAGACCAAAGTATGTAAATAAGCCTTTAAATAAATGGTGAATGAACAAAGAGAAACACATACTGATATGGTAGCTCTAAGGAACAGCGTATCATCTATAGTTTGGAGTCTCTTCCAGGGTGTTCTAAGTGGTTCTAAGTCTCCTCCCTTCCCCCAACACCTGGGCTTATTCTCAGATAGATCTGGGCACCTAGAGCCCAAATTCAAGAATGATTTTCCACCAGAAGGAAAACGTGGCTGCTCTCTTCCCAATATCAGCATCAGGCCTGCCTTTGACGGACACTGATTTCAGGGCTGTCCTCCTAAACACTGGCATTGTTTTTCGTCAATGTCAAAGCGGTTTCTTTCCTCTTATCCCTTACTTAGTGGTCATCAGTGGAGAAATGCTCCTCCTGGAGGACCATGACAGGTGCTGAATTTAATGACACAGGAAAGGGCCATATAAAGAATGCCCTTACCCACTGCTGCCATGATACAAATAGCTGCACCCAATCCACCAGGAGACGTTATGTTCCTCTCTGTTTTGAGAAGCAAAGGTTGCAAAGAAGAAGCTCTATCACAAAATCATTCAAAGTTTTAGAGAGTACCTAAAAAAAAAAAGCAGCTTACTAGTGATTTTTTAAATGCCAAGTTACATATGAGTAAAAAAGGGTTAAAAAGAAGAAGTGTTAAAAAAAATTCACACCTTTTAGATTTACATCAGTTGGTGTTTCATAAAGAAACTGATGACAGAAACAGCGGTAAGGGGTGAAAACCATAGAGTTTAGAGAAAGAGAAAAAAGAACCTACAACAGCCGAAAGAAAGATCAATCGTAGAAAAGGGAGATTCAGACATTGAAAGGAAGCCAACAGAGGCTGGTGAGCATGGTGTATCTCAGGGTATGGGTTTCTCTTTGTATGAACATCTGCAACAACTTTGAAGAAGCCAGCCTCCTAGGTTGTATTCATAACCAACCACGGGTTCATAACCATAACGAGGTGGCGCTCATTGTTACGATGGTGGTTTATTTTTTAGGATATGAGAGTTACTGTGCTGCCTTGAAGGAGTTTTAATTCAGCAGACAAACGCTTAAAAAAAAGAAAAACGTTTTCACACACTCTAAATAGGTCATTATCAAATGTAAGAATGACAAGAATTCACCAGCCCCGAGTTTCCCTAGTTTATAGTTTAGCCTAATGTAATATATTGAATATTTCACAGCCTATTTACTACCTTGAACTTGGACATAAAATATGGCCCATTTTCAAAATTTTATCTGTACCATATATAAACAAAATCTGATTTATGAGGTTATTTTAAAAAGATACATTAATTTGTGTAATGAAAGGATATTAAGAGTAAGCTCTGGATTACAAAAATGATAAGCAGAGAGCAAGTGGCTCAACATTAAGAGATTTTATTACAGAATGAGAGGTACTAAATTATCATTTTTTGGATGAGTTCTTTTCTTTTTTTTTTTTTAGATACAGGATCTTGCTCTGTTGCCCAGGCTGGAGTGCAGTGGGACAATCATAGCTCACTGCAGCCTTGAACTCCTGGGCTTCAAGTGATCCTCCTGCCTTAGCCTCCTGAGTAGCTGGGACTACAGGTGTGCATCATCATGCCCAGCTAGTGGTTTTTTTTTTTTTTTTTTGTAGAGATAGTATCTTGCTATGTTGCCCAGGCTGGTCTCAAACTCCTGGCCTCAAGCGATCCTCCTGCCTCAGCCTCCCAAAGTGTTGGGATTACAGGCATGAGCCACACTGCCCAGCCTTAAACAATTTTTTAAATATGGAGAAATGCAATTAATACAAGAAGAAAATAAGACTAAAAGATTATTCTACAAATATTAGGCATTATATTCTGAAAACAGGCCCTTTAGGTCCTTGAATGTTATTGGTGTATCATTGCTAAGTGTCATCAGTTACCAAAAACTGTCAGTAGCTCAGAGAAAATGAATGCAACTTAATCGTGAGGCTAGTTTACATGTACACATATCCATAAGTTTCACAAATAAACATTTAAATTTTTGCACATTAATATTACAAAAGCTCCAGATAATGAGCATGTTGAAAAATATATTTGATATCCTTTTCATAGCTATGGGTGGTCAGGTGGTTCTCATCTGAGCAGTGAATATCAAAGGCTTGAAGAAGTGGAGGAGAGAGGATTACTGGATGTTAAATTTTATTTTTAAATATATGTCTCCAGAGTCTACTGTCTTTCTAGCTTTTAGTATGACTTATAGAACCATATTAATTTTCATAAAATCCAAAAGATAAAATGTATCAAGATTCAACTATAAAAATGAGATTACTTACTTATAGCTTTGTAGAATAAGAGAGAGTTACTGAGATAAAAAGAAAGAGGCATGAGGTATAACCAAACATTAGTAAGGCACAAACTTGTAATCAACATGACTGAGTATGCAAACAGGAGTAGGGCTTACCTAATGTTAAAAATTTCCTAGCAATATAAACATATCACCCTGAACAGGTTCAGTACATAAGTTAATATCAAACTTAACTTGTTAATTAATGCAATCATACCTTTTCATTCAGTGCCAGTACTTTAGAGCTTCTACTCCAAGAAAATCATTACATCTTCCTCTTTTTTTTTTTTTTTTGGCCACATACCTTCTTCTGGTGTTTGTGTTCTCGATGATTCACTCCAATCACTCCAACTTCCTTTATAAAGATGTAGCTTAGAGGAAATCTGAAATTCATATTCTGTAAATGGTTTCAGATCCAGCAAATCATGTCTTCCTTTGGTATTTGTAACAGTAACCTTGAATCAGACAGGATTTTAAAAAGTGCCTATTAATGCTAAATTACAAATTTAAATAATTTTAACATAAAAGGAAAAAACCAGACTATGTGACCCTTTAATTTTTCAGATCTACCATCCAATGAGAAGAAATATCAATGAATAATAGCTTCTCATTAAAAACAAAAGTCTCCTGGGACTAAGAACCCTTGTATATAGGTTCCCAGGGGGATCCTGAGACCAGATGGAAAACAAGTAAAGTTTGAAAACTACCAATTTTCAAAAAGCCTTGGAAAAGTTTCTACACTAGAGATTATTTTTTATTTGGTTACAATCAGAATGTGATGAATGTTTTAACACAGATATGGAACTGGCTAGTTATACCTCTCTTGAGTATCAGCATATGTAGAACTGATCCTTTGTTCTTATAAACCGTTATATTTTACCAAAATCCTGGAAGGAATCATAATCCTATACCTTTTATTATAAAAAACATGTAATATCTAATATTATATCAAATTATAGGCCTTTTCTTTGGAATATTCAATTCTATATAAGCCTCCATGGACATTCCCTAATATTTCTCTTTTCAATATGTTAAAAACTGCTAAAAAGTATTAATAATAAGGGGGTGGGGGTAGAATAATGAGAAATGAATAGAAATAAATTGTTGAAAATTAATATTGGCTTACAAAAGTCTTTGGCTCAAAACATTTCAGAATCAATGATCAATATTCAAGCTATTTCTTAATAAATAGAGGTATACATGACTTTCTGATATATGTACATATGTATATATATATATGTATATATATTTTTTTTGTTTGTTTGTTTTTGAGACAGAGTCTTGCTCTGTTGCCCGGGCTAGAGTGAGTGCCGTGGCATCAGCCTAGCTCACAGCAACCTCAAACTCCTGGTCTTAAGCGATCCTACTGCCTCAGCCTCCCAAGTAGCTGGGACTACAGACATGTGCCACCATGCCTGGCTAATTTTTTTCTATATATATTTTTAGTTGGCCAGGTAATTTCTTTCTATTTTTAGTAGAGACGGGGTCTCACTCTTGCTCAGGCTGGTCTCGAACTCCTGACCTCGAGCGATCCACCCGCCTCGGCCTCCCAGACTGCTAGGATTACAGGCATGAGCCACCACGCCCGGCCTACATATGTATATATATATTTGTAGAAAGCAAAAGAGTTTAAGTTTATGTCTTACAGTTCCGGAGGCTGGGAAGTCCAGGGTCAAGGAGTTACGGTCTTTTTTTTTTTGCTGGTGGGGACTCTTCGGAGTCCTGAGGTGGTGCAGGGCACCACAGGGTGAGGGGCTGAGTGTGCTAACTTGCTTACTCAGGTTTCTCTTCCTTTTCTTATAAAGCCACCAGTTCTCCTCCCCTGATAATCCATTAGTCAACCTATTAGTCCATTAATCCATTCATGAGGACAGAGCCCTCATGGTTTAATCACCTCTTAAAGGCCCCACCTCTCAAGACTGTCACATTGGGGATTAAATTTCAACATGAATTTTGAAAGGGAAAAATATTCAAACCATGGTATTCTGCCCCTGGCCCTCAAAACTCATGTCCTTCTCACATACAAATACATTCATTCCATCCCCAGAGCCTCAACGTCTTAAATCCTTCCAGCACCAACTCAGAAGTTCAAAGTCTCATCTGTGAGCCTGTGAAATCAAAACAAGTCGTCTACTTACAAGCATAGGGTACACATTTCCATTCCAAAAGGGAGAAGTAGGCAAGAAGAAAGGGATATCAGGCCCCATGCAAGTCTGAAACCCAAGAGAGCAGACATTGGGTCTTAAGACTCCAAAGTAATCTTCTTTGACTCCAAGTCTGGCATCCTGTGTACACTGGTGTAGGGTTGGACCCCCAGGACTTCAAGCAGCCCCACCTGTATGGCTTGGCTGGGTTCAGTCCACCCAGCTCTCCCAGCCTGGTCTTGCACGCCGGTAGTTCTACAGTTCTGGGGTCTGTCTCAATGGTGGTCCCACAGCTCCACTAAGCATTGCTCTAGTGGGGACTCTGCGGTTACTCCGCCCCTACAACAAGTCTCTGTTGGGCCCCCAGGCTTTCCACAACATCCTTTGAAATCTGGGCAGACGTTACCAAGCCTCCACAGCTCTTGCTTTCTGCAAGCCTGCAAAGTTAGCACTGCATGGACTTGTACCTTCCGGAGCTGCAGCATGAGCCACAGCTGGGGCTGCCTGAGCTGGGGCAGACCAAGAGGGCTGGGCAGGAGTGCAGCGAGCAGAGCCCTGAGGTGGCCCTGGGCAGTGAGGCTGTGGACAACCCTGAGGGCCAGCCTTGAAGATGCCCGAAATGCCTTCGGGGTCTTTCTTCCAGTGTCTTGAGGATTAGCACTGGCTCCCTTCTGCCTAGGCCAATCTCTTTAGCAAAAGGTCGCTGGGCTACACCCTTGATTTCTTCTCTGGATCAGGCTTTTTCATTCTCTATCACATGGCCAGGCTGAGAATTTTTCAAATTTTTCTGCTCTGTTTCTCTTTTCTCTAGTGGTTCACCATAAGCAGTCAGAAGTCATCATGCAGCAGCCTGAGCACTTTGCTGCTTAGAAGTTCTTTCTGCCACATGTTTTTTTCCTACTATTCCATCACTCTTAAATTCAGCCCTCCACAAAGCCCCCGGGGCCTGGGCACAGCTCAGCCAAGTTCTTCGCCATAAAAACAAGGACAGCCTCTACTCCGGTTCCCAGTACCTTCTTCCTCAGTTCCATCTGAAACCTCATCAGAATGGCCTTCACTATCCATATTTCTATCAGCATTCAGGTCACAACCACTGAACCAAACTCTAAGGAGTCCCAAACTTTCCCTAGTCTTGTCTCTAGGCCCTCACCGGAAGCTAGGCTTTTTCTAACCTGCTCCTCCAAATTCTTGCAGCCTCTGCCCATCACCCGGGTCCAAAGCTGCCTCCACATTTTCAGGTATTCACTATCAGCAACACTCCCCTTCTCAGTACCGATTTTCCATATTAGTCTGTTTTCTGTTGCTTATAACAGAATACCTGAAACTGGGTAATTTAGAAAGAGAAAGAATTTATTTCTTACAGTCAAGGAGACTGAGAAGTTCAGGGTTGATGGCTGGTTCTGGTGAGACCCTCTTGCCGTTGCAGACTCTGTGCAGAGTCCTGAGTGGCGAGGGCATCACGTAGCTAGAGGCTTGGCACGCTAACATCTCTGATAGTTTTTAAGTGTGTACTTTTGGGCTGAATAGTCTTAAACTTCATATTTTGCTAGTATGAAAAGACAGAGGTCTGTGCAGCAATATTAAGAACCCCTTAAATTTTTTTCCCCCTCACTCTAAAGGCCATTACCATAGTCCAGGCCCTGCTGTTCCTGGGCCGATATCTGAGTCGATTAAGCAGCACCCGTCCCTCGTCTCGCCACTGCAGGCTGCATCTGCTGGCAGAAGCATTTTGAAATTCGATTCTAACGTCCCACGGAGGAAGAGGCCTCACTAGTAACCAGGACAAAGGAAAAAGTGTAGTTCAGGATTCACGATCAGAAATTGCCTTAGGTACTGACATGAGCTATAAAGAGTTGAACAAAACTCATTTCTAAGATGCATAACCACCAAAGTTGGTAAAACACATGAGATGGAAGTTCCTGGCTTTAAGAAAGAAAAAAAAAGTTGGATTCACTTCTAAATTGTTAAAATAATTTCCTTTAAGTCCAACCTCATTTTTACCAAATAACTACTACCGGCATCAGTGATGTGTCACCTCCACTTAATTCAGTGGTTTTTAAAAAACTGACATGCCAAACCCGAGAGTTCCAATGAGTGAGAAGCCAGAGGTGGCAAGTGATGACCTCCTCAGGAGGAGGAGAAATGGTGGTGGGAAAATTCATAGCAAAGAGGCAGAGACACAGAGGAAGAAAGGAACAGGGGGAAAGACGGTAGCTTAGAGATGAGTGATCTGTGTAAAGAGATGGGAATTGGGATGAAGGGAAGTGTGGTATGAAAGTGTGTAATGACTATGATCAGACCATAGTTAGCAGTGCGTACGCCAAGAGGTGCTGCGGGAAGTGAAAAGAGAGACACGTAGTGGGAGGTTGGAACAGCAGGGAGGCCAGAAGCCCACCTGGGATGGTCAGAACTTGGGATGCCTGACATTGGCCTCTGATTCAACTGGCCAGTTATATTTACTCAGAAATGTGCTGGGACTGGCTCACTCCAGCTCCCAAGCTGATGAGAGGGGTGGAGGTAAGTATTCTCAGCGCTAGATGCATTTGTGACTTGATACATTTATTGATAATTTGCACCTGGCTGCTCTAGCCTAGCAGGCCCCCAGGTAGCCTATCTCAGAACAGTAGAAATAGCCATGGGGTAAAAGGACACCTCCTCCAAGAAGAACCTACACTGAGCTTCTGGAATGACCTCCCTGGACCCTCTCCTCAGTCAGATGGTATCATCGGCAGCTGGTTTTTTCATGAGATTTGAAGCCAAGGATCCCTTTCTCCAATACAGAGTAATGTTGAATATCCCATTTTGTACAGCTATTTTTATAAAGTTCCACGATCATGCACTCTTTCTTTTACTTGCTTCAAAGTAACTTCTATCTTTTGCCTATGCCTGTTGGCCACTTTCCATCAATCTTTGTCCCCCTTGAAACAACCATGCAAAAAAGATTTGGGTGATTTTTAAAATAATTACCAGGTGCCAATGAATGATACCTACAAAAAGTGAAATAAAATGTACCTATGTCCAAGAATGTGAATGTGGATGGAAATGAAGAAGAAGTTCCAAGACTATTGATGGCAGTAACCTTGGCTGTGAAGATGGATTCAGGTGATTCAGGGGTGAGGGTGATTCCAAGGTCCAAATGGTCACAATAATAATCTTTACATTGCTTCTGCCAACTTAGATTTTTTGGTCCACTTAACCTATAAACAAAACACCATTGTGTTTAGCAAGATATTTTATGTGCTACTTTCTCCTTTTGGTATAAAAGAACAAAATGTTCAAATATTTACAATTCTAGACAGTTTTTAAAGGTCAGTCTTATTACTAAAGGATACACCATGGGAATACTTGTATTCTATGGTCATAAATAGAACCATACTTTCCCCTCCTCTCCCTTTTTTGGTAGAAGTGAGATTTTTTTTTTTGTAGTGTCCATATACATAGATAGATAATAATGCCTATATTGCCAGAATTCCCCAAACCCTGGTTGTCATCTTGGCTCCTTGGGGCAATTCCTAACATCATCCGAAGGATCCATGGCTACCTTGGCATCCACAGCATGAAAGTGTCAATTCCCAGTACAGCACTGGCCAGACCAGAATCCTGGGGCCACCTCCTTTCCCCCATCTCCTGCTCACTCAGGCACAGGGCAAATCGGCTGGATCTTTAATGCAATTATGGAATCAACTCCAAGGAACAGAATCTCCCAGACACTCTCTTGTTGTGTCCTTTCAGGTCAGCCAATGGTGCTTTAAAAAGAAACTCCTCCAAGCTAATGGAAAACTACCACAAGGAAGAGTCTATTTACGTATTGTGACCCCAGGGCTCTGTAGCTGCAAAAGAGAAAAGAGATGTTATGCAGCCAGTTTAACCCTACTAGAGCAGGAAAGAACCCATAACTTGGGCCTTCGATGCTCTGCAGAGAGCTCTCAGTTAGAACTCTGACCCAGGACATCAGTTCTCATGCTGTAGATGAATGAACCAATTTTAACTGATGAACACTAGAATTTTTTTAAAAACTATCTAATTGTCTGTAGGTGTCTATTGCTTCTTCTCTCTGGTAAAAAAAAAAAAACTTAGATATTTCTAAATATTATCTAAGGGAAGAGCCACAAAGACAGCTGCAAAAGCACAGCCTCTCACTCACTGTAAAGCATACTCAGTGTACAGGTGGGTCTCTCGTCCTCTGTCCCAGGCGCAGGCCACGGTGCCTTGCTCACCCTTCTGTACACAAGACACGTTTCGAGGCTGTTCTGGAGCAACTTTAAAAAGACAGAGCAAAAACTTATATTTGAAATATCACACAGGTGACATTTCAATCGCATTGTTACTATCTGCCAACAACACGACAATACCTCCCCATGTCACCCAAACCCAGATGAGCTGGGAACTATTTTAGATTCCATCAAGTTCAAGGTTGCCTCCAAGGCAAGAATTTCTTCTAATAACAGTAGTAATAATAGTGAATATGTTTGATCAAACACTTGCTGTATGCCAAGCCCTCTGATATGTGTTTCACGTGCAGTTTTTCTCAATTAAACATCAAAGCACCCCATGAGGTAGATAACGTTATTATCCTTATTTTATGGAAGAGGAAACTAAGACTTAGGTGGAAAATTTTGCCCAAGAGGACACAGTTATGAAGTGGCAGAATCAAGGCTACAGCCCAGGTGTGGCTGACTCAGGTCCAAGCCTTTCCACTCCACATTCTACCATTTTCCCTGACAGATGACCATCCAGTACTAGCTCTCTTAGTGATGGTAACTTTTTAGGAGTGATGCCCACTCAAATATTAGAAACCTTTAAAATCTAGGGAGTCTTTGTTCCACTCACCTGAAATTTGCTGCCAAGGCACTTCTACGCACTTGCCCTTGTCATGTCCTCCTGGGCTGTGCTACCTAAGTCTAATTTCTGCAGTGCATCACTTGGAGCACTGTGTGAACATTTTAAAATTAATTCCTTATGTACATATACATATGTATGTGTACGGTGTATATATAAACACATATGTGTATACATATATGTTTATATATTGCATGTTTGTATATATATATATATACACTGTATACATATGTATGTATACAAATTACTCATAACTGAGCCATATATGTTAACTTTTCATCTTCTTTTTGTTTATCTCAGTTAGTAATTGATTGCCTTATTTTTCCATTTGTTTTGTTTTCTTATTAATATAATTCCAAACTCCAAGCCAATTATCTGAATCATTGTTCCACATGTTCAGATGCATCGGGACTTCCATCGGTTTCATCTGCTTGAGGCCCTCTCTCTTGGAGGCTTGTGAACTTTGCAACAAAACAGGCTGCCTCCACACCTGGTACTCAGCTGTCATTCTGGGGCTGCTCATCCTCACACCCCATAAATTCCTTCTCCTTTATCCTGTGTTGAATCTCCTTTTCTTATATCCAGTGTTTTCTTCTTCCTTGATTTAATGACTTGTGTTGGTGGAGCATAACCTCCAGGAGTTCCCTGAGAAAAGGTGTGTGGGAGGGAATATTTTGAGTATGGTTAAAAATATCTTTATTCTACCCTCACATTTGACTGACACTTTGCCTGAGTATGGAATTCAAAGTTGAAAAGAATTTCCACTCAGAATTCTGAAGGTGATGCTCATTGTTTCCTATATTCCAGGCGGCTATCGAGAAGCCTGAAGCCATTCTGACTCTTAGGTCACTGTATATGGTCTGATTTTTCTCTTCAGGAGGTTGTAGAATTGTCTCCTTGTCTCTCCTATTCTGAATTTTCACAGAGATGTACTTACTGAGGGCCTGTTTTCACTCATCCTTCTGGATTCTCAAAGGGCTCATACATTTGAGGAACTCTTGTCCTTCAGTTGGGACACTTTCTTGAATTATTTTTCTAATGATTTCATCCTCTCTGTTTTTTTCTTTATAAAAGTCCACATTCCTCATAGGCTAGACCTTCCTCTAATTTTATATTTTGTATTTTAAACTCTTCATCTTTTTGTTCTCCTATTAGGGAAAACCATCCTTAGTTTATATTTCTACCTTCCTCTTGAGTCTTTCATTTCTGATTATCATTTTTAAAAAAATTTTGGGGGCATATTTTCTATTCTCTAAGTATTTTCTTTTTATAGTATCCTATTTTTGTCCTGTACACAATATTTTCTTTAATTCTCTAATGGCATCAAAGATAGTTTTTGTTTTTTTAATTTTTCTCCCTGAATACCTATTTCCTCCACTTTTCTTATATATTTTGTTCTATATGTTTGTTTTGGTGTCTGTCCCTCATGTTAGCCATTGTCCTCAGATCCTTGTATTTTTACTCATATATAGGAGTGGGGCACTAAGTTATAGATCGGGGCTCTGTGTGTCAGTTGTGAGGCGCTTGCTGACTCTGTTTCACTCCAGGGTGACTTGGCTAGGTTTTGGCGGTGGAGGAAGGAGCCCTGTTGTCAACATTTTTAGATATTTTCTTTTGGCCTGGTCAGATTTCCTACAAAAGGATTTTTCAATCTGCCTGGAGGAAAGTGTGGATTGAAGAGCACTGCATGTAAATGTTCCTTTAATTGCTCTGTTTTTCAGTGCGGTACCACCAACCTCAGCTGAGCTGGCGTCTCCTCGCCCTGTAGCCCTGTGATACCAAGTCTTGTGTCAGAGCGCTGGCTTCATGGAACCAGGAAGGGATCTAAGACTCTTAACTGCTTCTTAAACAGCCTTTCAATCACATCTCCCATGTCAGTCCCACTTTTACCCTCGCTCCCAGAGGTCATGGTGGCACCAACTTCTGAGTCTTTCTGGGCTTCTGCGTTAAGTCCAGTTGCCACTTGACTTTTCTCACTAGCTTCCCAAATTTTGTTGATTTGTTTCCCTCTTACTCTTTTTGTCCTGGAGGGTTTGTGCCACTTGAACACTTTTTTAAAAATTTCATCTTGACTTTATTTCAGGGGGAATGAAAGTATTAATTAGTAGATGTGTTCAATCCACCATCTTTACTCAAAAGCCATTGCAGGGTCTTTTGATGAGCAAATGAGATATTAATATAAAGTAACTGGAAGTTTTACATAATGAAAAAGTTTAACCCCCACCTTTATTTCTAAAGGCTTACAGAAACTCTCATTGTAAAGACCACAGCTTTCACCCACAAAGGAACTTTCTTCATGTGAAAACTGATTTCTCACTGGACCATGAAATCCAGATGTCCTTCAGCTCAGGGCTAAGTTTTGGCGGAAACTGCCTGTCCCAGGGACAACCAGGCAAAATTCTCCTCGATACAAAAGTACAATAGCTGATGCCAAGGAAAGAACAGATATTAAAGCCTCTGAAAATTCAAATAACTTACAATATAAGACATTGTTATGAGTATTATGGTTATTGTTTTAAAAGCCCTACTTATTATGGGAAGTAAAAAGTCTTAGATAAATCATTTTCAGAAATATCAACAGCCTAAGCACATATTTAAACAAGACTCCAGTGTCTTTCATTTATGGCCTTGATTTTCTTTTTTTTTTTTTTGAAGCACTATAGATTTTATTTTATTTTTTTTATCAATTGTTGTTTTATTTTTTATTTTTTTTTATTTCAGAATATTACAGGGGTACAAGCACTTTGGTCACATAAATTGCCTTTGCACTGTCCAAGTCAAAGCTACAAGCGTGCCTATCCTCCAGACAGCATGCACCGCACCCATGAGGTGTGAATTTACCCACTCCCCCTCCCTATTGCCTTGATTTTCTAAACTGTTTGTGCATCAGTCCTGTTAGATTAAGCTAGCACATTGGCTATTTAGTTTCTCCACAATTTGGATAAACTCTGGGCAGCAGAGCAGCCCAAGCAAGAGAAGGGGTCAGGAAGAAAAGACTTAAAGGCCACTTGCCTATTCCCAGCTCTGAAAAACCAGGCACATTTATGACACACCCTCCCAAAATAGGCAATGGTACTATGGACTACCACTTACTGCAAAAAAGAAAATGGGCTACTTCCTCCCTCCCTAGATAGGCTTGAGCTTACTATACTGTGTGAAACTAAAAATTCACTGTCTTTTCTTGGAATGACTAGCCATACTCAGAAAAAGGTGTTGCTTCCAGTTAGTCCTTCATCTCAAATGTGCTAAACCTGCTCAAAGAACAGCCATTTGATTGTGTGGTTACCACCTGAGCACATTGCGCAAGCAACATTCTGGCAGCACCACCCAACTGAACTGAGCTGAACCATGACAGATACTCTTCATCACCTCCCTAGATCTTTGGATGCTGCAAATTGCCACAAATGCATCCACATACACTTGATGGAAAAGTTAAAAAACGAAAAGGGGCTGCAGCACTGTAATATATGACTACTCAGATATGAAATGGAATGGAATGGCTGGTTACATCTACGAGGGTGCTGACTGCCAAGACTGTTCTTGGTCTGTGAAAAGGAAAAAAATGCCAGTAGTACTATGGGTGCCTGGAACTGATATCACAGGGCTGAGAATGTCTCATGCAAATATGTAATATTGGTCTGCTAAAATGGTGCATTACCTGGGTGAAATATTCAGGTGTTCTGAAGGCAAGGAAGGTAAAGGCCAACGGTGTTTTTGAGCAAAAAATTAAGTCTGTTTATAACCAATATTTGTACTTCTAAGGGAATTGCACACAGCTACCCAGCATGACACGTGCATGAAGAAAAAAGCACAGCTGGAACGAACTGCAACTCTAGCGCTAATCACTTCCATGCCTCCTCTATGCCTTCCACTGGATCAAGCACTTTGCACACGAGGGGTCATTGAGTCACTACAACTATCTTATGAGGTAGATGTTACTCTCTTCATAACACAGATGGAGAAACTGATGCTCAGAGAATTGAAGTTGTCTAAGGGTACATTGCTAGCGGCAGGATTAGGATTTAAAGTCTAGGCTCCTTCTGCTGGGCCACAGGCTATCAAGCTGAGAGTACATGACCCGTAAATGGTGTGAACAGGAGGCCCTGAGCTGGAAGAGGAGCACTGGGCCTAGTTATGCCTCCTCCCCATCCCGTCATTTGCTTGGTCTTCTGCTCCATGCTCCTGGTGGCCCTCTAGGAAAACTGCCTGGCACAACCTCACAGGTCACAGAGAAGAAGTGTCCATCTTTCCTGGAAAGAGTCTCGGTGAGCTCTATATCACTGTCTTTATGACAGAGAGCATGTCCCTACAGCTTGGTCAGCCAGCCTGCCTCAGCAATTTGTCCTAGTCTCCTCATGCCTCTTGCCTGTCACCCCAGAGCTTCCCTGGAACCACTGAGGCACAGGGTGCCACGGAATCACCCAAGGCCCATGCATCTCACTGGCTTGCCTGGCTGGACCTGCAAGGCTGTGGGCTGCAGGTTGCAAACTGCAGGCAGGTGTGCTGCTCGTTCACCCTGCACACCTGCCTGAGACAGCTAAATTCTTCTTTCTGTCCCCCGTCATGGAATTTTCATATGCCTTTTCTGGGAATGTCTGTATGTGAACAAACAACCAGCTGTATTTTCTGTTGAAGCTGTGGCCAGCTCAGTAATGTCACCATCTTGTGTTTGCTTTTGCCCCTTTCCTGGCTCACTGTGTCACTCTTGCCCCCCTGGGACTGTACAACTCCCTTTCCCCCCATGAAGAGTTAGCATGACTGTTTCATTTCAGGCAATTTTCTAAAGAACCCAAGAAAAGATAAGTACGATCCATGTTTTCTTTTAACCTCTGCTAAGTAAGATAACTAGCCATCTGGGGTGAGTGTGTATGGAAGAATTATTATTATTGAGACAGAATCTCACTGTGTTGCCCAGGTTAGAGTGCCGTGGCATCAGCCTAGCTGACAGCAACCTCAAACTCCCAGGCTCAAGTGATCCTCCTGCCTCAGCCTCCCAAGTAGCTGGGACTATAGGTGTGCACCACCACACCTGGCTGTTTTTTTCTATTTTTAGTAGAGATGAGGTCTCGCTCTTGCTCAGGCTGGTCTCGAACTACTGACGTCAAGTGATCCTCCTGCCTTGGCCTTCCAAAGTGCTAGGATTACAGGCATAAACCACTGCACCCGGCCGGAAGAACTATTTTTTGTGCATTGAGTTAGGGAGGGGGAGAGGTGCTGCTTAGCCTT
>CM052444.1:61755373-61770614 GCA_028533085.1 Varecia variegata
ATAAATAACACACAATTGCTCCGGTTATATGGGTGATGCACAGTGAGAATGGAAGGCAAACATATTGAAGTCTAACTATATTTGAATTAAAATATGCATTGTTCTCATAACAGTAATACTATGACCAGAACTATAAATAAGAAAGTGGTGAGAAAGGAGATTTGGAAGAACATTCAGGAACGCAGTTCCAGGAAAAACCAGCCTTTCTCATATGCAAATTGTTCACCAGACTACTAAAGAGGGCTTCCCAGAATAAATCACATTTGTTTCCATCACCATTTATGATTTATAATGCTTACTTCAATACTCATACCAAGAAAAAGAAAACAGTTTTAAAAAAGTATTGCAAACTTTAGAGGTATATTTGGGAATAGTTCCTTCTCTTGCTGTATTACTGGTATAAAGTATGTATAATCTGCAGCATTATTTTATAACAAAGAAAAAATACTGAAAGCTTTGGTATGTCTGTAATTGGCATCAAGGATGGAAGTTCAGTCTTACCATGCCATATTTTGATAGTTCTTCTAGATATAAGACCTTGGGATGGATGAACCATTACCTGATATAGCTAATATGAAATTCTATGACTGTATTCCTCTTTTTATAAGTTCTCTATGTTATTTACTATATACCTGATGCCACCTTAAACCTTTATTAAAAGAGGTCATCTGCTACTCTCTAGAAGCTTTTGTATTAATAAATATGACAACTATTCAGAAATTAACAGTTGGTGGTTTTCAGCAACTGTTGGTGAAAGAATCTCAGAATTATAGGTTCACCCTGAATTTTCAGAAGTGATATAAAGCCTCCATTGAAAGTCTTTTTTGGGTAATTGTAAGATTGCTTGGACCAACTACTATAAACAGGAATTGGTAAAGAAGTTATCTAAGGAAATACTGAAAATTCATTCAAAATAAAAAGTTATTTTTATCTTCAGAACTAAAACAGTTTCTCTCTTTCTCTCTCTTATCTTACTTATGTTTGTTCTCTGCTTCTTTGATCCCAATGGGCCAGAAAACCAAAAATAAGCTTTTAATAAAAAAAAAACACAAACAGAGATAATGCCAGCCATCATTTTTTTTTACCACTGCTAAATTCACCTATGAATACTCCTCTGTTAAAATGCGCTAAAATGTAAAACATGCATTCATGATGCCTAGCCACTTGCTTAAGAGGATAATGAAATTATTGGACCCTTTCATTAATCATTAGTATAAATTAAATAGAATACAATTAGTTACAGACATAGAAACAGACTTATCCACTTAAATGACATAACATTGACTACAAAAAACCAACTACCAGAACATTTACCACAAATACACAGTTAATCTGTACCACAGAATTTAAACCACAAATCCCTCCACAGAGTAGCTTACAGAAATATCTTACCTATTTTTGCTTTAATCAACAGCCACAGGATTATAAAAATAAGTGCCAACGAGTATCCTCTAACAGCATGTGCCATGAACAATGAACTCTGGAATATGACCCTGTATTCTTCCTGGTAAAAGAAGGCTAATTAATCCATGTTAAACACATTCAGAAAATACCAGAACCAAAATCATTCAGAAGAGTTTAAAGTGCCTCTTTACTTTTCTTCACATTGTTAAGATTTTGTTTGTTATTTTTACAAATGAAGTATACCTTTAAAACTAGTAAAATCTTAGCCACCTTCCAACCCCCATCTCAGTGAAGCTTCTTGGGTTTGGCAAAGGCTTGGAGAAGACGGTTGGGTGTCTTAGTCCAGGGGGGCTGCTGTAACAAAATGCCATAGACTGCGTAGCTTATAAACAGCAGAAATTTATTTCTCACAGTTCTGGAAGCTGGAAAGTCCAAGAAGAAGGTGTCAGTATGGTCAGATTCTGGTGAGAGGCCTATTTTGGGTTATAAACTGCCAACTTCTCACTGCGTCCTCACATAGTGGAAGGGGCAAGGCAGCTTTCTGGGGTCTCTTTTATAAGGGCACTAATTCCATTCATGAGAGCTCCACCCTCATGATTTACTCACCTCCCAACGGCCTCACTTCCTAATATCATCACCTTGAGAGTTAGAGTTTTAACATATGAAAAATGTCAACATTTTTAACATTTAAAAAGTTTTTTAAATTGAGGGGCCATAAACATTCAGACCATAGCAATGAGCTCTGGAGTCCTTTAGAACTGGGATTAAATACTTTGGGACCATGTATATGTCACTTAACCTGTCTGAGCCTAAGTCCCATACAAAACATTTTTTTCTTCCAAACAAGGCCTAATCATACAGAGTAGTTTGACTAGTGGGAATTTCTGATCTAGTCATGTGATTCACGAAAACAGTAGATTGAAAAATGGGTCATAACCCTTCTGAAACTTAGTAAAATATTGATCTCTTTGGCAGTAAGAAAGGAATTCCAAGGGTTGTTTGGGTTTTCTATAGAAACTAAATCTTACTTGTTTGTTTATAATTACTTACTTATTTTACTGAGTGATTTTATCATGAATAGTTCAGAAATAGTTCAGAAAATATAAGCTGGTGATTTCTTATCTGTTCCAAATTCAAATCCAAGGAATGGCTCTACTAGTCATTGACAAATTCTCTAAATTCTATTAAAGGTGGGACAAAAGTTCATAAAGTAGGCTGGGAAGTTCTGTGATGCCAGGCCACTGGAAAGACGCCAATGCAAAGCAAATGTTCGGCTCTTATACCCATACCTAGAAATGTGCCAGAGCCTACTGGAGAGCTTGAGAAAACTGCACTTATTCATTTGATGCTGATGGCTACCTCTCACGTGCTAGGTACAACATTAAGTGCCAGAGACACAACCATCTGCCCAGTAGGGTTCTAGGAAAGTGCCCCTTTGACTCTTCTACTTCTAGCCTACTTACTCATTACTCAGGGAGACCTCAAATAATAGTAGCATCTTTCCCATAGTCATTGCCAGCTGCCCTTTCTCCTCCTCTTGATTTCTAACTCTTGGAGGAAAGACCTTACTGCACTGGAGTTGTTATCTTTTCTCTATTCTTACTTTCTCCCTAGGGGATCTCATCTGGTTCCCTAGTTCTAGATATTATCTGTAAGCTAAAGATTCTCAGATGTAGATCTTCAACTCAGATATCTCCCCCAGCTCCAGTCTCATAGTGTGTTTCTTTGGCATCATCTCCTGGATGTCTAACACACTTCTCAATGTTAACATGTTCAATTTGAATTCTTGGTGCCACTTCTTCAAATTGGTTCTTCCTCCAGCCTTTTCAGTCTCAGTGAATGGCATTCTTATCCCTAAGTTGCTAAAAAACCTAGAAGTCATCCTTGACTTCTAGTGTACTCTTTCTCATCCCCTACAACTAAACCATCACTCGCCCTGTCAATTTTACCTCCAAAATATGTCACAGGTCAAGCCACTTCTCTCCATGTCTACTGTCCTCACCCTGGTCCAAACCACTGTCATCTCTACACTAGATTACCGCAGCCCCCAACATGTCTCTCCAATCTATCCTTGCACTTTCTAAGTCATTTTCTCATAGCTAACTACCTTTTAAAAACAGAAATCAGATCTAAAACCCTTCAACAGGGCCCACTGCTGTTAGAGTAAAATCTGCAGCCCTTACCACACACTGCTTCTCGGCCGCTGCAGGGCCTCGCCTCTTCCCATCTTGCCACCGTCACTTACTCCACATTCTTGCCTGGCTCACCCTGCTCCATTCACACTGGCCTTCAGACTGTTCCTTGAGCAACACATGCCCTTTGCTGCCTGGGGGACTTGGTACTCTCCAGGTCCTTTGCTAGAATCCTCTTCCCTTGCCTCGTAGTGTGGCTGATGCACTTACATTTTTCAGATTTTGGATCACAGGCCACTTCCTTGGAGAGCCCCTCCCTGCCCACCTGTCCCTCCCAGACCAAAGAGGTCTTCTCGAGTTGATTTCTACCTTCTCATCAGCTTACTTACTGTCTTCATGGCACCATTTGTAACGACCTTATTTCGTTACTTGATTACTCGTTTGTCATCTCTCTTCTGTACTAGAATGTAAGTCCCCATGAAGGCGGGAACATTGTCTATCTCACTCACTGCTGTGTACCAGCACCTAACACTGGAGAAGAGTTAGCACTCAGTGAACATCTACTGAAAGAAAGAGGGAGGGAGGGAAGGTATATGAGCTATGGAAAACTCCTATAAACATCCCTGAGGCAGCAGTATGACAGCCCACCAAAGCTGCCCATGCCCTCGTCTCCTGGGAACGTAGTATGTTACCTTTCATGGCAAAGGGAATTTGGAGATGTGATTAAAGTTAAGAACCTTGAGATGGAAAAATTATCCTGGATTACCCAAATGAGCCAAATTTAATCACATGAGTCCTTAAAACTGTCAAAGAAAGGCAGAAGAGGTGGTTAGAGAGATATGTCACCCTGTCGCTGCTGGCTTTGAAGTAGAGGAAGGGGTCGGGAGCCAGTGAATGCGGTTGCTTCTAAAGGCTAGAGATGGAGCTCAGTTTACACGTAATATAAAATATATTTCTTGTGGGTTTTGGTTAAAATGTTTGAGAAGAACAAATCTAAACCAAAATAATGGCCTCTGGGAGCTTAGTCCTGTATTTATCACCAGCCACATCCACCACCACTCTCTGCTGACGCTCTACCATCTAGTGACACTGAGCTACTTATAGATCCCCGTACATCCCACGCCGACTCATGCACCTATGTCTTTTGTTCATGCTAGTTATTCTCTATACTTTTCTATTATTCTTAGGCTGGCTGAGTCTTATTCATCCACTCAAACTCAACTCAGACACCTTTCATGCACTTATTCATTCAACAAACACGCATTAACTAGCTGCTGTGCGCCAGGGGCTTGGGAGGCAGTGGAGAACGAAACAGACGGGGTTTTGGCTCTCACAGAGAAAACATTCCGGAGTGGGGAGACGGAAGACAAAGCAATAAGTAACAAACAAATAAGTTCAGATAATGACCAAAGAAGAACATAAAAGAGGATAGAGAGCCTGGGGAGGAGAGAAGCTGGTCAACAAAGGCATTTCTAGGAGGCAAAGCTCGAGCTGAGATCGGTGCTGGCCAACTGAAGGTTTGAGAACAGTTTTCCTGATGGAGAAAATGGTGAATGCAAATCCTGGAGGCAGAGGAAAGAGCCTGCCAAGAATGGGGTGCAGGAATAGGTCAGCGTGGCTGGAGAGAGTGACTGCAGGGAGAATGGTAGGAAATAAAATTGGAGAAGAAGGCAGGAGCCAGACCTACCATAGGCTTGTTTGCCATAAAAGGGAGCTGGATTTTACTCATTCTATGGGAAACTGCTGGTGTTTACTTAGCAGTTGTACTTATTTATTTAATTGGGTTTTAATTGGGGGTGTTACAAGATATGAATTACATTAAACACACACACACACACACACACACACACGTGCACATGCACAATACTCTGGGGACCAGAGTGGGAGCAGGCAGACCAGTTAGGAAACAATTGCAGAGACACAGCTAAAATAACGGTGCCACGGACCTCAGTTACAGCAGTGGAGACACAAAGAAGTGGTCACAGTGCAGGAAGCCTTACTTACATCTTCAGGTCAGACTGGAAACTCTCCCCAGTACTGCATAGCCTCCTGGCATCTTCCTCCCTTGGCACATGCCATGTTATGTAGAACTAATTTATTTCGGTATTTGTCTGTCTCTTCTATTCCCCTGCAAGCTCCTAAGGGGCAGCGGCCACCATTTGTGGCACGTAGTTGGCATGTGCTAACCTGAATGAAATTTAAATGGTTTTTCTGTGTCTATTTTACTTTTAGTTTAGTATTAACATAATTACACTAAAATTACATAAAATAATATTATACTGCTACATCGTGGTTGGCATCGTTGATGAGATTTTGTTATTGTAGGGATGGCTTCAAATATGCTACTCTGGCATATTAACTATTTGAGTTAAAGGCACTTGAAAAATGACAGATGCAAGAAGATCACTTTGACTTTTACGCTGATTCTTAAAAGCAAAAGATGAAATTCCTGTGTGAACGATATTCGTCCTGTACTAGAAGGAAAGGCAACATCCTTATTTTCAAGGATGAGACCAAGAAAATTCTGTACAGACCTTGTTAAAATAGCTCTTATCTTCTAAGCCTCCCCACATAATTTAGTCACATTTTCGCAGTTTACTAGTCTTTGTTTAAGCCAGTATATAAGTAGTCATCTCACTACTTCTTGGGGTCTTCATTTCTTTTTGAGGGCTCCCATGCCATGTAAAACTTGTTAAATATATCTGTATGCTTTTCTCCTGTTAATCTATCTTATGGCAATTTGATTCTCAGACCTAAGAGGGTGGAGAGGAGTTTATCCACTCTTACAGTGGCGACTTTACTTGGTTGCTACATGAAAATTCAGAATATTCTGACAGAGAGGAAATTATGGATTGAACTAGAAGATAACTGAATGAACATACATAGGAATTAAATAGGTTTCTGCTTCCTAGTTGCAAAATATACCTACAGCACTCCTTTTAGGGATTGTCAATATGCTTTGCAATTTGTGAAGCTGTAACATTCCCCCAGTAGCGAAACTATTCAAATGGCAATTCTAAGGATTTAAAAAATGGATATATATAAAGTATGTGTTTTTATATATTGATATCTTATATATTAAGTAGATTAAAGTATGGGTACATTATATAAATATATACATGAAATAGGTAAAACAGAGGATCAATTTGAGTTCATATAGTATACTGATACAAACACAAACTTGCTCATTTTCTCTGAATACCAGGTAAAAACAATTTGTCTATTTATGAGAAGCTCAGAATCCCCAAAGACCTTCAAGTAAATGAGATATCTTCCAATAAAATGAAACCTCCTATCAACTGTAAACATCCTTCATACACCCTGCCTAGAAGATCAATATTAAAACTACAATTCTATCTTGAATCAGAAAATCAAAGACTGTGCTATGTCATTGACTCATCACTGAAGTTGTGACAGTTTCCAGACAGTGAAAACAATGTCACAGGTGAGGGAGGGGGGAAAGGGTGAGCAGGAACCAGCCAGAAATACACCAACCAGCAGGAAGGCAGAGACAAAAATTACTCCTCGTCCAGCCTCTTTCCCCATCGCTCCAGGGAGAAGCACAAAATAGGCACCTACCTGAAAATTGTATTGTACGAGGCTAAGGAAAAAAAAAAAAACCCTCAAGTTTTCTTTCACAGGTGATAATTTCATGTAGGCAGGAACAATTTCTACTTCCACATTATTTTTTCTTTTGTAGCACCACGTTAAGGTCAAGGGAAAGTGTAGTAGTGTGGAAAAGAAAAAGGCTAGTGAGTCTCAGTTCCACTGTGTGCTATGCACCACGAGAGCACCGTCTCCTTGTCCCTACAATGGGATGGTGATACCTATCTAGACAAAGCCATTGTGAAGATCAATCTGATGGTGTCATGGACTCATGAGAATACCTAGCACAAAGTAGGGACTCCACTGAGGCTAGTTCCTTTTTACCCTTCCGATTCCTACGTTTGCATTTCTTTTCTAAGTCACAGGATTTTCAATATACTAGAATTGTATGTTTTGTTAAACTAGGTTAAAAAAATTATTGTATGTTAGACAATCTTAATTCCTAAATGTGGCTATTAAAAAAATTTAAAAAGTCAGTAGAGGAAGGAACCTCTAAGATTACCTAGTAACTACCGCGTCCCTGCTGCTCCCTTCGCCTCCCAACAGCCGACATTTCAGTCTGGCTACCACGGAACAACCAAACGAGTGTTCTGAATGTGCCCGAAGGCTGGTTTTCATACGAATGACCAGTGTGCTGTTAATTACCGGTTGACTCAACAGGGCAGGGCACAAAATTCTTTCCTTCTGCTGGCAAAGCTACTTACAGATGTTTTCCTGGTAGCAGATCAGTATAAATACGGCACTTTGGAGGTCATCTATTCCACCTTCCCCATTTTACAGATAAATAACTGCAACCTAGAGAAGAGGGGACTTGCCCAAGGTCACATTAATAGCAAAGTCCAGATCAGAACCTAGGTCTCCTGATTTCTAATCCATCATTGCTTCTAGTATGTGAGATTGCTTCTGACCAGTGTCAACAGTAGCAGCATCATACTAAAAATAATGCTAATCTTAACACTACCTCTAATACTAACGGTACAATCTTTCTCTCTTAGTATGTTCCAGGCATGATGCCAGGCATCTTACATACAATCGTTGTGCTACCCCTCTAGTAAGGCACTTAGAATGCCTAATGCTTTAATCTTTAGAAGACTGAATCATTATTTCTGTTCCCTACCTCCCTCAAAAGAGGATGAAACAACAAAACCCAGTGCATATACAATATGCAATCCTGTCTAATGATCTATTCTATTATGGTGATGGAAAAGGAAAATCAAATCAAGTTACTGAGTAGCTAACTTGCAGCTTAGTCACTGGAGCCAATCTTTTCTTCTTCATGGCTTTCCATGAGCTATGTCAAGAAAAAACCGTCAATCTCCTGGCTGAAGCATTACCTCCTTTTTTCCTTCCAGTCTACCATCTGATGAAAAATAGGACAAACCATAACATGGACAAAAGCTGGCCCATCAGGCCCTGTTAGGCCCTTAATAATGTCAAATCAGCCCCTTAATGTCATGTTAAATGGCTAGAAGGGGAGGGAAAGTAACACCACATCAATCTGCTCTACTTTTTCTTCTTTTTACCGAACAGTCCAAACACTGTTCACATGAGCCAAATGTGGCATGTACCTGTTTTCTTTTTTGTGCAACTGCTGAGGCTCCCTTGAAATTTCTCTTATCTCACTGGTAAGCGTTTGTAGTCCTAAGGTTCCTCTTTAATTTTACTCAGGTGTAGGAACCTTCTTCTCTTGCTCAAATGCAGGAGACTTCTGAACTTTTGTTCCTTTTTGAAGAACATTTCAGCATGTTTTCTCCTTTCCATCTTTATCCTTTTTCTTAAAAAAACAAAAGTTCCCTTACCCCTTTCTCCCTTCTTTCCTGTTTTTCTGGAATGTTTTCTTTGTCAGTTCTACATTTGTCTTTATTTCCATTTTGGATGGATCCCACTTGACATACATAATTGGCTCCTGCAATGTTGTGTGTAAACAAATCACATGTGAAAAGAATTTATCCTACCCCAACATTTGCACTGTGAGCTATCTTATAAATTGAACAAGTATCCCTTCAACATAACAAGAAAAGAGAAAAAGGACAAAAAAGAAACAAGACATGGATGGAGTCTTGAAGAAGGAAGACATTTTCAAATCAACTGACATTTGTTTCATGACCTCTTTTCTTTGTTTGATTAGCTCCCACAAGTCTACAACTTTCATGGCATATGTTCAATAAAGTTTAAAAAATCCAAATCCAACCTTTTCTATCTTCACTCTGGGCCTCGTCTTAGAACTATCTATAAAATAAGCTACCATCTACTGGGAAGGATGATGTGCTGGAGAGAGTATGTCATCCGGGGTGAGAGGACCTGGGCACCATCCTTGGCTCCTCCAGTTTCACCTCCGTCACCATGGCAAGTGACTTCACATTTCAAAGCTTCTTTTCCTTGTTTTAAAAATGGCAATCAACATTTATCAGGAAAATTAAATCTCTTTTACTAACTTTTTTTCCTTAATTTATTGAAAAGGTCTCTCCTTTGACATCCTCAATATTGGAGTCTCCCTTTGGAGACAACAGCATGGGGGTAGAGGGTTTACCTTTGTATATTGGGTATTGTCAAATCCTGGCAAGTTTTGCTTCATCTTATAAAATCAACCCCTGGGTCTTTTCACAAAGTGCTAGAAGGCATTAAACATATTAAAACACATTACACTTACATTGTTTTGAGTTTTCTAGGAATTGGACAAGTATCTTAAGATAACTGGAGGCACACTTGGGAGGGGAGTGAAATACTAAGACTAATTATCAGCCAGGCGCGGTGGCTCATGCCTGTAATCCTAGCACTCTGGGAGACCGAAGCGGGAGGATCGCTCGAGGTCAGGAGTTTGAGACCAGCCTAAGCAAGAGCAAGACCCTGTCTCTACTAAAAATAGAAAGAAATGATCTGGACAGCTAAAAATATATATAGAAAAAAAATTAGCCAGGCATGGTGGTGCATGCCTGTAGTCCCAGCTACTCTAGGGAGGCTGAGGCAGAAGGATTGCTTAAGCCCCGGAGTTTGAGGTTGCTGTGAGCTTGACACCACGGCACTCTAGCCTGGGCAATAGAGCAAGACTCTGTCTCAAAAAAAAAAATAAATGAATAAATAAAAATAAAATAAGACTAATTATCACCATCCCACAATGTTTCTCATATAAATTGAGAATTCTGCTGAAGTCTCTATACTAACAAACCCACATCTCAGTATCTCTGCCTGATATTTTGCTTAATGTGTTCCTTTTCCTGCATATCATTGCAAAATAAACATTAAGATTCTAATCTTAATCATCCCATATATGCATTTACTTAGCAACTTATCACGATGCAAAGCATATAATTTAGTTGTTACTATTTGGTCAACTGTATAAAGTAACTGCTAGTATCTCTATTCTACAGGTGAAAAATCTGTCAGTTGACCATGATAACACAGAAAAACCATTAGTAAAGCCAGAATGGGATTAGAACTACATTCTGTGCTTCCCTTCTCAGTCCATGATCAACTGAGAAATAAAAATCCACTCTTGGCTGGTCCGAGTGCAGTGGTGTTTACAACTAATTGATCACAACCAGTTACAGATTCCTTTGTTCTTCTCCACTCCCACTGCTTCACTTGACCAGCCGTAAAAAAATAAAA
Organism: Varecia variegata; assembly: GCA_028533085.1. Classification (NCBI taxonomy): domain Eukaryota; kingdom Metazoa; phylum Chordata; class Mammalia; order Primates; family Lemuridae; genus Varecia; species Varecia variegata. The sequence goes on from CM052444.1 coordinate 61,766,122, forward strand.
ATAAAAAATGAAAATCCACTCTTGGTGCTCTGCTAGTCTAACTGGCTGTCCTGGCCCCACATCTATTTAAATTCTGTAGGAAAAATATTATCCTCTTCATTTATTCTCAGTAAGCCTCAGTGCTCCAATGTTGACACCACAAAGTGACTAACTCAAAGATGAATTGAGCCATATTTTCATCACTTCAGTCCAGGCTTCTAGAACAGCCTCTTGAGCAACTAGAGTAGTAACGAAATGAGCAGTGGACCCGGGTCAGAACACCCAAGTCTCTGCTCTGACAATTCTAGCTGTGTGGCCTGTGACAAATCAATTAACCACTCAGCCTGAGTTTTCTCATCTGTAAACTGAGAACAAAACAGCACCTACCTCACAGGATTATTGTAAGGGTTAAATGAGAAGCTGTTAGCATAGTGCCTGGTACACAGCAAGAGCTCAATCAATATCATCTGCTATTATGATGATAAGAAAAAAGAAAGTATCATTTCTTTTCAAGGACATTGTTAGAATTAAGTTAGACAGCCTTACTTTGGACCTCTCTCTTTGCCCATTCATCTGGCTCATCAGTGAAAGATTAACTTGATTAAAACTAGACTTCATATCTCCTGACTTCATGCCACCTATCGTTTATGACATACTAAATGTTCTCATAATTTTTATCTCTCCAAACAATTTTGACTTCTTGAGGACATGAACTGGATCTTACATTTCTTTTATTTGCTACAGCATCCAGCAAATGCATTGAACACAATATATGTTTAATACTTATTTGTATTTGGAAAAAAAATTGTTACCACTAGCAAAGAGCACTAGAAACTTCCAAGAACAAAGGAAATTAGATAAGACTTCTTTTGGGATCTGGCTTTCTTTTCAGGTTAGTCCGCACAAATTTATATGTAGAAGTTGACAGCAGTGCCGTGAGTGTAATTACAGAGATGACAAATAATTTGGTAGAGAACAAAGCACGTGCAGTAATGCAAAACTAAGTCCACAAATAAGAAATGATGCTCAACGTCTACTGTATTTAGAGGATTCTTCTCCCTTAAAAATTATGCATATGCTTTAGAAATTTTTTTTCACACTAAAACTTATTCTAATACAGGAAAGATTCTGTTTGCCAAAGTATAGAAATTTACCACCCTATATAACCATCATAACATTCCAGAAACATGACACATGATAAAGAGCTGCTGAAAACTCTTCTAGAGCCTGTTGTGCCTAACCAAGGGATAGGAATGCGTTGAGGATTTCACATTAAAACAGGGGAGGAAAGTGTCAGCTGTTAGCCACTAAGGGCCTTTTAGTCACGTGTTGCACGAAGAAATAGGGCATTGCACCATTCCTTGCTAATGAGGAATGAGAATCTAATGTTTATTTGCTCAAGTGGAGGTGTATATAATGTTACAAGTCAGAGGTGCTTATAACAGGGATACAGAATTTGGAGCCAGAAACCTGTAATTCACTGTGTGAAATGTGCAAGTTTCCACATCAGTAACATGGGAATAATAATACAACCCCACTGGACTTTTAAAGAAGTAGATAACAATATATACGCAAGGACCAGGTAGTCAGTGTTCAACAGAGATGCTCATCTACACAGGGCACACACATAGCAGATTATAATTACCTGGAGTTTAAAAAATGGAAAGGAAAAAAAAAAAAAGACTAATTTTTCCCTGGTCTTCAGACATACCAGAGAAAGTCTTTTTGTATGCTTTCTAGACCTAGATCTAACCATACAAATACATAATCCCTTACAATGTTTATATTTAGGGGCTCCCAAGGAGGTGAGAAGGGCCTCACATTTCACAGACAGAACACTGAGGCTGGCCAATTGGCTTGCACCGGAGCATCCTGCTAGTAATTGACCAGGCAGGGACTCAGGGTCTGTCCACAGACGCCATGGGAAAGCGCTGCCAAGAGAGGGATAGTTCCCCCTCATCCAAGACTATGGGAGAGCCCCCAGTAACTTACAGGAGATCCATTTTCAAGCAGTAAGTCACGCCCATGGGTCTGGACCCAGGGTAGACCCTGAGGGGTGCCCTCCGCCCTTTTCCAGACGCCGTCCCCACCCTTCCTTGCGACCCCCTCACTCTGCACCCCACCCCAGGGAGCACCCTGGAGGCCCAGTGTGAACGCCCCCTCCCCTCCACCTAGCCAACCCCCCAGCCAGCACCCCCAAGAGAATGAACATCGGTGCCCAGAGGGCTAGGACCGCGATGAAGACAGGCCGACACCGAAATCCCCACCCCACGCCACCAGCAGGAGAAGCGGGCACGGAAGCCCGGGCATTTAGACGCCCAGCTGGGCCGGTATCCCGGGCCACCTGCGCCCGCACCCCCGCCCCACCCGACCCACCCGACCCACGGATCACTCACCGCGCGTCGCTCTCCCAGGGGTCCGTCCCGGGCCTGCGCAGACCGAGTACTCCCGGTGCCCTGAGCCGCACGTGTCGCACCCTCCGCGGGCGCTCCAGGCGTCCCCGGTGCCAGCGCCCGCCTTCCTGCCGCCGCGCCCGCCGTGCCCGCGCCAAGCCCGGGGTGGGCGCTCCAGAGCCGAAGCGCGCGCCGAGGTGGCGGCGAGAGGGGGTCGGGCGGGGACCGGGGCCGTGGTGGTGGCCGTGGGCGCCGGGCGGAGGGAAACCGGCTTCAGGGTTCAGCTGCCGGGCGCTCAGCCGGGCCAGCGCCTGCGGTTTGCACGCAGCGGGCGAAGGGGGCCCCGGTCGGATTCTGCCACTTGTGGGCTGTGCCCTGTCGCCGTGAGCAAGGCAATTACCTCTCCACACCCCAGTTGCCCCTCTTATCAAATGTGGATAATAAAGGCTCTCGTAAGACCGAGCAAGGATTGGCTGAGATGGTGAAGCGAATTATGCCCCAAGGTACAATAAGCACGACGCAATCCTGTTCTCGGCGTTCACAGCCACGGAAAAGTGGTACTTTGTTGACACTCATCAGAGAACTTCCCTCGGAAATGTTCTTCCTCGGTGCCACCCGGACCGCCCAGCTCTTACCACACCACGGCGCCGCGGTCTCCAAAGTGGGCTACGCGCACGACAACCCCCTGGAGTGCGGGAAGAAGAATCAACTTTCTTTTGTATTTGCTGTCTAAAAAATACGAAAGAAATGAGCTTTTAATAGATGGCTTGACACTGGCCCTAGGCAACCTGCCCGCAATGCAGAGGGGTGGGCACTGGTCCTTTGCTCAAGACAATATTTCATTGGATCCGGGAATTCATCAATTTTAAGACATACCGTTACTTACATACCAGTGAGAAATGAAAAGAACTGCCACATAAACAATGGCACAGTGTCTTCTCAACACTTAGAACCTTTTTGATTACATTTTGTTTATTTAAATATCCCTTTTATATGTATTTAGACATATATTTTATTGTCTACCACTCTGTGCATACAGAAAAGAAAAAGGAAAATATAAGCAAAATGGATTGGTTAAAATATTCTTTACATTCAGAGTCCAACACTCCTGATTACTTTTTTGTTTCACCCAGTATCATTCCCAGTGACATAAGAGTATTAATAAAGCAGCATTTCTTAAAAGAGTAAAGAGGACTCCTCTACTGTCTCTGGAGTATTCTTCCAGCCCACTGAGCCCTATCCAGGTTTGCTGAGCTTATGCAAGCAGACAACTGCATACCATACTGCCTGGCAATACCTTAAGACCTCTGCCACTTTTGGAGATATTAAATATGAAAAATGCACATCTGAGAATTGACAACATATAGTAGATTGCTTTTATGAAATTGTGACATACTGTAGTTTACATGCTTTAGTAATTTAAGTGACTGATCTGATAAGTCTTTTAAATTATAGAATCTTAACATGACTTTGTAATATGATGATACATAATTGTGAAAATCATTTGTAATAAAATTAAAAGAATTGTCTTAATGTGTCTTTTTCTTTTTTCTACAAAAAACCAAATATTTTAAATGTCCTCATGTTTTCTGTAATGATACATGGGTTTCAGTAGTATGTTGTCCAGTAGATTTTTCTGAAGGAAAGAAGAAAAACCCATAGGGTTGTTTTTTTCCCCCTTCAAGGTGATTTTAACACCAAGTGAGAAAGTGCTATGAAGAGAACATTTGAAAACAAATATTTCAAAATGTTGCCAAATGTGTGTTTTCTATTGCTGAGAGTTATATAAGGCTATCACCTACAAAAAATGCTTTAAAAAAAACTTGGAAACACTTTACTATCTTGTTTCAATCTTTTATTTGAGCAGTTTAGTGGATTTTGAACCCATTTGTTTAAAAAAATATGAAAATTCAGCAGTTTCTGATTAGTTTGAAAGGAAAACTGACGTCAGAGACAGTAAGATTATAGTAGTCAAATATGAGTAAAAGTTTGCATCATTCATGGATTACGTTATTTTTCAATAATTTTTAGTGAGAATGGCTTCTATTTTGTTAATTAAATAATTCCAGAAATGTGTTTTACTCTTTATATCATTTTAAGATTTATTTTATATTTTTGTGT
>CM052444.1:61771114-61797304 GCA_028533085.1 Varecia variegata
TTTTCTTTGGGAAAACAGATGAGAGGAATTGAGGAAAGGACTTGAATCTGGTTAAGCAAGCACAACAAATTATGAGACGACAGTAAGATGCAGGTAACAATGATAGCCTTCTTTATTCTCTTCTTTCCACCAGATGCAAAAAAATCAGAAGATGAACACTCTTACATAAATGTTATTAGAGAAATCATCATGCTCTAAATACATGACTGTGTCATTCAATTTAGGGTTACTATCAAGTGTAGAATTGTGCTAATAGTTGTTGATAACAGTGGTTCTCTCATCCTGCACGCTCCCTGGATTGTAAGCTCCATGTGCACAAGGGTCCCTTGTCTCCAGCACCTGGAGCAGTGAGTGGCGTAGGGCAGGTACTCAATAAATATTTATTGAGTTGAATTGACTTGTTCTGGAGAGATGTCCTTCTCTTTGGCCAACCAAGGCTGTAGGTGTTGTTGAATCTTCACAGTTTTCAACAGAGTTAAAAAATAGTTGGAAAATTACATATAGTTTTTCTTAGCAAGTCAGTGACCCTTCCATATGGGAGCTAACCATCTGTAGAGACTTTTCTATTTCCCTTATTCTTTTCTCTTCCTTCTCCTCCTTCTTTGAATATCTGGGGCGTTTCACTAATAGAGGCATGGTTGTTGTCAGTGGTTGCCTGTCTAGTTAGAGGAAAAAAAAATCTTGCTTCTATGTTTTCTGAAAAATAAGACCTAGACAGTGGAGAATACCCAGCGAATCAAGAGCTTAACTAAAATGTCAACCTATGATAATTAGGATGATCATTTTTAAGTCTATGAGTGTGATATGGCCTTCTGTGTAGCTGTTAGAAGAATGTACTTGCAAATCAAAAGTTCAATTAAATGAATAACCACAGTGACAGTGACAAAGTCTTTTCTAGGAAATACTAGTTCAGTTTCCATTTCTGGTACATTTCTATTCTTTTAATTGTCTGTTTTGGTTCATTGTTGATACAAAACATCCTGAAAATTCTTAATCATACTATTCTATGAATAACTGAGATGTGCTCTGCCTAAAGTGTCACTTATCAGGACAAACATGGAGAGGTGGTTGCCAACATAGTGACTTAGGGCATCAGGTGAAGAATGCTGGCACCAGTTAAGCTTGGTAAGAAGGTTTTAACAGCATTTTAACCTTTTACTTATAATAAGGAGACTCAACATGGAAGATTAACTGTTCACCCTTGCTGCCTCATTTGGTAAAAGTTCCATTTCTAAAAGTTTTCACTCAATTATTAGTTGTACTCATCTCTCCAAAGTGTTAAATGTGTAGGACACCAATGTAACTCCTAAGTATACTTTTAGTGTCATATGTTGAAAAGGTTTATATTAAATGGTGCAATGCCAGATTCTTAAATTATGAGTGATGCACATAATTCTTAAAATGCAAAGCTGTAACTTTTCCACAACTGACATTCAACAAGCACAGACATTGTTTACGAACAAACCACATGGAAAATGCCACGTCTTGGAGAGGAGCAATGCATTTTCAAGAGGTTTTTAGCTTGCCAGAGGCCTTGTTAAATGAAAACAAAAGTTAAAGAGCAAAGTGAGACATGAGGCAAATTTAAAACACCGATGGCTGCAGGCTCCTCCACAATATAAACTTGATTCACAAACTGTTTCTGTTACTCTCAGCAGCTAAATCTAAACCTATGAGTCACAGGATTCACAGATTCTATCATATAATGGCTGGTGACCTGGTACAACACTCTGATAAACTCTTATAAAGAGGAGAGTGATTCACATATAAAATGCAAATTTCTCACCAACATTTCTACATAAAACCACATATGTTCCTCATTTTTTTTTTTTGTTTGAGTTTTGTTTGTTTGTTTGTTTTCAAGTACCTCAACAAAAGCCTAATGAATAGCACTCTGGAATGTAGGTGTTTGGTGATCATTAATGTTCTTTTCTGCACTCCACTCTTCTAGGCTCCGAATGTCCCTTTGCTCCATGTTTCTCGTACTGTCTGATTTCCTCAGTGAGACACCCGAAGTTCTGCCCAGTCACTGCGTCCAGCTCAGAGCCAATTTTCTGTTAGCTGTGGCTCCTCTGGATCCATGACCTGTAAGCTAAAAGCACAGATTCCCTGCACCCATCCCCCACCTAGGATGCAAAAATGGGACAGGGACAGTGAATGCTCTGCTTTGGAAAGGAGCAAAATGTGACACCCAGAAGTCACTGTCCAAAGCACTACTGCCGGTTGGGGGATGTATTTAATATTAGGAGTTTTTGATTTTGGCTTATAGGACCTCCGCTAAAACTGAGACAGGAAGAATCTCAAGTAAGTATACTTTTCTAGAGTACTGTCGAGTTTTAATAATTTCTCTTTTCCTCTCCAATCTCTCCTCCCAAAGCACTAGTTTTAGGAGAATCTTTTCACTTTTTTTTTCATGCTTTTATAGATGTAAAAAAGCATTTTAGGTTTTTTCTATATTTAAACAATATAGAAAATATAAATATTCTGTATTTAAACAAATTGAGCTATTTATTATCTCTATCCAGGTATCTTTTGTTTTCCCTTATCACATGACATAAACTTCATTCCCTAACACACATAATAGATCCAGCTCTTTGTTTTCAACAGCTGCAAGTGTGCCATACTATGTATGTACTAATATTTAGTCAACCATTCTCATATTTATAGGTCTTCAGGTTTTTTCACCATTTCCCCCCACCTAAACAAGCAACGCAACATACATCCCAAAATTAAAATATTCTCACATATATACCTGTACAAATGTATTATGTTTTTATTTGTGTGTAAAAGAATCTCACATGCGGCTTGTGGAATCAAAGGATAGGAACTTCTTGATTTTACTGGATTATGCCACATTGTTGTCCCAATTGTAGTAATTCATACTCCCACTAGAATGCACATTATTGCTAACAGTGAATGTTGTCCATCTTCGGCAATTTTTATCAAACAGATGAAAAATGGTCTCTCAATTCTTTACACCATATTTATTTGATCATCTTTTCATATGTCTGATAGTTTACAAATATGTATTATTATATTCACTTATTTCAGTCTACCTTCAAATGGTTTTATACCAGTTCATGTATAATACAAGAACTTTATAACAGTAAAGTATCTGTATATTTTTCATACTATTTCATTGTATATTTTACTTCCATATATAAGCCCCACAATACATTGTTACTACTTTTGCTTTCACCAATCATTATCTTTTAAAGAAATTTAAAAACAAGAAATTTGAGGTTTTTTGTCAGTTTGTTTTTGAGACAGTGCCTCTCTCTGTCACCCCCACTAGAGTGCCATGGTGTCAGCCTAGCTCATAGCAACCTCAAACTCCTGGGCTCAAGGACTATGGGTGTGTGTGCCACAATGCCCAGCTAATTTTTTTTTTCCTATTTTTAGTTGCCTGGCTAATTTTTTTTCTGTTTTTTAGTAGAGACGGGGTCTCACTCTTGCTCAGGCTGGTCTCAAACTCCTGAGCTCAAGCGATCCTCCTGCCTCGGCCTCCTGGAGTACTAGGATTACGGGCATGGGCCACTGAGCCAGCCAAAGTTTTTGACAAATTTGGAAAATTTTCAGACATTTTTTCAACTGTTTCTTCTGCCCCTACCCCCACTTCTAGGTTCCATTTACATTATTTTATTGTCCCACAGGTTGCTAAGGCTCTGTTCATTTTTTTTTTTCAGTCTTTTTTCCTCTCTTTGTTTCAGTTTGGAAAATTTCTATTGCTGTATCTTTAAGTCCATTGCTCTGTCTTCTACAGTGTCACATCTGTTAAATCTATCCAGTTAGGTTTTATATAAGATATTAAAATATTTTCCAGCTCTAGAAGTTCCATTTAGTTATTTTTTATAGTTTCCATTTCCCTTATTATTAGTTTTTCCCTTTAAATCCTTGAGCATATTTATAACAGTTGTAAAATCTAGTCTGTTATTTCTATCATCTTTTATTTCTGGGTCTGTTTCTATTGCCTGATTTTTCTCCTAGTTATGAGTCATATTATTTGTGCTTCTCTGTCCATCTAGTAATTTTTTCCTGAACCCTAGAAATTGTAGATATTATGTGATCTGCAAAGCCTAAAATATTTGCTATTCTGCCTTTTACAGAAAAAATTGCTGAGCCCTGCCCTGGAGGTACAGAATCGTGTTGAGTATAATTGTCAGTGTATAGAGTGCACAGCACGCAATTGTCTTTAAAGTCCATAACCCCTTTAATTTTTGTTTTATCTTATTTTCTTCCTTCCTCACTTATCCTCCATATCCAGTCCTATTCTCCTTCTCATTCCATTGCCACTCTCATTTATATAACGTATGTCTTTCTAATTCACATTCCACGTTTGTTTACATACATATGAATCTGTGATAAATATATAACATTGTTATATGTTTTAAAAATTTAAATAAGTGGTTTATGTTGTGTTTTTAAGTTCTCCTTTAACACCATGTTTTTATGCTCAATCCATGTTGCTACAAGTAGCTTCATTCTTTCAGCCTCTTGCATAGCATTCCATCATAAGCATTGCCCACATTTACATAATCACACTCATATTGATGGGTTTCTATGTTGCCTCCAACTGCCTGCTACCACAAATAAGACCTTGCTGAGTAAACATCCTTGTGTATGTCTCTTGTGCACATATGTGGGTGTTTCTCTGAGGTGTGTACCTAGAATAGAAGTGATGTACACACTCAGTTGCACTAAGTACTACCATATTCCTCTCCAGAATTGGCTGTGCCAGTTGGAACTCACATCAGTGCCACACAAAAATATCTGTTTCTCCTCATTCTTTCCAGAATTTTATATTATCTGATTGTATTAGTTTCCTATTGCTCTACAACAAATTACTACAAACTTAGTGGCTTAAAACAACACAAAAGGGGTCTTTTCTATTTTAATTTCAAAATATTAAGGGGGTATCAATGTTTTTGGTTAACATGGATCACTTTTATAATGCTTGAGTCACAGCTATAAGAGTGCCCATCACCCAAATAGTGTTCATTGTACCTGTTAGGTAGGTTTTTGCTCCTCCCCTCCTCCTCCTTCCTCTTCTCCCACTTGATCTCCACTGAGTTTTACTTCCAAGAGGGGTCGTATTGAGCTAAAATCAGTGTGTTGGTAAGGCTGCATTGTTTTCTGGAGACTCGAGGGGGAGAATGGATTTTTGTGCCTTTACTGGCTTCTAGAGCTACTTCCAGTCCTTGGCTCATCATGGCTGCCTTCCATCTGCAAAGACAGCAATGGCTGATCAAATCTTTCTCACCTCATATCACTCTAACACTCTCTCTTCTGCCTCCCTTTTCCACATTACAAGGATCCTGTGATTACATTGGTCCATTGGATAAGATAATCTCTCTGTCTCAAAGTCAACTGATAGGCAACTTAATTTCACCTGCATCCTTAATTTTCTTTTGCCATGTAAAATAACATATATATTCACAGGTTCTGGCAATTAGGATGTAGATATATTTGAGGGACCATTTTCCTGCCTACTACATCAACTTCATAAGTTTTGCCAGTCTGCAAAGCATCTCAATGTAACTGAAATGTAGAAAGAACTCCTGTAAATTGTCAAGGAAAAGAAAATGAATAGAAAATAAGTAATCAAGGCTGTGTGAGGTGGCTCATGCCTATAATCCCAGCACTTTGGGAGGCTAAAGCAGGAGGATCCCTTGAGGCCAGGAATTTGAGACCAGCCTGAGCAATACTGCAAGACCTTGTCTCTAAGAAAAAAAAATTTTTTTTTTAATTAGCTGGATATAGTTGTGCATAACATAAGAGACTGTCTCATGACTTCAGAGGAAGCAAAGATTTTCTAAACAGGAAACAAAAGCATTAGTTGTAAAGGGAAAGACTGACAAATTGGACTACATAAAAGAGGGACTTCCATTTATTAGAAGATACCATTAGGAAAATGGACAGAGATATTTGTAACCCATGTAAATAACAACAAAGGGCTTGAATCCAGGTTATATAAAGAGCTCCTATTAGCAGTTAACTCAAAAGAAAAATGGGCAAGAGACTTGAATAGTTACTTCTACAAAAAAGGGGATTATGGACTGACTTGTGCCCCACACCCAGTCATATGTGAATTCTAACCCCCAGTACCTCAGAGTATGTCTGTATTTGGAGATCGGGTCTTTTAAGAAGTAATTAAGTTAAAATGAGGTCATTAGGGTTGTCCCTAATCCAATATGACTGATTCCTTATAAAAGGAGATTAGGATGCAGACACACACAGAGGAAGACTATGTTGAGAAATAAAAATAAAATCCCACCCCCCCAACTCACTGAACAGAACCCCTCTTGGCCAAGAGAAACCTTAAAAACTGAGTTCCTGGCCATGACAGAACAGGAGGTTGGACACACCTCGTTATACCCCCTCCCTTGCTAACTACTATTAGACTTTCTTTCCTAGGGGTTGAACAGAGACCAATCCTTTCAAAAGACTTGTCCCACTGCTGATTTCAACCAACTGCCTGATGCTGCTCCTCCCTTTTTTGAGTTTTGACACAACTGACCAGCATTCCTTCTTGGTGAGAGACCACTGACCATGGACTGGTTCTGGCTGGTTTATAGAGGCTGTGCACATGATGCCTTTCTGTCTTCCATTTCACCCATTGACATACAGGGCCTAATTTAATGCATTTAAATGTTAAGTCTGCACCCCAAAGTGAACATGGGATGTATACAACATGCATGTTTGCTCACTATGCATGTGTGTGTCCCCCTTCGTGAATATTCATAGCTCCTCCTATAACCTATTAAGTATGTACACTTAACTGGCCTGCTCATAAATTCTTGTTTCACCCTTCCCTCCCTTGAAGCCCTTCCTTTTAGGTTTCAGCTGGGGGGCTCCACTACTTGCCTGCAGGTTGTGATATCCCCTTTTAGAAATAAATCTCTCCTTTCCAGAGTTATGAACCTTGCAATTCTTCAGTTGGCAATGTGAAGACAGGGAGAGCACAGCCATATACATGTTGGGAGACAGGCCTCAGAAGAAACTAACCCTGCCAACACTTGATCTCAAGACTTCTAGCCTCCAAAATTGTGAGAAAATAAATTTCTGTTATTTAAGCCACCCAATCTGTGGTACCTTGTTATGGCAACCCTAGCACCCTAATACAGAGGGTATCAAAAGGCCACTAAATACATGAAAAGGTGTTATACCTCATTAGTCATCAAGGAAATGTAAGTTAAAACCACAGTGAATTGCTACTACTCACCCACAAAAATGGCTAAAATTGCAATATCCGACAATGCCAAAAGTGTTAACTATTACTATAATTGTCAACTCAGTCGATGGATATTTAGAAAACATTGTTGCTGGCACTGTACTAAAGAAAGAGGTCACAAAGATAAACAAGACACTGTCCCTCCCCTCCTTGAACTTACAGTCCAGGTGGAAAGACAGACAACCAAACTAGTTAACAGAAATGAGTGTTAGGGGCTATGATTGTGAAAGTGCAAGGGGTTTGGGGGCTACATAGCAAGAATATCTAGCCTAATATGGGGGTAAACTCAGTGGCAATTAAGGATAAGGGGTAAGCATTTCAGAGCTCTTCTGATGAGAGTTGGACTGAGGTATACGGGCTCCACAAACAGGCTAACAATTGGTACTCCCATGGAAAGATGGTTTTCAAATAACCGTTCAACATTTGTTCAAAGATGAAGATGAATCTGTTTGGGAGAAAAGCAGAGAAGGACCACACGTTCTGACTCTGTCTCTCCCGTGCTGTTTATGGCAATCCAGCTCTGGTTCCATCTCAAACTCATCAAAACAGAAGGCTGCAATCGAGGCTGGCTTCATGGGCGTGTGAGCTAGGAAGCTGCACAGGCCCCAAGCTTAGAAGAGCCCTGTGCTTGGTTAAATGCTCTGCTCTCACTATCTAAAAATTCTTAATAATTTTTGAATGAGGGGCACCACCTTCTTTCTCATTTGGCACTGGACCCCTCATATTAGGTCTGCCTGCAACTGCCTACACTCTTGACCCTTAGCAGTTTAGCATGCTCCTTGGGAGTCTGACCTGGCAAGGATTCCAGACCTACTGAATCAGAATCTGCATTTCAAAAGTTCCCTTGGGAATTTGAATGCACATTCAAGTTTGGGAAGTGTGGATTGAGAAGACCTCCTCCAGCATAGCTCTGAGAGTGGACTTTATAACCTCACCCTTGACTCCTTTGCTGGGCATGTGACTTGACCTGGCCAGTGAGGGCATCGTATGCCCTGGCAGCAATGATTATTTAGTTCGGGCATAAGCAGGTGACTCAGGTTATGCCTAGCAACCTAAATCCCGGAATTTGTGTGGCAACTACCGGGCTGAGACCACCTCTTTTCCCCTAGGATTATTGCAGTAAAGATGACCTGAGTCTGCAATTGTTGTGGCCACTGTATGCATAAGCCTGAGAATGATGCCAGTGTTGCAGAAGAACAAGCCAAGAGATGGGGAGAAAAGTCTTGATGCTGAAGGGGTTAAGGACGTAACACCCAAAATGGCCTGGTGTATTGATTATTTCAAGCTGAAAGCACTTGAGAATCAGCAGTTGCAGAAAGAACTACCTGAAGGGCCCTTGCTTACCTACCACAAGGCTTCAAAATTCTTGTGAGAAAGCTGCCTTCCCCGTACCAGCCTGAGAAGATAACCCTTATTACCAGTGACTGAGAATTGATGCTGCACTGGATCTGTACAAATAAATTTACTAAAATAACCCTTATCTTTCACTAGCTCTATACCTCTTTTTATATCTCCTAGTGACTCCCCTGGAATTTACTGCCCTAGCCAAGACCCCTGTGTCTTGCCATTTCTTCACAAACTTTATCATTCTTTGTCTAAAAAGTTTAAAAGCTCTCTGCTCTGGCGTTTCTTCGGGTCTTCACTTTCATGTGAGGATCCCCATGTACGTGTAAAATTAATAAAACTTGTAAGCTTTTCTCTTGTTAATCTGTCTATACCCTCCCCACTCCATATCCTCCTTCTCCATCCACTGATGCCCTTCTTTGTCCCCACCTCCCCAGCCGTCACCCTCCAGAAGACCTATTAGGTCTCTGAGCCCCTGGCTTAAACCCCCTCCTCAAAATCCAGCCCCATATCCTCAGCAAAATCCCTTAATTTCTCAAACTCCAACTTCCCCAGAAAATCCCTTGAACACCCAGCTGCCTGCTTTAACTTCCCTTTTCTGCAAGATTTACAGAGAGTGCTCTGGCCTGATCTTCAGGCCTGGGGCACACAGGTCTTGTGTCAATGCTGACAGCTGGAAATAAATGTGGCACAGGCTCTGGGAGCGCGTGGCCAGGCTCGCTTGACTATGCCGTGGGACGCCTCCATTTTCCAGGGGTCTGTAAACAAACTTTGATAGCTCCAGACCTCTCCATGCAATGCCCCCAGCGAATGTATCCCAGACCCTCCCCATAGAGGATTCATGCCCCCTGGACAGCAGCAGATCTTTTAAATTACAAAGCCCTTTTGCCCCCACTTTCAAAAGATCCTACCAAATTTAAATAAGAGAAAACGATCAGTAGCCATTCATAACCTCAGTTATAGGAAACTTGCTCTTGGCTGCTAGAGGGTGTATTTCCCATCCCTGATTTTACTGCAGTTATCAGCCAGGCCAGAGGCCTTGGGGGAAGTCCCCCCACAGAGGGAATAGATGGCAGAGCTTCTCCTGGGCTTTCCTGCAAATGATGAGGAAACGGCTCAGCTAGAGCTGATATTCAGGGCCTGATAGGGGTGATAGTACAGGCGTTCACCATCCTACTAACATTGCTACTGTTCATTGTCCAGCCCATACTAAGGAGACTGATACTGTAGCTCTAGGGAATGAGAGGGCAGATGCGGCTGCTAAGTACACAGCCAAAAATGGACACCCTTATCCTTTCTCCACGTAATTTATAAACCCGACTTTATCCCTGACTGGTATTATTGATCATCACTTAATGCTCCACAATCTGAAAAAGATAAATGGAGACAAAGCTTGCCAAGCGATCATCAGACAGGTTATGTATTTGGCCCAATGGACTTCTATTGGCTCCTTTTCTTTTGACCTTTTGGCTTGCACTTATTTCCCATTCAGTGGGACATATGTGCAGAAGAGGGATAGTTAAGGCACTAAAAGATAATTCCTTAGACTCTGAAATCTACAAAATTTCTGGCCAAATTATTTCTCAGGGCACACCTCTCTGGGAAGGCCTTTATGAAGTACTGCTGACCACCTACACAGCCATCAAAATAAAAGAAGGAAAATCCTCCGGGGTTCACATAAGTCACACCCAGCTGGCGTGTGACCAGCACTCCCAGGGCAGTTAGAAAACCACCCTTACAGGTGACTATTAAGTAAGGATTTCCAGGGCAATTCCCAGGCCCCAGAAGCAGATCACATTTCTTCAAAGTAGACGACTTTTTCCAAGATCATGAATTAAGAAACTTCACTTCCACCTGTTTTCTTCCCCTTTTAGATCTCTCTACTCACCTACTGCCCTCCTCCCCCCAAAACCCTCTTTTTTTTTTTTTTAAATAAAGTCCTCGACTTTCTTTGACTGCCTATTAAAAAGGTGATGGAGGCTGCCTCAATCTATCCTGTTCTTTCTCTGATCCTCCACTGTGGGCTTTCTTTCAAACTGTGCCTTGCTCTTATTAATCTTACTATTTTTCCAACAAGTCAGGCACAGACGCGACACCCCTTAGTATCAGTCTTCCAAACCCTGGCCACGTTAACTAACCAATCTGGTTGCTGGTTATGTCAACATCTAAATTATGCAAAAGAACCTGAACTTATTTTTGTTCCTGCTGATGCCAATGCCTGATGGGTCAAGTCCACCAGGATGGGTGGACGGCAGGGTTTGGCATCCATGAATGAGAAGATGTCATGCTATGTCTCCTTTTGGTAAGTCAATTGGACACAGAGACACCTCTATGAAAGCTCAAGGACTGACCTTTGTTCAAGTAAGGTCCTCAGAAAGGAATTTTTCCTTTTGTGTTGAAAGTAGGGTTGATGCTGGACTTTTCTTAGGTAACAAACCAAAGCAATATTGCAATCAAACGCTGTGGTTTGGTTCCACAGGTGGCATCCTTAAGCCTGTCACGAAGGTCCTGACACTGACTCTCATGCTCCCCTCATTAAACTTCCAGACACCAAAGATTACATGGGAATAGAAAAAATTCTGGACTAACTTGGCCAGAAGACAAAATTAAGCCCTATTGCTGCCAAGACTAAAGGCCTTCTGTATCAGATATTTTGTAATCTGTTCTGCTCCTGTGGACTAACAGGGACTCCTAGAGGCTAGAGCTGCACAGATGCCAATATGACAGACAACATGGCACGACAAACTCCACTTTGGCAGGTTACATATTCCACTCTGACCTTATTCATGAACAGCACTGGTGTTTTTATCTTGTGTGGTGATAAGGTATATAAGGGATTCCCACCTAGATGGTCAGATCGATGTGGACTCGGATACCTAAGGCCATCTGTCCCCAGGTACTCCATCTTAAATTCCAGCCAAATTACAAACTTGAGCTCCTTTGTTCATAAAGTAGTGCCACACAAACGTACTGAACAAGACATTATAGAGAACCCAGTTGATTATCAGAGCTCTACGTAGTTTTCAGTAATGAGATCACTTTTTCCAGGCTTTGGAACTTACAAGATGCAAAGGACAATTCAAAATCTTTCTATAGTACTTGAACAAAAGTTCAGTATTACCATGCAGACATTGAGAACACTCCAGTCAGAAGTTAGCCATTTAGCCTCTATTCAAAATCGTGTGCCCTAGACACACTGACAGCCCAACGAGGAAGAGTTGACCGTTGGTGACGAATGCTGCTTCTATGCAAATTGCTTGAGACAAACTGAGAATAATTGCACCTTTTAAAAGACAAGATAAACACTCTTCATCAGATAAATGAAGCTAAATCAATCTATTGGACTGACCTATTATTCCCAGTCATAGGAGACTGATTTAATGGGAGGTGGGGAAATGGGCTTAGATTTGTTCTTTTCTGTATATTCATTCTCATTCTAATCTGTTTTTCCTTCCGTTTGCAGATTTCTTGCCACTCAGCTACTAAACCAACTTTCCTCCCCACAGTCATCAACTCAGCTTTTACTGTTTGGATGTTTCAAACAGGGTAAATGAAGGAGGGAGGGATATAATACTCCAAAATGCCTCGCCTGGTGTATTGATCCTTTGGTGCTTAAACCCCTTGAGAAGCAGCAGTTGCAGAAAGAGCTGTCTGAACTGCCTGCCCTTTCTTACCTATTGCAAGCCATAAAGACTCCTGTGAGAAAGCTGCCTTCCCTGTGCCAGCACGAGAAAATAACCCGTATTATCAGTGGCTGAGAATTGATGCTGCAATGATTTTGCACGCAAAAATTTACTAAAATAACCCTATCTTCCACTAGCTTCACACCTCTCTATGTATCTCTAGTGACAGCCCTGGAACTTACTTCCCTAGCCCAGACCCCTCTGTCTTGTCACTTCTTCATAAAATTTATCATTCTTTGTCTAAAAATATAAAAGCTCTCTGCTTTGGCCATTACTTCGGGTCTTTGATCTCTTGTGATGATCCCCGTGTACGTGTAAAATTAATAAAACTCGTATGCTTTTCTCCTGTTAATCTATGTTGTGTCAATTTGGTTCCTAGTCCCAGTTGAAGATTCAATTTAAGAACTAAAATGGGTAGAGGGGATCGGATCTTTAGGCTTCCCTACCATGCCATCGCCTGAGCTCCTGGATCAAGGCATACTTGAAGTTAAATCTGCCTTGGGACTTTTTAGTTTCATTTAAGTTCATTTGAGTTAGATTTTCTGTTCTTTGGTACCCAAAGAGCCCTGATGGTTACACCCCTCTTCTGTTCACATTTACATAAGGTGACTCTCAGAGGTAGAGAGATGTATTTTGTTGTAATAGTGTGTGCTCACCAATAGATGAACTCTTTGCTTGAATTACCCAGTTTGATTATCAAGTTGCAGAAATTCACAGAATAATTACCAAATTTCCACTTTGTTTTGATTTAAATGATACTAGTCCTTGATTTAAAATATTTTCTATTTTGTGTTTTTTTCTTTTTTGGCTGTTTTAATACACGCAATTCAGTTGTAACTATTAACAGAGGACAAGTCAATTCAGATGTGTAATAACATGCTTTCTTCTGGGGTGTAACCTCCTTAGGCAGTTCACTGAGCCAACAATTCTAAGGATGAATTTTCACATCAGGAATATATGGCTAATAGTATATCTCTAACCAAAGCCCACCCCTGCCTCCCATGTTTGTTGTTTCCTTTAATTGTAGCTTTGTACCATTACCTGAAGGAAATGATTAACCAAGCTTTTTCTTTAATATCACATCTGAGTCTTTTTTCCTTCAAAGCATTCCAAAACATGTTTTATTTATTTCTGACTACTCTGTAGGTAGCTCAATGCCCTGCATAAAGAATTTTCTCCATATGTGCTTGTTGAATTCTGTTAAAATTAAATCTATTAATACACACACTCATAAGCAGGCTCTAATATAGACCATTAGAGTTGGAAGAAACCAAGAGATTATTTAGCTGAGACCCTTTTTGCTGTAGATCAATGTCTTGCTCTCTCTCTTAAGGAGATTAAACATTATAGGTGCAACTATCTATAGCTGTAGACCACACTACTCCTTTCTTCTTCCTCCCTTCCTGCTCAGAGGTAAGTTCTGTGGTGAAGTTGGCATATACAAATTCTATGTATGTTTTTGTACTTCAATGATGTGTTTTAGTGTCTGAAAATTTACATAAATGGAGTCATATTAAATGTATGATTCCATTTATTTTTGCATTGTGCCTTTTTCATCCAATGTTATATTTTTTTAGTTTCTCCACATTGATACATGTGGCTCTACCCTAGGACATGCCTGCACAGGAGCACAAGGGACCATGCATACGGCTGTTCACTGCAGCACTGTTCATAACAGGGAAAAAGTAGAAGCCACTCAACATAGGGGAATGAATGAGCTGAGGTTTATTTGTATAATAGAATGCTAATCCACAGTAAAACAAATCACTTTTGCATTTTACAGAAGAGGGGCAAGGTCCAGAGAGGTTATATGAACTGACAAATGTCACTCAGATGGATAATGGGAAATCTTAAACTAAATCAGTACTCCTGGGTCTAAGCCTAGTGCTCTTTTTTAAATTATCCTTATATTTTGAAATAATTCAAACTTCCAGAGAAACTGTGAAACAATACATGCAAAGAATTCCCATATACCTTTTACCAGATTACCTATTTTTGACATTATTATCATGTTTGTTTTACTCTTTGTCTCTCTCATTTGAGATATAATTTTTTTCATAAACCATCCAAGAGAGGTTGCCTGAATACATTATAGCATTTTAGCTGTAATACTTCAGTGTGTTTTCATATTAATAAAGATATGCTTTTAAATATTCACAGTACAGGTGTCAAATGCAGGAAATTTAACATTGATACAGCATTTCCTTTTATAATCTATAGTCTGTATTAAAATTTTGTTGAATGCCTCAATAGTATTCTTGAGAGAAAAATCTCCTGTCATTTGCCTTTGGCATAGAATTCAGTCCAGGATCTTGTGTTGCATTCAGTGGTCAAGCCTAGTTTTTAAATAATTTATTATTGCTGAATCTGAATATTTTACAGATGTACCTTTTGTAATTCCTCTATTATAGACACCTGCTGACTTAATATATTCTTGGTATAACTGCTATATTCTTGGTGCTGTACACATTATCTCTACCAAGAAGAAGCCTCCAGTCTTTTATGGCAGTTGAAAGAAACAATTTAACCATTTGATCCAGCAATCCCACTACTGGGTATTTATCCAAAGGAAAAGAAGTCATTTTATCAAAAGGACATATGCACTCATATGTTTATCACAGCACAATTCATAATTGCAAAAATGTGGAATCAACTTAAGTGCCCATCAACTGATGAGTGGATAAAGAAAATGTGGTGTATGTGTATATATACATACACCATAGTGTATGTGTATATATACATACACCATACAATACTACTCAGCTATAAAAAAGAATAAAATAATGTCTTTTGCAGCAACTTGAATGGAACTGGAAGCCATACTCCTAAGTGAAGTATCTTAGGAATGGAAAAACAAATAACACATGCACTTACTTGTAAGTGGGAGCTAAAGGGTGGGTATACATGGCCATACAGAGTGGTATGATGGACTTTGGAGACTCAGAAGAGGGATGAGGAATTAAAAACTACGTATTGGGTACAATGTATTCAGATGACAGGTATACTAAAAGTCCTGACTTCACCATGTACAATTTATCTGTATATCCAAAAACCACTTGTGCTTGCTAAATCTATTGAAATAAAAAAATTGTAAAAAAAAGAAATAAAGAAACAATTCAAACTGTAATTCCTATCCCTCGAATCATCCCTAGGGCATAGTGCCGAATTAGGCACATGGGGTGGGAGTGAGGTGACCTATGTTCCAAAGCCAGCTCTGCCACTTACTAACTAAATGACACTGGGAAGATGTAGTCACTCTCTGACACAGTTTCCTCAGCTGTAAAATGGTGATGATGATATCTACCTCACAGATTGTTGGGAAGATTAAATTAAATAATGTATGGGAAGAGCCCAGTTCTATGAAGTCATAGAACTCATTTGTAAAAGATATGTTTTCCTCTGTTTGTGCAGAGATTTAGTTTCTGTTGTTTGGTATATTAATGACTGTGACACCCAATACCTCTTAAATCTACTCACAGCAGGAGATGTGGGAGCCGACACTTAAGTCATTTCTTCCCCAGTTTATGACAAGGTTATTCGGTTTCTGTGCAAACACAGATAAAGGTGCTTTCTTTTTTACATGTTACACCACATCAAACTCAGTACGGAGCAAAAGATTTTTGCTTATGTAGTCATAGAAAAGGAAATTTGCATCAGCTTGCTCGAACATTTTGGTTAACCATACTTTACTCACATTCTGAAACTCAGTCATGTAATTTAAAGGGGTTTTCCTCTTCTCAGATGATATATGGTATGTTTATCCAGAAATAATTTTTGAAATGGAAAGATGACGATTATAAACATGAAAGTAGAAACGTTAGAACTTTAGTTCTATTTTAGACTTCCAAATAGGATGCACAATGTGTGCAACCCAGTAGGTCCTCACAGGCTTATGAAATTGATGGTATTTTCTTCAAGCTGAACTGCATTTATTGCCAATTCTTTCATCCGAGGTTGCAAACAGGTTGATATAGGGAGTTGTCAGGATGACTTGAGGTTTAATTCCAGTAACAATTTACTGAAAGCAACATCAAATCTTTCTTTGTGCAGTGACCTCTGTTCAGTTTCAGATACATTAGCATACAAGAGAAAACAAACACACATCATCAGTTACTGCTAATCATTATTAAAAGAAAATCATGTAGGCTCTGGGTGCCTAAAAATACAAAGCTTTTTTCCTTTTTTGTTAATTCTAGGGAGTTGTGTGTGTTAGGGTTCTCGGTTAAAAAGAACAGAAGCCCAACTCTAAGTAGCTAAAGAAAAAAGAAGACAGTATGATAGAGGTTTCTCTGAACCATAAGTCATGAATGTGATTGAACCTTATTAACAATTAAAGCCAGGGATCAGAAGCATTTAGGACTCTCATTCCGTCTCTCCTCTGCCCTTTTCTGTGTGTTTATTCTTCTTGCTCTCTGTCTGCAGACCATCCTCCTTTTATTCTGGCCACATGAAGAAAAACAAGACTGACAATAGCTTCTGAACTTTACATCTAACATTCTGTTACTGGAGAGAGTCTTTCTCTTTTGCAGGTCTAATTCCAAAATTCCTGGGGAAAGCATTTGATTGGTCCAGCTAGGATCAGGCGTATACCTCATGCCAATCAACTGCTGCTAGCTAATCAGGGTGACACTGAAGGAACATGTGGGAGGAAAGGAGCAGGTCCTAGAAGAGGGGAACACATCTGCTGGGGAGACAATAGATGACCACTGTTATGGATGGAATTGTGTTCCCCAAAATCCACACGTTGAAGCCCTAATCCCCAGTGTGTGCCTTGGAGATAGGGCCTTTAGGGAGATAATTAAGGTTAAATGAGGATATAAGGGTGGGACCGTAACTGATTGGATTGTTTTCCTTTTAAGAAGAGAATGAGATACCAAAGATCTCTCTCTCTCTCTCACTCTCACTCTCACTGCGCACCAGGGAAGGCCATATGAGGACACAGCAAGAAGGTGGTCATTTACAAGCCAGGCATAGAGGCCTCACCAGACTACAACCCTGATGGCACCTTAATTTTACACTTCCAGCCTCCAGAATTGTGAGAAAATAAGTTTCTGTTGTTTAAGCCCCCCACTGTGTGGTATTTTGTTACACAGCCTGAGCAGACTACCGTAACCACCATAGGGGTCTACTCCATCCATTCTCTGAAAACATAATTTCTGGTTACCTATCGTGTCCATGAGGATTAATTCAGATACAACCATCAGGCCCTTCAATAACAGTAATTTAAAACCATTAGTCTCATGTGAACAAAGTTGAGATAAATGATCCAACACAGCTCCTCAAAATCATCAGGGACATGGGCTCCTGTCTTCTGCTCCATGCTCAGTGCACAGCTTCTATCCTCCAGGTCTCAGATGGCTCAGATGGCTCAGATGGCTGCTGGAGCTCTGGATAGCGTGTCCACTTTCCAGTCAGCAGGAAGGAGGAAGGAGGAGGAAAGGATTTCTCCATTTGTCTGTCCTCCATTTTAAAAAGATTTCCTGGAAATCCCTCTAACACCTTCTATGTACATTTCACTGGACAGAACTCAGTCACATGACCACAGCTGGCTGCAAGGGAGGTTGGAAAATTGCTGCTATGACTAATATAGGGGTTCTGTTAGTAAGAATGTGAGAATGGATGTTGAAGAGGACAATTAAGCGTCTTTGCCACCGTTACTATGAGCCAGACACTGTGGTAAATGCCAACTACAGCTTCATTCAGAAAATTAACAGGCTGGATCAAAACAAAATTAGCTGGCATTTAAAACAGTAATGCATAACAAATACAACTACCTTCTGTGGATTGTCTCCACTTGACTATTTCAAGTAAAATCATCTGTAATTAATAATTGAAGGGACACATTTCTTTTTTTTTTTTTTTTTGAGACAGAGTCTCGCTTTGTTGCCGGGCTAGAGTGAGTGCCATGGCGTCAGCCTAACTCACAGCAACCTCAAACTCCTGGGCTTAAGCGATCCTCCTGCCTCAGCCTCCCGAGTAGCTGGGACTACAGGCATGTGCCACCATGCCCGGCTAATTTTTTCTATATATATTTTTAGTTGGCCAGATAATTTGTTTCTATTTTTTAGTAGAGACGGGGTCTCACTCTTGCTCAGGCTGGTCTCGAACTCCTGACCTTGAGCGATCCACCTGCCTCGGCCTCCCAGAGTGCTAGGATTACAGGCGTGAGCCACCGCGCCCAGCCGGGACACATTTCTTTATACCAAATTTCATTCCTATCAGCTACAAGAATGCCTGGCCTTTTAGAATTCAGCAGTTGTTTCTATTAGCAAGATAATTAATGGTCTGTAAAGTGATTACACCTGTTTGTTTGCTCATTTTCTTTAACATGTTGCACCATTTGTCTGCCCCTGATTATCAGCCAGAGAGCTGTCTAATTAGTGTGGCAGCTAAGAAGATTTCCTCCCAGAAAAATAAAGGATACTGTTTGCTCACTGAGGTGTTATTAACTCTGCCATACGAATCTATTTGAAGAAAGGATTTCAGTCAAAAGCATAAAAGATGATCCAAGAAAATAAAAGAAAGCTACGTAGATGAAAACTGCATAATTTTATGTTATATCATTGCTGTCTCATTAATTACACAGTGATAGTTTAGGGGAAAACAACAATGATGATGGTAAAATAATAGAGTATTATGGAAGAGCCTCAGAAAACACATTGAAGTCTGCAAGCTCTTTGCCTTCCTGTAATAGTTTTCCTTCTCATGGGAAGCAGACGAAATTAATAGATTCGGTCATTGTCTAGTATTCATTCATTCTTTCAACAAATATTAATTGAGCATCTATTATGTGCCAGGCACTGTTTTAAGCATTGAAGATTTGCAGGGAACAAAGCAGACACAATTCTTGCCCTCCTGGATCTTATGTTGTAGTGGGTGATAGACAACGAAGATTAATGAGTAAAATATGCAGTATTTTCAATTTTAGATGGTGGTGAGTGCTGCAAAGAAGATAAAGCAGAGGAGGATAGGACGTATGGGGGTAGAGGAGGTTTGCAGTTTTAGATCAAGAGGCTGCGGAAGGCCTGAATGGATTGCAACAGTAATTCCTAGAGGTAGTGTGTCAGAAAGCAATGCAAATATCTGGGGGAAGAGAAATCCAGAGGGAACAGCAAAAGCAAAGACACTTGCTTATGAGGTGACCAGTCTAGCTGGAGGTGAGTGATTATAGGGGAGGATACTGGGGGAGAAAGAGGTAAACCAGGTAGAGCCTTATAAAGAAATATAAAAATCTCAGGACCACCCCACACCTCCAACTCCTTATGCAAAAGGGAAGGTCAAACCTGGAGGCTGAGTCATGCAACACTCCCAAATGAATAGCTGTTACTAACATTTTATATTAGCAAGATCCCCATGGAAATATAAAAGTTCTCAGGCATCTCTGGAGGACTGCCCCACAGATCATTCATAAGGAAATTCTTTGCTGGCCTTCCGTAAAGAAAGACATGCCAATGCAGCTTTAGGTCTGTAGTCTTACGTCTAGCTTCTAAAACTAATGTTCAATCTACACTGATAATGTTGATTCCAAGCTTATCTTCCCAGGTGCAGAACAGAGATGAGACAAGATCAATCATTCCTCTACCCACCCAGAGACAACTGCATAATTTGATTCTTTCTGTACTCCTTTTTTTTTCTTCAAACATTCACCTTAACTTATGTAGAATATAGATTTCCGTGGCCTCACAGGAATGTAACCATTTGCCTCACTACTCATCCCCCTCCTCCTTTTTCTTCCTGTATGCCCTCTCCCCTTTAAATACTGAGTTTCCAAATCTCTTTTGGGAAAAAACAGTTACAGATGCATCTGTAGCTTGTGTTTTTTCCCAGGTGCATCCCCAAACCTTGGATTGATAAACCTCCATTGACTGAGATCTTTGCCTCACTCACTTCTTTTGGGTTGTCAGCCTCATAGGTCATTGTAGTGACTCGGATTCCTATTGCGAGCGGGGTGGGAAGCCATTGGCAGGTTTGGAACAGACAAGTATTGTTTCAGCAGGATCATCTAGTTACTCTAGTGAACATAGACCTGGGGAGGCTTTTGCAAAAGATGATGGTGGTTTGAGCTAGGGTGGTTGAGTTGAAGGGATACGAAGTTATTTAATTTCTGGACATATTTTGAAGGTGGGATTGATAGGATTTTCTGATAGAGTAGATGTGAGGAGCGAGAGAACAAGAAAAAGTCAGGGCTAGTTACAAGATTTTTGAGCAACTGGAAAAATGGCAATACTATTTACTGAGACGGGGACATCTGTGAGAAGAGAAGCATGGGATCTTACATGTCTCAGTGATGTACAGATGGAGATGTCAAGTGCACAGATGAATACATGAGTCTGGAGGGTAGAGGTTGGGTTAACCTGTTTGCATAACTTGTAGATAGTGTTTAAAGCCACAGGAAAGGACAAGATCACCAAGGGAGAAATTAAGACCTGCACTGTGGTGCCTCCAATGTTTAGGTGACAAGGAGACTAGGAGAAAGAAGAGCAGTAGACAGAATGAGTGGTCAGAGAAGGAGGTCATGGGCATGTGGTGTCCTTGGAGTGAAGGGAATAAAGTGTTTCCAGGAGGAGAGAGCCATCAACTTACTCAAGGGTATCCCTGTCCCAGAAAGTAGGATAAGGAGAGGACTTGAAAAACTTTGGTGATTACCCAACATCATCACACGTGTGGCATGTGGTAAAGTGGAAATTCAGAAGCCCTGATTGACCTTAATCTAAGCTCTTAAAAGGAAAAAAACGAAGTTTAGTCCACCTGTTTACAATGTTGGTTATGCTTGTAGTTCTATATGCTTTTCTGGGTTTCTTTTTTCTCTGAGCATTTCCACGTTTTGGTAAAACAAAAGAAACAAAATACAAAAGACAAGGTAAGAGTGCTTTTAAGAATTATCATTTCGTTAAAGTGATGTGGATAGCTTGACTCTGTCATTTATTGTGTTTGCAAAGTGTTTCTGGTTTTCATTATTTGTAATTATTTTGTGTTAGAATTGCTTTTCTGCACTGCTCTGGGCTTCAGCAAGCTCCCTCCCGTCCCTCATGGGGTTCTGCATAGGCTGCCTCTGTTCAGGCAAATAGAATCTCCAAAGTAACAAATTGAATGGGATGTGCGATGAATACTAAAAAAGAAAATGAACCTTCAAATACTTGGCAGCTGGCAATTTCTTAAAATCCTAATCTCTTCATTTAATGAAATACAAATGATTTCCAATTTCAGCAACTAAGATAAAATAAATCTTGTACATTGAATCTCAAAGTAAAATGAATGTTGAACTTTGTATAAATCTAGATAAGAAGAGGTTTGGAATAAGTATCACAGCAACCAATATTAAATGAATATCACATTTTGCATATTTACTATGAAATCCTGAACACTAAAACGTAAAACGAGGAGTATGATAGGAATTTAAGGTTGGCGCTATTTCATAGATGGACAAGAGCAGCTCTGTCCTATCTAAAAGTGCATGCTTTTAGGATTTTCTAGTCCTGTTTCCTCAACTCCTCTTCACTCCACTAGTCCACTGACAATTTCTGCCTTTGCTCTCAGGTACTTAGCATTCCTCTTCTTGCTGTATCAAAATTCCGCCAGTGCCTACTATGTGCCAAGCACTCTGCCAGTGCTTTCATATGTCATTTTATTTAATCCTCTCAACAAATAGCCAGAGGAAGTTATTAATGTGACCTTTTTTAAGAAAGAAGAGGATGATGGGAGGTTGCCTGGTGGGTACAATGTGTGTTGCTTCAGTGATCTATGCACTGAAGGTCCTGATTTCACCACAATGCAGTAAATTTGCACTTGTATCCCGTGAACATGTACAAATAAGAAGTAAATGGAAAAAATGTTTTTTAAATAAAGGAAGAAGAAATTGAATCCTTAAGAGGTTAAGGGGTTGCTGGAAGCCACATAGCCAAGATCTGAGAAAGAGGGATTCTAATTAGATCTGTGGTCGTCGTCTTCTTCTTCTTCTTCTTCTTCTTCTTTTTTTTTTTTTTTGAGACAGAGTCTCGCTCTGTGGCCCAGGCTAGAGTGCAGTGGCATCATAGCTCACAGCAACCTCAAACTCCTCGGCCCAAGTAATCCTACCTCAGCCTCCCAAGTACCTGGGACTACAGGAGCACACCACAAAGCCTTTTTACTAAAGACGGGGTCTTGCTCTTGCTCAGGCTGGTCTCAAACTTCTGAGCTCAAGCGACACTCCCATCTCAGCCTCCCAGAGTCCTAGGATTACAGGCATGAGCCGTTGCGCCTGGCCAGATCTGTGGTCTTCTAATGCCCACTGTTGTCCCATTGCTTGATACCACCACCAAGTATTCTAGCTCAAAAATATATTTTGCTAATGTTAAATAAAATTTACAGGAGGTCATTGGGTTGGGCGGACCTCCTCCCCTAGGCCCAACAGATCAAACCAAAATGGAGTCTCTCATGCTGAAGTTCCACTGACACCAAGCTGAAACTAAGTTCTTTAGCTGACCTTCCAACAAATCAGGAGAGAGAGAGAGATAATAGCCAAGTCCCCAAACAGGCCAGGTGTAGTTGGCATGACAAGGAAGTTTAACCCTCCGCTTTAGTCATTACAATAAAAGTAACTTTGAAATAACCAATCTGCCTTTTGTTTTCTGTTTCTACTTTGCTCAGCTCTTTTCTTTCTATAAACCCAAAGTCCTCTGCTCAGCTCATTGGAACACTCATTCCACTTTATAGAACGAGTTGTTGCCTGATTCTAGAATTGCAAATAAAAGCCAATGAAGATCTTTCAATTTGTTGTAATTTTGTCTTTTGGCACTAAACGTGATACCCAGTCCAGAGGTCATAAAGAAAAATAGCAACAGATTGACTACACACAACTTTAGAACTTTTGTTTAGCAAAAGAAAACATAAAGATGACAAAAAACAGGCTGGATGCAGTAACTTGAGCTCCCAGTTCTAGCTACTGAGAGGCTGAGGCAGGAGGATCATTTGAGTTCAAGAGTTCAAGCTTGCAGTGAGCTATGTTTGTGCCACTGCACTCCAGCCTGGGCAACATGAGAGACCTTGTCTCTAAAACTAAAAGAAAAATTTTTTAAATAAAACCAACAAAAAACGGTCTAGGAAAAAGAATTCAAAACATATAAAATAAAACACTCCTACAAATGTCTAAGACTATAGCCAACAACTCAATAGAAAAATGGCCAAAGAATATAACAAATGCAAACCAAAAAATAAGAAATACAAAAGAGCAATAAACATATAAGAAAATGTTCAACCTCATTTTCCAAAGAAATGCAGACAAGACACTCACCAGATTGGCAAACATTTTAAATACTGATAATATTGGCAAAGTCTTTTTAGAGATATAATTGGTAATATTTACCAAAATGTAAATGAATTTATCTCTTGATCAACAATTCCATGTTTAGGCATCTGTCGTCTCCCCACCCCCAAATTCCCATACATGTGTAAAGATATATGTACAAGAGGATTTATTGCAGAAATAGGTATAATAGTGAAAAATAAGAAACAACTGAAATGGCCATGGATAAATTAGGTAAATATATTATAATACATTTATCATATGGACAATTATGCAATTGTTTAAAAAACAAGGTAAAGCTACATATAATAACATGTGAAGATTTCCAAGATATATTTTTAGGTGAAAAATTACAAGTCACAGAACAATATCATCTTTTAACCATTTAAATAAAAATACTGGAAAGAAAACACTAACTTGAGAGTCACTACTTTTAGTGAGGGGGCGGGCAGTGGGAAGTAGGGATGTGAGCAGGAACTATTACTTTTCACTCCATTTGCGTTGGTATTACTTTGATTTTTTTAAAGAGTATTTTCATGAATTACCGTGTAGTTTAAAAATAAAATGCTTTCTCTTTATTTTACTATGACATTCTTTCTCTCCTGTTCCCTTCTAATGCAATTCTCAGGCAGGATGTGAACATAAAGAAAACAGTAACATTTATTGACTTCCGCATCTCACACTTGAGTTCTAGTGTTTGACTATTTATGATTTCCTTCCTGTGCTCTAATTTTAGGTATACCTTTATGGTTAGAGACAGCATTTTATTTTGCTTGAATTTTTGAACCAATAGTCTCAGGAAAGAACTATGCTTCTGCAACACTAATGCTTAGTTTAGTACTTTCTTTTTTTCCCTCTCATAAAACTAGCCCAGAATGCTTACTACCCCACAGAAAAATGGACCATTTAAGAATGAATAAGTTCTTAATTTGTTGCTAAATGCTAATTATAAGAATTGGATAATAACGTGTATTCCTGAACATAAGGGTAATGGGAATGCATCTTCAGAAAATTAATAGAAATTAGAGATTTAAAAGATGCAGAGTGGTTATCCTAAATTTGGTTTAAAAATGAAATTAGCAAAATGGCTAAGAGAGCCCTAATATGAAACATAAATTGGAATTTAATGGTATAATCTTAGCAGTGGGAAAGAGACATAATAACATTCTGTCAAACCTTTGTTAGAGTTCCTTGTAATTTTGCCTTAACTGAAGCATCCAAGAAAATTGTGCACAGTTCAGTCTATGAATCAGAATCCAATTATCTTATACTGGTTTCATTCTTTGACCCAGGAGAGATACATAAATTGTTTGTAATCACTTCTTTTTATTTTAAACCAATAGTGTCTGCCAAGTGGGTAACATTTCCCATTAAAACATCACCTCCTTTAATTGGTATAATTACTTCATAAAGAGATAAACCACAGCACAATTCAATAATCTCTGGGTTTTTAAAATCTAATTATGTTCACAACACAATATTTTATTCTTAGTGATCTTAAAAAGAGCATCAACATGAACAAAGCCCAGACATTTATGATAAAGTAATTGGACAGAAGCAAGTTAATTGGTACATATAGTACTGCCTCTGTTAACAGCCTTGGAGAGAAAGCTCCTTTACACAAAGTCACCAAGCTGTAGGGGTTCTGGCCCAGGAGCCTGAGTTGGCAGCCTTGTGGCTTGGGTGGAGAGTGAGGTTCAATTCTGAGCTCCAGGCTTCTCAAGCCTGGTCCAGGACCCAGACCACCTAGGTAAAGAAGAGAGGATGCCCCAGCCTCAGATTTTCATGTTGCTTCAGAGGTAGGTGCAGAGAAGAGAGGGAGAGGCACAGGCACAGGCAGAGGGCACAGATATAACCTCCAATGTCTGTTTGAACAGGAGATTTTCTTTCATCCGTTTTACAGTTTGGGATTCTGCAATGGATTGCATTTGGAAAAAAGGGGAATCAATTGCTAAAATTAATTTTTGAAAACCTTTGCCCTCTGCCACAGTCATGTGCTGTCTCTGTATCAAAGGGAGGATGACTAAGAATGTAAGAGAAGCAGAAGCTGGAAACACACCAGGAGGGCCAGACGGCAACCCACATTACCTGAGAACCACATCCTCTCACGAACCTATCTTCAATATTATTTCCAAATGTGGTTAAAAAAAGAAATATTAACTTTAAAAAAGATAAAATACACATGCACACACAGACACACGAACATGCACCAAGAAAACACTCTCAGATTTTACTTTACTTGTGCTTCCTTCTACTGCTTCTATGTAAGAAACAGAGGTAGGTAAAGTGCTGGAAAGATACTAGAACAGCAGGAAATTGGGTATTCCTTCATTTGCTTTAGTATGGTCCAGAACTGTGGCACTCCATTTTGTTTCAGCATTGCTAAGTAATAATCTGCCTTTTTTTCCTTTGTATTTCTCTCCCCTGCCTCCCTCTGAATGGTACCTTGGGAGGACTTTTCTCTCTCTCTTCCTCCTTCCTCTTTACCCACATCAATAAGCAGGATGTGCCCACTTAGGAATCAGCAACTTACAAAGACTGTGAGACTCACAGAAATAAAGTTAATAATAGGCCCAAGAACTAGATGAAAAGATACTTGTCCCCAGAATCTACAGAAAACTCTGGCTTAAGAAGGTGAAGGTGGGAGGAGG
>CM052444.1:61797804-61823163 GCA_028533085.1 Varecia variegata
CTAGATTGTTCTAAAACAAATAAATGAAATGACATGACATTTCTGAGAAAGTTCAAGAAAGTGCAATACTCCGGAGCATGAAAATTCCAGAAGTAACTTGCAGTGCAGCAGGCCAGGTCACAAGGCCTTCCATGAGCTGCCGCAGGACTGGGATTTTATCATGTGAATGACAGAACGAGAGTGTATATAATTAGATTCACACCATTTTAGGGTCCCTGGGGCTGTCTGGCACCTTTATGGAGGGTAGATTCATGGGAAATGAAAGTAGTGGTAGGAGAAAAATTAAAAGGCTATGAAATAATCCAGAGTTGGGTTATTACTCTGAAGCAAGTGGAGGTCAGTGAGGATGGACATGAAGGATTTTGAAAGTAGAACTGACTGGACCTGATAACTGATTTCATGAGGGAAGGGGCATCACTTACTGCTGAGCAGGGTGGAGGAGAGAGGGGAGAATGACATAGTTTGGGATGGGGAGAATGGAGAGAGCTATTAAATACTATTTCAAATTATATTTCTCTAAGTTTTTATAATGGAATGAGTAAAGACCTCTCATTAGGCCCATTAAACTCGGTAAAATTCCAAATGTTATCTGTTAATGCCAAAATTTCAAATTTTATCAGTTGACCTTAGCTTTGGACAGAAAGTTTGAGCCTTCTTTATTACACCACCACCCCCAAACAACCACACAATATTTTTAGAGGATGGGCGTTGGGCGTAGCGGTGAGGGGAGCGCTAGAGACTGCTTGTTCTCTCCTCCGGTCTCTGTGAAGGATTGTCCTTAAACCTTCCAGCGTCTGGTCCCGCCACACGCTTGCTCACTCTTCCCTTTTAAGGCTGGGGGTAATTCCACTCCTCCGAGAATTAGGGCTGAAGAACTGGGCATGTGCAGCCCCGTCTCCTCTTCTCTGCTTTCTCCTGGGAGCCAGGAGACCACAGAGACGACCTATGCTGGTCTGCTCCTCCAATACGCTGTAAGCTTCAGAGCAGTAAGCCCCCCGCGAGGGGGCCCGCAGCTGTCCCGGGCCGGCTGTGGGTGGTGGGGGGCGAGGCACATCCGTCTGTTCTGGGAGGGTCGGTATTACCAAGTTCACGGTTGCCACCTATCGAAGCCATGGTCGCCATTATCAGTTTCATCATTTAAAATATGTTCAATATTTAAAGTTATTTGAGTATTTAAAATTAGTGTTTAAATATTAAATTGAAGGTTTAAATAATTAAAATATTATAAATATTTTGATATTTTGAATTTCACCTGCTGACTCGTTGGTTTCTCTCAGTTGGTTTAGAACTCGTGGGAGAAATCTCCAGAGATGAATATGGGGCCCGACCTCAGAGTCCAAAAACCACTGTACCTATTATCTGTAATCTATGCATCTGTAGCATGGGATGGTTTCCACTAGACCTCCCTAGGTTTACATTTCTTGAACCCTTCCAGCTACCAACTCTGTGTTTCCTATTCTGAACCTTTCAATCAGATCCTCTACCTCCTTGGTAACTATATCCAGGTTACCATTTCCAGTTGGTCTTCAGTCCTTTTATTGTGATTTTTGCCTTTGCCCTTCCCATAAAGCTGCTCTTCTAAAATGGTGTCCTTTGCAAGGCGAAGTCCTCTGAATCCTCATTTAAGCATTTGTCCTTGATTACTCAAAATTCTCACTTCCCTTGGCTACCTGAGGCTATCTTCTGGGCCGAGGTCCTATCTCTCTTTCTCACTTCCGCTAGTGACATCTCTTCCCCTCCAAGCCCCCACCTGGCCCTCTGACTCCACCCACATCGAGGGTCAGTCCTGGCACCTGCCTTTTCCCTAAGCTCTTTTCCTGGGCTCACTCGCCTTCCTTCAACCACTATTCCACACGTATATCTCCTGCGTATCCGCGCTCTCCCTGGAAGCTTCATTTGGATGTCTGAGGGGGACCAGAACTATAGCAAGTAAAAAACTAAATTACCTTTCACACAAATCAGCACTTCTTGTCAGTTTCTCCATTGTGGTCAAAGGCCTGCTATCCTTCTTTCTAAATTTGTCATTTTTAACAACTTTCTCTTTCTTATCCTTACGAGCCAAACAATTACCAAAAAAGGTTAAACATGTTTTAAAATATCATTTTCTTATTTTATCTTTTCTCCTTGTTTTGATAGCTGTGGCAATGGTGTAGGCCTTATACTATCTGTTTGATGTACTATTTATAGACTCCTAAGTTAATTGCATTGCATTGCATTCTCAAACCTACCTTGATATATAGATATACTAGTTTAAAAAGAAATAACCTTGAAACTTGAACAATGGTGGAAAGCCAAATAGCCTACATTCTTATTTTTAATGAATAGAAATAGTCCACAAATTTACATATTATCCTTGATCAGAGGTCATGTCCATCTTCATTGTACTGTTCCAATTATAGTATTTGTGCTGCTGAGGCAAACTCCAGCCTGATTTCTTTATCTAATATCATTAACTGTTCTCTGTCCAGGGGACGGCCTTGATAGGATTTATGGGGAAGATAGAGCTTGTGGGGCTCCACCAGGTCCTGTTACTGCCATATCTCTTCCAGCAACTTCCAAATTTCTCCAGCCCCACAATATCCCACCAGGATTATTACTCACCAGCCAATTACATCTTTTGGAATTCAAGTAGCGTGCTGGCTGAGAAACAGAAAAGAGGAACCAGCCTTATGCTACCAAGCAATAAACACATTTGTGAATCAAAATACTCAGAAACTATATATATATATATAACTTATTGCTACTACCAGAGCAAGGCAACTTCAGGAAGTGATCAAGGAATCTCCCTAAGGCTGACAGTCCCTAGGGGTCTGTGGGGAGGCAGACTACAAAGCATGTAGGTGCAGCAACTATTCTCATCAGTTCGGGTTTTTAAGTTCCAATGCACTTTCCTGTGTTGCCTCTTCCCTCACACCAGCAGTGAGATCACTATGAACACCATGAGAGGATAAGAAGGACATGTCATGGTAACCATAAGCACAGGGTGTGGGCCTTAGAGACACAGCCAGGTTCAAATCCCAGCTCCACCCCTTCATAAGTCGTAGGACTTGGAGCAAGTTACTTAATCTCTATATATTTCAGTTTACTACTCTGTAAAATAGGAATAACATTGTTTTGTGATTATGAGTAAATGAGATCAGAAAGCAAGGAGCAGACAGCTTCACATATAATAAAGGACACAGACAAACAATATTCATAAATTAAAAGGTGTTTATGATATGTACCTTTGACACATTCTAAAGAATACAAATGAAACTTTTAAAATTGCTATATTTCAACCAATGAAATTTCTTTTATATTGCTTATATCTAAAGTCAAATTATGTCATTAAATTTAGATGCTTATGTAGTTACCTTATGTTCTTTCTGAAATAAGATGGAACATAAATACATTAACAGACAACTTGTTATACGGTATGTTAACCTCACGCTAAATAAGAATTCAAATGTGGGCTGGGTGTGGTGGCTCACGCCTGTAATCCTAGCACTCTGGGAGGCCGAGGCGGGCAGATTGTTTGAGCTCAGGAGTTCGAGACCAGCCTGAGCAAGAGTGAGACCTCATCTCTACTAAAAATAGAAAGAAATTATATGGACAGCTAAAAATATATATAGAAAAAATTAGCCGGGCATGGTGGCACATGCCTGTAGTCCCAGCTACTCGGGAGGCTGAGGCAGAAGGATTGCTTAAGCCCAGGAGTTTGAGGTTGCTGTGAGCTAGGCTGATGCCATGGCACTCTAGCCTGGGCAACAGAGTGAGACTCTGTCTCAAAAAAAGAAAAAAAAAAAAAAAAAGAAGAATTCAAATGTGAAAACAAGAAAATGGCAACCGTGTGTAAATGGTAAGTAGGACATCTTTGAATATTTTCCAGTTACAGAAAACCACATTACATGTTCGTAATTGGTTTGTGGCTAATTCTTTTATCACACATGTTGAGACCACAAGTCAAAAATGAAAATGTCTTCTCAAACTGACATTAACCAGGTAATTTAATTCTGATTTTAAACTCTACCCCATATTAACACCTAGACCGCAAAGCACTATTTTAGTTGAAGAATCCAATAATAATGACTGACACCACCTTAGGACTATTTTTACATAAAACTTATGATATTGTGATATAATAAGAAATACATATTTGGTATCTGCCTGATTCCTGGCACACAGCTCCTAATACTTTGGAATTTCCAAAGTGCTAATGAGATGACTGATGGCTGGGGGCTCCTGGATAGCCTCAGAATGGGGGCTGGTTGCCAAGGGAACCAACCATGTGATGAGAGGGTTTGGAACTTTCAGTTACCACAAATCCCCTGGACTCCCACCTACCCCTCCATCTCCAAGGAAGGAAGAGGGGATGAAGGTTAAGTAGATCACCAATGGCCAATGATGTAATCAACCATGCTTATTAATGAAGCCTCCATAAGAACCCAAAAGGACTGTGTACAAGGAGCTCCCGGATAGCTGAAGACATGGAGATGCCTGTGGGTGGCATGCCACATGCCTTGCCCCAAGCATCTCCTCTATCTGGCTGTTCATCTGTATCCTTTGTAATATATCATAATATCCTTTATAATAAATGGGTAAACATAAGTAAAGTGTTTCCTTGAGTTCTGTGAGCCCCTCTAGCAAATTAATTGAAACTGAGGAACCCATTGTGGGAACCCCGATTTTTAACCAATTGGTCAGGAGCACAGGTCATGACCTGGGGCTTGCGACTGGCATCTGAAGTAGGGGGAAGTCTTGCAGGAATGAGCCCTCAACCTGTGGGATCTGATGCTAACTCCAGGGAGATAGTGTCAGAGATGAATTAAATTAGAGGATGCCCAGCTGGTGTCTGCTGGAGAATTGGTTGATGTGTAGGGGAGAAACTCTCCACATCCGACATCAGAAGTGTTGTATTTAGAGTAGAGAGTAGGAAAAACTCTTTAGTTTTTGCTCTATCTCTTATAGAACTGCATGGTGCAAAGTCTCTGAATTTCTTGTTTCTACTTCTTTTTTTCATGGGCTAATACATAACAGATTATTTGTTGAAGGGAGTCAGCATAATTTATATTTTTCTGATGTTCCCTGAGCACCTAGCCTTAGTTGTAACTAATAGATTTTCAATAAACACTGCTGATTTATGATGATAATGGTAAATAGTGTCTTTCATTTATTTAATCATTCATTCAACAAATATTTATTTAACATTAACTATGTTCCAAGCACATCTTTAGACATTGAGGCTACAATGAACAAAACAGATAAAGCCTGAACTCTTATGGAGCCACATTCTGGTAGAAACAAATTTTATATATATATAAATACCATATATATATATGTCCTGTGGTAATAAATGTTCAGAAGAAAAATAAAGCATAGCAAACAGGTTAGGAAGTTCTGAGAATAGGGGTACGGGATTTTTTTTTCTTTAAGGAGATGGAGGAAGGCCTATCTGCGAAGGTGACATTTGAGCAGTAAAGGAACAAGCCCTGTGGCTCTCTGGAGGAAGCTGGTTCTAGGTAATATACAAAGGCCCTGAGGCGGGACCTTGCTTGTCCTGAGGAAAGAACAGCAAGGAGGTGAGGGGGGTTTCAGTAGGAGGGAGATAGAAAGGGATTCCAGATGAAATCAGAGAGTGTTGGAGGAGGAAGAGATTTAGAAGACTTGTTGGGTCGTGTGGAGTCATTGAAAGACTCTGGCTTTGATCTCTGAGTGAAGTGGGAGGTTCTGACAGAGGGGTGATATGACCTGAGGTGCATGTGAATAGGGCCTCTAGGGGGGCAAAGGTGGAGGCTGGGGACCAGTTAGGAAGTTCTTGTACCAACCCACGTGAAAGATGATGTGGCTTAGACCAGAAATGTGGTGTAGGCAAGGTCAAATTTTTAAAGGTAGATCCAAAAGGTTTTGCTATCAATTGGATGAAGGGCATGATAGGAATCCAGACCTGAATAATGTGAAGAATGGAGCTGCCATTTACTGAAATGGCAATTGTAAATCTGGGAGAAGAAACAGAGTGTTTGGGTTGCAAATGTTAACTTTGAGATAGCGTTAGGAAATGTGGAATGAGGTGTTAGACATATGGCAGCTGCAGCTCAGGGGAGATGTTTGGACTGTGGATTCATATAAATTGGGGAGTTTTACACCATAAATTTGGATGAGATCCTTTAGGTAATGAGTGTAGATAGAGATAGTAAGCCGTCCTAGGTGTGAAAGTTGCAGATACCAGGATGAAATCACTTTTGTTGGACCCAGAAAAAATAGGGCAGAGAAGGCCCAAAGGAGAGGAGGCTCATGTTTACATGTCTGAGATAAGACCTGTTTCTGAGGCCTTTCTAAAAACCTTTCACATCTCTTGCTTTGATAAGGCTTCTCACTAAGTCAAATAAGCCTTGTCCACAGACATGATCTTATACCTAGAAAAACCTAAAGACTCACCAAAAACCTGTTAAAACTGATAAATGAATTCAGTAAAGTTGCAGGATACAAAATCAACATAGAAAAATCAGTAGCATTTATAAATGCCAACAGAGAACAATCTGAAAAAGAAATCAAGAAAGCAATCCCATTTATACTAGCTACGAAAAGTATAAAATACCTAGGAATTAATCTAACCAAAGAAGGGAAAGATCTATACAAGGAGAGCTATAAAACTCTAATGAAAGAAATAAAATAGGACACAAAAAAATGGGAAGATACTCCATGCTCATGGATTGGGAGAATGAATATTGTTAAAATGTCTATTCAAAGTAATTTACAGATTCAGTGTAATCCCTATCAAAACACCAATGGCATTCATTGCAGAAATAGAAAAAAAAATCTTCAAATTTATATGGAACCACAAAAGACCCCAAATAGCCAAAGCAATCCTGAGCAAAAAGAACAAAGCTGTCATACTACCTGACATTAAAATTTACTACAAAGCTATAATAACCAAAACAGCATGGTACTGGCATAAAAATAGACACATAGACCAATGGAACAGAATAGAGAACCCAGATATAAATTCCCACATTTACAACAAACTCATCTTCAACAAAGGTGCCAAAAACATACAATGAGGAAAAGACAGTCTTTTTAATAAATAGAAAGAAAACTGGATAACTACATGCAAAAGAATGACCCCTATCTCTCAATATAAGCAAAAATCAAATAAAATGGATTGAAGATCTGAAACTACTAGAAAAAAAACATTGGGGAAACGCTCCAGGGCATAGGTCTGGGCAAAGATTTTTTGTGTAAGACCTAAAAGCACAGGCAGCCAAAGCAAAAATAGGCAATTGGGATTACAGTCAGCTAAAAAGCTTCTGCACAGCATAGGAAAAAATCAAAAAAGTAAAGAGAGAACCCACTAGACATTCTTTAGGAGCAGTAACGCAGATAAGATGTTCTCAGATGAACACTTGCCCAGTAAAGGCATCTTTACTAATGAACTGACAATGCTGGCTTTGAGCCTCTAGAACCAAAGAACCCTGTTTCCAAGCAGTTTATCATGTAAATCTCTTTTTGCTAGTGGAGCCTAAGAAAAGGCATCCAGGAAGGTGGGAGGAGAAGCAAAAGGGAGTGTGCCCTGGAAGCCAAAAGAAGGAAGTGAGCAGCTAAATTAAATGCTCCTGATAAGATAAGGACTGAGAATAGACCATTTAATTTGGCAATGGGGAAACCATTAGTGACTTTGATACAAACTGTTTCAGTAGAGGAGTGAGTAAAAATGTGACTGAACTAGATTAAAGAGAGAAGAGGGAAAGTAGAGATGAACAGTACACATGACTTTTTCGAGGAGTTTTTTCCATGAATAGGAGCAGAGGAAAAGGGTGATACAGGACAAGCACCAGGGAGGGTTGTATTTTTCAAAAGGGCAGGTGCTACGGCTTGTTTGAAAGCTGATGGAGATGATCCAGGAAAGACAGAGAGGGCCCTGGGTGTGGTGGCTCATGCCTGTAATCCCAGTACTTTGGGAGGCCGAGGCAGCAGGATCGCTTGAGGCTAGGAGTTTGAGACCTGCCTGGGCAATATAGTGAGACCCTCTCTCTATAAAAATAGAAAAAAATTAGCCAGGTATGGTGCATGGTGGCGCATGCGTATAGTCCCAGCTACTTGGGAGGCTGAGGTAGGAGGATGGCTTGAGCCCAGGAGTTGGAGGTTGTAGTGAGCTATGATCATACCATTACACTCTAGCCTGGCAAGCCTGGGCAATAGAGCAAGACCCTGCCTCTAAAAATAAATAAATAAATAAATAAATAAATAAATAAGAAAGAAAGAAAGAAAGAAGGTGATGAGGTGATGATGCAGAAGAAAGAGAGGAAAAATTGTTGGAGCAATGTTCTGCCCAGGCAGGAGGATAAGATCTAGTACACACGTGGAGAGTTGACCTTAGAGCAATGGTGGTTCATCTGTAGCAATAGAAGGGAAGATCAAGTATGTGGGTCCAGATGTCAGTGCTTTAGTAGCTGGGGGAGGTTGTGGTCTTTCTCAGAGCTTCTGTTTTCTCAGTAGAGTAGGAAGTAGCTCATCAATGGAGAGTGGGGAGGGGAAGATATTGGAGACCAGAAATGAAAGAAAAAGTAATGAACTAATTTCCCGGCTTAGTGGGAAAGTGACTTGGCTAGTGAAATGTGTAAGACTACTGGGTGGCTCTCTGCACCCAGTTGAGGTTAGTGGTCATGCATGTAAAGTAATAACATTCAGCAAGGTTATGTTTGTTCCCAGCCACAGTGAGCTCTCTTGAGCTCATGATTGGTGAGGAAATGGATTTTAAAATATAAACTGCTTATTGAGTCCTACAGAAATTACTGAAACCTAACATCACAGCCTTAAAAATAGCATTTGGAGGCCGGGCGCGGTGGCTCACGCCTGTAATCCTAGCACTCTGGGAGGCCGAGGCGGGTGGATCGCTCAACGTCAGGAGTTCGAGACCAGCCTGAGCAAGAGTGAGACCCCGTCTCTACTAAAAATAGAAAGAAATTATCTAGCCAACTAAACTATATATATACAAAAAAATTAGCCAGGCATGGTGACGCATGCCTGTAGTCCCAGCTACTCGGGAGGCTGAGGCAGTAGGATCGCTTAAGCCCAGGAGTTTGAGGTTGCTGTGAGCTAGGCTGGCGCCACGGCACTCACTCTAGCCCGGGCAACAAGGCGAGACTCTGTCTCAAAAAAAAAAAAAAAAATAGCATTTGGAATCATATCTAAGAACTCTTTCCGGTTATTAGAAATATGCATGGAGAAGATGTGGCAAAAGTAACCAGGCCTTATAAATTGGCAGAGTAGACCACTGACTTTAAGGGGTCTAAAATGATATCTAAACGAGAAACACTTGCCCTGTTGGTCTTCCATGGTGCCAGAAAATTCCAACATTGGTGTTATTCTAAAAAGTTTATGAGTTTGTCACACACAGAGATGGTGTCTATTTTTTAAAAATCTCCAAAGTTTAAACATGGTGCCAGGAAGATGTGAAATGCTAAATAAATATTTGCTAAGTTGACTTGAATGGAACAGAATGCAGGGCCATCATGCAATCATTTTTATTCAACAAGTATTTATGGACTAGAAGGCACTGTGCCAGAAATTATTAGTACCTGAGTTTTCAAGATAAAGAAAAAATGATATTTACATGAAGCTGCTAAGCATAATAAGGCAACAGTAGGCAGATGCTTATTAGCAGAGATTAATCTTTTTTTTTTCTATCACCACCTATTGATACACAGCAAAATACAGGAGTTCGAAGAGAGTATGTGAATAATGCAGTTCTGTCTGGTGGGGCCACCACAAAGGAGCTAGGGAGAAAGAAATCTCTTGAAGCAAGATAGATACAATTCTTTCACTTTACGACTTCAGCCCACCACCAGGAGGCCCCTGATGGCCCTACTATACCATTAGAGGGAACAGTGCCTTCTGCCACTGGGGAAATGAGTGGGTGGGCTGAGCAAAAGGCTTCTCTCTGTGTGTGATTTTACTGGAAAACAGAGTTGGAAGTGAAACTTTGCAAATGCTAATCTCGACCTATCTGCCAAAATGAAAAATACCTAACAATCCAAGATTTAGAAGAGCTTCTTTAAACTTGATACTACTTCAACCACAACATTCATTATAAGTCAACTTTTTCCTTAAGGGAAAGATCTTTTTGGTAGTTAGAGAAATTTACTTTCTCTTTTCTATATTTTTTCTACTTATTAGTTTGTTTTTAATTAATTATAAGATGAATAGATATTTGTTTCCTTTTCTGATTTGTCTGTGTTTATAGGAGAAAGTGCTTTGAATGTGCTGGAGGAGAACATTCATTTTTATGGTAATCTTTTGCATCATTTATGTCCTCTTTAAAATATGATGAAATCTCATTAATCTGGCCTCCTTCAATTTGGAACTTGGTTAGGTTTGTTACAGTTTGGCCACAGTTTACTGTTAGATTTTAGGAAAGACAATGGGAAAATAATTTTTAAAATATATATGACCTTGTATTATTATTTAACTAGATTGTGAAAGGGGAGCACAGGAAATGTCTATTTCTAGTTATCAACTAAAATAATTACTCAATAAATATTTATTGAGCACTTACTATGTGTTAGGCCCCATTCTAGGCACAATTAATTCAGCAATGAACAAAACAAAAATTCTTGCCCACACTGAGCTTACTTTCTAGTTTGAATGAATGAGTGACTATTA
This sequence comes from Varecia variegata, assembly GCA_028533085.1. NCBI lineage: Eukaryota > Metazoa > Chordata > Mammalia > Primates > Lemuridae > Varecia > Varecia variegata. Next base: position 61,808,443 of record CM052444.1, read on the forward strand.
ATGGCATATACACAACAGCTAGAAAATTAGTCTTTCTTATTACACTACATTCAACATCTCTTTCTAGATTTGTCCAAAATTACCATATTACTTATAAATAATGTAAATAAAATTATTTATAATATACTATAAATTATCATTTTTATGGCTTTACATTAATCTTTCCCTCTCCTCAATCAGTCAGGTTTGATGTAAGAACAAATCAAACTAGCCTAGAGAATTAGCCTTGAGCCATGATATTCTAATACCCCTTGCTATAGTCTGAATGCTGATGTCCCCCACAAAACTCACATGTTGAAACCTAAACCCCAAGGCAATAGGTGGAGCCCTTAGAAGGTGATTCAGTCAAGAGGACGCCACCCTCATGAATAAGTTTAATGCCTGTATAAAAGAGGTTGAAGGGAACTGTCTTGCCCCTTCTGCCACATGAGGATAGAAGTCACCATCTATGAGGAATGGGACTGAACTCCTGCCCGGGCAACAGAGTGAGACCAGACCCTTTCTTCAAAAAATAAAAATGGGAAAAATAATCATATGTATCTGTCTTTGTTCGAACTGCTATAACAAAATACCTTGGCTAGGTGATTTACAAACAACAGAAATTTATTGGCCACAGTGCTGGAGGCTAGGAAGTCCAAGATCAAGGCACTAGCAGATTTGGTGTCTGGTGAAGGCTCAGGCTCTTCTTCACAGATGGCATCTTCTTGTGTACTCACATGGCAGAGGGGTAAGCAAGCTCCCTCAAATCTCTTTTATAAGGGCATTAATTCAACTCATGAGAACTCCATCCCCATGACCTAACCACCCCAACGCCCCACTTCTTAATGCATCAGGGGTTAGGTTTCAACATATGAATTTTAGGGGGACACAAGCATTCAGACGATGGCAGTTCTCACGAGGTCATATAGAGGATTCAAGGAGGTAGCAGTTATCAGACTGTTAGCTCAGTGGTTGGCAAACAGTAAGGGTTCAATAAGTGCTTTAAAAAAACTAAAGTAGTTTGTGAAATTTTAAAGAATTTCTAACAGAAAAAAGTGTACTTCAAATACACTACAGAAGGAATCACTTTTTAAAAAACTACACACAACAAGAAACATGAATAGGGTGACCAACTAGTCTCAGTTTGCCCACTACTTTCCAGGTTTTAAAACTGAAAAGTCCTGTATCCCAGGAATCCCTTAGTGTCAGGCAAACCAGGAAAGTTGATTACTCTACATAGACACTAAAGTTAAGATTTGAGTGTCATTATTAACAATTGATAGCTTCCATGAATTTAGTGCTAACTATGGACCTGACACAGTGATATACACTTTAAAAGTCAAATTCCAGTTAGTGAATTAGAACAAGGCTGTGCATTAGGGTGTATTTCCATTTTAAAGTTACAGAAACAGCAATGTGGAGAGATTGAGGAACTTATCTAAACCCTGGAAGGGAATAGAGCTGGGATTTAAGCAACGGTTTAAAACTGTGCTGTGCTATACCACATTAGCCCCCTGCTACCAGTTACCCACCAATGAATAAAAAGGACAGAAAGATCATAGAACACATTGTCCCATAGAGTGAAAATATTAATGGCCCAAAAAGGCCATTGGTATTTCACTGATCAAAATTAGGAAGCTGGGGATGATCAGGGTCCATGTGTAATGTTCAAGGCTGATTTCTTGGATCTGTGCTGGAGGAAGAACTCTGGCCGAACTGGAGTGGAACTACTTATGTGAAACCACTAAGAAAGGAACCTACCTCTTCACATGCACCACATACTTTGTGTCTATGTAGGTGAGCTTCCCAGTATTCCAGGTGCAAGTCATGTTGCCTGAATATTCATAGATGATACAGGTGACTTCATCAGGAACGTCTGGTGGATCTGCAACAAAACATAGCGCTTAGGAGCTGCCATGAGAAACATGAAGTTCTTCATAAAGTAGTTAGTTGATAAGCTGTCAATTTTATTTGGGAAATCAGGCCAATCAGCATTCAGCACCTCATTCTCTCTCTACTACCTCACCTTGCAAGCCACTTTGCTATCAATCACTGCTCTGCTCCTTCATATACTTCACTATATTCGCCACTTCTTTGGGTATATTGACATAGTCAAGTTCCTCCCATTCAAAAAAAAAAAAACAAAAAACCTCAGCACAAATTCTGTCTCTCCTCGGCTATCTTTCCCTTTTTCTTAATAGCTAACATTTTAAAAGAGGCCATTATTCTTCGTCTCCTATTTCCTCTTGAACCCCAATCAGGATTCGGCCTCCACAACTCCACCAAAACCATGTTGCTAACGTCATTAAGGACTTTGCATTCAACAAGCCCCGTGATCTCTTGTCAGTTGTCATTGAGCTTGACTGTTGCAGGATTTGATATTGTGCTCACTCCCTCCTTGAAACCTCTCTGTTTTGGGGTCTTGTGAAAGGGTTCTTCACAGTTTTCTTCTACTACTCTGGCAGACTATCTTCTCCTCTGGCATGGATTCCACTGCTCATTTTAAAAGTTTGGAGTTTGTACATCAATGGAATATTATTCAGCCTTAAAAAGGAAGGAAATTTTGACATACACTACAACGTGCATGAAACTTAAAGACATCATACTAAGTGAAGTAAGACATACACAAAAGGACAGGTACTGTAGGATTCCACTTGAACAGTGTATCTAGAATAGTCGGACTCATAGAAACAGAAAGTGGAACGGGAGTTTCCAGGGGCTGGGAGGAGGGCGGATGGGCGTTATTGTTTAATGGGTATGGAGTTTCAGTTGGCAATGGGAGGATTCTGGAGCTGCATGGTGGTGATGTGAAAGTACTTAATGCCACTGAACTGCACACTCAAGCGTGGTAAAAATGGTACATTTTATGTTATGTATATTTTACCAAAACAACAACAACAAGATTTTTTTAAGAGTTTGGTATTAGCAGAATTCTATTTCAAGGCTCTCTCCCACTGCCCCACCCCACCCCACCCCAGCTCTTTCTCTGGGTGGCCATATTATGGAGAACATTCTTACTTTTCTTCTGCCAGCATCTTTCCACTTTGAGAACTGACATCCTCCCAGTCCCTCCCCCCAACCTGATCTGCACCCTACCCCTGCCACAAGGGCTGTGAACTACTGGGCTCTCCACAGAGGTGTGCCCTTGACCTAGGCTGACTAATCAGAGAATTTCCCTTTGGCAATGAGCACATGACTCACGATGAACCAATGAGAATTCTCCAAGGGACCCTTTCTGGAGCCATTGCAAAGGAGGTGCATTCTTCCCCCTGAAACTGCTGTCTCTGAGTAGCATGTGAACTGTGAATTGTTGGTGACCATCTTGCTGTCATAATGAAACTATTTTTTAAGAATGAAGCCAGCACAGGGGAAAACAAAACCCAAGAGACGGGAAAAGATGAAAGAGTTCTGATGACACCGAGCCCTTGGGGCCTCTGAAGCCTATGAAACCCCATCAACCAGAGCATGGCAGTTGAAATTTTCACTTCTATCATCCAGTAATGAATAACCAAGATCAAGATTTTAGAAAAGAAGTGTGGAAATATTGAGTGTTTATCATATATTCACTTTTCAGATGTTGCTCTCTCAGTTTATACCTATATGTGAAATACCACCTGAGATTTTTTTTTTTAATTTTTATTTTTTGCATGTCAGATAGGTAATGTGCTGATGTCATAAAAAGATTTGAGGGAGGAACATATCACACATGTGTGTGAACACACAGTCATCACTCTTGTGAACTCCAAAAGGATCTGTCTGGGATACTTGACTGCTCAGAGAATGAAAAGGCAAATGGAAAAATATGGGCTTATAGAGAATAAAAATACAGACATTTATTATGCACCTGAAGCTACACCCAAAGATTTATCTTAAATACAAATATGTTCTTTAACTTGACCTGCAAATCATCTACCAAGAATATTGCTTGTAAAATAGTAAACAGTATATTAAACAAATAACAATTTAAAATTTTTTATCATTTTGTCATTGCAAATCAAAATAATAATAGATATTTAAGCCTATCTAATTAGCAAGGATTTGGAAAAATGGTAATATGCAATTTGGGAATGGACTCCTGGAAATCCTCTAACATACTTCTGGTGGAAGTACAAATTAGTACAACCTTTATGGAGAGCACTTTACATATCACAGTCTTTAAAAGAAGTAATATCTGGCAACCCAGCAATTTTACATCTACAAATGTACCCTTAATGAAATGTTCATAGATAAATATAAAAATATTTGGCTAAAAGGATACACCCTTAAAATACTGCTCCTAATAATGAAAAAAATTGTAAGCAACCTCAATACCCCAAAATAAGATTAAATAAACTATAATACACTTCTAAAATATATCCAAAAGCAATGTTATAGGAGATAATTGAAGCACCTGACTTTTGGAAGGCATTAAAGGTCTATTGAATTAATTTAATTAATTAGGTAACGATCATATAATAAAGTGAAAAAAGCAAAATAGTTTGGTGTAGTGGTTTCATGAGAGAGAGATTGACAGAGAATGAAACTTGAAAATCATATTCCAAATTATTAAAGAGGGATTATGTTAGTGGTAAAATTATGGGATTATGGGGATGATGGGCATTTCTTTTTTAGCTGGTCTAAATTTTGAAAATTTTCTATATTGAAGGCAATTTGATTTCATAATTAAAAAATTATTTTCGAACAGTGAGAACACACTAAAGTACTTTAAAACATCTTGGTAACTTGCAACAGTGAGCTACTATGGGGAGAAACTTGGCTCCAAATAGTGTAAAAGAAATCTTTGTTTTAATTGACCCTTAAAGAAGGTAGGTGAAACATAAATTTAAATCACTTTGGAGATTGAGTTGGGGGTTCTCATTGGTTACAATGAGATAGATCTCAATGAGTTAGAGTTCATTGCCAGGTTATTCAATATCTAGGAATAAAATCCTGCAATAGAACTAAATACTAGAGAATACCCTGAAATATACAAGGAGGAGGCTTAAATTTTTATTCTTTCCTACCATTCCCATTCTCCACCCCCATTATTGGGACACTCATTAATCACAAGCCAGGAGTCTTGTTAATTCAGAGTCTAGCCAAGGGTCATTTTCTAGTGAGAGCTTCTTCAGGGAGTCCGTGATTCCCTCTTCTTTGCATTTCTAGCATTTAACACATTTTTGGTGCATAGTAACTACCCAGTGAAGGTTATTCCATTGGCTTGGAATTGATTGGCTTGATTGATAAGATGATTATGAGAAGGAACAAAATGAAGAGAGGCACAAAGCTTCCTGCAAAGATCTCTGCAATTTTTCACCCAAGCAGGGCACAGGCCAACCTAATTGTGTGGTAATGACACTTAATAGCAATGTTAAAGACAATATTCAGGGTCTGTTATTGAATAACAAATCTGCTTTCACCACTATAAGTAGAAGTCAAAGAAGGTTAAAGTCCAAGATGCTTAAAATTTTAAACAAATGATTAAGTTGAAACATGACTGTGTACAGTTTAATATCTTAATAACGATATCTTGTAATGTTTTATCCCATGATTGCTGTGGCCCTGTTAGAACAAATTTTTCATAATATGTGTGCATTTAATCACAGATTAGAATCTAAGAAGTGTCTAGGATTGTGGCTAAAATGGAAATTGTGATAATACACTTTATATTTCAGAAATTACACATTAAAGCACAGAACCTTTTAAGTATATTTGGATATCTTTTCAGGGAAAGCAATGATTCATTTATCTTCAGTCTTTTATGATTTGTCTCCAATCTGAAAAAATACATATAATCATTTTGTTCGAAACAGTGATGATAAGTTGACATAGTAAAGCTCACCGTACACATATCCTGTGATCAAAGTGGTCCAGTGAAAGCAATGTGATTTCTAGAATGCCACAATAACCTCAAAAACCTTTTTTTGACCTACTTAAGTAGGAAGTTTTGTTTGCTAAGAATGCAGAGCCAAGAAGACATTCATCTTGAATTCAGGGGTTTGAGTAAACTCTTACCTGGCAGTTACATTTTCGTACTCATAACCAGAGGGCTATGTAAGCAGTTACAACTCACAAGTTAAATAAATGGAAAGACTGATCTTTCTAAGCAGCCATGAGCAGAGAATGTAAGTGTTTTTATATCAGGTTGTCCTAGAAGGGGAGCCAAGTCCACTCTCTTACTTTAAACTTTGCCTGGTGTTGGGTTTGGGGTCAGAGGCCCCTCTGCCAACACTGGGAGGGCGCTTGGCAGTAATCAGTTATACATACTGCAACACAGGGAAGGAGGTATTAAATTAAATTTGTGGGAGGCCGTAGTTTTGGACTGAGCTCCTGTAGTAGGCCCCAACAGACCAAGCCAAAATGAAGTCACTCCTGGTAAGTGATATAATTGAACTGAAATGTTAGGGAAGCAGGTAAAACCCCAAACAGACAAGTGTTTTCTGCAAAGAGAAGTGAAAGGGGCGGCCTTGCCAAAATCACGGGAAAATACCTAATCCTACAGTTTCCCCGATGACAGTTAAAGATCCATCCTATGAGTTCTCTCACTAACAGTCACCCTGCAGGAGTTGCGTTTTGCACAACTTCTGAAAAGAGCTGAATGAATGGAAAAGAAATGCAATTCTCTCTCTCTTTCAAAGTTGTTTTTTGAGACTCTGATTTTTACAGCCTAAAGAGTCCTGAGCAAACAGCAGGGTGTGAGCTCCAAGCCTCAGTCATACCCTGAGGACAGAGTTGCCTCTCCTGTGATAATCCCTTCTCCAAGGAAAGGCAGGAAACCAAGTCTTGGACTTCGACATCCTGCTGCCGCTTTTGTTATCAACGGACAACAATCACTATTTTCTTCTTTCTCTTCATATCCCTTAAAATCAGCAAGCTGCTTGGCCTCAATGCTGGCACCCCCTTCTCTTCCTTAGGGATGCCGTCTCCCTGCTCTTCCACCCCTTCACTCTCTCATTCTATCCTTCTAAGAAGATAAAACAAACTTTTTTACTTTGATGTATCTTAATTTCTGCATGACAAATCTTTCTCCACCTGCACTGTGAGCACCCACTAGGCTTTCCACCCTAACAAGATTCACAGCAACTAATCAGAAAGAGCCCAGTTAACCTGAGCCGGCATGAAAAGGAAATCCTCCCTGCTTTACTTCCTACATGCAAAATAATCTGAAGTAACCCGAGGTTAACCAATCTTATTATTATTACTGCTATTATTATTATTCTGTTTCTTTGTTCCCACCTTACCAAAACCAACTCTTCTGACATGTCCAGTGGAGCACCTGTCTATTTTACAGAAAGAGATGCTATCCAATTCACGAATCACAAATAAAATCCAATTAGATCTAAAAACTAACTTTGTTGAAATTTTATCATTCAACAGAAGCAATACTTATTTTACTCCCTTTTTTTCCTCTGGCTTACATTAGCAACTGACCTTTTCCCATAACCATGGAAGTTGCTTATTTTCCCTGTGAAGAAACTGTATATTGTCTCTACCGCCACTCACAGCCCCAAAGGATAAGTAGTAAAGTATTTAAGCATCGAGTGTTGGTTATGTTTCCTGAGGATGTGGACAAGCTACGGAGATTAAGTACATCAGATAAGATGTCTGCCTGGGGTTTAACTTTCACAATTTAGGGCAAGTTTAGCATGTTTAAGGCATTAGTTTAAGGCAACTTTATACCTTGACACCAAAACTTACCTAATTTCCTTGCTCAGCTCACCTCTACCATTTCCTATAGTTCTTCTCTCTTTTACAAAATATTCAAGATCAGCTGCCCAGAGTTAAGTAGGGCAATGGCCTCATTGTTAGAGCAAGGAAACTTCTAGTTTTTCAGGCAGCCACATAGGGTAAGGTGGTAGTGCTGACATTGGCCTGGCTCCAGCTAAGGTCTGGAGGTGAGGAAGAGGCAAGAACTCAGATTTGATTCTCAAAAGTGTGGAGGAAGGGGAGCATGCAAAGACCCAAATCCCTTTAATTTTCACTGAAAATGGGCCTAGGTGCCATAGACAATGAGTCTGTAGGTTAAAACAGTGCTGAACTTATTGGTGGCCCCTGCATAACAGTAGAACCAAGAATTAAGTATATCATTATACAAGTCAGCCCATCTTACTGTAGTAATTTAAACACCTTCAGAATACTTTGAATAGAAATGGAATTTAGCATATATTTTTAGGATTAATGTAACTATTTTCCTTATTAATTATAGTAACAAACATAGTGACTCACAATTGGAATTGTGGGATTAGGAGGAACAGGGGAATGTATCAGAATCTCCCCATGTTTTATCAAAAGGATCCATTTCTAAGGATTTAGGCATTGATGTTGTACTTTAAACTTTATCATATGCTTTCAAATAAGTTATTGAAATTCAGGGCTTAATGCAGCCTGTATAATTAGCATCATCTTACAGGCAAGGCATTGAGGCTTAGATTGGGTCAGGCAACTTGCCCAAAGGTCATAAAGCTAGAAGCACAGTGGGAACACAAAGCTAGTTTTGCGACTCTCCCTAAATCTTGGCCTTAAAATTTCTCAATGGGATCATCGTCAAGGCTGATGATGTTAGTTTGGAAAACAAACAAATAAAAGATGTAAATGAAAAAATGATGAAAAGAGCAACATTTAAAATCTGAGGATGCTGGCCCTCCATACTCAGTGTTTGGCCAAGTCAGTAGAGAAAATTTGTTTTTTTAAATGCATTGGCAATATATTAAAATTTGGAGAGTTCACATTAACAATTCATTTTTCTGTCTTCCTTTGAAGAGGCAAAAGATCTAGGAATACTGGGCCCCCAGGGATGCTGGATTTGGGACTAGGAGATCATCTCTAAGCTTTCTTCTCTGCACACGCACCACCGGCCTCCTAAATTCATAAAGTTCACCAACCTGGCCCTGGAGACGCTTGAGTTTGCATCCTCCTTATCAAACCAACCCAAGAAGTGAACGATATTGATTTGCCTCTATTTTTAGACAAGACTGGTAATTACCAGTTACTTGTTAGACTAGCTTTATTTGCATTTTGATTGTGCCCCAACACTTACATCCAGAAGAAATGTCTTTTCCACATATCAGTGTCTCCTGAAAACGTCCAGGACAGTCAGCGGTACAGTATATAGAGGCCTGCGGTTCCAGAAAGTTTTTATACCAGAGTTGAGCTGTTGTTTGATTAATCTTGATGATTTCAAATGTTTCCTTGATGCCATTTTTATAAAAATAAATTTTCCTTGGTTGGCAGTTCTTAATTGTTGCTTGGCAATATATAGAGATATTCATACCCATCTTAAAAATTGTTGCTGGTTCTACCCAGATGTGGCCAGAGCAGTTTATATTTGTAATTCCTGGAAATAAGTAGATAAAAATAATAAATTCTATGTAAAACATTAAAACAAGAGATTCAGAAAAATTTTCTATTGCATTTTAAATGTATTCTTTTCTATTTTTAAAAATATGGAATGCTTCACAAATTTGCGTGCCATCCTTGAGCAGGGGCCATGCTAATTTCTCCATATCATTCCAATTTTAGTGTATGTGCTGCTGAAGCGAGCACTATTCTTTTCTATTAATTAAATGATTTCCATTGTAAAAAAGTTTAAGGACTAAGTATATGTTTTCATTGATTAGTTTATTATAGTGTTTATATCATGCTTCTAGTGATGTTCAACAGCATGACACAAGACTAGAGTCAGCCTTGAAGCTTCTCTAATTGTCTAAAGAACAAATATAATTAGCTCTCCTACTTCAAAGTGGAGAACTGAGGAATTATGAAGCTACAGCATTTTTCAAAGGTAAGATTAAAAATAACACTGGGCACTGCAAAATCTGAACCCCCTTCTCTAGCTACTCAACCAATTGTTTGTTCTTTTTTAGATAAAGTCTACTTTTATCAGCAAATTATGAATATAATGAATAAAACCATACTCTTGTCAATGACAAAAATCTAGTGCTTGATAACCACATAAAATTCATCATTAATGTACTAATATGGGAAATGTTTAGAAGATATTGTTTAAAAAAAGCAAGTTGCAAAACATTTAATGCAGGCTCAGTGTTAGAAAGAAGTAAATAGATGAATGAATAAAGAAATACACTAAGATACTAACAATGATAATCTCTGCATTAAAGTAATTTTTCATTTTTCAATTGTATATTTCTATGTTTTAAAAATTGTATAATGAATATATTTTACAATCAAAAAACAGTAATTTAAAATCATTTTTATAAACTCAAAGGACAATACCATGTAATACTAATGAAATGAAATTCACATCAAGGAAAACATATTAAAGGTTCTGTCAAATTTATTATAGGTTTTTTCTGAGAACACCTTGTCTTAAAATATCTTTAAAGCTTATCAAAATAGTGATAATTAAAGATCAGTATTTGATTTTAAGAAGCCCTTATCTCTGGAACACAAAGTTTAAAGAACTAATTGGCTGTATAATGTAAATGTAATCAAATATTACCATTCCTGTAATGAACATTTGCATATAAATTATAAATATTAAACGTTGAAGTAACAATAAAAATAATTCCATCATCATTAATAGGAGATTGAAGCCAAAGATAGGAAAAGGAAGTTTTAAGAAAGTATCTGGCTACTTTAAATAAATTCAACAATTCAAGTTTAGACAAATTGCATCTCCAGCACCTTAAAGAAATATGTGAATACTGCAGTATCATGAAACCATTGTGATTAGTCTTTGAGAATACACAGAAAATGTCAGCTGGGTGAGGTGGCTCACCCCTGTAATCCTAACACTCTGGGAGGTCAAGGCGGGAGGATCTCTTGAGGTCAGGAGTTGGAGACCAGCCTGAGCAAGAGTGAGACCCTGTCTCTACTAAAAATAGAAAAAAAAAATGAGTTGGGCATGGTAGCTGCACCTGTGGTCCCAGCTACATGAGAGACTGAGGCAGGAGGATCTCTTGAGCCCCGGAGTTTGAGGTTGCAGTGAGCTATGATGATGCCACTGCACGCTAGCCCGGGCAACAGAGCAAGACTCTATCTCAAACGAACAAACAAAAAAATGTCAACAATGCCAGAAGACTTCAGGTTTGGACAAATGTTCTCCTGGTTTTCAAAAATGGAAGGAAGAACCACAGAAATTCTGGACTACTGAGCTTCAGAACATTCAAGAGTGAATTGGTAGGTAAATGGTTTTTCAGTACATAGGACAAAAAAATCAGTGATCAATAGGAGTCAACATGGATTATATAAGAATAGGTCATACGAAAATGTTAATTTCCCTTTTTAATAGGGCTATAGGTTGGTTAGTACAATGCTAAACATAGTCTATTTTTTATTTTTGCAAAGCTATTGAAAAGGAGTAACAACATTCTAGTAGAAAACTTGGAAAAATGTAGTCTAGGTGATACTAAAAATATTTATTGCAGATTGAACAATAATATGTAAAATAATTTCTAATGGATAGCTGGAAGGTCTCTAATACTGTGTCACAAGGGCTTGTCTTATCTCCATATACTTATCGCCTGAATGTATAAACAGAAGTCCTACTTATCATTTTGCATATTTCAAGAAGCTGGGAAAGACAGCTGGTGTCGTATTTCCCCTAACCCTTCTTGGATAGCTGTTGACCTGAGTCATGAAGTGTCTAATATCATCTAGCTGAAGGAGTCCTGGTTCTAACAATGGGACTACATCTATATCTCCAGTATAATTGTGTCCCAACCTATAGATGATGATTTTGCTTTTCTCAGTATTCTGAGTAACCTGGTCTGCAACACTTCATTCCAGAATCCTGCCTTGGTGCTGTTTGCCTCCCAGTAATGGAAGCCCTGGCACCTGCCCAGGACACTGTTGTCTCCACCAGAAACTCCCAAATTCCAATTGCTACCCTGCCTGAACTTCTGATGATCCCCTTCCTGGATTCCTCCAAGCTGCCTACGCCTGTCTCCCAGGACTCTGTGCTACTGCATAGGGCCAGATGTTTGTGTGAATTATAAGATAGGAATAATAATGGCACATGATTTTTTTTTCTTTTCCTTTTTTTTTAGGTTACTGATCAGCTAAATGGCACATGATAGTACTGCACAAAGTTGTGAGGAATAAAAAGCTAGCCCAGAGCCTGGCACATAGCAACCATCAATAAATGGTTGGTGAAATTAAATTAAATTCAAATGTTAGGTGGATTGTCATATAACAGTTATAATTGTTTAAAGATAGAACACAGCAACTCAAAGTAATAAGCTCCTTTGTGGAAGCAGTTATATATTTGTTAAAGAGCTGTCCATCGGGGATATTTGAGAAAGGAAACCTGTATTTGGAGAGAGGTGGGACCATTTTTATTTCATTCCATATAATTATTAGGCATATATAATTTTTCCCAATATAATAATTCTTGTATTCTTCAAAGGTCCTAGCATAATGCCTTGAAAATAATAATCACTCAATATTCTATTAGTTGAATAAAAGATAGAGATAGATTTGCAAAATACCATACCTCCATGACACCAATTGAAGAGTATGTAAAGAGCTATTACCGCATCCCATTGAATAATGACCTGATTCATGCCTGGAAGCAGGAAAATGCCTTTGCTTCCCTCTGGAAAAAAATATGAAGAATATTTAAATTGTAACATTTTGATAAAATAATAAAAAAACATTATCTTTTTTTCCCTAACAGTTATTGTCTTTGATGGGAACCTTTGATTAGGAAGGAAGGAAACAGGGCAAAGAAATGTCACTGTTATATTGAGAAGGTACCATAAGAGGTGGAAGAATACAGCAAATGAATGGAATGTTATACCCTTCAAAAATCACTATGAATTATTAGGACATTTGACCCTATTAAAACACAATTCCTCCTAGTCACTTTCATCAGAAACCTCCTCTTTCTGAACTAACTTCTGATGATGAATTCTTCTCCTGACCAGGGTTATATACCTATCACTCTCTAGGAATACCAGTCTTTGATGAGCAAGACTTGGGAAAACCCAAAAATTTCAGAACTCCCAGAGAAAACAGATTCAGAATGAAGAAAAGTGAAGTAAGACCAACACATGTGTGCTATTACCAGTTAAACTTACAGAAAGCTCTTTCATCTGTAGAGAACGCAAAAGAAACACATTATAGAAATTCCAAACAATACTGTCATTAGTTTACAACTAGAGTTACATCATTCAATGAATCAATTAATTACATTATTGAGTAATTCAGTTAATATTCAACATTAATCAGTTATTTTTATCTGTTTAATAAAACCTGAGCTTTCCATAAAAAACAACAACAACAAAACAACAACTCATGGCTTATCAAATAGCATAAAATATCTGATAACATTTTAAAAAACTGGGGTCCCCGTGGCTCAGGAATATAGGGATCCCTTTCATAATTTGTTAGCAATAGTAGGTCTTCTCTTTATCAGAGGCAACACAAGCCCTAAAATGTTCCTAGTTTGAAGTTAATTACTCGCCTAACAGAATATATGCAATAATTATTTAAAGTAATGTGATGCCAAATAGTAATATAGATTCATATTGCATCAGTAACCACTGTAGGAAATATCATGAGAACTTGCAAGAGAGAACAACTTGGCCCATGTATTTCTAAAAGGAAATGTAGCTGTCTTTACGTACGTGGACTATCTTTGTCTCTTTACCTTTCTTCCTGGTTGAAGCACATAATTCCACCTAGAGCTGGGCTGGCACGCGTGCGGGCCGTGTCATGTCTTCTTTCCCCACTGCCTGCATGGCAGGGATCACTTCACATTTTCAGCTCTGAGGCAAGTGGAAACGTCAGCAGAGCCCTGACCTACATTTCAGATTCTTGAAGAGAAACTCAGACTGTCCAATTCGAAATGACTGGCTCTTATGTCACTATTTGGGAAAACCCAGATTACTGAAAGTGAACTGCTTTGTCAGTACTTCTTTTTCTCAGCTTAATTTAAAATTATTTGTCTCATCCAAGAAGTAGAACACCTATACATTTTTTTCATCAAAATTTTTGACACCAAAAATATGATGCTTAGTTTAATTTACAACCAACATTGATATTCATCATATATCTTTAAAATTTTTTTCCAGCTTTATTGAGGTACAATTGACAAATAAAATTATATGATTTGATGGTGTACAATGTGATGAGATTTGATACTCGTATATTTTGTGAAATGATTACCACAATCAAGTTAGTTAACACATCTCTCACCTCACTTAGTTACCCTTTTTTTTTTTTTTTTTTTTTGAGACAGAGTCTCGCTTTGTTGCCCGGGCTAGAATGAGTGCCGTGGCATCAGCCTAGCTCACAGCAACCTCAAACTCCTGGGCTTGAGCGATCCTACTGCCTCAGCCTCCCGAGTAGCTGGGACTACAGGTATGCGCCACCATGCCCGGCTAATTTTTTCTATATGTATTTTTAGTTGGCCAGATAATTTCTTTCTATTTTTAGTAGAGACGGGGTCTCGCTCTTGCTCAGGCTGGTCTCGAACTCCTGAGCTCAAACAATCCACCCGCCTCGGCCTCCCAAGTGCTAGGATTACAGGCGTGAGCCACCACACCCGGCCAGTTACCCTTTGTTTTGTTTTGTGGTAAGAACATTTAAGCAAATTTCAAGTATATTATAACTGCAAGTTTGTACCCTTTGACCAACATCTCCCTTTTTTCCTCTCTCTCCTATCCCTGGTAACCACTGTTCTATTTTCCGTTTCTATGAGTACAACCATTTTGGATTTCAGATGTAAGTGAGATTATGCAGTATTTGGCTTTCTTCTTCTGATTTATTTCACTTAGCATAATGCCCCCAAGTTTTATC
>CM052444.1:61823663-61872662 GCA_028533085.1 Varecia variegata
AAGGCTGGTCTCGAACTCCTGACCTCGAGTGATCCACCCGCCTCGGCCTCCCAGAGTGCTAGGATTACAGGCGTGAGCCACCGCGCCTGGCCGATTTCTCATCTTGACTATTTTTTTTTAAATCCTAACATAACGTGAATTTGATTGGAAAGGCAAATAGCTATTAGGGAAGCAGTTTTCTGTTGTTACAGAGTTATCTGTACTTTCTTTGTTTAATTGAAAAAATGTAGAAATGTATGTAAAGAATTTAAGACAAGAGTACTGAAAGGATGATTTGTCATAGGCTTTCCCCTTTGTTTCTGTTCTAGCAGCAGGAAAATATAGTTTCTCTAAATCCTCTTCCTCTTACCTGTAACAATTTTGTTTTCTACTGTTAATTACATTGTGTATTTATAGTTCTATGCTTACTGTTGTGCATATACTGGCAATAAAACTGTACATAACATTCAAAAAAATGCTCACGGAAAGATATGAAAAGTTAAGGGAGCAGAAAGGAATATGCAGCAGACTCAAGTCCATACTTTTGCAATCTTCATTGCTGAATGGCAATTCCTGTAGGGCAGAGCTCATCTATTTGGGTCAATGATGGAGGCACAGTTTCTTGCCCGTTCCTCTGCTCAGATCTGACAATTATGACTCTGAACTAGATTTCATGGTACCGGCCTCCCTCTTTCAACTGCCTCTCCTGCTACTTCATCATCCTCTGCCAGGTGCAGGTACCCCCACCATACCCACTTTGCTTCGCCAGTGGTGCCCAGCTCACTGTCTGGGGCTGCCCTGCCTTTCAATACTCACAACGTGAGTAATTAAGAAAAGTATAATACAATGTAAGTTCCGTAGTCTTTATTTAAGAAGGTAACAGAAAGTATTACTCATTTCAGAAAACTTTTTATCAAAAATATTGAACTTATTTTTCTAACTTCATGGCCTTGAAGCTATTAAGCTTTAATTATCTTGAAGATAATTTTACTGCTTCTTCAAATATGCCAAATAAATGAAGTGTCACTGTGTTTTATTAGTTATCTCAACCACTGAATTGAGAACCTTATTATTCATAAAGAATTATGTAGACTCTTTGAAGAGAAGTAAAATGCCATAAATCTTTTGCCCCATCCAGAGGATGGCTCCTACATGAAGCTGCTCAAGTCTTCTCACATCAAGCACCTGATGGCTCATTCAGCTCTGCTGGAGGACAGGGTGCTGCAGACTGAATCACCACCACTTCCTGTGAGGTGTGCACTAAAGGTCAACTTTGCTTTATTTCTAAGAGCTTCTTAGAGACTTAAGAATGCTAAGAAGTAGAGGTCAATTCAAAACCTTCAATGTACAGCTCTAGCTCTCAGAGACTGTGTGCATACCTTTAAAGACGTCAGTTTCCAGATTCTCAACTTCCATATGTGCCCTTTTTAAATTTCCTAAATTTGATTTCTCTGAGAATGAACCTGGGTTCACAGTCGTCATTCTCTAGATTTGTAAAGAGTAGTAAGTATCCTTCCATCTCAAATCTCATGTAGTGCATTACCCTGGGTATAAATAGCTCAGAGTACCAAACAAATGGATAAATGGAAATCCTGGTTTCAGGGAAGGCTCCTTGGATAATTAACAAAGCACTTTAAACACACAAGGCTTCAAGTCTTTCCCTCTCTCTCTCTCTATGTATATATATGTATAAATATTTAGTGTATATATGTATATATTTAGAATATATATATTTTTAGAATATATATAGATAGATAGATATAGAATAGATATAATATATATAATATATATAGATATATAGAATATATAGAATATATTTTTAGAATACTAAAATAATTGTATTTCAGTCCATGTTGGGATATTCTGAATTTTAGTCAATTCAGGGATATTTGGACCCATTTTGGAATAGTCTGAATCTAGGACATCAGAAGCAATATGTGAGACTTATGGCTGTCCTTTAAATGTAAGTGGGATTTTTGATGGGCTATCACATTTTTTCTAGACACACTGGATAAAATTTACATGTAAAATTTTACATGATTTCTTTCAGATTTACTTTATTAAGTAAAGTGTAAAAGACTATTGTATCAAATCATATTATGGCATATCTGCTCCTCTTACAGCCTAGTCTCATTTATTTTTCATCTTTGAAATGTTCAATCATTTCTATTGTATTTGAAAGAAAGTAAATTTATTTAAAATTATGTTTAATATTTTAGATGTTAAGCTACAAATATGCAAGGGAGTAAGTAGTTTTAAAAGCTTTTTAAAAGAATACTCAAGAAAGACATTTGGAAAACCACTGCACTAAAGCTCAACTATGCAAACCAAACAAAAACTGTATAGAAAAAAATACACCAAAATATCAACAGTGGTTTTCTTTGGATTATGGAATTATTATTTTTTCTTCCTTTTGCTTCTCTATAACTATTTTTAGGATGAGTATATTATATGTGATAATTTTAAAATATGTAAAAAAATACTGAATACATTAAAGACACAGAAAACTTGAAGGAAAGGGAATAAATGGGAGGCTCCTTCCTAGTCAATTCTAGAATATGAGACAGCTGAAGGAAACTATGGATAGGCATACTGATGTACACATTTCATTTATGCAGATTCACCTCTAAGTGGAAGGGGAAAGTTTTTATCCCATTAACCTCTCCTTCCCTCTTCCTCTATTCCCTTCAAAGTAGACCTAGAGCTTTCAGTTACTCAAAGAAAAGAAGGCCATATCAGAAATGCAATAATGATAGCTATTAATAATGACACTTATTATCATTTATATTATTATTGGCTTTGATGAAAAATTTGTATCAATTGTTATAAACAATAGAAGGTAATGGAAGAAATAGGTTTTATTTATTCACCCACTGCTGCCAATCAGTGGGGGAAAATACTTATAAAGTCTTTCATAATGTTCAAAATATTTTTAGAGAATTTTTCAGATAAAGAATAGAACTTAGCATGATCAAGGCACATATCCATCACTTTGTTTTGCACAACCCTCATGTACTTGGCACCCACATATAATGTAAGCTTGCATTGTAAGAGTGATTTTAGGTTGTTTAAGTTAACAAAGATATCAATAAGATAGTCTGATTTGCAAATCCATTCATGCAAACAATTCGGAAGATTGCTAATTTCCTCCAGAAAGATTTACAGTTTCATCTACTCAAATAGAAGAGGGAGGACCCATCTCCGTGGAAGCCAATGATGTTCAGTGCCTTTAACCACCTCTGCTCATCTCACAAAGCTAAGTAAAAATCTGAGTGAGAATTTAAAGGGCTTCGGTTGATGCGATTGACAATTTAAAAGGCATTCTTTAAACACTTCAACCTTCAAGTACATGTTCAGGTTTTTGTTTGGGGGGGTTGTTTGTTTTGGGGGGTTTTTTGGCTGGTACATGCAACAGTGACTAGATTATGCTTTCAGGGCAACCATTTTAATACTTCAGTACTTAATAATCATCAGCTTCTCAAAGTCACATTTCAATTTAATGCTGAAAAGAATGCAGGAATAAGCTTGCAAATTCTGTGTGTAAGAACATACTAGTGAACAGCATCATCCAAGTAATACACTGTTATGAAGAGTTACAGGAGAAGATTCGGTCCCTGGAGGTTGACAGCAATCATGGGCAGGCCTGAGTCCTGCTCCTGGGATCCATGTGGTGGACAGATTCTTGCAGCTCTCAATCTGCTTTTTAGGGGAAAAGAAAAAAGAAAAAGAAAAAAAAGATTCTTGCAGCTTTGCCTGCTGTAGCCTCAGCCTAAAAAATCACATGCAGAAAATCACAGTTGTGATATACTAGCTTTATTTTTCCTAATACACATTGAAATAAGCACATGGCTATTAAATGAAAATGTTTATCTACTTACATCTAAAATTACCCATTTACCACCAGAATTACACACACTGCACTAAGGGAACTGGTTTATCCCTTGTAGCAAACTAGGCTTTTAGTTCTGCTTTCTAAATGACAGGCGCAGGACTCAGGCCTACGAATGATTGTCATAAACTTCCAGAGACTGAGTCTTCTTTTGTAACCATTCCTAAGAATCTGTAACTTGGATGATGCTGCTCATCAGTGGACACCAAAAATATTTTTTTGCTTTACCTTGGCATATTTTCTCTGCCATCTTATCCATGTATATATTTAATAACTAAATAAGAGTATTTTTAAATTATGTAAACTATATTTTACCTTTTTATAAACATGTACTTAGAGGTATAATTCATGTAAAAGGACAATTATTCTTTTTTTATTTTATTGTTTATTTATTTGTTTATTTATTTTTAGAGACAGGGTCTTGCTATGTTGCCCAGGTTGGAGTGCAGTGGGCTATTCATAGGCACGATCATTGTGCATCGCAGTCTCAACATCCTGGCTTCAAGAGGTCCTCCTGCCTCAGTCTCCTGAGTAGCTGGGACTATAGGTGTGTGCCACCATACCTAGCAAGAGAATTATTCTTCATCATTTTGGTATGTCCATATTTGTTCCGACCTTATATACTTACCTACTTTTAGAACATTCATTCATTCAAGAAATATTTATTGAGCGTGTACTATGTTCCAGTAATTATTCTAGCCCTGAGGATAAAGGGGTAAACAAAATAGACAAAAGTTTAGTCCTCATGGAGCTTTCACTCTAGTTTGAGGAGACAGACAGTAAGAAAAATACATAAGTAAAATGTAATGTGATAATCATATGATATAAAATATCTGATGATGATAAGTGTTTGGAGAAAAATTAAGTGGGAACAGCAGACACTGAGTTTGGTATGCTCAGAGAAGGTCACTCTGGAATATGACATTTGAGCAGAGACCTAACAGAAGTGAGGGAGCAGGCAATGGAGTTATTCTAATAAGAGTATTTCAGGCAGATGGACAGTAGGGGGTGGCAAAGGGGAAGAAAATGAGGCTCCGGGATGCGTTTCATCACCAGCAAGGAGGCCAGGTGGCAGGAGCAACTTTAGCAAGAGGAGAACAGTAAGAGATGAGATCAGAAGGCAATGGGGGGTGGTGGGCAATAGTGTAGGGCTCCATATGCCTTTGGCTCTTTTGATAATTATGAGAGGAAGCCATTGGAGAGTTTTAAGCTGAGGAGTGACAATGATTTTATTCTATTTTATTTTATTTTACTTTATTTTTTTGAGACAGAGTCTCACTCTGTTGCCCAGGCGAGTGCCATGGTGTCAGCCTAGCTCACAGCAACCTCAAACTCCTGGGCTCAAGTGATCCTCCTGCCTCAGTCTCCTGAGTAGCTGGGACTACAGGTGTGTGCCCCTATGCCCAGCTAATTTTTCTTTTTCTTTTTGTAGAGATGGGGTTTCGCTCTTGCCCAGACTGGTCTCGAACTCCTGAGCTCAACTGATCCTCCCACCTTGGCCTCCCAGAGTGCTATGATTTTATTCTACAGATTCTGGCCAAAGTAACTAGAAAGATTGGGTAAGGTGGCCATTAATTGAGGTGAATAAAACTTTAAGAGGAACATATTTTGCAGAGGAATGGGGAAAGGAATGAAGAATTCATTTTGGGCCATGTTAAATTTGAAACACCTGTCATCTAGATAGAGCTGTTGACAGGCAGTTGCTCATGTGAATCTGGAATTCAGAGAAGAGACACAAGCTGGATATAGAAATTTGAGTGTCATTTGCATATAGATGGAATTTAAAGCCACAAACATGGATAAGATTACCAAGAAAGTAGATATAGACTACAGATAGAAAAGGAAAGAAATTCTAGGACCAAGCCCAGAAGATTCCTATGTAAAGGTATCAGGAAAAATAAACCAAGGCAATTTTTCTACTGACTCTCCTAAAGAAGGCTACCTGGAAATCCATTTATTTATGATTGGGAAGGTAGTTAAATGTATATATCACAAAACTACAGAATCTTGAGTGTAAAATAAACCTTAACCTAAAGGATGACCAAATTCAACCTGTTAGCTCTTTAGCAATAAATACTTTGACCTTTAAAAAAAAAACTAGCTTATTGAGTCATTCATCCAATTTCAATTTGGGGATTTAATTTCAGTCAAGTGTTGGGCAATGATTGAAAAATGAATCTCCAGTATAAAGTAGGTAGCTCCAAGTAAATATGAGTTTTCTCAGACAAAAGAGGAGGATCTAGTTCTAACTCAGGGGTTTGGGCAGGGGCCCACTTCAATTCCACAAGTATTTATTGAATGTCTATTAACTTGTAAGATACTTGATAGGGCACTTTGATAAATACAAATGTGAGTAAGACACTGTCTTGTTCTTGAGAAAGAGTACAACACAAAAAAGGGGGTAGAGATTAGTAAACTGTGATAAGAGTTATAGAGTAGAGAGACACATCATGGAGGTTCAAGCTAAAGAAAGTGATTCTCCACTGGGGACATGGCACTTAAGATAGCCCTTAAACCATGGGCAGGATGGAATTTGATGGAGAGAGGTATGGTAAGGGCAAAGGCCCTGGGGTGGGAAGGCTCAGGGTTGTGTTTCACCAGTGGGTGTCTGTGCCCCAAACCACTGTTATTGCCATTCATCCTTCTTTCGTTGTTTTCTCCCAAACTGGAGAAGCAGAAGTTATATAAACAATTGTTAGTTTGAAGCCATCGAGAAAATATGTGTAGATTTGCACACTCATATTCATTGCAGCATTATTCACAATAGCCAACAGGTGGACATGACCTAAATGTCCATCCACAGATAAGTATTAATAGATAAAGAAAATGTGGGGGATGTGTGTATACACATATATACACACACATATGTACATATATATAACGGAATATTATCCAGTAGTATAAAAAGGAAGTCCTGTCATATACTACAACATAAGTACTCCTTGAGGACATTATGCTGAGTGAAATAAACCAGTCTCAAAAAGACAAATACTGCTGGAGTCCACTTATTTGAGGCATTTAAAGTAGTCAAACTCTCAGAAACAGAAAGTAGAATGCTGATTGCCAGGGTCATGGGATATGGGGCATCATTCAATTGGTATGATGTTTCAATTTTGCAAGATGAAAAAGTTCTAGAGATATATTGTACAACAATGTGCATATGGTTAATAATACTGTGCTGTATACTTAATGGTTAAGATGAAAACATATAACATTTTATGTTATATAAAATGTGTAGATTTTATACTATATGTTTTCATCTCAGTAAGAAAAAGAAAAAAAAATATGCGTATACATCAATACTCACTCAGTTTAAGAAACCAAACCCAACCAAAATAGCTTAGCCAAAAAAAAAGGAGAATTTATTAGTTCAAGGAACCTAAGAAAGGGTAAGGATGCAGTGGCCTTACAGATAACTGCAACCAGGGACTCTAAAAAGCCCCTAGGTGTCGCCCTCCGCCTCCTGACTTGTCTTCTTTCTCCACAAATCTACTTCTCCCCACGGGGTGGTCAATAAGGCTGGTAACAGCAACTCCCAGGTCTTACACTTTAGACTTTCTGCCACAAGGAAGGGTGTCCAATGCTCTCCCTTCAAGTGCAAAGTATTGAAAAGAGCTCCCACTGGCCCAGTCAGCCTCTGGACTAACTGGTGGCCTGAAGAGGGATCTGACAGTGCAAGAATAACCTGGTAAGTCCTGTGGGAACACTATGATCAGGAGTGGGCTGGGGTGGGAGGTATATCAGTTAGCTGTTACCACTATGATGTTCTATAACAATGTGCCCCAAACACAACTCTCATTTATTTTCATGGATCTGCCAGTTGGCTGGGGCAGCTCTGCTCAGGCAGTGGTGACTAGAGTGGCTATATTTCACACAGTGGTCACTCTCCTCCTGGCTCCAGCAAGCTAGCCAGGGAACATGGGAGGCCCCTGGAGTGTAGGCTCAGAACCGTCCTAACAGTGTCACTCCTGCCCACAAGATGTTGGTCAAAGCAAGTCACGTGGCTGGACACTAAGAGGCAGAGAAGTATTTTCTGCCCACAGTGAAGCTATGGTCAGAGTGGGAGGCAGAGAAGACGGGGGGGGGGGGTGACACCAATCATTTAATCCACCACAGGGGGTGACCATGAGAAACACTTTTCAGAAGAAGATGAGATGTAAGGCAAACAAGACAATAGGCGTCCGCTGTAGTATTATTACACAGATCGGTGATGGAGAACCTTTCCATGTTGGAAGGCCACATTAATTTAGCTGTAATCAAATAAGGCTGCATTCAAGAAACTTCAATTAGATATATTTAAAAATTTACATTATTTTGTAGAAATCTAACTGCTATGGACTTAATTTCAAAAAATGAAAACTATTTGTTAATTTTAAAGTTAACTAACCTTTTAATGACTTAGTTGTGCCTGCTTTTTGTTCGAAAGCATTTGACTATTTGGTTGCAACATAGAGGTCTGCAGTTTCAGTTGATCTTCTAGATGGGTATCAGTCATTTGTGACCTTAAGGATGTCTTGATTTGGGTTAGGTAGGAGAATGTAGATTCGTAGCAATAAGTGGTTGAAAAGCAAGAAAGCATTTTTCAGGCATGTTGCTGATGGCTTGGGTATTCTACTGCATTTTTCCCCATTTCAATTGGATCTTTCTCCCATTCAAGTACTAACCAGGCACAACCCTGCTTAGCTTCCGAGATCAAACAAGATTGGGCACGTTTGGGGTGGTATGGCCATAGACACAATTGGATCTTTCTTATCAACAAACAATGACTTTAAAATGTCATCTATTGAGAGCTCAATCAATTCCATCTATAGTTCTTTAGGTGCCTTGGTGATAGCAACTAATTAGGTGAGGCTGAAACGCTAATTTGAGTGTGATGTCATGATTCTCCAAGTCAGTGAACCTTTCATTGTATTCTCCAATTAATAGGTTGATAGCAGCTGATTAGTGTTTAAATGATTCACATTTATCATCCTGCTCATCAATGATCTTTGCTAACTGGGGAAAATGTTCATCTGAAATTTCCTTTTGAAGAAGTGTTTTGAAAAAAGATAGCTTTTCTTGAAATGCTTGGATTTTTTTTTTTTTTTTTTTTTTTTGCCACATATCCTATATAGACTTAGTTTTACCCTGGGAAGAAATATTCAAGTTGTTTTGATCTGAGATGATATCACACAGAAATGCTACATTCCTTTAGAAATCTTCTTTCAATAATTCACGTTGTTGATTCTGTTCCTCATAAAATTTAACTGTTTGTTCTCACAGGGATAAAATTTTGGCCAATACCTGTCCCTGTGATAGCCAATGCATGTTACAATGATATGGCAAATCCACACTGGATACTTCATGGTTCAACTTTAGCATGTTACAAAACTGACAGTGCCATGTTGCATTTGTACAAATATGGTTAACAATACTTATAACTTGTTGCAAAATGTCACTTAAAATAGTACTTTCAACACAAAGATGTTGCTGATGCAAGATACAATGAAAAGAAATGACAGCATCTGGATCTGTTAACATTTTTTTTTATCTGTGCAATAAACTCTTCATGTTTTCCTGTCAGGAAAGTGCACCGTCTGTAATACACTCACTAAATTTACCAAATTCAGTCCAATTTCATGACATTTATCTTGAAAGTTGTTGAAGATTCCCTGTGTTCTATTTGCAAGAGTGCACAAAATGGGTAACTCTTCGTAGCAAAGAAAACTTTCCATTACGACCTGAATGAAGTATAAAACCTGTCGAGTCAGTAGTATCAGTTGATTCATCCAAAGTAATTGAATAATATTTATTTTCCTTTTGAAGCATTGCATGAAGTGGTTCTGCTAAGTTGAAGGCTAATTCATTCTGCCGATCAATTATGGTTCTCCTTGAAAGAGCCAGCTGTTTGTACTTTGAAATGTTATTGGGGTCTAAGCATCCTGCAACTTCGACAATGCATTCTTTCACAATTTCTACATTACTGAATGGCTTTGCCTTTTTCCTAAGTATTTAAGCTACTTTATAATTTGCTTCAGTAGCATTATTTCCAGGTCTTATTGCTGCTTGAAAGAATTATCTTTGCTTTTGCTTTTCATTTTTTAATTTCTTCAATACAACCTTTTGGACCTCTCCCTCTAATTTAAAATATTTGTGGTCCTTATGAGTGTTATAATGCTGATAAGCATTGAATTGATTTAATGTTGATATTGCAGAATCACAAAGCAAGCAGATCATCTTATCTTTAGCAGAAACAAGATAATATTGCAATTCGAATCCTCATTTAAAAATCTGTTTTCTTCCTTCAGCATTCTCTTGGTCTTCTTTGATATAATGGGCTGTTAAACAGACAGAATTTAAAAATACTGTCGAGCTGTGTAAGTATTCACAAATTCCACTTCAAACAGAAACACAGTGCACCATTTTCAAAACTTGGTAACAGGCTGCCATACTTGACCCCCATAGACTCTTGCTGACCAGCCTTGTGAGGTAGTGGCACCAGTCAGGTGGGGGAAATTAGAACTAAATCATGAGCGTAGCAGCTGTCAATTTAGCCCTTATGGCTCACTAAGGTTCTAATTGTGCCAGTCAATCTGGGAGGATTATTTCATTGAAATTTATTTTACTCTTTGGTATTTTAAATATGTTCATTTAAAAAATAAAATAAAAATATAAAAGACAGACAAAAATGTGTTAATATTATAAAAATAAAAGGATTTGTTCTGTAAAATTTGGATTCGGTCAAAAGGTCACACTTAAGAGCCTAGAAAGTCACATGTGGCCTTAAGGCTGAAGGTTCCCCACTCCTGACATGGATAGAAACACAATAAAATGAAGTAGTAGATTTTATCAATCCCAAAATGCTAGATAGCAATTGGAAGAGAACTAGTTTGCCCTTACAATGTGACAAGCATCACACTGAGAATTTTACACATATCTCAAAGAAGCAATACAAGGTTTATTAACCTGAAACAATACCATTTTACCCATTAACTCTCTTAGTTA
This sequence comes from Varecia variegata, assembly GCA_028533085.1. Classification (NCBI taxonomy): domain Eukaryota; kingdom Metazoa; phylum Chordata; class Mammalia; order Primates; family Lemuridae; genus Varecia; species Varecia variegata. Next base: position 61,834,516 of record CM052444.1, read on the forward strand.
GGTTTCAAAGAAAGTGTCCTTGAGGATTCCAGTTAGTATGACTTTTTCTAATTGCCGCTTCTTTTAAAGGAAGGTCATAGGTCAGGAGCAGTGGCTTATGCCTGTCATCCTAGCACTTTGGGAGGCTGAGGCAGGAGAATTGCCTGAGGCCAGAAGTTTGAGACCAGCCTGGGCAACACAGCAAGACACCCCCCTCAAAAAAAAAAAAAAAAAAAAACCCTAAAAACAAATAAACAAGAGTAGGTTATGCCTTAAATTTTCTAATCTCTTTATCTGTGAAACAAAGTTATCAGCATGGAGCAATGGGAAAGGAACATTTTGGAGTCAGGGAGACCTGAGTTTAAATCCTAGGCTGGCCATTCACTAGCTGAATGACCTTAGACAAGTCATCAACTTCTTTCACCATCAATTTTTCTCTCTGTAAAATGTAGGTAATAATATATACTAGATAGGGTTTGGGGGAGGGTTAAATGAGAGTATGTCTATAAATGTACATCATAGTGTTGGGCACATAAGTAGTAAATAAATGTTAGTTTCTTGGTTATGGAGATAACAAGTGAAATACGGCAAAATTCCTACATTGAATTCAATGCTTTGCTCTCTTTTCCTCCCTAAAAATCTAAAACCATTACAGAATGCAAAAATCCTCAAAGGAGATGGAGCACAAATTTAGATAGGAAAAAAAAGTAAAACATTGAATAAAGTCTTTAGCACTATAATTGAGACCAGACAACCATTCTATTTTAAAAAAAAAGTTGTTTGTTTTGTCAAATATTTCTCTCAGGAGAATCTTCTGGCAATCTAACTGCAAGAATTTCCATTACATGTTGCAATCAGTAGTGGAGCTCATGTAGTTAATTGTTCAATTCTGTTAGAGTATAGTTGCTTCAACACTGTGCAGTTTAGCACATCTTTCACCATTCACGATTTGCAGGTCTGACTCGATTATTTTAACTGAGGAGAGCTATTAACTTTATAGTCAGTAGCTAATTGACTTTCTCTGTCAGAATATTTCTTCTATATGCCTTATTTTCATCACATTACTGGGAAACCAAAGTGTTTATACTAAATGTGAAAACATGTAAAAAGGCAATTTATAGTACAAATTAGAGGGTCAAATTACTACTTTCTCATTTGACATAGTAAATCTTGGGTGATGTATTTAATTAATTTGTCTTCTTTAGACATCTTTGTATTTTACACATTTTCTGCGTGGTCCTTGCTAAAGCCTTGCTTACAACAACTTTTATATTTTGCTGAGATTTCCTTCTTAAGGGAATACTAACCAGTTGTTTAATAAAAGGATATTTCAATATGTTAAACTTCTGTTCATGTTTCATTCTAAAAACCACAGAAAGCCTCATTAAATCCAGAGGACAAGAGTATTATGTTATTATTTAGTAATAAAGAATTGTGAAAGAGTTTCATTACTTCATATTGTATCATGTCTCTTTTGTGGATGACAAAATCATATTCATTTTTTAAAAATCCAAAATTTCAAATTGGATTTGTAAGAGAAAATAGTAAAGCTGAGACAACTTTTAAAATCGTCCTTTTACACCAACAAAGCATATATTTTTCATAAATTTGTTCCCATAAATATCTAATTTCCTTTTCTGGAACAATTTGTTAACCTCATTAGATCACAGCAATTAATATTATATATAGCACAGTGATTTCTTATTAAGTGACTCTATAAATATACTGCAACTTCAGCTCTTTTTATTTTGTCATTTTCCCATTATGAATATAAGTAACTTATGGACTTGAAAATAAGAACAAATTTTTTTTTAGTGTGCTTGTATTTACAATCATCAGAAGTTTTTTTTTTTATTTTTACTGATAGAAATACAACTCAAACTAGTTAAGTAAAAAATAAGAATTAACGGAAGAAGAATGGGGCCTGTTATGGAATTGGTGGAAATTCTGTGGTGAGCAGGTAACTTCATGTATCTCAGGGAGAGGAACTTTAGACTTGATATGACCAGGACTCCACTCTCTTTCACACTATCCATCTCTCATCTGCTTAACTCTTCTGGGTTTCATTGCCTCCTCCAAGTGTTTTCCCCATGGAAGCCCAGGATTACATCCTTGTCACTGTATGCCTCAAGAAAGAAGGAGTCACTTCCTAAAAAAATCTCAGAGAAGGACTCTGAGTCCCCTGTCTTGGGCCTGTCCTCACCCTTTCCAACAATCCTTTTTCCTAGAGAGATGAGATACTATGATTGCCCAGAACAAGATCACATTCCCATCCCTATGGACCAGGGTGGAGGAATGTACTATAATCAACAGTCCAACCAAAACTACTTGAAAGGGGGGAAGACAGTTTCCCCAAGGAGAGGGGTAGCTGTTAGCCGATGCAGGTGGGGAGGAGGGAAGTATTCTGCACTGATAAACGTATCTAGTCTTTGATTCACTAGAGTCTGGGCATGTTGAACATTTTGGTTTCAGTCTTCTCTGGATACATCTGAAGGTCTGGTGGGGTTCATATCCTAGGATCTATTTACATGAAGGACCTTGCAGTCTCTTTGCACAGACTTCAAACCAAGGGAAGGGAATGCCATGCACAGAAGTATGCCTTAAAGATAACTGGCCAGGATAAAATAAGAGTAATGATTATGGATGTAGCACCATTTCTGTCTGTCTATCACTCTGATTACTTATTGGGCCTATGTCCATGGATTCATGCCTAAGTCCTAGAGTGAAAGGAGTGTGATAAAAATGAGAGTAAATATGAAAAGCTGTTTCACAAAGATCTTTGTGAGACACTGAAGTGCAAGAGGCCAGCAGCATTCATGACAACAGCCTCTGTAGGAACCTGAGACCACACCTCAAAGTAGATACCTGCACCTTCAATGTCAGGTACCAGCAGCATGGGCATAGACATTGGCAGGCACTGGTGGTGGTGGCAAAGACTTTGCAAGGCAGCAAAATTCTCACTTTGACGTTGCATGTGCAGGAGACGTGATCACAGGAAGCCAGAATAAGAGACAAGGAGTTGACTGGGCTCAGCTGAGAGGTGCTTTTGTCCCACATGATGTTGACTGGGGCTGCAGTCATCCGCAACCCAGCCAGTCTGGAATATCCAAAATGGCTCATTCACATGGCAGGCAGTCCATACTGACTGGCACCTGGGAAGTCAGCTGGGGCTGTTGGCCAGACCAGAGTGCCTCAGTTTTCCTCCCCATAGCTTCTCCGTGGCTTGGGCTACTCACAGCATATTGGGTGGTTTCCAAAAAGGAGTATCTGAAGCAGAGAAATTGGAAGCTGCAGATATCTTGAGCCCAACATTAAAAGTTACACAATGTCACTTCTGTTACATCTTGATTGAAACCAATCACAGGGCTGCCCGGATTCAATGTAGGCATGGTTTATATAAGGGTGTGAATACTGGGAGGCGTGGTTCATTGGGGGCCATCTTTGTACACCAGCTACCACAGCCAGAGAATGTAATTTTGTGACTACCTTAATGATCCTGTTTTCCCCACAGGTTACCTAGGAAACACATTATATTATTCACTCATTCATGTGTTCATTAATTTATTCAACCAATATTTAATTATCTAATATGTGCCAGACACTGTGCATGGTCGTGAAGATATTAAAATGAATATGACATGGTAACTGAAATTAACACAGATAGGGGAACAAACAGCTACAATGCAATGGTATAAGGGCCAGAAAAGAGGTGGGGGGGGATGGGAGCACAGAAAAGAGGAGATGGAATTGGGTGCCAGGGAAGATTTTCTCCTAAAAGGCAACAACTAAGTTGATTTTCAAAAGATGAATAATTTATTAATATTTACCTAGCATATAAAGTAAGGGGGGGGGGCTTGCTCAGAAGAAGCAGGATGTTAGAATGAAGAATAAGGTGTATTCAGTGACCCAGATGGGATGAATATGGGGTTGGAGAGAGCGGCCAATGAGGTAGATATTATAAAGCTTGTCAAGGATCTCGTAACCCATGCTGAAGAGTTTGGACATTATCTGGTAGGGAATGAGAAGCCATTTAAACATTTTTAAGTAAAAATAGGACATTAATACATTGCAATTTTAGAAGGATCACTGTAGCTCACGTTGGAGTACAGATTGGAGGCAGTTGAGGCTGGAGGTTAAGTTTGGTTATTTAGAAGGTTGTGATAGTAGTCCCAATTAGAGAAATAATGAGGGCTTAGGCCAGGGCATTGTGGAAAGGACAGAGGGGAAGAATAATTAAGGAGGAATGAGAAGATGTGGTGATTGATTGGCTATAGAGCAGTGAAGGAGAGGGAGGAATTTTGGGGTATGGTGAGTGTATTAGTCAGGATAGGCTCAGCTACACTGTGATACAGCAAACCATGAACCCCTCCAGAGCTTAAGGCTTTGTTCCCTACTAGTGGAAAGTCTCCTCCACTTTGTAGCTATGCCATCTGGAATTCTCTAAGGTTGCCATAGCTGAGGGGAAACAAAGAGATTGAGAGGCAGACCATTTCTTAAGTGCCTCTACTTGACAGGGAGATACATCACTTCCATTCCCATTCCACTGGCCAGAACTAGATAGATGGTCCCAACCTAACTCCAAGAAAGGTGAGAAAATGTTTAGAAACATTTGGATATTTGGTGCTGTTACCATTAACAGTATGGAGTAATAGCATGGGCTCTGAAAACATATTGCTTGAGTTTAAATCTTAGTTCCTCTAATTATTAGTCATGTAGCTGTGGGCAAGTCTCTGTTTCTTCATTTGTAAAATGGTATTAACAATAGTCTTTACCTCATAGGCTTCTTTTGAGAATTAAATTAGCTAATGTACACAAAATATTTAGTGCCTAGGACATGCTAGGCACTCAATTAATATCTTATGGTATTCATAGTAAAAAGATTCAATATTTGATTTTCAATGAGTAGGTGAAAAGTGAAAATGGAGGTGGGATGAAGTAAGTTTGGGAAGAAATATAAATTAACTTGTTGAATTTGCAGTGCCTGTGAGACATCCAATGGAGATGTTTATTATCAATCATAAAACTGGAGCTTCAGAGAGAGATCGGGGCTGGAAATATAAATTCAGGAATCATCAGGTGATGACTTAAACTTTGGGTATGGGTGAGATCACCTAGGGGAAGTGAATAGGTTGAGGAAAAATAGAAATTTGAAGACAGAATCTTGGAGAATGCCAACATATAAGAAATGAGAGGAGAAAGAAGAGTCCACATAAGTACAACAAAATCAGTAGGAGGAAACCAAAAGGAATTAGAAGGGGAGTTTGAGAGGATATCAGTCATTTTAGAATTCATGATAATTTATCCATATTTAATTTTGCATTTAGTTCAAAGATAATAATGGTATTTGTTATTAACTTTTAATTAAACTTAGTTCATAGGATTTTTTAGTAATCATCATAAATAGCTTAAGAAATGTTAGTATAACGTAAGACGTGAACACAGAAGAACAGCTATAATTATTCGCATTTATAACTGCTTTTTTGTCAGCATTTGAGTTAGGAAAACAACTCTTCTCTTACTAAAAAAAGAGATCTTCCTGTTTCTATAAGGAATGCCGATGTAAAAGAGGCAAATCAGGCCTCAGTAGTAGCAAAAAGTAAGATGGTATACAAGGTAAGAAACTGGCTTAAGTATTAACTCAATAGTTTCACTGCCCTGTAATAGTAATTTCCTGAATCTGTAAAAGGTGTCAAGATGGCAGGAGTTGGGGGAAAAGCCAAGTGTCAGAGAAAGAATCTGAAAACCTACAATGTAGTAACGGTTGCTTAACCTCTAACTTGAAAAGGGCACATTTTGGGGAAGTTGGTTTGCAGCTATTATCATGAGATATTTGGTGTCATTTCAAGTTATTATTTAGCTTAATTTAGTTTTACTTTCAACCACCTAAACTTTGGTATACTGCCACCAAGTGGTAGGAGGGTCTGTAAAAGTAAGAGAGCATCATATTTTCCAGGCATTTTACTCTTAAAACTACTTGTCTTCTGAAACTGCCTTTTATTCTACCTAAGCTACGCGCGCCCGCGCGCGCGCGCACACACACACACACACACACACATTTATTTATTATTGGTCCCTGTTGCAAATTCTGTTGGTTCCCTGCCTATATATATATCCCCTCTGTCCATTCTTAAGGTCACCTGTAGCTTCACAGAAAATTCTTTTACATGCTGTGGCATCTTACTACATGCCGTGGCATCTTACCTCAAGCACCTGTGTCTCTCTGCCTTGGGACTCTTTCTGGAGCCAGGAGTGTGCTCAGCATATTGGTAGGGCAGGCTGGAAGTGCCAGGGACATAAGGACTCAGAAATAACTGTCAATTCATGAGAGATGGGAGTTGGTAGATACATACCTCAGCCTCTTCACCCATTGAAGGGACAATTCTGCACTGTGTTTAATCTACATCAATTCCATCAACTCTCAGGTATTACCCAGAGAAACTGAGCCCCAGTTTCCCACAGCAGTAACCCACTCATTTGTGAACTGACCTTTTCATCTCTCCTTGCTTCACTTCATCACACTTCCCAGAATCACTTCCCAAATAAACTCCTCATACCAAAAATCCTTGTTTTTGCTTGGTCTGCTTTTTGGAGAACCCAAATAAGATGATAGTACCCTCTGCAATGATCTTTATACTTTCATTATCAATTTACCTTTAATTTTACTTTTAAAGCAAAAGTCATTCCCAGTACTATATTCTTTTTTAATTAAACATTTTTATTTTTAATTATTATGGGTACATAATATTTGTGTATGTTTATGGGGTACATGTGATGTTTTGATACAGGCATAAATGCCTAATAATCAAATCAGGGTAGAGTATACATCATCTCAAGCATTTATCATTTCTTTGTGTTAGGACCGTTCCAATTCTACTCGTTTAGTTATTTTAAAGTATACCGTAACTTATTGTTGATGGCTATTCATTTTCAAACAATCTAGTGATTGTTTATCTCTTAGCTGCCTATAAATTTGTCTTGATTATAGACAGAATATATTCACTCTGTTTACATTTTCCCTGTAACGTACATGCATAGCCTTTAATTTTGCTATGCTGTGAAAGGGAGTGGAAAGATCCTAGTCTTTGAAAGGAAAAAGAATTAAACTCTTACTACCTAAGAAATCTGTGAAGTTATTTCACCTCTCTCATCATCAGTTATCTTATCTATGAAATTGGCATAGTTATACCTACCTGTTATGCCAGTGTGGAAAACTAAATGAGGTTATGCCCTGAACACAGGGTCCAATTAAAAGTGGTTCATTCTTTAATGAAATCATGTAGATAAAACATCTATTATAATACCTCACACACGTCTTGGTTCCTTTCTCCCAACTTGCTTCTCTTAAAGATTTTATTTTCTTTCTCTAGCTAGGATCAAAAAGAAGAAAATAGCAAAAGAATTATCTAGGACATATTCTTATTGGTGCTATAAAATGCTCCAAGGTAACTTTTTCTTACTTTTAAATAAATTATTTGTTCTTAATACTCTCTCCCTCCTATTCAATTTATTCTTATTTCTCTTTCTCCTTTTCTTTCTCTTCCCTTCCCTACCAAGATACTCCCCCCATCTCCAACTTTGCTTAGTTTGTCACTGGTCTACTCTGACTATAATAATAATATTTTTCTATTTTAGTTCTAGAGAATTTTTGAACAGCTTAAAGTAATAGGACAGACTTCTAAAAAATTTTCTTCGAAGTAACAGAACCCTTTGCCAATTATTTTGAGTGTATGTTTAAGACTCAAGTTAAACTGGTTTCTATCTCAGTTCTAGAAAAGTTTTTAAAAATGAATTTTGAATTATAATAAGATTCCCAACACTAAATGAATTTATGCGAGAATTCTACTTTCGACTCAGTGTTTGTTAGAAATTCAATTTTATTTCAGTCAGATATGTCCTCACTAGTTTTGAGCAATAAAAATATTTACATCTGATTTTATAAGTCAGAGGAGCAACTATTATTTCCACCCTAGGATATAATCTATATTTAGGAATCTTAAAGGCAAAGTTAAAATGTCTTCCCCATTTTGGAGCTTTCATGTCTTTAGGATCAAAATAGATGACTGTGTTGCTGTAGTTGTAAAATACCTGCCAGAGCAGGCCAGTGGCAGCGGCTCCAGCTCTGGTTCACACACAAGTGTCTCTGCCCCTGCCTTAGGTAAAAGTGCCCCCAAACCAGAATAAAGAATAATAGCATTTGTGGGAGGCTGAGGCAGGAGGATTGCTTGAGCCCAGGAGTTTGAGGTTGCTGTGAGCTAGGCTGATGCCGCGGTATTCCAGCCCAGGCAACAGAGTAAGACTCTGTCTCAAAAAAAAAAAAAAAAAAAAAAAGAATAGTAGCATTTAAAATGGGATTGCTATCAAATTAATCAACAACTTTTCCCTTTGTCCACTCTCAGTTTTTCTATTTTTCATTGGTTTATCTTTTACTTTTAAACTCACCAATTTTTCTTTTAGTCTTTAGCTTTCTGTACCTTTGTAAAAACTTTTTTGGGTGCCAAATGGAAAGAAATTTCGTATCTGTTTTTTTTTTAAAAGAGGCTTTTCACTTTTCAAATCTCACAAGAAGAAAAATATCTTTTGTCCATATTGAACTACTTTAATAACTTCTTGGCTGCAAAAAATAATACATGTTAACAGTCTCTACTATGAATTAGTTTTCATGCATTTAGAAAACACAAAAAACTATAAAGTAGAAAAATATTTCTAAGATATAAATTGACCACCCTAATATAACCAGCTTTTGAGGGTGCTTTATTACAGATTTTTTTCTGCAAACAGAGTCCCATACTTTGTTTAGTCTAAAACAAAATCATTCTATGTAAACTCTTATAATTTTTTCAATTAACACAATATCACATTTTCCAATGTTATTAAGTATTTCTTTATACCACTTATAATAGCTGTATCATATATATCATCCTATGGCTAGACAAAATTTTGACAAGAAAATCTAAAAATAGTTAAAATCATAGGCTTTGGAAACAAACATAACTGGGTTTAAATTCTGAATCTGCCATTTACTAGGTCATTAAATATGAAATGTCCGATTTCGAATCAAAAGTGTAGTTTGTTATATCTCAGACAAGTAGCAGTACAATTAATGAAAGTGTGCACCTAAACTATTGACACAGTTTTGCCATCTTAATGGTAGCTGGTTTATGCCAGCAAGGAAGAAGCCTGGAGAACGGGTGGCGATGAAATTGTTAAAGGCCTTTTCCACAGCTGGTTGAGAATTGAATATTTTTCCTTGCAAGAAGTGGTCCAAAGCCTGGAAGAAGTGGTAGTCAGTTGGTGCAAGGTCTGGTGGATATGGTGGATGACAGTGTTTCCAAGTCCAGCCTCTATCATTTGAGCAGCATTGTTTGTGCCACATATGGTTGAGCATTGTGTTCCAAGAGGATTGGCCTGTCTCTATTGACCAGTCTCACTGCTTAATCACAAGCATCCTCGTCATTTCATCCAGTGGATTGCAGTAGACATCTGCTGTAATCGACTGACCAGGTTTCATGAAGCTGTAGTGGATTATACCAGTCAGTGCTGGACCACCAAGCAGACACCCTTAGCTTTTTTGATGAATAGGCAGTTTTGAACTGTGTTTCGGCACTTCGTCTTTATCCAACCATCGTGAATAAAGATGTGTGACAAACGCTTGCGATTGTCAAAAAGAATCTGTTTTTCATCACACATGACAATGCAGCGTAGAAATGGTTTACCATTATGTCATCACGGCAAAGAAAAGCAAGCTTCGAGATGATTTCTCTTCTGACGCTCATTTAATTCATGCAGTTGCCATCTACTATCCAGCTTCTTTACTTTGCCCATTTGTTTCAAGTGGTCCGATATTGTTGGAATAGTAACGTCAAACCTTGCTGCTGATTCATGCGTAGGTTGAGATGGATTCACTTCCACTACAGCTTTCAGCTCATTATTATCCACCTTGGTCTCAGATTGCCCACAGGGCTCATTTTCAAGATTAAAATCACCAGAATGGAACTTTTCAAACCATCAACGTATTGTGCGTTCATTAGCCACAACCTTCCCAAACACTTTGCTGATATTTCGAGCTGTCTGCACTGTATTGGTTCCATGACAGATCTCATATTCGAAAATAACATGACTTTTTTTACTTACCCATGGTTTCACAAAAATCGCTCTAAAAAAAAATTTGAAAGATAATCACAAGCCAAACCATGCATTTGAAAGACTGAGGATGGGCCTTCACACACAAAAAAAATAAAATAAAACAAGAGTGTCAAAGTGAAACGTCAGAGATACTGTCAAACTTAGTACTTAAGGAAATTGGACATTTCATACTTAATAATCTCAATACTAGCTTTATAATCTTGATCAGGGTATTTAATACCTCTGAATCCATGCTTTCAAGCTATGAAATGAATGAGTGAGATATTGTACGTGAACCTCAGTATTAGTTGACACATAATAAATTCAATTAGTGAGAATTCACTAAATAGATGACAGATAGATGCCATTATCCTACTTTTAATTTTTTATCATTGTGAAAAATGCTAAATTAGCATCATCATTCCTAATTTTGTGCATTTCTATGATTAATTGCTAAATATAAATTCTTAAAAGTGGAATTTCTGTTTCAAAGATTAATATATTTTAAAGGTTTTATATAAATTGTAAATTAGCATCCTAACAATTTACATTTCTACCAACAGAGCACAGATGTACATGTTTCTCCATTCTTTTTCCAACTTGCCAATATAAGGAAAAAATTCTATTTTGTTGGTTTAATGCATATGCCTTTGCTTATTTTGTTGAATATCAAAAATATAATTAATGATCATTTGTAGGTGTTCTTTTGTAAGTTGACCACTTATATTCAACATACATTTTTTTTCCCATTATGGTGTTTACTCTTTTCTTAATGATTTATAAGATTTTCAGATACTCTTTGTTTACACATGTTGGGCAGTTTTCCAAGCTTAACATACTCTAAAATTTTGTTATGATTTTTTTGACATGCAGAAATTTTAAATATTTATGAAGCTAGATGTGACAATCTTTTACTTTAAATATTGTGCTTTTGCATGAAACATTTTAAGATGCTTAGTCTATTTTTTGTTGCTTATAACAATACCTGAAATTGGGTAATTTATAAAGAAAAGGAATTTGTTTCTTACAGTTATGGAGGCTGAGAAGTCCAAAGTTGAGGGGCCGCATCTGTTAAGAGCCTTCTTGCTGGTGGGGAGACTTTGAGAAGTCCTGAGGCGGCTCACGGCATCACGCGCCAGGGGGCTGAGCATGCTGGCTCAGGTCTCTCAGTCCTTTTATAAAGCCACCAGCCTCACTCTCATGATAACTCATTAACCTATTAACCTGAATGGATTAATCCATTCACGAGGGCTCTGCACCTTTTAAAGACCCCACCAACTTGGGTGCCATGGCACATGCCAGTAATCCCAGCTACTCAGGAGGCTGAGGGAGGAGGATCACTTGAGCCCAGGAGTTTGAGACCAGACTGGGCAACACAGTGAGACCTCATCTCTATTTAAAAAAAAAAAAAAAAGACCTTGCCTCTCAGTGCTGCCACACTGGGTATTAAATTTCAGCATGAATTTTGGAGGGAACAAATATTTAAACCAATTTAAACCATAAGAAATGCTATACAAAGGAATATGTTTAAAATTGTAGTCTCTAAGAGGAGGAAAGGATTTATGGGTGAAAAGTTTAGGATTTAACAACTCAAATTTTTGAGAATATGTATTTTCTTAGTACTATAAAATCAAGTTCAGATATCAGTTTTGAATTCTTGTGTGGACTGTGTGGTGATAGGGAGAGGGCTGGGAGCACAGAAACACAATGAATGTTTCGTGTACCTGCTTTTTGCCAGGCACTGTGCTTGGCATTTCACATTGGTAAGTCATTTAATTCTCAGACCAGCCATCTGAGATAATTCATCTATCCATTTTATGGTTTCCATTCATTTGACCAATATATGTTGAGCACAGTATCAGTGTATAGGCTCAGTTTTGTGAAAAGTGGAAAAATAAACTGGTCTATGCACAGAGAATTTATTTGATCAAGTTAACTAAAAGGTCTAGAGGTAGCTCTAGCTTTAGTGGTAGCTTGACCCTGGGCTCCAATGATACCACCAGGGTCCATCTCTCAATTTGCTGTCTCTGCATTGACTCCCCTCTCAGGATCTTCATGGCAGCCTTGTCATAACATGCAGCATAGGAGAAGAGAATGTCTTCTTCCTCAAGGGCTCAAAGTCCCAGGATTAAATATCCTGGGCCCTAACTGGTCCCATGTGAGTCAGCTGTCTCTCCCTCAGCCAGTCACCTTGGACAGGGTATTGTGGTCTGTGGTCTCTTTGGCCTAACATAGATGATGTGCTCCACTCTTGGAGCCAGGGGGTTGAAGAAGTTCTTCTGAAGTCCCAGCGCTGAGGAAGCAGCATGGAAAGACACAAAGATATAAAAAACCTGGAACATTGGAAAAATTCCCATCAACTGACAAGGTCATCACTTTGTGTACAGTGGGTTGGCTGAGATTAAGCTGGAAAGACAATCAGCACTCAGCTCAACGTAGACTGGGCTCAGGTGGTAGAAGGTTCTATATTCTAGGCTGCATAATTTTGACTGAATTCTGAGGGAAATGTCAAACCTAGGAAGGAAACAAAGGGAGAAAAATACAAGAAAGAATCCCAGGGTGCAATAACATTTTAGGAGTGAGCAGAGGAATAGGAGACCATGAAGAAGGGTAATCAGGAAATTATCAGTAAGGCAGAAAGAGAAGGAAGAGAGAGTAGAATCACTGAAGCCAAGGGAAGGGAACATGTCAAAGAGCCAAAAGTGAAAGTGTCCAATTCAGAACAGATGTCAGAGAACACAGGGCCTGAAAGATGTCCATCCGGATTGGCAAATAAGAGAGGTGAAAGGTCATTAAGTGGGCCAAAGAGCCTATTATCTAGAATAAGAAGGGCAATGGGCTAAAGGGATAAGAGGTTGAGATCAAAGATGACCCATTAGAGCTTAATATTTCAGAGTTACAGTTTTAGAGGATAATGAAGTAAAGATAGCTTTAATGTGGAAGATTAATGAGTTTTGAGGCAAAACTGTTGACTTCATGGATTTAATATGGAATGGAACACTGAGAAAGTTCCCAAATCTATAAAGAGCAGGAAGTGGCTGGGAATTTGTTAGTAAGTGTAAGGAGGTAGTTGGCTACCTCATAAGAGATGGCTTTTCCTAAGGAAGAGGAAACATAAAGGTGTGGAAGGGATATCAAGAAGGTTGAAGAACATTGACGCTTCTCCCAGGTCTCGTGGTTTCTGTGGGGTGAGGGGAAAAATGCTCCCTTCTCCAGAGAGGACAGAGGTGGGGGTAGAGAATCACAGGCTTTTCATCACGTTTGGATGACTAAATAAATATCTGGATACTTTCTAAACCAAGTAGAGTAGTTGTGTAGTAAAGAATTTATAGAAGAGCATCTCTTGGCCCAAAAAGAAAGTCTGGCCTTTCGCCTTGGCTCCTGGGACAGAATCTCAGGGCACTAGGAATGTCATGCCTAGTAGAAAGGTCTTTGTTTGCCTGAGGATCTTGAGTCGTACTGGATGGTCTAACAATGTGATTTAGGATGGGGAGTTGGCCACATCTGCTTACTTGCAGGGTCGGGGCTGGCCTCTCCAGAAAGACCAACAGAGTGAGTTAAGGTAAAGGCTTTGAGTCATGTGGTATCAGTCAACGTGGAGACTGAGATTAATTAACCATGTGGGCAATCAATTAATCATGCCTGTGTGATGGAACCCTGCTAAAAACTCTGCACACAAAGCTCAGGTGAGCTTCCCTGGTTGGCAGTACTCCGTGCGTATTAGCACACAGCAATACTGGGAGAGTAACTTGTCCCAACTCCACAGAAAGAGGACAATAAAAGCTCTGCAGTTGATATTTTTGGACTCTGGACTCTATGAGCTTCTTCCCCTGACTGATTTTAATCTCTATCCTTTCCCTGTAGTAAACCAGAATGGTAAGTATAATAGCTTTCCATGAGTTCTGTGAGTCTTTCTAGCAAATTATGGGATCTGAGGGCTCTATTCAAGGTTTTGAGAACCCTCTGAACTTAGTGTTAGAAATAAGGACAGTCTTGGGGAATGTGCCCTCTAGCTTTGTAGCTGGCCTACATACACTCTTTTTTCTTTCTTTCTTTCTTTTTTTTTTTTGAGACAGAGTCTCACTTTGTCACCAGGGCTAGAGTACCATGGAGTCAGCTTAGTTCACAGCAGCCTCAAACTCCTGGGCTTAAGCAATCCTCCTGCCTCAGCCTCCCAAGTACCTAGGATTATAGGCGTGCACCACCAGGCCTGGCTAATTTTTCTATTTTTAGTAGAAACCTACTTTTAGGGGTCTTGCTCTTGCTCAGGCTGGTCTGGAACTCCTGAGCTCAAGTGATCCTCCCGCCTCCGCCTCCCAGGGTGCTAGTGGCCTAAACTCCTTGAAGTAGGAAAAAGTCCTACTTCAGATTTTATTTTCTTTGCTTTCTTATAGAATGTAGTTTATATTTTAAATAATCTGTGTACTTTTTAAATAAAACATTCATTAGACTCTTTTACCTAGTATATATCTGTAATAGGTTCATGAACTCATTCAGTAAGTATCTATTGAATTTAACCGAAAGCAATTAAAGTAGACAGGAAAGAATCCATTTAAATTGTTTCTTGTGTACGTTTTACCAAATGTTTTTTATTGAAGAGAAAATACTTTGTGTTACATTAATACTGTACTTACTAATATGATGTTGGGCAAATCATATTATTTCTATGATTTCAATTCTGATCATTTCTAAAATTAAAGATAACTTTTTCATAGATACTAATTAAGTATTAAGGATTAATGAAAGATGAAGGACAAAATAAGAAATATTATTAAAAATTTTTAGCCTTGTATATGGCAGGTAGTATATGCTACATAAATATTAACTGAGATAATGATGATATTCTAAGAATTTCATATAAGATCTATGCTTTATAAATTCTATTGACTAAAGATTTATGAGTAGGTAACGTTTCTCAACTTAATTCTCCTTTATTTAAGAAGCTAATTTTGCTACTGTGCAAACTTATGAGCTGAAGGCAATATAATAATCTTAGGCAAATCATCACTACCATCTAGATTCTAATGATTAATTCCATGCAAATTGTTCTCGAATGTATATGGTTTTAAAAATACGATAGAATCAAGTACCTTGTTATTTTTATTTGCATTTCTTATATTTTAAATATATGAAATAAATTGATTCCAATGTTTTCATGCATTGGCTATGAATAGCAATTTCTAGGCAAATTTTGATTCTACATAGCTAAAAACACAATTTTTTTGCAAAATTTCTGCCATTGCCACTAACATGGTCTTGTGATGATTAATGCCGTTTTCTAAAGCTTTTTCTCTATTTTGATACATCAATAAGGTACATTCATGAAATTCTTGCCAACATAACTTTTTTTAAATTTTTACCTCATTTTCTTTTTTATCTGGTGACTGATGTCTCTAGTCAGCCATCTTGCCTCCCCTCCCCCCAACATAACTCTTGACTAAAAATTTAACCAATGTTGTAGAAATCCCCCCATTCTTAATTAAATACAAGGTGTTTTCTAGTTAGTCATTTTTAGATTATGATTCCGTGGTGTATGAATGGTGTGTCGTGTGTGTGTGTGTGTGTGTGTGTGTGTCTCCAAGCCTGCTTTACAACTTACAAGGGTGATCTTACAAACCACGTGGGTGATTTCTTAGTCTTGTAAATAAGCATGGGTGTATTCCTCTTTATGTCCTAAGCCATGTAATCAATCTTACATCAAATATCCCAATATAAGCTGGGGACTTCCATTCACACCTTCAAAATGCATGGGGAAAGTTTTAAGCTTCTTTTTGAAATTCGGCATTTCCAGGTAAAGTACAAGAGAAGGAAGGAGTTAAAGGGAAGCAAAGACACTGCTCCCCAGTTCTTTTCACTTGATTTTCTCCCTTCCTTAACCTCTCTCTCCTTCCACTCAGCATAATCGGTTTTATACCTGTAAGTATTGGGGGGCGTCACTTTGACTTTTAGTGACGAAAGTCTGTAGGTGGAACCCTTCCGAGGAAAGACGACCTTCTAAAGGTTGGAGAAGCTGGGAAACCTGTTTCTATGGACGCAGGACGCGTCGTTAAGTGACTGAAGCGGGAGGGGTGGGAAGTAACCACCAGAGCCAGACGAGAAGGCAAAGAAGTAGACGCGGTTTGTCTTGGGAGGCGGAAGCGTTGGAAAAACTGGAAATCAAAATTCGTACCGAGGTGGGAGACGAAATAGGAAAAGCATTGTTTTATTAGAAGGGGGTTTTGTTTTGTTTTGTTTTGTCCCCGAAGTCGGTAGCACTTTCTCCAGCGGGATCTGGATGGAAGAGAACACGGGTGGGACGCTAGGGGCGCACGGTAAAGCTGGGCTCCCAGGTGAGCGGGGACGGCGGTGGCAGGCGGGGCGCGTCCAGGTTCCTGGAAAACCGCTTTGCCCCTTCTATCATGAATATCAATGAGCTTCCTGGATCTTGCCCCCAGTGTTGGCTTCCCGTTACAGGAGCGTAGGCACAGAGTATTTGAGCTGGGTTTCCTATTTCCCAAGTGAGGTGGAGGCGCCGCGGGGAAGGTGAACTGCCGGGAGGGACGGGAGTGGAGAGATGCACTCAAGGTCGCTTGATTGATATATTTCCAACCTGCAGGAGGACTGACTCCTGCGGTGATTATGGTGCTATTTTGAATTAGCCAATCAATTCTTGGAATCATCATTTGATTGTTTGCTCATAATACTCCCCAATGCATGTACATCATAGCTGTAAAATTCCTCGCCGTTTTTCCTTGGAAACTTCCCTTCCAATCTCAATTGGGGACAGCAAATTTTAGTAAAGGTTAAAAAAGAAGAGCTCTCCCTGTCTCTTACAACAGCAAAGAGGGAACGAGAAAATATATGGCATGGATATAAGCACATTGGTCAGGTTTATAGTTAGTTAATCTTTGAATAAGGAGTTTTTTAATTAGTACTCCCAGTTTGTGGGCTGTATTAGTTTGCTAGGGCTGCCATAACAAAACGGCACAGACTGGGTGGCTAAACAATAGAAATTTATTTTCTCACAGTTCTGGAGGCTAAAAATTGGAGATCAAGGTGTGGGCACAGTTGATTTTTTTCAGAGCCATTTCTCCGTGGCTAGCAGGTGGCTGGCTACCTTCTCACTGTGTCTTCACAAGGTGTCTCCTCTTTGTGTGTTGTCTGTGTCCTAATCTCCTCTTCTTATATGACACCAGTCATATTGGACTAAGGCCCACCCTAACAACCCCATTCTAACTCTCTCTCTTTAGAGGCTGTCTCCCCAAATACAATCACATTTTGAGGCACTGGGGGTTATAGGGTTTTGATATATAAATTTGGGGGGGGGACATAATTCAGCCTATAACATGTGCCATTTATCAATATTTTCGATTTAAAAAGAAAAAAAGATTCTCTTATGTCTGTATTTGGAATGCGATGTGGAGAAATTCAGCCAGTTATCTCATTATTAAGTACAAATTAATCATTTAACAATGAGGTGAGTGCTTATGTGGTCTCAATATAGGGTTTAGTGGACTGTGTTGGATAAAAGTATAAGACAGAAGCCTTGTCTTCAAGGAGTAAA
The DNA here is from genome assembly GCA_028533085.1 of Varecia variegata. Taxonomy (NCBI): domain Eukaryota; kingdom Metazoa; phylum Chordata; class Mammalia; order Primates; family Lemuridae; genus Varecia; species Varecia variegata. The sequence continues at coordinate 61,852,160 of CM052444.1, forward strand.
TGTTTGAACTGATAAAGCCACATAATGGAAGTAAGTTTTAATTTGTCTCCGTTTTCTAGATATTGCTCAGTCCTGCTCTTTAGTTTGTGAGTTTAGAGATTCTTAGTTTTCCTGAGTTGTTTAGAACTTGCTGAAGAAGACTTCCAGAGCCCATAATGTTGATAGCATTGGGTTTTGTTTGTTTTTTGGTTTTGTTTTCAGTCCCAAAGATGCTGTTAAAATGAAATAGTGCTCTTAAAAGTTACTTTTTAGCTCTATATTGTTATTTTAGTTATGACTCAGTCTCTGATGTGCTAATATGTTGACCTGCAATCTTTGTTGTGGACAAGCCTTTGCAGTGAGGCCTGTGGATGATTTACTGCGAGACTGGGAATTTATTCTTCCCTAATTGGCAAGGTCTCTATGTCATTGTGTTCTTTTTCAAAAAACTGTCATTACTGAACTAGAAATTAAGAACATAAATCCAAGTTTCCTTTTAAAACAATTTTACTGAGTTTAGATTTGGCAAGAGCCACATTTTGTAATAATTCACTCAACTTTATATTTCATCTTCCAGTAAATCATTATGAAGTAACATAATTCATTACAGATAAACTGGCATTATTCATCCTTAAAAATTATATTCAGAGACATCCCCACATTAAATTGTAATTTTCAAATCCCAGTTAAATATAAAATGCTTTGTCTGGTGCTGGGATTTGGAGTTGGGTAAGTCACTTCTGGCTTTAAATGACCTTTCAACACAGTGAGGAAGAGATTTGTTGAAGATTGACTCTCTTAAGCAGAAAGTATAATAGTATGTGCCAAGTGTTGTAATGAAGAACAAAGTGAAACAGGAGCACACAAGGAAAAGACTGTCACTGGGACAAGGAATGAGAGGATGCCAAGGAAAATTTCATAAAGGAGGTAGCCTTTACACCAGGGTTTCATAAAGAGTAGGCTTTTGACTGGAAGACATGAGAAGAGAATATTCCGAGTGGAAGGAAAAGCATGACGAAAGGACACGCTTGGGAAAAGAGCAGGATGCGTCCAGGGAATAAGAGTGGGAGAATATGGCGTGAGAGGAAGGGCTAGGGTGGATAAACTGGAAAGGTGAACTGAGCCGGATCCTGGGCTGTCTTTTCTTGAATGGTCTCATATGTCATCTGAAGAGTTTGAGTGTCATTCTGTAGGTAGCAGGGAGCAAGCCAAGGATGGTGGGCTGGAGCTGGGCTAGATCAGTGTCCTGTTGAAGAAAGACAGCTCTGATAGTATTTTGAAGAACGAGGAGGAAGGTTGGGACAGGCAAATTAGGGGAGTATAGTGCAGTAAACCCGGGGCGGGAAAGTAAAAGCCTGAAGGTCTGAAGGAGGACAGCGGCAATGGAAGTCAAAGCAAGGATCAGAAAGGTCTTGTCCTCTTTGTATCATTGTAGCGCCACTGTTCATGGAATTATGTGAAAGACTATTGATCCAATCTAACCCCGACATTCTATGAATTAAGCTTCTATGACCACATAAGAACCCTATATTCCAGATGAGAGCATTTTCCCCAACCGTGAGTACATAAGAATGCTTCACATATATCTATACATATTTAAAAAGTAAGATCATTTTGCTTGTTCCCAGTTGATATATCATTTGAAAGGGGGATAGTTAGATCTATTGAACACAAAACTAATTTTGCTTTTTGACGAGCCTTCAGAATGGAGACATAGTAATGCTTCTCAGGGTAATCTCCCTAAGTAGTTACTATCTATCCAAGGCCTACACTTGGGCTTTATAGGACAGTGGGCTTCCATTTCTGTTCGTTGAACCCAGAATAAGAATTTAATAGAGAATTCAGAAGTAAATCTATGAGGAAACTAGAGAAGGAAAGGAAACAAGGTAATCAGATGACACTGTACAAAACATACGGAATTGCTGGGTTAAAATAGAAGCTACTAAATTGCTGAATAAATTCTCATTATTTCACAAGTTCCAAAGCTATTTAGTATAGGTATAACTGAAGAAATATAGTGTGAAGAAAGTAGACAGTCAGACATACGGAGACCATTGATGATCACATGGCAGCAGGTATGGCAGAAAAAAAGGAAACAATATGCAGATGGAGAGTACGCATTTTGCAGCATTTATAGGAAATCTTCACATCTTGTTCCTGACTGGTAAGTATATCGTTACTTGGATATATTTATTTTATTTGCCAAACACTTATATTTCACTTACATTTGCACAATTAAACCTCATGATAACCCCACAAAGTAGTTAATTTTATTATTCCCATTTTACATATGGACAACACAGAAAGGTTAAGCAACCAGCCCATAGTCACACAGCTGGTAAGTGGCAGAGCAAAGGATTCAAACCCAAGGAGTCTGACTCCAGAGATCCTGTTCTGAAGCAATATACCATGCTGCCCTCCTAAGTCTGAAGGTCGAGGAGAAAGCAATGTAGGCTATATTGCATTTAATATGGGATCTATTTCTTTAACTTTTACTTTCCTTCAACCAATTTTCTACTTCTTTTTTTTTCTTTTTTAATACTATGGTTTGATCTAGAAGAACCTCAACAGAACTTTGTCAAAGATTTATGCATACTCATAAATGAAAATGCAAGCTAAAAGCAGTCATAGCATTTATAGTTGTCCATTTCCTCTGTGGCTAATAGTTAACTCATTCATTCAAGTTGTTAGGTATGAGGGATGCAAAGATGAATTAGGCATGGGTCCTGCCCTCAAGAAACTCATAGTATACAGAGGAAATAAGAAAAGTATATCAAATGTTTTATTAGAGTGTGACAAGTGCTAAGATAGCAGTATACATAAGGTGTCATATGAGCACAGACATTTGGTATCTAAATCATCGTGTATCAGGAAAAGTTTCCTAGCAGAGATGTTACTTATATTGAGTCTTGAAGGATGACCAGGACTTAGGAATATAGGGAAGAATAGTATAGCAGGCAGAGGGAATAGCAAAGTGAATTGACAAATAAAGGAAAATACAACACATTTGCGGAACCACAGGTTGTTCATTATGACTAGGCTATCAAGCATATATGAGCAAGAGATAGGCGATGTTAAAGATTTCATCAGCAGCAAACCATGAACCCTGGATGATCAAGGAGCTTGACATTTTTTCTGAAAGCTGCTGGGAGAGGTTAAAGGTTTAAGCATGTAGGCATCTGATGGTATTTTTCTTGAAAACATGATTCATATGTGAAGGATTGAGTGGATAGAAAGGAAGATAGAATGGATCATATGTATGGACATGTATGTGTGTATGTATATTTAGGGAGAGAGTAAAGGGAACTTTCCAGGACAGTCTACATTCAAATTAAAAAGATAAAGAAAGAAGTGAAACACAGAAGGTCATATTGAGGAACATTTAATACAGTCCTGATGCATTTTGCATTAAAAGATTAGTTATTAGTTCATGGGAAGTTCCAGAAACTCTGGATAATTTCTTTATCACATTGGACCATATCATGGATGGAGGTGGAGTATCTGGATGAAGCAACATGGCAGAAGGCATGCTGGGATGGGAAGGCACTATCAGAGCATCAAGAATTTATACTTAGGACAATGGATGGTGAAGGAAAGAGTGGAAAAAAGATGAAAGAAATCAAGTACAAAATAATCTGAGCTTTTGCCATAGGATCTTAAATCCTTGTATTTTCATGCATCATTGTCTCTATGTGGTATTAATTGAATACTATACAATATAGAAGAAATATCATAAGTTTTTGAGCCAAAACTAACCTTAGTATTGACATTGATGTTCATTAAAAACATTGATGATTCAATACTTTCTGTGAACCATATAACTTTTACACTTAAATGCCACTGAAGCCCATTGAATCCATTGAACAAAAATACACTGAATGAATGCATGGTCATCTACTCCAATTTTAAAAACAAATGAAGTAAAGGGAGCTTTGGGTTAGTATTTCTGGATTATTGCCTCCACTCTGCCCTAGCTATTTGTATCGCTCTGATAACATACTTTGTGGCCTTCAGTTTTCTCATCTGAAAATGGATTAGACCAGGTTCTGATGTCTTATATAGCTCCCAAGCCTAATATGGACTGCTTGACCCCGGATGAGATTTTGAGCAACATTAACTAGAAAGTATGAACTATTATAGCAATGGGACCTAACCAGCTTAGCTGCTGTTCCTTCTGTATGATTAATTACCTGCTAAGTGATATATTAACAATCTTGGATCATTGACCAATTTTTTAATTAATTATTTTTATTTTCATAAATTTAGGAGGTACATGTGCAGATTTGTTACATGGATACATTGCACAGTGGTGAAATCTTGGATTTTTGTGTAACCCTCACCTGATTAGTGTACATAGTATCCATTAGGTAATTTCTCATCCCACACCCCTCTCCCACCCTCTCATCCTCCCCTACTTTGGATTCTCTAATGTTTCTTATTCTACTTTCTATGTCCGTATGTCCTCATTATTTAGCTCCCACTTATAAGTGAGAACATGGGGTATTTGACTTTCTGTTTCTGAGTTATTTCACTTAAGATAATGGACTCCAGTTCCATCCATGTTGCTGCAAAAGACATGATTTCATTCTTTTTTATGGCTCACTAATATTCCATGGGGTGTGTGTGTGTGTGTGTGTATGTATACATACCACATTTTCTTTATTCAGTCATCAGTTGATGGACACTTAGGTTGATTCTATTATATATCTTTGTTATTGTGAATAGTGCTATGATAAACATATAAGTGCAGCTATCTTTTTGATAGAATGATTTCTTTTCCTTTGGGTAGGTACCCAATAGTGGGATTGCTGCATCAAATAGTAGTTCTATTTTCAGTCCTTTGACAAACCTCCATACTATTTTCCATAGAGGTTATACTAATTTACACTCCCACCAACAATGTTTAAATGTTCCTTTTCCATGGCGCCAGCGTAGCTCACAGCAACCTCAAATTCCTGGGCTCAAGCAATCCTTCTGCCTCAGCCTCCCGAGTAGCTGGGACTACAGGCATGTGCCACCATGCCCAGTTAATTTTTTTCTATATATATTTTTAGCTGTCCAGATCATTTCCTTCTATTTTTAGTAGAGATGGGGTCTCGCTCTTGCTCAGGCTGCTCTTGAACTTCTGAGCTCAAGCAATCCTCCCACCTTGGCCTCCCAGAGTGCTAGGATTACAGGCATGAGCCACCATGCCAAGGCTTAAGGTTGTTAATTTGTGATCTTTGTATCTTTTTGATGTAGGCATTTAATGGTATAAACTTCCCTCTTGGTACTGCTTTTACTGTATCTTGGAGGTTTTGATATGTTTTGTCTCCATTTTCATTCATTTCAAAAACTTTTTAAATTTCCATCTTGATTTTGTCATTGACTTAAATATCATTTAGGAGCAGGTTGTTTAATTTCCATGTATTTATATAGGTTTCCATGTATTATATAGGTTTGGTTATATAGGTTCCTCTTGTAATTGATTTCTAGTTTTATTCCACTATGGTCTGAGATGGTACTTGATTTAGATTTTTAAAATGAATTGAGACTTGTTTTGTGGACTAACAAATGGTCCATTTTGGAAAATGATAAGAAGAATGTATATTTTGCAGTTGTTGGGTAGAATGTTCTGTAAATGTCTGTTAGGTTCATTGGTCTAGAGTCCAATTTAAGTCCAGTGTTTCCTTCTTGATTTTCTATCTTGATGATCTGTCTAGTGCTGTGAGTGGAGTGTTGAAGTCCCCCACTATTATTGTACTGTTGTCTATCTCTTTTCTTAGATTTAGTAGTATTTGTTTTATGAATCTGAGTGCTCCAGTGTTGGGTGCATATATATTTAGGAATATTATATCTTCTTGTTGAATTGATCTTTTTATCATTATATAATGACCTTCTTTGTCTTTTTTACTGTTGCTGATTTAAAGCCTGTTTTATCTGATATAGGCATAGCTACTCCTGCTTGCTTTTGGTTTCCATTTATATGGAATATCTTTTTCTACCCCTTTACCTTGATTCTTTAAGAATCTTTGACCATTTTTAATTGAAGCAATTAATTATATAAATGTGAGCTCTTTGCATTTACTTTCATTAAAATTATATCACAACAAAAAGAAAATAGATATAAGTCAAGCCACATGGTCTTGCTTTACGTATGAGTCACATCTCATTCTCATATGATAATCTTGAACTTTTGCCAACTCACTTTTATCATAAATTTAAAAATTCATGGGGTCCACACACATCTGCGAGTTCTGATAATATGACCTTCTATTGAAAAAACTTTGGTACATTTAGAATCCTATGATTTATTCTATAATCTATATAATTCTATTGTTTACCTAAAACAATAATGTAAAAATGGATCTTTTTAAAAACTTATGCCAAAATCATTAGTTATATGTTTAAATTTGAATTGATTTCTTCTTCCTCCTTTTAAAATAGGAATTTACTGACTGACAATGGCAGGAAACATCTTAGAGAAGTTAGATGTCCTCAATAAGCAAGCAAAGATAATCTTGGCCAGAAGAGCAAAGGTTGGTAAAGTATAAGCTAAAATTCAACATTAAAAAGTTAACATTTCAAATATGAATAATTTTTTTAGTTAATGATACATTCATCTGAAGATATAAACTAATTTGTAAAAAGCAAATAATTATATTAGTTGAAAAAATCATCTAAGTTGATACTATAGAGAATTCATTTAATATATAAGACAACTTCTAGATAGCTGCCATATTAGTTTAAAGATATATATCAAACCTGCTTAAGATTAAAAAAATCCTGTTCAGCCAAATAATGCTTACAGTTCTTACTAATATGTTAAACATCTAAAAGTTATTTTTTTGGACTACTAAAACGAAGAGAACAATGGCATAGTTAATGAATTAGGAATAATTAAAACTTATAGAAATTAATTAAACTGAAAAAGACAAGACTCATAAAATTCAATACAAAATATTAATAAATAATATAGTTCTCAAAAGCTATATTTTTGGCATATATGAGCAATTTAAATTATTTTTTTCTTTTTCTTTTTCTTTTTTGTCAGAGACAGAGTCTCACTCTGTCACCCAGGCTAGAATTCAGTGGCATGATCATAGTTCACTACAGCCTCAACTCCTGGGCACAAGCAACCCTCCTGCCTCAGGCTCCCCAAGTTGCTGGGACTACAGGTGTATGCCACCACGCTCAGCTTATTTTTCTTACTTTTTGTAGAGACAGGTCTCACTTTGTTGCCCAGGCTGGTCTCAAACTCCTGGCCTCAAGTGATCCTTCCTCCTCAGCCTCCCAAAGTGCTGGGATTACAGGCATGAGCCACCTCAAACAAATTTTAACTGTGGGGTTTATCTATACACATCTTCTTTGGGCTCTTACAAAGGTATACATATATGTATATAGTATCTTTGCATATAAATTTACATACATATAAATATTCATAATATAAGTATTATGAATACAATACACCTATTAATACATATATACATACATATATGAAAGTGGATTTTATCTGTTTCCTTTTTTAATGACAAAAATGAGATAATATATAAATCACTTCAGTAATTGATTGTTATTTCTTTTTTTTTTTTTTTTTTTTGAGACAGAGTCTTGCTTTGTTGCCCTGGCTAGAGTGAGTGCCGTGGCATCAGCCTAGCTCACAGCAACCTCAAACTCCTGGGCTTAAGCGATCCTACTGCCTCAGCCTCCCGAGTAGCTGGAACTACAGGCATGCACCACCATGCCCGGCTAATTTTTTGTATATATATATATATATATATATATTTCAGTTGGCCAAATAATTTCTTTCTATTTTTAGTTGAGACAGGGTCTCACTCTTGCTCAGGCTGGTCTCGACCTCCTGACCTCGAGCCATCCACCCGCCTCGGCCTCCCAGAGTGCTAGGATTACAGGCCTGAGCCACCGTGCCCGGCCGATTGTTATTTCTTTAAACTTAAAAAAAAATAATTGTAGACTCACAATTCCATGTGCCTTTCACCCAGTTCATTCCAGTTATGATGCCTCATATAGCTGTGGCACAATATCAAAACCAGGAAATTGACGCTGGTATATTACTGTTAACTAGACTATAGACTATTCAGTGTTCATTATTTTTTAACCTGCATTTATTTGTGTGTGCATGTGAGTGTGGTTTTATGCAATTTTATCACATTATAGGTTTGTGTAACTACCACCACAATCAAGATATAGAACTTTTCCATCTGCATACAAGATCTCTCTCTTGCTAACTCTTTGTAGTTTTTGTTTGTTTGTTTGTTTTCTTTTTTGAGACAGAGTCTTGCTCTGTTGCTCTGGGTAGAGTGCAGTGGCGTCTTTGTAGCTCACAATTTTTCTACTTTTTTTTAGTGGAGACGGGGTCTTGCTCTTGTTCAGGCTGGTCTCGAACTCCTGACCTCAAGTGATCCTTCCTCCTCAGCCTCCCAGAGTGCTAGGATTACAGGTGTGAGCCACCATACCAGCCATCTCTTGGTACCTCTTTGTGTTTGTAGCCATACTCCCCCACCCCATTCCCAATCTCTATCCATGGCAATAAATAATCTGTTTTCACTCTCTATAATTTTGTAATTTTGAGAATGTTATGTAAGTGGAATCATTCATTATGTAAGATTTTGAGATCAGTTTTTTCACTAAGCATAATAGACCTTGAGGTCCATCCAGGTTTTTGTATAAATTGGTAGTTTTATTATTATAAATAGTATAAAAGATGTATTACTGAATAGTGTTCCATCATATGGATATACAGCGTTTCAACCACTCATCCATTGAAGGGCTTTTGGGTTGTTTTCAGGATTTTGCTATTAAAAATAAAGCTGCTTAAAAAAATGAATAAAATAAAGCTGCTATGAGCATTTGCAGACACGTTTTTATATGAACATAGGTTTCTGTTTCTTCCATGCCCAAGAGTGTGATTGCTGGTGCACTCTTTCTCTTAAACTCAGCAAGATCAAGGCGTCAAGATTTGGTTTGAGTTCCCCCAGACTCACTGGGTTTCCCCTGCCTGCTCCTCGACCCAGAGACTGCCTCCAGGGAGTAAACCAGGCTCTTGGATAGCCTACCTCATTTGTTTGCTTTCTTTCAGGCATCCATCCTGCTCTGTTTTCTAATACCTGCAGACAGTTGTTTTCAGATATTTTGTGTGAGTTTCTAGTTGTTTAGAGCAGGAAGTTAATTCCCATAGCACTTAATTCTTCATTGGCAGAAGCAGAAGTTTCCCATATCCTCAGACTTTGCTGTCAATTTTTTCATCTCTTTATTCCTTTGCGCTGTGCTCTGAGAGAATTTTTTAGAGAAAACTTTCAGCTCCTTAACTAACCCTTTAGCTACATCCCTTTTCTTCTTCAGTCCATCTGTGTAAATATTTTAACAAACTCCTCTTTTGATTGCTTCCTTAACTCTATTTCTGGTTCATGCAACTAGATGAAGATTGGTGTGATTCACCACGTGTGTGGCTACAGGAAGAGAGCAGGTTGGAGAGACATTCCTGCTGTGGTTCCGATTACTCTATGTATCAATATTTGCTAAATATATGGATCTTTCCTTAAATTCTGAATTTTGAAGTTAGGAAGGAGCCTTAATAATCCTCTAGTCCTATGCCCTCTTTCGGAGGTGGGAAAAGAATGGGTCAGGTCATACAGCAAAGGCATAAAAAAAGTTGGTGCGCAAGGCCCCCAATTTTCAGTCGGTAATATTTCCCATTATTGCCTGCCACCTAAATTCTGCGTGTGTGTGTGTGTGTGTGTGTGTGTGTGTGTGTGTGTATGCGTGCACATGTGTATGCATAAAGTGAGATTAATTTTTATTCTTTCCACACAGGATTTTCCCTGTATGAAAAGTACTCATTTTTTTTTCTCTTTGGCTTTGCTGCAGAAAAACAGACTTCAGAGTGAAGGAAGAAAAAAGTCTTTGGTTATACCCCTGACATTTGATTTTCAGTCAGAATGTGAAGAGGCTATTGCGACATCTGCATCTAAGTCGGTGTCAAAGATCCCAGAAGGCAAATCATGTGACATTGAATCAAAAAAGTAACTGTCATAACTACCTGAAACTTTCAGTTTGGAGTTTTAAAACATTATATTTGTCTTAGATTATGCAATATATATTAAATGAAATATTTGTTATACGGGATATTTTATAATGGTTATGAGTTAGAATATCCTAGATTAGCCTTCTAAATATTCCTAGTTTATAAAATATCTATTATGTATATTTCACTAATGTAGATGGTAATGACAATTCTGAATTTTTTTTTTTTTTTTTTTTTTTTTTTGAGACAGAGTCTCACTCTGTTGCCCGGGCTAGAGTGAGTGCTGTGGCATCAGCCTAGCTCACAGCAACCTCACACTCCTGGGCTTAAGCGATCCTTCTGCCTCAGCCTCCCGAGTAGCTGGGACTACAGGCATGTGCCACCATGCCTGGCTAATTTTTTCTATATATATTTTTAGTTGACCAGTTTCTATTTTTTAGTAGCGACGGGGTCTCGCTCTTGCTCAGGCTGGTCTCGAACTCCTGACCTTGAGCGATCCACCCGCCTCGGCCTCCCAGAGTGCTAGGATTCCAGGCGTGAGCCACTGCACCCGGCCCTGAATTTTTAAAGAAAGGTTTTTCTTGAGCTCAATGATGTTGCTCCAAATTAATGTCAGGATTTACTTTAAACATTAATTGATATACGTCAAGAAAAGTGTGCCTAGAAAACTAATTAATGCAGTGTCCCTGTGTACTTAGAAGGGGTAGCTTAAATATGTCATACATGGTCTTTCACTGGTATTATGTATGTGTGTAATGCTATATGATTTTTCCAGGCAACATAAATGTAGAGGAGAGTGCAGGAAAAGAGTACTAAGATGCAGAGTCAATAGAACTTTAAATCACTTGGATGTTGGTAGTAATGTGGATATTGCCTTTAACTCCTTTATTCTGTGTAACAGCCCAATGTGTTAAGTGCATTTTGCAGATGAAAAATCCAAGTCTGGTTGAGGTTAAATAACTTGTCCAAGGTCACATAACTAATAAGTGGCAGAGGCTGGATTTAAACCTTGGCAGTCTGCCCCCTCCCACAGTGAGAAAGAGGAAAAAGCCAAGTAGACCCTGATAGATCAATGACTTACAATTCTGATAGTTTTCTTTTTCCCACCATTACAGTTTTCTGCTATTTGGAGACATAAGAGAATTTCTTGACCCAAATATTGGTGGATCTTTGTAGAATATAGGGTATTTATTGCTTGTTTTTACTCAGTTGTGGGATAAAAACTTAACCTGGTCACCAATTCTATGGCAACAGAATAATTGCCACTCAACTATTTATTATATTAACAAAATGAAATCCAGCATAATACTAAATAAATATTATTCCACTATGCCTAAGGGGAGTACATTTCAGAAATAAGAAAAAGTACCCTCATTGACCTTTTACTATGGCCTTGACATTTTGTTAATTAGTTTCAAAACTTTATTTTACATAGTTTTTATAAAAATCCCGTGAAGTAGATATTATTGTTATTTGGCATATGAAAGACTGAGATTCAGAGTATTCATTCTGCAGAAGTTCACACAGAGTCAAGATGCAAAGTAAGGTCTAACTCCAAAACCTATGCTCTTTGGTTCACCATAAGGAAATTCTTATCTGAATATCTCTACATATTCTTCAAATGTATTTGAAAAATAGTTTAGTAAGATAAGGATAAACTATTACCTCCTTAGCAAGACTATATAGCCAGCACCATCCTTAGAGTGGAACCCTTGACTCATTCTCACTTAAGTTAGAAACAGAACAATGGCCATTCTCACTAGTATACTACACTGTTCTAGAAGTGCCTCCTAATGATATTAAATAAGAACATAAGATAAAAATTTTAATTTTTGCAAAGGAACAGATAAATTATTTTATAAATATTAAATGATTATTTACTGAATAACCCAAAGAGAATAAACTGAAAACCCATTAGAAATTATAAGATTATAAGAAGGCTCATGCCTGTAATCCCATCACTTTGGGAGGCCAAGGCAGGAGGATGACTTGAGGTCAAGAGTTCGAGACCAGCCTGAGCAAAGGTGAGAACCTCTCTCTACAAAAAATAGAAAAATTAGCTGGGCATGGTGGCACATGCCTATAGTTCCAGCTACTCAGGAGGTTGAGACAGGAGAATCATTTAAGCCCAGGAGTTTGAGGTTACAGTGAGCTATGTTGATGCCACAGCACTCCAGCCTGGTCAACAGAGCAAGACTCTGTCTCAAAAAAAAAAAAAAAAAAAAAAATTAAAGGAAAGTTTAATAAAAATTTACCAAAAAAATTTATGTATTCAACAAATATTTATTAAACATGTACTATGTGCCAGTCACTGCTCTAGGTGCTGAGAATACAACAGTGAACAAAGCAGACAAATACTCTGCCCTCAGAATTTACATTCTAGGTAGGGAGACAGATATTATAATAAACAAAATAACCAAATGAATATATAATGTAAATCCATGAGTGATAAGTGCTATAAAGAAAAATATAGTAAATTAAGGGAATTAAGCTCCACAGGGATTACTATTTTAGATGGGGGTGGTGAAGAGGTGGAAATTCAAGCAGAGGCTTATGAAATACAGGAGTAGCCATGTTGACACCTGGGGGAAGACTATGACAGGCAGAGGAAACAGCAAGTGCCGAGGTTCTTAAATGGAGCTTAAATTTGTTTCCCCAAACCAAACAGCTAGACAGTTTTCTCTGTTCCCACGTGAAGGTGAGGGACGTGAAGGTGAGGGGTGAAGGAAGTGTGTAGGGAGAGGCCTGGGGGGGCTTTCAGGGGAAGTTCTTCTGCTGAGAAACATCAGAACTGGAGGGGATGTTTCTGTCTGGCAGTGAGAATTCTGAATTTTATTTGCATCTGATAGGAAACATTTCTGAAGGGAAATGACAATCATGTTTATATTTTATAAGTGTCATTATGGCTATATTGAGAATAGAAAGTTAAGGACAAGAGTAATAGTAGGGAGAGTAAACAGAAGATGTCTAGAGACACAGAGAAGTACTTCAGGCCAGGTGTGGGTGGCTCACGCCTGTCATGCTAGCATTTTGGGAGGCTGAGGCAAGAGGATCACTTGAGGCCAGGAGTTCAACACCAGCCTGGGCAACATAACGAGACTCCTGTCTCTACAGAAAATTTTTAAAAATTAGCCAAGCATGGTGACACACATCTGTAGTCCCAGCTACTCCAGAGGCCAAGGCAGGTGGATCACTTGAGCCCAGGGGTTCGAGGCTGCAGTGAGCTATTATCACACCACTGCACTCCAGCCCGGGCAACAGAGGAAAGAGAGAGAGTCTGTCTCTTAAAAAAGCAAAGAAGTAGTAGTAGGGCTCTCGGACTAGGCTGGAAGTAAGGAGGAAAGAAGTGGTTGGATTTGGGATATGTTTCCAAGAAAGACCCAGTGATATCTGCTGATAGATTGGGAGTGGGAAATAAGAGAAAGAGAAATAAAAAATGGATGCAAATTTTTTAGTCTAAACTTCTGACTGAATGGAGATGGTGAAGCCTGGGTGAGGAGCAGATCAGGAAGTGGGTGGAATCAATAATTTAGTTTTGAATGTGTTAAGTTTGAGATACCGATAATACAACTAAGTGCAGGAGTCATGTAGGCAGTTGCATATATAAATCTGGAGTTCAGGGAAGAGTTTGAGGTCTGGACTATAAATCTGGAGACATCAGCCTTTGGATGATACTGAAAGGGGCAGGGCTGGATGACATCAACTAAGGGTGAATATCTGAGGCCTGAGGACAGAGCCATGGGTTGCTCTAGCATTTAGAGTTCAGAAATATCACTATTTAAGTAACACTAATAACTTTCTTACGTACCATTCATAGCCAGTTAAAGAATTTAGAGGAGGAAAATTCCTGTTTACCATAAATAAATGCTGTGATCATTTCTGTTATCTGAACTGTCCCTAACTCCATGCCCAACCACTTTGATTCGGGTCTGGTAATGTCCCCAATATCTCGTTGAACTAATTTCCAGCATATTTTTCTGAAAGGATTAATTAGCTTGTGAATTATAATTTCCCAGAGTGCCCTCAATCCTATCACAACTTCCTGTCCCCCTCTACTTCAAATGATTATCACTAATATTTTCAGCTCCTGCTCAACCAGTCCCAATCTTTTACACCTTGTGCTATAATAGTATTAATAGAACTTCCAAATCCATATAACTGAGACTTTACCACATTTCTCCACATTTATTTTTTAGATTTGTTTTGTAAATTTTCTGATTATTTTAATTTAGACTCATTTTTATTTCTTCTAGGTGTGACTCTTTCAAATGTGAACCTGAACCTATAAAGAGTGACATCAAAAAGTCAAATTTAAAAGCACACTTTATTCAAAGAAATATAAAAAAACAAGAAAGTAAGACAATAGGTAATGCTTCGTGTAATGTTTTTACTTCTCCTTTGATTTATTAATATGTCTTAAAAGTTCTTGATAATTTGATGCCTGTTGAAAGCATTTGCATAAACTATAAAGAAGAAATTTCCTAAGAAGAAGAGATGTTAAATATCATAATGAATATACAATTCGCAAAATAAAATATTTTATGTTTATAGGGTTATTTTTTTCTAGAAAGAAAATCTCTGAGTTTCCTTTCAGCTCAACTCTATGAATTTCCTTGTTATTGTTTTTGTAAAAATCACATATGAACAGCTTGCTTAATAGAAACTTAATTTCAGGATTAGAAATTTATGTATCTATGAGCTAGGAACCAGCATTATAGATTCTCGGTGTATTTGAGTATTCTGTGTCACCTTCTTTTTCTTTCTCTGGCGTCATCAAACAGTCATCCAGTTGCATCGTTCTCATGGCCTCCGTGACTGAGGCTCCTTGAGTCCACATTGCCCCATATTGCCTCATTTTTCTGTTATGCTCCATAATCTAATTTCTCAAAAGATTTGTTTACACGTACTGTTGTGTCTATGGTTTACTTTTATAATGTTATAGTTCTTATGTTCCTTATTATCTTTGAATGTGGGCTGGACACTATTTGGAAAACTATTTATAGGAACAATTTGAGAACTAGGATGATGGTGCCTTATTCCAGAGAGGAATTTTTACTGTTTAAGCCGGGTATCTGGAGGCAGCACTTGTCCAAACATACCCTAACCCACGTTCAAGGCTTTAATTTCCCTGGAACAGCCAGGTGGCAGAAGCACTGGCCTCAAGGCTGCATGCAAGTTTACCTATTCTGGTTTACTCCTACCCTAAGGTTATAACCCTTTGCATCCCAGGTAAAATGCATGTGTGTTGGTGGAGGGGATGGAGAGAAGGGGAAGACATATCAAATATCCCACCTTTGGACCTTCGGTCAGATTTGATTTTTGTATTTTTGTCTACCTTGACCCACGAAGCTTCCAAAACCCGACCTTACCTTCACATCACAAACACCCTCAGGGCAAAAGCGGCTTTGCATGCTGGGCTTACATATCTGAGTTCTTACCTTCTTCTAGATTTAGGACCAGAAGTCCCTTGTCATCCTTTATCTCTATGGTGCTATTTGGATTTTTAAAAATATTTCATCCAGCCTTTTCAGATGCGTTCAGCAGAACAGCTGGCACTAGTAATATTTACGTGGCTCTCCATAATGGCAGCAGAAATCTCTAATCAATTTTTTTTCCTACAGTCATAGTGATCTTTTAAAAGCAGAACGATTATCTCCTGATTGAGGGTCTTCAGTGGCTTCTTGCTGCACTTAGTATGAAACTTGTACTCCTTGCAAAGATCCTGTGTGTGTGACCTTTGCCTACATATTCAACCTCATCCCCTGACCCCTGACATTCACTGAAACTACATTTTCACTAGCCTTTTTTCAGTACAACTGCCAGATTGCCTCAGAGAAAGATGCTTTCCCCTGTGTCTAAAGACAGTGACACTCTTTTATTCACACAACTTACTCCTCATTTGCAAGTTTCAGTTCCATGTCATCTGCTCAAAGAGGCCTCTCTGACTACCCTGTTGAAACTATACCTTCTCTGAGGTTCTTCTTCACCAAAATTATTTCTGTCACAGCATGCATTTTAATTTATAATTATTCACTCCTTTGCTTTTTCACTTGTTTATTTTCTATTACTATATTACTAAAATATATGCATCATGTGGCAAGAGTCACAATTCCAGTGCCTCACATATGGGAGGTGACCAACAAATAACTGGATTGAAGGATTACCAGACTCCATCTTAAGTTTGTTACATGTATTATCTCATTTAATCCTCACAGCATTTCTATAAGCATTATTATTACCTTTTAACAAATAAGGAAAATAAGACTCAGAGAGGTTAAGTAACTTTCCAAAACTACATAACTCACAAAATACATGGGATTTGGACACAGGCTATCTAAATCCAAAGTCTGCGTGCTTGATGCCTACACTATACTTATGTTAAGAAATTCCATTAGATCAAGGGTCCCCAACCTATGGTGAGTTGTATAATTGTTTCATTATATATTACAATGTAATAATAATAGAAATAAAGTGCACAATAAATGTAATGTGCCTGAATCATCCCCAAACCATCCTCCCTGCCCCCCGTCCGTAGAAAAATTGTCTTCCTTGAAAATGGTCCCTGGTGCCAAAAAGGTTGGGGACTGCTGCATTTGATGATAATTCAGATTAATAAAACTCATAATTTGGCATGGGAGAATGCAGGTTGAGGGGAATATTTTTCTTTTCAAAAGAATTAACCAAAGGATTCCACCAAGGATATAGTGCCATGGCATCAGCCTAGCTCACAGCAACCTCAAACTCCTGAGCGCAGGCAATCCTCTTGCCTCAGCCTCCTGAGTAGCTGGGACTACAGGTGCACATAATGATGCTTGACTAATTTTTCTATTTTTAGTAAAGAAGAGGTCTCACTCTTGCTCAGGCTGGTTTCGAACTCCTGAGCTCAAGTGATCCTCCCGCCTCGGCCTCCCAGAGTGCTAGGATTACAGGTGTGATCCACCGCGCCCGGCCGAATAACACATATGATTCTATTTTGTTTAGAAATCCATTATTTTCCAAGAAGATACAGCTTTATTATATAATAGCAAATAATTGAAAGTTATATTCTGTTAATAGAAATTTGCTTTTAAAGCAAATTATTCTAGATTAGATTTAGCTCTAAAAATGGAAACACAATGCATATGTAATCAAGATTATTAAACTACATTTCTGAAACGCTTATTACCAGTGGAGAAAATGGTTTATGGGGTTTAATTAAAAGTAGTTTAATAGTATGCAAATATTATTTATGTTTGAATTTGTTTCCTTAGAGCCAGTAGAAGAAAATCTAAAATCAAGATCTAGTAGACCTTTTCTTTATCTTAAGGATACACCTGAGGTAGGTTTAATTTGTATACTTGACAATTACTTAATAGAAACTCAAATTAGCCCTAAAAATTTAAGTATGTTTCTACAAATCCCAAATTCAAGTGAATTTTAAGATTCAAAATGATGACTTTTAAAGTAATTTCATCTCTGGTAGTATGTAAAACTTTATGTATGGAGATAGTAGAGAAGATAATATAGTCTTTGCTGGAGATATTTCAGTACAGTAGAAATTATTTATTGAACATGATAAGTACTACCAGTTATAGAATCAGTTAAGACAGGGCATCATAAAAAACTATATATGCATAACAAACATTTTACTTTATAATATAAAAATTTATATCCATTTATTAATCTTTTAATGTGTAGCCAAGACCACTGTTTTGAGCATGGTATAGTTAATCAAATTATATAATTACAATAGCAACTACCATAAACAGGTTTAGAACCAACACTATTGACTCCTGATAATCACTTGAGCAGAGGTTCATGGGTATGCTGAAAAGTAATTGACTATCCTTGGGCATTGCAGATGTGTTGGACATCATTCAGTAGGTTTTATCCAGGGAACAAGAGAGTTAAACTAATCCAGAGAATTAGCAAGGGAAAGCCACTTAAGAGAGTCTATTAGGTATTCATTTATTTGTTAATCCAGATTATTGCTAATATAAAGAAAGAAATATGAAGAAATACATACTTAGGTTTATAATTAATAACTGTTACAATTTTGTTGCATATTCCTGTATTTTATAATTTTAAAAAATATTAACAGAATTCACTCTCCAGATTACTAGTTTTATTCTCATCTAAATGGCTTATTTAGATTCATATTCAATAAAAGTCTCCCAAGAAATATACATGCTAACATCATAATCATTTTACTCCTCATAATAAATTTACTAGCATCTTATAAAAAACATGTAACATTTTAATTAAAAAATGAAAATATTCATGTGATCCTAAAAATTAAAGAAAGGCTAATAAGAACACACAGCCCTTCCATCCTATACTTATTTTTCTAATTTCCTCTTTTCAGAGGCAACCATGTTTAACCTTTTTGAGTTTCAATTCCTTTTATGATTAATTCCATATTTCTAAAGAATGAGTTTCTATTGCCAGTTTTAATCTATCAATTCTAAATACTAGTTACTGAATAATTAATAAAAAGATTGTGAATTAGTTCATTTACGCTACTCCACATCTTACCTCTTGCCCCTCTTTCCTCTTCTGGATATTTGATAGTTACTTCTTTTGTTTCTTCTATTGCTAACCTGAAATAATATACCTACCTCTTCTTTTCTTTTCTAGCATCTTTGATCACTAAATTCTGATTCCCTTTTATATAAGATGAGGATTTTAGCAGTCTTATCCTTTCTTCCAACTCTCCACCACACCTTCTTTTCTAGGTCAACTGTATTTACTTTTACATTTTGTAGGTCAATGATTATATTCAGCTTTGCAACTCTGATTAAGCCTTTACGTTTTGTTTATAGTCTAAATCTAAAACTCAAAATTCTATCAACATCATTTATATTATTATACTGTAAATAATCATTCATCATAGAACAAAGTAATGTACTAGGATTACCTTTCTCTTAAACGGGTACAACAATAGGATCTCTTTTCTTATTCTCTATTAGTTACCCAAAAATAATTCCACATCTCAGTTTCTCTCATATTTAAACTGTCTTGTACACTTTTATGTTTTTTTTTCCTTAAGGTTCTAGTTGCCTTTCTTTTTTCTTGTGTAGAATGATGATAATATAGCAAATACATATAGTGCTTATGCGTGTCAAGTGCTATTCAAAGAAAACTTATACCCTCAACAATCCAGTGAAGTAAGTATCATTATCTCTACTTTATAGATAAGAAAGGAGGCACAAAGAAGATAAACAACTTTGCCTGAGATCAAATAATACATAACAGAACCAGGAAGAACCCAGCATTCTGATTCATTCTCTTTACCACTAAGATATGTAGCCCCCCCAAAAGAAGCATGTAACTTTCTTACCGTATGTGAACATGATCAGGTTTTTTTACCCATTCTCCTTATTGAGTGGAATCCATTCCGATCTTCTTGGAGGAATTGTTCATGAAGCCCAGTGACTTCTTGTTCTAAATTTGACCCATTACTTTCAAACCTGCCCTGCAATTATCACCTGGGTCATTCCACTCCTGACTCAGTTCCCCAGATTCTAGTATCCCATATCTTCTTATTTCTTTTTGAATTTCATCTTTATTTTCCTAGAATACATCTCAAAAAAACTTCCCTAGAAATGGTACATTGGTATCTGAGAGTGTTACTTATTTTTCCCAGATACTTAATTGATAATTTGACTGACTGAAATTAGAGGTTCAAAATGAATTTTCTCTAGCCTTTGAAGACATCGCTCCATTGTCCTATATAATATAACATTGCTGTGAAAGGTTCTCAATCTTTCTAAGTGACTTTTTTTTCTGGAAACTTTTAAGAACTTCTCTTTATCAACGTTGCTCTGAATTGTCTTGAGGCTGTGCCTAGATGTGGGAATTTTTTGCTTCAATTTATTCTGTTCAATGCTCAGTGGATCCCTCTTTAAGACCAAGTGTCTTTCTTTGGTCGTAACAATGTCTTTCTATTATTTCTTTGCCAATTTTCTCTCCACTATTTTCTCTTTTCTCTAATGATCAGATATGAAATTTCTTGGATTGGTTCTCTATATTGTTTTTCTCTATTTTTTTTGTCTCTTTGAAATGTTGCCCTTTATTATAGGAAATTTCTTCAACTTTTTCTTCCAGTCCTTTCACTGTATTTTTTTTTTTTTTTTTTGAGACAGTGTCTTGCTTTGTTGCCCGGGCTAGAGTGAGTCCCCTGGCGTCAGCCTAGCTCACAGCAACCTCAAACTCCTGGGCTTGAGCGATCCTACTGCCTCAGCCTCCCGAGTAGCTGGGACTACAGGCATGCACCACCATGCCCGGCTAATTTTTTCTATATGTATTTTTAGTTGGCCAGATAATTTCTTTCCATTTTTAGTAGAGACGGGGTCTCGATCTTGCTCAGGTTGGTCTCGAACTCCTGAGCTCAAACAATCCGCCTGCCTCGGCCTCCCAAGTGCTAGGATTACAGGAGTGAGCCACCGCTCCCGGCCTCACTGTATTTTTGTTCAGCAATCATATTTTAGATTTCCAATGTTTCTTTCTTATTCTTGGTGG